>VXBP01004733.1:1421819-2015296 GCA_013400115.1 Rhinopomastus cyanomelas
TTAAAATGCTGGAGAATATTTAAAATTATGCTAATTAATATTTTCATACATTTGGCAGAGTTCTGGGCCAGAATTATTTTCCTGGGTTGGACGCTTCCGGCAGATATTCAGTCCTTAAAAGGGGTCAGCTTTTATTTTATTCCACTTATTCTCCTGCCACCTGAAGAGATCTAAGTAATGGATCCAACCAGATATGTTTCACGTTTATGAGGAATGGGAAGCAAATGGCCTGAAGATCATCTATAGTTCAACACTGAGTTGATATTTGTGGAGATGAAAACTTACTCCACAGCATTTTCACCCTCCATGGGGTAACAATCAGCTTTGAAAATCTCATCATGACTCTATTTTCAAAGTCAAACAAGGAGCATCAGTGAGAACCCCCCTTAGTGGTTCCCCTCCAGCTTCACAACCCCAATTTATTTTTGACATTGCACCATGAGACTGAATTTATGACTCGATAACAGAGTATCTCACAGACTTGCTACAAACAACAGAGGATGTGATCTGCTCAGGATCTGGCACACTGGCAACGGCACACGATGATGAAGAGTTTGAGTACCGCAAAACACCAAAACAAAAGGAGCTTAGGCTATTGGAGAGGGATTTTCATATGATGCCAGGGAACCCACAGAATCACTCTGGTTGGAAAAGACCCCTGGGATCATGGAGTCCAACCGTCTACTCTACCTTGTAACTTCACCCCTAAACCAGATCCCTCAACACCTCATCCAAACAATCTTTAAACACATCCACAGATGGTGATTCAACCCCTCCCTGGGAAGCCTGCTCCGGTGCCTGACCACTATTTCTGGAAAAAATTTTTCCTAATGTCAAGTCTAAACCTACCCTGTTGTAGCTTGAACCCCTTTCCTCTTGTTCCATCACTAACTGCTTGTGAGAAGAGACCGGCCCAACTATGTCTTTTCAGGTAGTTGTGGAGAGGGATGAGGTCTCCTCTCAGCCTTCTCTCTTCAAACTAAAGAGCCCCAGCTCTTTCAGTCTTTCCTCATAAGCTTTACTCACCAGGCCCTTCAGCAGCTTAGTTGCCCTCCTCTGCACCTGCTCCAGCACCTCCACATCTCTCTTGTACTGAGGTGCCCAAAACTGGACACAGTACCCAAGATGTGGCCCCACCAGTGCCGAATACAGAGGGATGATGATGACCTCCCACCTTCCAACAGTCACACTGACCACTGACTAGCTGACTTACCACCAATATTTCAGCGAATAATTTCAATCAGCTTTCCTAAAAGACTTCTCCAAGCTCAGATGCTCAACACAACCTGCCTTGAGCTTGCATTTCAGAAGTGCTGAGTACCTATAAAATGGAAACAGAGGTGTTTATCCCACCTTTGTGTGGTTGCGGGAAGTGTGTGCAGAAGTAAGTGCACAGTGTAGTGATTAGTGAGAAGGGTTGGATGCCTGGGGAGAACACAAACAGCTGGGTGGCTACACCATGTGACAGGAGTACCTCTTGTATCAAACTTGGGAGCCAAAAGCTATCAAAAAAGAGCAATCATCCACCTGAGAGTGGGACACTGCCAGTGGAAGGCAGAGAAATTCCTGCCAGTCAACACCACCTTCCTGCGGCTAAATCTCCAATTCTCTCCTTGGAGTATCTCTTGATTTACTAAGTAGCCTGAGATAAATGTGTTACTCTAATCTCTGTTTCCACTATCTTCAGGGAGATTTACCTGCCAGTCCAGGCTGTCCTTTCTGGCAACACAAGTTGAGCAAAGTTGTCCTTATTAGTCTGCAGTGCCTCTTCCCTTGACCTGCTGGGACATCTCTTTTGCTGGGACATCTGTCAGTCCTTGGCCTTCTACATGGGGCCAGCAAAGGCTGCCTCCAGACACTTAGTCCAGAACCAAAACTAATAAATCACTTTGCACACACCACCAAGCAGCAATTGTCTTCATACTGTTGACCCAAGGCAAAGGTTCAGGCTGATGGTATCTCTCATGAAAGTACAGGAGGATGGCAGCAGTCTGTAAGACAAAATCCCACAGATGGGCAGCAGGCTACGAGGTGTCTGAAGTGGCTTTGGGGCCAAGGAACTGCCCCACGAGGCAGCCCTGCTGGTGGACAGACCACATCAAGACACCTGTGTGCTGTTAACTCCACAGTCCACCGAAAGGACATGTTAATAGTGCAGGAAGTTTTCCTAATAACCAACCTGAACCTCCACTGGTACAACCTGAGGCCATTTCCTCTTGTCACTTGGGAGAACAGACAGACCCCTACCTCAGTCCAACCTCCTTTCAGGTAGTGGCAAAGAGCAGTAAGGTCTCCCATCAGTCTAAACAACCTCAGTTCTCTCAGCTGCTCCTCAACAGACTTGTTGTCTAGACCCTTCACCAGCTTTGTTGCCCTTCTCTGAATCCACTGCAGCACCCTAGTCTTTCTTCCAGTGAAGGGTCCAAAACTGAACACAATACTTGAGGTATGATCTCACCAGTGCCAAGTACAGGGGGACAGTCACTTCCCTACTCCCGCTGGCCATAGTATTTCTGATACAAGCCAGGACGCTACTGGCATTGGCCACCTGAGTACACTGCTGGCTCATTTTCAGCTGTCTTTTGACCAACAAGCCCAGGCTTTTTCCCAATGGGCTGTTTTCCAGCTGCTCATCTGTAGCATTGCATGGGGCTGCTGTGATCCATGCCCAGGGCCCAGCACTTGGCCTTGCTGAAACTCCTACCATTTGCCTTGGACCACTGATCCAGCCTAGCTAGATACCTCTGTAGAGCCTCCCTGCTCTCAAGAAGATCAATGCACGTGCCTAACTTGGTGTCATCTGCAAACTTACTGAGGGTGTCCTCAATCCCTTAATCCAGATTATGGATGAAGGTATTAAAGAGAACAAACCCCAGCAGGGAAAGATCACTTGTGACCAGCCACTGGATTTAACTCCATTCACCACCAATCTTTGGGCTCGGCCATCTAGCCAGCTCCCAAAGTCCAGGTAGACAATGCACGCAGCCCTTTCCTCATCTACTAAGTGTGTCACAGCATCACAGAAGGAGATCAGGTTAGTCAAGCAGAGATCTGTGCTTTTTAAACACCTTTTTTGGTGAAAACCAGTAATCACAGGAGTAAAGTAGTTGGATGAACCATAACTTACCACCGCAAACTCCCCCGTCTTTGTACGTCGAAAGGTAAGGACCACAGATGCTGAGATGGCTGCTCTTCAGACAAAACAAACGCTGCAACAGCAATAACAGGATGTAGCTGTAACAAACCTGTCAAAGTTCATAAACACTCATCCACTGAATCACTAATTATTACTCCAGTCCCGATCTTTGGTTGCTCAAAATGAGCCGTTTAAAATATAGGAGATTTTCTAGTCTAAGGCAGTGTTAAAACATGTGTCCAAAAGTAATGCATTGGTTTGCTGTGGAACAATCCATCTGTTGTTACGAGAAAATTAGGACAGGAAAAATAAACCCTATCTGATAAAATCTGTCATAGGAGAGAAGGATCCTTTTGAACACCCCTGCCCCCCGCCCCCAAACCCCAACCTGAGTGCTGACGGAGGCAGACAAGCGTTAGTGAGCCGAAGTGCAGCCTTCGCCGTGCTCCTGCCCCTGTAAAGCCGCAGTGCTGCAAAATGGATGGGCATGAAAGAAACTACAGATTTGCTACAGGTACCTGCTGCTCAGTGCCCAAAGCTTGACTTAAGGGGCCTCTCAAGCCACGTATGGAAACGAGGCAAGAGCAGCACTTCTGACTTGCTTGAAGACTTGTAGCATCATCTCAGCTCTTCAAGAAACTAAAGCCTTTCCGAGCTAATAACTTTGTACTCTTGAATTGTAGTTGTTTTTTTAATCAAAACTGTATATACTTCAGATTTATCAAATGACTGGACAAAGCAGTGTTAAAAATTCAACTGCACTAATTACTAGCTGAGCAGGATAAAAACCTCTGAATAAATGTCAGTCTAGGAGATAAGCTCTTATCTTAATCTAATGACTCCACAGACTTAATTTGTCAGGCCAGCCTAGTTGATGAAAAACAGGTTTCTATTCTCCAGTGTTAGCAGCCACGTATTTCCAAATCCTTGAAGCTGGAGAGTAATAGCTTCAGTGTCATCCTGCAAAAATCTTGTGACCAAGCCAATTTCATCCCCATCGTCCTGTTACACTAATTAAAGTTGTTTTACCCCCACTGGTGTGCAATGGGTGAAAATGAAGCCAATTTATTTTTAGATTCATGTGCTAATATTTGCAGTGCTCCTTTGGTACTGGGTACCCAGGCTTTCAAGCAGGGCTCCCCAGACAGCACTGTGCTGTCCTAGGACAACTCCTGCAGTGCAGAGACAGCATGCAAGTGTGTGCTGGTTTATTTGAGCAGAGAAGAATAATTTTGAGCTCAAGCAATGACTCTTAAGAGATTATTTTAGGGTTTGGAAGTGCTTTTTTTAAAGAAGCGTTTGACATGTTTAGAGCTAAATGCACCAAATGTTGATATTGTTTGGACAAAGTGGATTAACAAATAGAGAAGGAAAGAAAGTGTCTGTAGCCAGTGTTTCCAGTCCTCCCAGTCCCCCAGCCATCAGCTAACCCTTCTGGCAGGAACCTGGCACGCCTTCTTACGCGCAGTGCCCTGATTCGAGGGATGCCATCTAAGCATGCAGTTCTTTATCCCAACCCCAGGTAGAAGCACCTCGAGTTCGCGGAGGTGGACTTCATTGTGATGATATCTGGGAAGTTTACAAGGTAAAAATCCTTGAGGAAAAGAATAGAGTTAAGGCACAATCTAGTGAGGCAAATCAGATAGGCCAGGGGTCAGCTCTGCCTGCTGCTCCAGACTCTGTTGACATTAACATTATTAACTTTATTGACATTAAATATATTGAGCTGGATACTCACTCTGTTGTGCTGGGTTTTATGGTAGCGCGACTCACTGACTTCAGCAGCACATCACTGACGTACAACTAGTGGAGTGGAGTGGAAACTCAGCCACCTTCTTCTAGCATCACTTCAGAATCCCTGATGCCCTGGGACGACGGCTCCAAAGGCCACAAGAGCTGGACTTGATGATCTCAAAGGTCTCTCCCAGCCAAAGAGATTCTGAGGTTCTGTGAACGCAGAGCGGTCCTGTGGCAGTACCGTTGTTTGTGCTGCACAGGTCGTTGTGAGATTTGTTCTTTAGAAGGATTTCACTGTCTGGCTGTGAAATCATTGGTTCGATCCCAAACAACCATGCTGTTGGGTGAGAACAGTGTCCTCTTAAACTCAGCCTGTGTATTACTGCAAGGAGACCACAAAGGTTACGTGATGGCACAGCTACAAAAGTGTTCAGAAGATGTTCCACTTACGCTTTCTGTTTTGAAGGCTCATGTATGAGCATGGACATCTGGGTCATCCTGGGTGTATTGCCAGCACTGTAGCAGTCAAAGGCTTTGAGCCACGTATGCAGTCCATGTTTGCCAGGGCTCCTTCACCTGCAGCTCACAGGAGGTGATTCTCCTCCTCTACTCTGCACCTGGAGCACTGTGTCCAGTTCTTGAGTCCTCAATGTAAGAAGGACGTGGAACTGTTGGAGAGAGTCCAGAGGTGGGCAAGAAGGATGATAAGAGGACAAGAACATCTCTCCTATGAAGACAGGCTTGAGGGAATTGGGGCTGCTCAGCCTCGAGAAGAGAGAAGGCTCCAAGGGACCCTACAGCAGCCTTCCAGTACCTGAGGGGGACCTACAGGAAAGTTGGAGAGGGACTTTTTATGAGCAACTCTAGTGACAGGATAAGGAGGAATGGCTTAAAGTGAACAGAAGGTAGATTTAGTTTAGATCTCAGGAAGCACTTCCTCATTAGAAGAGTGCTGATGCACTGCAACAGATTGTCCAGAGAGGTTTTGGATGCCCCCTCCCACAAAGTATTCAAGGCCAGGTTAGATGGGACATTGGGCAACCTGATCAAGTGAGAGGTGCCCCTCCCTATGGCAGCAGGGTTAGAATTAGATGATCTCTGAGGTCCCTTCCCACCTAAGCCACTCTATGATTCTATGAGACTGATGAAATACAGTGCTAACAAAACAATAATGAGCTAAAGCCCATGGTGAGGCTCCAAGAAGCTGAGGCTGCTTGGCTTGGCCAACTGAAGTCCGACTCCTGGCACCACCGCCAGAGGAGGACAGGCATAGCCAAATTCCTTGACTTGCACAGAGTTCACACACCTTGTAGGCACGTGGCAGTGTGTGCTACTGCACAAGCCTTGCCTTGGCTTTAAATGGTCTCTGACTAGAAGTGAATTGCTTTGATGCAGTGTTCCTAAAATGAAGTGTTTGTCAATTTTGCTCTAAGTGTTTGAGCACAACAGTCTTTACTCAATGTGCAGATAAGAGAAAATAATGTCGGCTGGTATTTATGATTTATCACTTCTATCTTAATACCAGAGATATTTTGAGAGCAAACTAACTGTTCAGTTTGTGAATTTGCTTTGTTTTTGTTATCCATCTAGACCCTGTCAGGCAAATCCATATCACTTCTGCGCCAGTGTCAGACCTTCTGGGGAATGGGTGGGGAGACAGGTCTGGATTGCACTGAGGGGGCATTTTTGCTAAGTCACAGCCTGCGTGACTTAAAGGAAGGGTGGAGATTGGAACATAGGCAAGAAATTACGACAAGCCCATGATGGACAGCTGAAGACTCTGCTCCTGCATAGGTCACACTGCCACAGCACTGTGTTCACACGCCTCTTGATACGGTGTTCACACGCTATAGACACGTATATAAAAGGCACCTTCTGCACACCTATATACACAAACTACACCAAGATATGCTGGCTTCCCCCAGGTGGGATGCTCTCTCCCCTTTCATTTTGCTAAGTGCACATCAAAGATTTTCCACTTTGCTTTCAAAGGGATCCTCTGAGCACCAACAACTATTTCCACTAATCTTCACTAGCTGTTATGGGCTCAGACGCCTTCCCTGAACTCTCTGGGAGAAGAGGTTGGTGCTACAGGGAGCAGCAGAGCTATACTGATTCTTGGGACTAACAATACAGGTACCCAGTTAAAGGACCTAGCAGGGGGCCTCAGATTTGCTTGCAGAGTCCTGTGTGTCTTTTCTCACGATCAAAGCCACTGTGAGAAATTTTGCTTTTCCATTCATTTTCTTGCATATGGGGAAGAGGACGGCTTTGTGCGATCGCTGTGTAAAAAAACACTTCAAAAGGACTTGAATCAGCCCATGACTGCACTATATACAAATTACAATAATTGATTTTTGGCAGCTTTCTAGGAGATCTATAAATTAAAGGGATCACATTTCAGATACATTCTGGGGGATTTTATTTTACATTGACTTTCAGAGGGCCCTCCCTTTCTCCCAGAGCTGGAAGTCAGCCACTAAACCAAAGAGATCTCACTTTCATTTGCTTTGCCCTCCTGTCATAGGAGTCACCGGGTCCCCTTCAGGAGTGCCCACAGTCACGGTGGGTCCTGAAACCCTGCCAGCTCTGCTCTCCCTTCCTTTTCATTTTTGCTTTGAGAATTTTACAGCAAGAAACAGAAACTGACCCAAACCCAACAAGAACCACCCCTCTGGGGAGTTGGTTTCTCTCCTTTCTTCTCCATCAGTATTTGCCGATATCCTCCCTCAGTTTGCACTGCACCTGGGCTGTCCCCATTCTCTGCACTGATGGCAACGGGTTCAGCTCTATCTGTGATGACCCAAAAATAGCTCTCAATTAACATTGCATTTCAAGAATTGGAAAATCTCCCAGAAGTCCATTCTTTTTTTTCCTTTTTCTGTTTCATTACATTTTACAGTAATAACACACAAGCCTGTAGAAAACATGACGGGTAATGAAAAAATGTAATTAATATAAGCAGTGTAGAGCATTTTTTTTCCCTCTGTTGTCCTTGCAGAAAATTACTGCTTTAAACCGAGCAGGATGTGAAAATGCATAAAGCAAACAGCAATACACTGTGGTTTGTAAATATCTTATGCAAAATAGTTGTCAGCTGCTGTTTATTTTTCTTACTTTGTGTCACAAGCTCTTACTTTCTTTTGTTCATTACTTTTTCCATTTGTTCTCTTTTGGGACTTGCTCTCTTTCATCTTCAGGAAGCCATTGGCTAGCTGTATTTTTGTTTTCCTCCTACAGCTAATTCAATCAAACATATAGAGCAGGATATTCTATTTCTTTCTACCATCTACCTCCCGTAGTGAGCCAGGTTCTCACTGTACTGAGGACCTGTTTTGGCCTTCAAGAAGGGAAAGCACCCTTTTATCCTACACACGAGCACACAAACAAATAAGCAACTAATGATCCCAAATCCTGTGAGGGCTTTATGACAAACTGCAGCATTCCTGACTGTTACTGTGGGATTGTTGACATGTTTTTACAAGACTGCCTTGTCACAGTACTGGGATGGGCTCTGAGAAGCACACAGCCAACACGAACTAGGGTGGCACAGCATGTGCCAGCTCTCCTTGGGATATTACTCTCTGGCTATCTGTAGAACTTGTAATACCCTGTGATATCTGAAGGTCACAGTGGAGTTTCTGAGCTGAAACACAAAACAGCATTCCATTTCTGTGGCCAGACAAGAAACTGCTTATGGTTTACTGTCCTTCCCCACTCTCTGCAGCTGACATCCAGCATTAGTTATTGTTTATTTTTGTCTTGTTGCTGGTTCTAAAGGTTTCCCTTACGGCCCTGGTTTATGTGAACTTTCAGATATCGCTCGGGGATGCTTTACCTCATCCCTTCTGATGTAGCTGGCTCCCCTGTGAAGGTAGGTTTCCCCAGCTGAAGATCTGTGCCTCTCTCCTGTGGCATTCTGTGCAGCCATTTGGAGTCCCAGATGTAGGAAATGAAATAATCCACGCTCATACAGTCATGAAAGTGCCCATCTGGCACACAGGAACATCACGCATTGGAAGCACACAAGCGTGAGCTCACTTTTGTTACGGCATTTCATAAACAGAGACGCATCGAGCCAGCAAGTAAGGTCCTTTGGATAATAACAATCATTTCCACCACACATTATGTTTAAAAAATAAGGCAAAAAATATCAGGACAAACTGGAAAGATTTGCTCTGAGCTTCTGAGGAGACATTTCTACTGATAAACATATTTTTCCCAATGGCCTGCTGTACTTACACCTCTCTGGCTCTCTCTGCTCTCTATGTAGATGTAAGACAATGGTGACAGTTGAAATGTGGCCAGTTAACTCTTAGGTAGCTCTGAAAGCTCTTCTTCCTCACTGTTCAGTTAAAGAAAGGAAATATTAGATCATACTTACCAAAGTGAGTTCTGTAAAAACAAATTGCATGTTACTGCTTTCTTATCACTACATAAAATTCAGGGAAAGAGTCTAATAAATGACCTCACCACTCAGTTTTGAAGTATACAAATTAAAGACAGCAGCAGATAAGCCAAGAGAGATTAATGCACAGTGTGGGTGCCTGTATGTGTGTGTTTGCATGCTCATGTGAGGATATACCCGTATGTTGTTGACATTCAACCTCTGGAATTATAATTGGGGGGAAAGGCAGATGTGTAAATTCATCTTGCTGGGCAGCATATATATGTTGCGCTAGTGTCCGATTAATTCAGGACTTGAACACTATTTACTCCAAGACACAAGGTTTCTGTTGGGATATGTTGGCTAATAAAGGGGTGCAATATGAGGAAACAATGAGAAGCCCCAAAACGATGGACTAAGTTCAATATCAGTAAGTAAAAAGCAAGGTTATTTACATAATTTTAGCTTTGTCAACTAACTGTAAGAAGACACCCTAGGCATTTTGTTGGACATCATTGCATGCTGTAAAGAAATCTTGGAATGTGTTAAACTTCTCAGAAAACCTCACTGACAGTGCTGGATCTTCAGAGAGACTGCTCCTCAAAGGGGTGAGATGTTTAAGGTCAGGGAATAGTAGAGAGGGGTGTCAGCTCTCCTGACCCACTGCTGGAAAAACCACGCCCATTCCTAAGTGGGGTCCCGGAACGCCAGGGGCAGAGGCATGCCACCCCGTGGTTTATGAACATTGTAGATGATGGATAATAGTAGAAGAAATTCATCTCTGCATTCTGCATGAGCCATTCTGTACTGCATTTGGCAAACAATACCTGCTCTGGTACATTTTAAATACTAAGTGCTAATTGGGAAAACAATGAAGTGTTTGTAAATATGACAGACCATTACAATACACTGCTTCTCATCTGAAAAGGCATTTGTGCAAGAAATGATTAGTGACCCATGATATGTACATGATTGAAATGCAGAAATTAATATTTGGGTCAACTCATGTATTTTCCAACCATGAAATGAAAAGCTCAGTATTCACATTCCAATTCATACATGAAAGCATTATGGCACCACTGCTTGGCTATTGTAGTCACTTGTAACTGCCTTAGTTAATGACAGACAGATTTAGACCTCTGCTATCAAATCAGAAAGAGGTGCTGCTACGCCACAGTAACGTTATGGCCCTGGAACATCCCTTACTCTGGAGCCTTCTTGTACTGGTGACAGTAAGTCATATTCACAGTTGATGGAAGCAAATAAACAGCCCTGCTTGCATTAAGGAGGTTTAGGTCTTAATATACCTTAAATGTTGCACAGAGTAGACCGGCTCCTGCATTGCAGCTCCTCTGTTCCCACTGGGCTTGATTCTCATCTTCATGTGTGTTTTACACCACTGAGATGCTCCTTATTTACTGCAATTAATCCAGAGATGTAAATCAGCACAAGATCAATGCATTTAGTACTGTGAGGTAGCTGTCTTTCAGCCCCTTCTTCTGAAAGGTTTTGTTTCTGCCCCTCCCTCTTCTTTCCCTGAGCCACTGGGAAGCCAGTGAGAACATGGGGTTTCTAACTGCACTGGTAGGAGTCCATGTTCATCAAGCCCAGGTGACTTTCATTACAGTGAATTTAGCGCTCATGGGACATGGCAGACTGTTAGCCCCCGTGACTCAGGTGTTCTTTCTCCCTAGAAGAAGTACCCCAAGACCTGGAGTGGCAGTTCACCTCAGTCCATGCTACGCTGTGTCCCCACGGCAGTGAGAACGCAGCCCTGTGACTCTGCAGTGAAGCACTTCATCAGCCATTTGGTGCGAAGGTGCTTGGCTGAGGTTGTAAAGAAGGGAAAGGACGTGTGAGCTAGCCCTACAATATGGTGGGCTCTTGGGCTACTATCCATTACATTTCTATTCCATTGGCTACCAAGCGCAGCTGGGCTTAAGGTCAAGTATGCAAGTAATTCATTAGTAGCCTACAAACTGTGCTCCATTTTCATAGCTGTTTGTGCCAAAATAAGAATTCCTCACTCTTCGTGCCACAGGGTGCAGTATCACTCTACCTCCTTAAAGAGAGGTGTAATTAAAACACAGGTGAGGGTATGAGTGAAACCCATGTTGAATGATATTCGTGATAGAGAAAATGAATGAACGAGAGGGGGACAAAACAATTTAGATAATACCCAACAGCAGAACATCGCTGCTAAACCAGGATTAACCCATGGAGCATGATGTGTTTCATGAAATGACTTTGGTACAGTCTAAAACCTACAGTGACTCGAAGGAATTAAACAGGGCAGTCGTGCATTAAGGGTGCTCTGTGTTCATACCTGTCACGCATTAGGTCAGGCCTATGAGAATGCACTTCTCTGAGTTTTATTAGTTAAAATTATATATATTTGCATGTGTTTTACAGAGAAAACATTTTTAAAAGTACTTTGCAGAAGACAAGCTTAGATTTTTGATACAATTCCTCTGAAGCTGCTTTAAAAAACAGTAGATCTATCTCTGTATGACTTACAAGGAAGTCCCAGTACAGGAGCGTGTTTGGGTGGTGAATAACAAACTGGTGACTACCTCGTGACGGAGAGGAAACAGAGGTAGTGGTGGTGCTCAGTGATTTAGCCCCTGCCTTCACGGTGTGATTTAGAAAATGACCACGCTGGCCAGCTGTACGAGAGGGGTGACATCCTCTTGGTCCTGCCCAATTAATCATCCTCTGGTTTCTTAGCCTCTGGTGCAAAAGGCAGACCCAGATGACTAATTCTGGCAATAGAGGCCCTACTTGTCAAAGAGCCCTCTCCTTGAGGTGCGATTTGGTTTTAATTTTCTTGCAGCCTATTCATTTATTTGAGGCTAATGGCTGACATGAATCACAGTGTTAGGAGGGAGAAACATGACTTGGACTAGCAGCCTGTAAAAGATGACAAGTCCACGAGGGATGGCAGGTACAGAGGCTGCAGTGTCTCGATGCTTTGACCACAGAGGAAGAGAAGGATTGGCAGAGCCTCTCCTCAAAACCCATTGCCTTTCCCCTCCTCGTGTGGAGGGCAGCATCAGCTGAGAACACAGCCAAGGTGTAAGCAGAAGAACATGTGCAACGGATTCGTGTGGGAGTCTCAAACTGACAAGGTGATGATTACTGTGGCCCCAACCAAGCACAGCCTTTGTTTAACTTTACTGGTATGAGTAAGCTAATTGGCGTCACTGGGACTGTATATGTGCTTAAAAGTTATGGCTGTGTTAAAACGCTTTGGTGGGTCAGGGAATAATGGGTGTTTAGCACCTTACGGGACACATCCCGGGGAGCAAGCCGTGCCCTGACCTTCTGTAAAGTAGGGGGTGTGCTCCGAGGGCCTGATTTTGCTCAGCCTGTGGCTGCACTGCCCCATGCACTCCACAGCCTCATAATGGTGGGGATTGTCTAAATCACAAAACATGCTGTACCAGGGCAGCCAAAACCAACAATAAAATTAACAGGAACCAGTCCAGCACACTCTATGAGAAGCTGCAGAGTTTCAAAATTAATCTTAAATTTACCTCTAACCCTGAGAAAAACCTAATTGCAGAATGTAAGGCTCCCTAAACATGTTAGGGAACTTGATGGGAATACCTCAGAAAAAACAAAACCACTTTAGATAAAGCCCCCATTTTAATTGTATCAATTCTGCCAATTAATGATAATGGAAGAGCAGTCCAATTAGCTAAATAGCTAATAGTTTTATCAAGCAGAGGCTGGTAATTTAAAGCAAACAAATTCTTTCTAATTTTATCCCCTTGCACACCAAGATGTTTAAAGGATAATGGGGGATCCAATAAAGGATATTGCTCAAATAGAGCTACATTTAAATTGCCTAATGGCTTAAAGAGTTTTACCCCAATTAACAAAGAAGAAACATGAACATCCAGTGACTTCCAGCATACCTAAAAATCTTGATTAAAAAACCCCCTTATATTCTCTGACATTTACTGAGTGGTAAACATCACTGACTTTTCCCTTTAAAACACTGGTTTCTCCCTACACAGAGGCTCCTCTGCAGCATCAAGTGTCGAAGGACTCTCCCATCTAAGCCCCAGTATACAAATCATCTTCAAACTCTGGTCATTAGTTTTAACGTAACCGTGGATTTGAATAAAGGAGATTGACCTATCTAATACATTTAAGAGCAAATCCTACTGTTACCTAAATCTGAAATAAGTTAAAGCTATTGAAGAGAATCAAAATCCTTTTCAAAATCAATAGCCAGAACAAATTCCTCATGGTCGTAATTTTGAGGATAAAAAATCCATTAAAGTGATGTATTTGACTGCTATTAATGAAGCAATCTGGAATAAATCCAGAGTGATCCATATGGATAATCGAATCTCTCATTTTCTCACATTTTACAGGCCTCAGATTTGGGCCCTGATTTATAGGACAGTGATGGGCAACCAGCTCCTTTTCATAAGACACTAGGCTGCCCAGCCTGGGCAGTCAATGGCACTGGTCTCCAAGGAGAGCTAGACAAGGAAGGTACTTGATGCTCAGAGACAGAAGAGCTCAAATAGCAGCTTCCAGCCTCCACCACAGATCCCCAAATACCTCGCCTCTGCTGCAGGCCTTGTGCAGGTTACTGTGGACTGTAGAAACCACCAAATTGCTGCTCGTTAGCTGTCACAAAGGTCCCTCCCAGCTCAGAGGTGCCTGGCACTCTCACTGTCCTGCTAGGCTCAAGCAGAGACAGGGGTATCACCTGTGAGGCCTCCAGAAAAGCCCCAGGTAAAATCTTTAACTGGCGTTCAGCCATTTTTTTTTTTAAATAGGATTTTCTCTTCACTGTTAAGCTTTTGCTTCCTCAGTTAAACAGTTAGAACCTTAGTCTTCTCTCATTTTTTTGAGGAAATGCCATGAACCCAGAAGCAATGCCCCACCTCAGTCAGCTGAGCCAGGTCAGCTCACCCTGGGAGATCACCAATTTTATGGCTTCCAGACGTATCCTAAGCAGTCTCTTCTGCCACTAACATTTTCCCTGCACACCCTGTTGCCAGTCAGGCCACCTTCATAAGCCAGCCTACTCTCCTCCCTCCCCTTGTCTGTGCAGCTCTTCTGTTATCTAGCTGTTGTCTTCCCTGGTTTCCCCTTGCAAAGACCACCCCTGCTCCTGGCTCCCTTGGAGTGGCTGAAAAATTTGCTGCTCATCTTGGCAACAGAGTTTGCAAAATTCAGCAGAAACCCAGTAGTGCTAGGAAGGAATACACAGCTTCCATTTGTGACTTTGCTTTTTAATTGCCTGTAACATCTCTCTGGGGTAGGTGCCCAGCTCCATCACCTTCCTCATGTCAGTTGCCTGTAGCCTGGAAGCTGTCACATTCTGCAAAATGTTCCCAGCCCTTAGCTGCAAGGCCAGGACTTGGCCCCCAGTCTCTGAGCAACATTGCTTCAGCCAGAATTCAATAAAGTACTAGTATTATGTGAACCTGGTAGCAATTGATTTTTCATTTGAAACTAAATTTTAGGTTTCGAGCAAGAACAAAAATGTTAAGACAGCAGGTCAATGCACTTTGTGTGAGTATCGCACTAGGTAACAGAGACTCGGCGCTTTCACCTTTAATATCACCCCAAATCTTCGAGTCAAATTTAATTTCACAGGTGCAACAGCTTCTTCCTTCTGACTGCATACCAAAGGTGAAAGCCCAGTTGTTTGGGTTTTTATAGATAGATATACACACACACACTTACAGATCATGTGGACACAAAAAGGTGTTTAGGAGGCTGATCTATCTGCAAGGAGTTGTTACTTAACAGAACCACCTGCCTCTCCAACAGCTGAAATTACATCCAAAAGCTTTCACACTGACTTCACAACTGATAGTCTCCTGTTGCTCCCACAACTTCAGCTGTTTTCTGAAATAGTTGCCACTAAAACCTATGCAAATCCAAGCTGGCTTCTGCTACACGTGCTGCTTCTCTCCTGTCAGCCAACTCAAAACCACAGAGCATTAGGGATTGGAAGGGGCCTTGAAAGATCATCTAGTCCAATCCCCCTGCCAGAGCAGGACCACCTAGATCAGATTGCACAGAAATATGTCCAGGTGGATTTTAAATGTCTCCAGAGAAGAAGACTCCATAACCCCCACCCCAGGCAGCCTGTTCCAGTGCTCCATCACCCTCACCGTGAAGAAGTTCCTTCTCATATTTGTGAGGAACTTCCTATCACAGAACATCAGGGATTGGAAGGGACCTCAAAAGATCAGCTAGTTCAATCGCCCCTGCCCGAGCAGGATCACCTAGACCAAGTCACACAGGAACATATCCAGGCAGGTTTTAACCATCTGTGGGACCTCCTATGCTCCAGCTGACATCCACTGCCCCGTGTCCTGCCACTGGATGACACTGAGCCTTGCTCCACCCTCCTGACACCCACCCTTCACATATTTATCAACATGAATGAGGTCACCGCTCCATCTCCATTTTCTCCAAGCTAAAGAGACCCAGCTCCCTCAGCCTTTCCTCATCAGGGAGATGTTGCACTCCCTTCACCATCTTCGTGGCTCTGTGTTGCCTCTGTGTAAAAGGGTGCCCTTGGGTGACCAGGGTCAGTATAAACTGCTGCTTTTCCATATGACAGTGCAATTAGGATACAAGCTGTTTCCTTTACACCCTTATTAAAATGTTGTAAACACAAATACCATTTCTCCAATAAAAATAGTAATTTTTAATAAGCAAATAATAATAAAAATTAATGTTTGTTAATTACCTGCACTGGATGTTCACAACTGGGAGTACAAGAAGGCTGCAGGAGGTGTTCAAAAGCTCCAGTTTTGCTGAAGGAGCAACTAGTCTTCAGGCTAGACTGGAGGAGACCAGTTGCTGACAAATTTTGTGTATATATAGAGAAAGCTGCTATCACTTTAGAGCACAAAGAATTATTTTCATACTTGCTAGAGGTCTCAAATGACACCTGCAACTCACCTAAATGATCAGGTTTGTTCTTCACTGCACAGGGCACTGAATAGTTTTCCTCAGGTCCTTAAATGGGCTTGACTCTGAGAGGTGAAAGCAGATGCTTTACCATGAGCTTTCTGGAACTTGTGCAGGTGCAAGAGCTCTGGAAACACCTGTGAACCATTAAGAGGATTGTTAGGTAAATTGAGAGAATTCGAGGCAAGTGAGACAGCACTGGCAACACTAGCCTTTTCTACTGGTGATGAGTGAGATTTGCTACTAGTATTTGCCCTGGCAGATGTATGTTTCTAAAACTCTGGCCTTTGTAGGATGGTTTGGAGATTCTGGAGCAGGCTCGAGGAAGACTGCCGGTCCCAACACAACCCAATGAGGTGACAACCTACAATGACCACAGAGCAGCTTCTGTGTAAAGTAGAAAACTCATCTAATTTAAGGGGATCTTTAGTCAAATATTTGGCAGATTCATTAGGGAATTCTGACCCGAGTCTAAGACGGAAGGAGCAGGGAATGGGCCAGTGGCAGAGGGGGATTCAGGGTGGAGTGATTCAGCCAGCTAAGCCTGCCTGCCATGGCTCTGACACAAAGTGAAGCTATCAAAAATAAGAGGATTTCTTTGCAGCCAGCTAAGGTGAAAGAAAAGATAGATGAAGTTTTCTTCCCAACATTATTAAGAGTCTCTACTGACAACACTAATGGCCAACATAGCAAATCACTGTCACAGCATTTTCTTTAAACACCTCTGTCACTAGTAAGCTCAGGGACATGGACTGAAAAATACAAATGCAGTTATGAATTCTGCTAGCTTTTCCGAAACCAAAGGGAATTTACCACCAGAGCAAAACAAATTCTGCTCCTAGCCACCATGATGTGCTTCCAGGAAAGCTGGCAGAGCACTACTAAGTGAAGTATGGGAAGACCTCCTAGTATCCAAGTTAGATTGTACTGAACAAGTATTTCACTTCACCAAGTAAGAGCAAGAGAGAGACCTTTGATGATGTTCTACTCTTTAAAAAGGTAACTCAGAGTTTATTTTTATAAGTAAACGTGTTACCTGAAGAATAGCTGTAGGTGCTTATTTGCACAGGACTTGGTCCACATCTCTGCATCTTTCCTGCCTTCACTGAACCTCTGGAAAGTCTACAGGACTCGGTCCACATCTCTGCTCTTCAATAGATTATTCCTATTCCAAACCTGGAGAATTTAATATAGTCAATGTCAAAATGCTTGGCTTATTTGTCATAAAAGACAGGCATTTCTAATTACCCTTTTTGATGTATAAACTTGTCTCTAGTGTTTTCCAAATCAGGTTTTGGAATCCCTTATTTACACTGGCAGAAAGAAAGAGTGAGGCTCAGGCATCACTCAAGCCTTACTCTGAAGACAGTTTCAGTAGCATGTATGTGGCAACTAGGGTTTGAGATAGCCCTCAACATGGGGTGAGGTTCACCTACTACAAGCAATATGAGAAGTCCACATAGTATAAACTGGCCTTGTGACAAGTCAAACACTCCAATTTCCTGTTCAATTCAACCAACACTGCATATTTCCATTTATTCTGGTGACACACACAAACTGCTTTTCAACCAAAGCAAATCTTTCCTGCCTTCACTGAACCTCTGGAAAGTCTTTGGAAGAACAAAACCTTCACAGCAGTGGCATTCAGAGGTGTGTCACAACACACGAGGGACACAAGCTAATCTCAAGCAGTAAAGGAGGGTACAGCTGTGGTCAGCTGCTGAGGTTTACCAATAGCGATGGTTAAGGTGAGCAATTCTTGTTCCAGCCAACACTACAGAAAAGACTGGACAAATTAAGAAGCTTTGTCCAAACCAAAGATTGGTTCTATCAGCAGCAGGAAGGTGGAAAGTTGAACACATGGAGTCCCGTCTCTTCCCACTTTCCCCTCTTTTTCTTGGGAAGCACTCAGCATTGCATTTACACTGAAGCTACAAAGCTGACCAGGTGCCTGCTGGAAGCAAGAGGAACAGTTTGCCTTAACTTTGGGTCTCAGATTAAGCTCTAAATGCGATCAGAGCTAGACCTTATCTGTGGAGGCAAACAAGAAAAATAAACTGTGCTTCTCTACGATGTTGAAGAAGCAAAGTGCTTTATTGAGTGCTGAAATAAGATGTGAGATTCCATGACAAGCTCAGGTTGTTTTCCTTCCCATGTAGCTCCCATTTGACACAAAGAAACTTAATTTCCATATCATGAGGCCCTTGATCCTGAATGATTAATATAGTGTCTTCCCTAGAAGCGTGAAGGCTTTGCCTTTTAGCCTTGGCAAGAGACTGTATGTCAGCCTTCTTGGTTCATTAGTTAATTCAAACGAAAATAGCAAACTCCTAAAACTTTGGCCAAATTAACATCTTATTCACTGCTCCAATGAGCTAATATTGTTGTGGAAACCTGGAAGCAGTAGTCGTTTCTTTGATGATTTATTTAGTAGGAGTCATCTAGTAGTTAATTGTCAGCAATTTTTAACCTCATTCATGTGCACTGCTGTTTCTTCTTCCAGCATCTGCAGTTCCCTCCTTAAGCTTTCTCGAGTCTCTATACATAACATTTCCAGACAGCAGTTCAACTTTATCACAAATATTTTTATGAGCTTGCCAAACCACATCCAAGATCTTCAGATTCAAAAGTTAAAGATAAAATCATCTTCAGAGGGCACTTTACCCTTCTCCACCCAGTCACATGAAAAAACCCCAGCTTTAGGCACTGACATTTTACACTCACTGTGAGTCACAGCTTAGGATTTTGCCGGGGTTTTTCTGGGTGTTGGAATATTTGCCTTTCCATTCATCTCCTGGATTTTTCACCTTGGATCAATATCAAAAGAGAAAAAACTGATGAGCCATGTAAAAGAACATCCAGTTTTTCTGTCTGCACTGCATATTTGCCTTCTTTCGTGGTGGTTCTGGTAAAGTCAGTCACTACGGACACGGCAAAGGAAGAATGAGTGATGACTAGGTAGGGAGTGTTTGGTCAGGGAGCACCAAAGATCTTTGCACCATATTGATAGTAAGGCTTAGCAGAGATCAGAGTTAACTAAAATGCTCAGGACATTTGATAGCTGTAACCTAGATCTTCTCAGGTATGCTCAAAGAAGAATCTGATTCACTGCGTGGTTCTGTCGCCATCATGATTTGATGGCTCTTGTGACTATTAAGTCATCAAGACACAACAGTTCGAGTCAGATTTCTGGTAAATCTCATGTGATTCTTCATGAGATAGAAAGTTCTTCCTGTGCTGTTTCTGCATTCAATTATTCTGGGGCATGACTGAGCCGTTGCCACATGTCTCTTTGGGGTGGCTTCATGCCATGAGTGGATGAAGGACTCTCTATGCTGAGTTTCTGTCTCCTGCTTGTATGTTTATGAAGAAGCCCAGGTCCCTTGGGAGACAGAAGATACTCTATGTGGGCAATATTATCACCATCATCTACTCCGATCCGTGCCCGCGGGAAGATGTACTTAAAAATACTAAGTTGTGTTTTGCTAATGTGACTATTGTTTAAATGCAAAACACAATTAGAGCACCCACCCAGGGTGCATGTTGTTGTGTAATTTTATAATGCTGCGTTCTAGATGAGTGTTGGCATTCTACCTACATACTTAACCACACCCAGGAACGCTGGTATTACACAATTACACACATTGGGTTGACTAATTACATAATAATTAGTATTTTAAAATATTCAGAGATGCACTCTAATCAGTTATGCAAGATTTTGTGTCACTGCAAATTAAAACCAAAACAAATACAAGTAGTGAACAATGCTACTCAGCTGGCTTACTTAGCATGGAGCTACCTTCCCACAGACAGCCCGTAATACTTCATACATTTTAAACACACGTTTGGCAGACCCTGGCTCCCCCACTGTTACTTTGGGTTACACCTGCTTCATAAAACTGTTCAACTAATTTTGAATTCAACGCAGTTAGAATTTCTGTAGTCTGTCTATTTCTGAGTTATGATCACTTTGCAAGACCAGAGATAAGTTTTGGCTGAAAAAGTGCTGTGACGAGCCTAAGGAAGGAAGATTGTTCTTTATAATGGCAATTCTGGAAGGAATCTGGAAAAGACACCTTAAGTTAGCAAATACCTACAAAAGTATTCCAAATATTGTTGTTTTAACAAAGCACTACTGATGAGCCAGAGCCACTAGGACTTGAACAGATCTTCCACATGCTTGAGTGGAGTTTCTTGAGCTGTTCTCTTGGTTCTTAAGATGAATGTGAAAGGCCAGATGCAAAGTCTGGCTCACCATTTGGACTTGGGGGCTTTAAGCTCACTGACTTTTTGTTGCAGTAATGTCTTATGTGAACTTAAAAATTGTTTATGTAACATAACTTCTACAAGTTAATCTTAGTTCAGTCAAAAGCCACAGAAGAAGACACAAGATGCCAAGGCCTGGATTTTGCCCAGGGCACAATTTGTTTGCTCCTAAGCACCAAGTGGATTGGGTATGATGTTTCAGTGGTGTTTCTGGATTGTCAGTGTTGGAACCATAGAATCATTCAGGTTGGAAGAGACCCTTGGGATCACTGAGTCCAACCTACTCTACAAGTACTGACACTGAAGTCCTCAGTTGTGCACATAGACCTTTATGATGGAAAAGACAGAAGATGTGGACTGTGTCCCACCTCCACCCATGTGTTTGTTGGGCAACAGTGAAGAGCAACAACACTTTGCATATCATCTCATTTTCTTTCCTCTTCATTAATTTCACTTTTAACTTTCCAGCTACCGTGGCAGCAAATTATTTCTCAAGGCCTTGAGAACAAATCACTGCCCAGGAGGTTCTTACTGGACTGTTTATCTTTTCACGGGGCAAGGAGTTATGGTGCAAGAACAGCTTCTTTATTGAAGAGTAACTTTTTGCTGCCCTGGTAAGTTAAAAATTGGCATTTTAGTCTAAACATTTGCCTCTGCCAAGCAGTTATTTTTTATCAAACCAACAACTCTATGAAAGCAAACTTTCATAATTGGAATGAGCAGACTGCTGAAGTAAACAATACTGCTTAGCTCAGGGTCACATGTGTGGCAGTTTCACAACTGTCCCCTCCCCACTTCCCAAAGTCCATTTCTCTACCCAAAATGTCACCAATAAAGCCAGTATAGTGCTGCCCTTCTCTGCACGTGGAAGCCAATTAAAAAGGGGCCAGCTTTTTGAATTTGTAACCTGGGTTTCTGTTACTTCTAAAGACTCTTATGTTCACTGCTTTTTTACCTGGTGTGCTTCACCCATAGCTCTGGCAGACAAGACATTCCTGTGGAACAGGGGAACCATCCACACATCCACTTGAGCCACCACTGGCAAGCATGCAGGACCACGATTTCATCTGGAGAACCAGTGTTTCTTCTGCGAGCAGTTGCTGGAGAAACTCTTCTTCAAAAGTGAAGCCCCAGTTGACATGACTGGTGAATTCCCTCATTTCCCTCCTTTCCTAAAGAAAAATAAAGCTGTAATGAACTTATGTACTTTACCACCTCTGCTCAATAGAAATGCTGTGTCTCATTTGCTTATGAGATGACCAGGATTTCATTATCGAAAATAATCCAAAACAAAAAATTGCACCTGGCCGACAACATAAGACCAACTTGCTTCCTGATGTGATTTTAAATGGCTGAGATATTAAAACACTGAAAAACGGGGTTTATAATGGAAATACTGACAGACTATTAACTATAGCAGCGCTGCTCTAATAAATGGAATAGCCTGTCGTAATCTCTAGTTCATAAATATGCAAATAGAAGGCAGAGGATTTGCTCCAAAGGATGTCTCTATAATTTTAACTGACCTTTACTGATACTAAATGAGCCTGTTGCTTCTAGTTTTGAGCACTAAATAGAAAGTACAGGGAATCCTGTCTCTCTGTATTCAAGGCCTGCTTTGGCTCCCATCAGCACTAATTGCAAAATCCTCACTACAGGAAAAAAATCTGGCCCAATATCTAGAATGTGAGATGCCTGGCATTAAAGTGAACTCTTGACTGTTCTTGATTTTAATTCTTTTCTCATCTGTGTTAATTATTATTATATTAATTCTCCTGCTTGGGAGAAATTAAGCACACATTTGCCCCATGTGTCAAAGAGGTTGACCTGCCAAAAGGCACTCACTTATTCAGTGATAAACAGACCATCAACGCAATGATATAAATGTTGAATTTTATCCAGCTTCCTGTTCTGGACCAAATGGAGGTAAATCCACTGACTTAATCTTTAATAACCTAAATGTATTTTCTTTTTTGTGCCTCACATTGCACAGGAAAGAATTGGATGGCCAGCAGTTTTGCAGACTCTCAAACCCTAATTATTTTAAACTATTCATCCTGGTATCTGTCCATTGATACTCAGCCAAATTGCCAGCAGGGGAGCGATCTGTCCAATCCAGGAGCTAAATGAGTCACTGAGAGTCAATCTGTTTTTTCCCTTGCTGCTGGGATTTCCTTGGGTCCTGGCCTCTCTCTGCTCCAATCACACACACAGCTCCAGGCATGGGTCCTCTTTGGCTTCAGCTGCCTCCTGTCTCCCCATGTCTGCTCTGCTCATCACAGCTGTTGATGGGTTCTTGCTGGCTGGCCACAGAAGACCAATACTTCGATCACACTGCTCTTAGAGCTCTTGCTCTGAAGGAAAATGAAGAGATCTTGCCTTTGTTGAATTTGCTGCTGAGGTGATACATTCGATATCTAGACGGAAAGCGAATCACATGAATAAAATGTGTCATCTGGGTTAGACGCTAATTTATTTGCCTTAAGTTCTGGGAACAATATTTGCACTTTTTCCAGAGAACTCAGTAGAGTTCCATAGAAACCGAATGCTAATATGATTTCTGCAGCATGGGAAACAAATATGAAACAAGAGGAAAAAAACCAGACCTATCAGAAATATTAGCATCTTAGTATTAAAATATCCGACAATGCTGCAAATACAACAGGAACATTGAGAGCCTAACTATTCACTAAAAAGCCCATTCCTTGCTTCTTCCCGGTAAGGGTCAGGATTCAATTACACAAAAATGTGCAGCAGACTTAAGGACTGCATGTAAGATTAAGATAACTGGTATTTCACGGTAAATGATTAAATTAGCTGACACAGTTTTATCCTGAACTTTGCCATTAAAACTGACATTTTTGTGCCACGCACATTGTAGCCGGCTGGTAATCTAGACCGCCTTTCTTCCTTCAAAGACTTTAAATAGCTGAGCAACTCTTGTTCTTTACTCTATTTGCAAATGTGCGGAAAATATATCTACATCATAACAAGATGAAGTAAGTAGAGGACTTTTTTTTCCCATCTATCAAATACCTTAAGAAAACAGCAAGGAAGCTGCAGATTCAGCTCTGAAAAATGCACTTCAATCAAGTCATTCATGTGACTCCACAGAGATGAGAACATGCTATCCTCCTCATGGTAAGTAAAAATAGAGGAAGGACAGAGGACTCTTAGTAAAAGTCTAATTATTCTTAGTACACAATTCCAAAGCACTCTATGTCTGTTCCTCTTCAGACTTGCCTTTTTCTGATGGCAATGAGTTATGGGATAATGATAGAAAACAGCACTGGATGGATGAAGCATTGTCAGTGCTTGTAGCTGTGGTCACTGCCCTTCAGTTGAGCTAGCTGGGAAGGAGGAACTCAACTCGTCTGTGAAGATTCTTGGCCTTCAAAGTGAAGCACACAGCTAAGGCAAGGACAGTCTGATCCTGATCAGACACCTGAATTATAAGACAAGGAATTTTTCTGAGGTACCACCAGAGCTGGGTGGGATAAAAGGCACAGAAGCATTGCAAGAAATGAAGAAAGGTTGTTGGTAGGACATGTAGGACGCAGACAGAACATCCACAGCGGTTGGCACGACATGTAGACAGTACATACATATAAGAGGCTAAGGATGAACATAAGGAATGGGCTCTGAGAGATTCCTCACAGGCAATGAGATAAAATTTGTCTGTTGTTCTAGCGTGACTTGTCTTCTGGTTAGATAAATAGATCTCTGTCCTTTCTTTGTAAATACCCAAGAGCTACATAAAAGTTGTGTGTGCCTCTCACGCTGGTCCAGAACAGTGGTCCAGCATGGCCAGTCTTTGACACTTGTGAAAATGATGCAACAGGAATGACAATTATAATCTACCTGAACAGGACACTTAATTTCCCACTCACAGGCTACAAAAACTGAAGCTTTGGGAAGAAATCACGTACACATCATATTCACACAGGTTCCTGTGTGACTTGGTTTAGGTGATCCTGCTGTTGCAGGCGGATTGGACTAGATGATCTTTTGAGGTCCCTTCCAATCCGTAGTGATTCTATGATTCTTATTTCTATGTACTGGCACAAAGATTTTAGAAAAGTCTCAAATACTGATTGTACAATTTGGAGGGGTAAAGACACATCTCTGTACATCAGTTTTACTAACCAGGTAGTGAAGCCAGTAGTGGAAGCTCGAAACACACCAAAAAACCTGTAATTTTTATTCCAGGGAAGAACGTGTCTATTTATTCTTAATGCAGACTCACCAGACACACGTACAGAACAGGAATGTTACAGGAAATTTTCTGGGTTCCTTATTATCCCTACACACGTGAGCAAGAGTTTGGACTCTTTTCCATGTCTTGGATCATCTATCAATTCTAATAAAGAGGAGGAAACACATCTTTTTCAGTAACACTTTCCTCAAAAGTTAGCAACTGTAGTTATAAAGCGCTCACACAGTCACACCACTAACATCAAAGGAGGACTTTCAGTGAAAAGAAATGCCCAAGAAGACAGTTTCATTGTTTGAGAACTCATGCAAATGCTGAACAATGAAACTTAATCTGATTATCAAACACGTGAACCTGTACCAACCATCTCACAAACTGTCTCATTCAGTTGAAATGTCTCATCTCTCCTACATAATTTCTTGGCTTTTATATATTGTGTGCGAGATACAGCTACTTTGACTTCTTTTTGTACACTTTAAACTTCAAAAAAGCTATCACAGCAGAGGTTATATGAATTATCTAGCTTTTCCTATTTCAAAATGTTTTACTGATCATTCATTATTAACTGAGTAAAATGAAGACAGCTATGATAAATTTTGATCTATCTCTAAGTATTAGAAAGGATATGAAAACATCTTGTTCATAGCACTAACTTTTAGATGACATATGAGGGTACAACCCCAGTTTTTTCACTGTCACACACAATAAGGCTCTTAATAACCCACTCACTTATTATTACATTTTTCCCCATTCCTAGGCACTAATAGTTTCAGCCTGGTCAGCCACTTAGCAGAAACACATTCAGACAATATTACCATGAAGGGACTGGATATTGATGACAGGAAGCCTGTCGATGCTAGAGATTAGAATCCTAATTAATGCCCAGGTTTTTTTCCAATTAGATTCTCTAAGCAATTCTACATACATTTAAGCCTTGATATGAGTGCACTGAGAAGAGAATAAGAATTCTACAGCTACTCTTGAATCTGGGAGTAACGTTTTTCAAGAGACCTCAGCAATTGGTGCTCTTTTACTAAATGTACTTCTGGGCCCCTCAGCTCAAGAAGAACTGCTGGAGAGAGTCCAGAACAGAGCCACAAAGTTGATGAAGGGAGTGGAACATCTCCCTGATGAGGAAAGGCTGAGGGAGCTGGATCTCTTGAGCTTGGAATAAAGGAGACTGAGGGGTGACTTCATTAATGCTTATAGATATGTGAAGGGTGGGTGTCAGGAGGATGGAGCCAGGATCTGCTCAGTGGCATCTTATGATGTGAGCTGTACCATAGGAGGTTTCACATCAATATCAGAAGGAACTTTTTGACGGTGAGGGTGACAGAGCACTGGAAGGGGCTGCCCAGGGGGGTTGTGGAGTCTCCTTCTCTGGAGAAGTTTAAAACCTGCCTGGAGATGTTCCTGAGCTACTTGATCTAGATGATCCTGCTGTGGCAGGGGCACTGGACCAGATTATCTTTCAAGGTCACTTCCAACCCCTAATGGTCTGTGATAGCTTGAGAATACCACGAGAAAACACCCCTCTTCTAGTGGCTCAACACAGAATGAAAGACAACCTAGAGAGGAACCATGCTAATCCAGCAGAAAGAAGGAGCTGGCTCACTTTAGTGAGTGGAGATGCTGGATACATGTTGCTGCTCGTCACAAGGCTCTCCAGACAGATGGGTTACAAATGAAGTCAGTGAGGCTATCCGAGATACTCTCTACAACTGAACGTACTTGGAAAAAGCTGTTACACTCTTTTACTTATTTACCTCTTAAAATGCGTTCTGCTTCACTGCAGTCCACCTCAGCTTGGGTTCTCCAGGATCAGAGAAGACCAGGCCTATGCATAAGGGAAGCAGAAGGGGACAGACGTTGTGCAGAACTGATCACAGACTTAATAAGGGCTTGATTCGGTACCAATGAAACCAACGGGAGTTTGGCTCATGTTTGCAATGGGAGGTGCATCAACGCTTTACGCCGGCTGTTCCCTGCTGGGTAGGGATAACTCCTTTGAAACAAAATATTTAGCTTGTTCTCACTCTGTTGGTGTAAGAAGACTTCCCATGATAATGCTTCCATGAGAATCAGAAGGTGTGTCCCATTTTTGCTTCCAAATACCCCCCATGCCTACAGTTTATCTTTGCCAATCCAAAAAGGAAAAAAACCAACCAAAAAAAAGAAAAGCCTGCTATCGACCGGGTGGGTTTACAAAAACCACCACAGCAATGGGTTACAGGTGGGTCATCTGTTTGTTTTGCACTTCTCCCTGCAACCTCCTCAGCCAGAAGATGCAGCAGGGTGCCATGTGAATTCAAACAGCTACAACTGAAGTGGAATCCCATGGGCTGAAGTAAAATAGCTGAGGTCTTGTAGGTAAATCAGAAGATGATAGAAAACATCAACAGCCGACAGTCATGAAAGAACTTGTGAAGAACGGAGTGTGGGAACAGTATCTGAGAGACAGGAGCTAAGGGAGGACAGCACTAATAGTAAAATCAAATACATGTGTGCTGCTGTCCGGATCAGAGTACAGAAGTTACTCTCAGTTACCGTTTCTGTAAGACACGGTTTTATGTTCTACAGCTGAAGTGAGGTTCTGAAACACTGCTGAAGCCGTCCAGGTCGCTCTACAGATCAGCTGCATGCTGTGGCTACTTCTAGACCTTGCACCAAGTTCATAAACAGTGTGAAAGATGGGCCTGTTCACCCCAGTTTTCAGTTTGGTTCACTCCTTCTCACCCCTCTGGGTGAAATCCATTTGGCTAACAGATCTGGAACATAAAGTCTGCTAAGTTTATTTAATTTATTTAATTGTACAAGTCTCTCCCGTTGTATTCTAATGAAATTTCCATAAAATACAGATCCCACCATGTCCTCCTGGGAATTTCTGTTTACTTCATAAGCCATGATACTTTTTGCCAAAGCTCTAGAAGATTTCAATGGAAGAAACCTAAAGGTTGTTTGGTCTCGCAGCCGGGAACGGAGCTTTCGGTAGAGCTATGTCCTCCAGAATTGCTTGAGCTTAAGAGACTGTGACATTTTTATAGAATGAAAGGAGGAATGGAGAGATGCAATGACAAAGCTGGGAGCTCCATGTGACTGGCTGTTCCATGGAGCATTCTTCTTATAGATTTTTTTTATGGCTTTCCTAGCCCTAATATTAAACACTTGACCTTTTTGTCAAATACTATTTTAGATTATGAGGCTGGATGATTAGTTACTAAATATATCACCTATAGTAAATAGGCAATTGCCTAGTCTGATGCTGCAGTCTCAGACCTTTCAGGTATTGCTCCCTTGGCATTTAACATTAGAACATGGAGTCCTTACACATTCACTCAGGCCACTTTGCAAGCAAGGAGTGCACAGCGTTTTCACACACAGCATAGGGACAGACGAGCTAGCACTGCTAGTACAGAGATGTCTTCTTTTACCTTGCCTCCCCACCCTGAACTGATAGCTTTAAGGAGAATGCCGTAAAGATTGGGAAGTCAAGTATAACTAGGAGCCCGCTCGTGCTGAACAGTACAACTTAGTCCACTGCCTACAAATAGGAGCATCTGCCTCTTAAAGATCTGTAAGACAGCACTTTGTAAATGACTCTGTCTGCACCTCTCTCCCCAGTGAACTCTTCCATTCATCCTCTCCCCTCCTCGGTACAACGTCCCCATAATGGAAGAAGAATTAATCATTTGCTTTTTGATCTCTCCCTCCCAGCACCTTTGTACCTCCATTTGGGTAAACTTCACCCATCCCTCCCATAAATCCCACCTCAAATATTTGGATTTAAAGGTATGTGAAGGACTTGGGGGGGGGTACCGGTTGGTGAAAGGCTGCATGTGAGCCAACAATGTGCCCTCATAGCCCAGAAGGCCGACTGCTTCCTGGGCTGCATCAAAAGAAGTGTGGGCAGCAGGTTGAGAGGGGTGATTCTCCTCATCTACTCTGCTCTGGTGAGACCTCACTTGGAGTACTGTTTCCAGGTCTGGGGTTCTCAACACAAGAAAGACATTGAGGCAGCTCCAGAGGAGGGCCACAATATTGATCAGAAGGCTGAAACATCTGTTCTGTGAGGATTGACAGCACGAGGTGGGGTTGTTCAGCCTCGAGAAAAGGCAGCTCTGAGGTGATCTTATTGCAGCCGTTCAGTACTTAAAGAGAATCTACAAGAAAGATGGGGAGGGACTCTTCAGCAAGGCCTGTTGTGACAGGGAAAGGGGTAACGGTTCAAACTACAAGAGAAGGGAGATTTAGATCAGCTATAAGGAGAAAGTTGCCTCCAATGAAGGTGGTGAAACACTGGAGCAGGTTGACAAGCGAGGTGGTGGAGGCCCCATCCCTTAGAACCCAAGGTGAGGCTGGAGGAGGCTCTGAGCAACCTGATGTCTTACTGCAGGACTTTAAAGGTCCCACCCAACTGAACGTGTTCTATGACTCTGTATGGTTACAGACAGCATGAATCTGAACTTGTGAACATTTATAATAGTTTTGGAAGACAAAAAAGACCAAAATTCTTCCTGGAACTTAAAATAGTTCTAGTAGGAATGGAACAAAATGCTAGTGCAGAAACATCTATCATCCTTACGGGACGAGTTGCATGAAGAAGAAAAAAGAGCCTTATTAGTAAACATTTAGAAGAGCACCCTACAGAGTCCCTGTAATATATTTCTAGCGAACAAATTCAGCTTGGACATGGAGAGATTTAAGATTTGGGTAACTGATTCCTCACTACCAGCAAGTAAAAAAAGGGCTTTATTTTTTAACAGACTGAATCTGGTTCTGATCTCAGTCCTGAAATGTAAGACTGGTCTAGTCTCTAGCTCCAGTTATTTCAGAAGAATCATTCCTGATTCAGGGTTACAGTTGGTCTACTGGTTTAAACAAAACCAGCTGCTCTAAATCCTAGCATAGATTTCCTCTTTGTTATTACAGGATGGTACTTGTCAGCTAAGCAAAACCTGAGGACTCACCTGTTTATGTGAGCAGTGGATGAAGAGACTAGGCTGCACGATTAGGTCTCAAATTTGGAGAGCTCTAATTGTATTTTCTTTGATTACGTGCTAGTGTTATGGAGGCAGCCTATGTGCAAAGCAGATAATTCTGCTCTTCTTCCTGCAGTTTAACTTCTTGGCAACGAATAAGTGTTTGTTCAAGAATGACAGGAATTAGAAAAATCCTGTAAAAGCCCAGCCCTTCTAAAATCAGTGTCCGAATGGTTAATGACCAGTGAACCTTAGCTAGGAGCACCCCCATGCTTCCATAACTTTTGTCTTTAACAGTAGTAATCCAATATTACTGAAGCTGGAGACACTTTGCTGCAGTTAAAACGTGGTTACTTAGCAAACACATATTTTGAAATAAAGTGCTGAGGGCCCGCTGTGCTCCAGCATCTGCCAAATGGAGTGTCTCTTGTCTCTCCTCTTTCCAGACATCCTCTGGGTTCCCTACTTTACCTCTTGGCACATGCAGTGCCATGTGAGCAGGTAAGGCTTAGGGCAGTTCCTAGGCATTGCTTCCAGTACTCAAAAGGGCTGAGACTCCTCCACAGTTGAGCACAACAGCAACCTGCAGTGGTGGAGCTGTAGTAGCCAAGAATTTGCTTCCCAAACGTTGTACAGATACTTGCTGACCTCAGAAAGTCACAGAACAAGTCTACTTGCAGGCACAGCAAAAGTGTGTGATAGGACCTTGGGCATTCACTCCTTGAACACAAGGTAAGTCTCTACATATTGCCTTGCACAGGGCACAACTGAAAAAACTGCTCTGGCCTAACCAAGTGAACCAGCACATGTTGTTCATCTCAGTCCTTTGTTCCTGGCTGCTACACCAAACCCACTGAAGCCACCTGCTTCAGCCATCTTTACACATTGGAGAAGTTCACACCTACCATAGTTAGAGAGCTAAACTTCTGAAATCTATAGGCAAAGTGGCGATTGAACCAAATGCCCTTTTAGATATGGATCATAATGCCAGTATAGTCAGTCTTTGTCCATTTTCAGTTCCCATAAAAGTAGGTGCACAAACAGGCACAAGAAAAGACAGTAAAGTAACTGTGCCACATATATTAGATCTTTAATAGTTATTTTCATTGTTACTGATTTTGTCTAGGCTATTGACACAAAGGGGATCAAAAAAGGGCTTTTTAGAACATAGAAGGTTCACTGGCACCACCACAGAATTTGGCTGAAGAAGTAAAATCACTGTTTGTGCCACATTTGGCCCCGGTCCATTGGGTTTGCTACATTACCAAACCTTTTTGCTAAAGAAAAAGAATTCTAATTCTGCATAATTGCAGCATTGCCTTGACCCTTGAAGTCCATGGAGCTCTTCCAGGGCTGCATGAGTGCAAAACAGAGCAAGAATTTAAAAACTGTTGCTTAAAACAGAGAGCTGTGTTTGCTGAAGGCTTCTGTCCTGAAAGGACAACAGACACTAGACTTGTTGAGAATCAGTTTCCTTGCAAATCAGGCCAAAATGCAGTGGCTCAGCTTCCTGATGAGGATCTTCAGGTCTGCATTGCAACCAGACACGTGCCAGGTACCACCTACCTGTCTGTGTGAGTGTCAGCACAGTCACTCCAATGAGCCAGGCTGTCTTCAGAAAAGTTAGGCATGCTGAGAAAGTCTAATCACAAAGCTCTAACGATAATTGTAATGGGTCCATAGCTCAGAAAAATGGGAACATACATTTATACATATGGGAAGTGTAAGGGGGACACATGGGAAGTTGCTGGCATTAACACATGATGTGATATACTGCAAAGCATAGTAAGTATGTTGTTTTAAAACACAACAGCAAAACCCTGGCCTTTACCCACTGATATTTCTAAGCTATTTATGCTCAGACCAGCTCCTGCCAGCTTCACACAAGCTGCATGTTTTCATTGCAATCTACTGCACAGCATCACTTCAGCTCAGCTGGCATTTGTGTTATGAGAAAACAAAACGGGTTTCACTTACTTGCTTCACTCCTACCCTACAATTCCTGTTCATAAATACCCCTTTGCCTCTGTCATGTTAATGGGATGGTAGTGGTGGGCCAGCTGCAATGCCTCACTTGTGCATCTCCTCCTCTGCCTAGTCACCTGTCAGCCCCTGTGGTTTCGGTGCAAAATGCACCATTTTTTGGGCCTGAACATTTCACTGGAATGGTTTATGTCTTGTCCACCAAATATCACAGCAGAGAAGGCAGAAAGGTCAGATGGCCTTAGTAGTAGGGCTTTACTTTGAATAGTCTTCCAGAGGTGCATCTGGGGCCTCCAGGACACTCTATGTTTTTGTTGAAATGGCTGAGGGTGGTGAGCTAAGCAGGTTCTGGAGGGCTTGTTTTGCATACATTATCACAGCTGAGGCATGTGATGGGCACAGATAGCCATTTCCGTGTAGTTTTCTCATCACTGATGGCAGAAAAGAATGTGAAACCTGAACAGCACAATGTTAAATGTGATGTGTTTTAAATAAAAAGCAAAGACTTTCAAGACTAGATACCATATAAATAGCTATCAGCAAATCCATGTAGCAACCAAAGATGTACAAATGGTAATACTCCAGATACATGGCTGGGCACTGCAGCTAAATCTTGTTTGGCACAGTGCAGGCTGGAGCTCCAGATGGACATAAGCCTTGGGGGGAAAGACGCATCTGCCTACAGAGTAATTGTTAATACTCAAGTATTTTGTATCTTCCTCCCCCATTATGCGTCTGACCAATTGCTCCTGTCCTTTCTTTTTCATGCAGGGGTCATATCACTCCACCTGTTACTTTCACCCATCAGTGATTACCTGCTTGACCCCTGATCTATTAGGGCAGATGATCACCTATGCAGAACGTGCTCAATCTGTGGCTCTCGGGTCTGAAATTCCTAAACTACGTACAAAGTTCTTCTTCCAGTTAATAGTCAGACTACATGTTCTGATTATTGATGTTAGCAAATTGACAGGAAAGGTGGGAAATTTATGTCACAATATGGTTACATGACTTCATAGAGGATCACATGCATACAAACACGCACACATTTCTCTAATACAGTATTTTAACTCAATATTGCTCAGTCCCCCTGCACTTTGAATCCTGTGTCTGAGCCAGACCAAAGTCCATACATGACAACTGCCAGGAGAAGAAGATGGTCTTTGAAATGTCCTAACAATCTCTGTCAGGAAGATTCCAAAATCTTGGATAAATGCTTTTTCTTTCTCAGGCCTCACAGCTTAAAGTACCCAAGGTTCACTGCTGTTACTCTTCTTGTTCAAAACTCATATGAGAACACTACAGGATATTGTGAAATGGCATGTCATCAATATCCCGATGACATCGAGCTCTACGTCTCCTTTTCATTGAAGCCATATGTTACAGCTTCCTTGTGTCTGGCAGAGATAAGACATGGATGAAAGCCAGTTGGCTGAGGCTTTCTCTAGATAAGATGAAGGTGGTGTATGGATTTGGCAAGGGAGAAGTGTTTAGAGTTGACAAAAATCTGCTTTCTAAGCTGAGGGAGATTCCCATTGTAAAAATGCACAAGGGATTTACTGCTTTGGAGTCACAACTACAAAGTGACCCAAATCCGTTTGATTCTTGATAGACTGTACTCACTAGGTGCTCATTTGGTTTCAGTTGACCAGTCTGTTGTTGACCAGGCTCACAAGGTAAATGCAGGTCCTCCTGTGTCTTTGTCATTACTTTGAGATGTTGTCTAGCCTAGTCCTAAGGGTGTCCAAGTGACAAAGACTCTATCCCTTCTCAATCTACTGCAGTATGGAATCAGAGTCTTAATCAAAACCCAGACTTTCTAATAATTAACTGACATGTTTCTTAGATGCAGCTGAAGCCTACTGGTACTTACTTTCCCCCAGGAATACAAGAAGAGATTATTCTCCTTTTCTTCGGAGCAGTGTTTCTCATGTAGTTGAAAATATGCATCACCTTCTTTAAGACTTCTCTTGCTGAGGTTAGACAAACCCAGACCATTCCATCTTTCCATTTCCATTTTTCTTTTAGTTTTTTTTTCTTTTCCTTTTTTTCTTTTTGTTTTTTAGATTATTCTGTTTGCTCTCTTCTCCAGCTGGACAGTATTTCTTGATATGCAAGCCACAAAAGGTCACAGTAAATCAAGTCACTTTTAAAGTTTCTATTAGATATAGGTAGGCAGCAGCAATGTTTCTGCTCCAGGCCGTTCTGGCATATTTACTGGGTGGAGGATCTTTGCTCCTTATCTCTTCTGCAATGTGACAGTATGCAGCTTAGCTGCACTCAGACCCCTGAACAACATTACACTTAGCACAGACACACACAGGTCAATGCAAACTCAATACATTTGACACTCATTTTCCAAACTCACAGCAATATTTTGGGTAACATCAGATTCCTCTAAGATAGCCACCCTTTTTTTACCTGCAAGTCAGAACTGTCCTCTTAACTGTTGAGCCTCCTTCCCATCATACAAGCTTTCTTTGACCTTAGTCTTACCATTAAGTGGTGCCTTCTCAGTGTCATCCAATGACAGGACAAGGGGCAATGGGTGTAAATGGAACCAGGAGGTTCCACATCAATACGAGAAGGAATTTCTTCACAGTGAGGGTGATGAGGTCCTTTCCAATCCCTAATGTTCTGTGATTCTGTGACTAAGCACTGGAATGGGCTGCCCAGGGAGGTTGTGGAGTCTCCTTCTCTAGAGATGTTTAAAACTCACCTGGACATGTTCCTGTGCAATTTGGTCTAGGTGATCCTGCTTGGTGGGAGGATTGGACTAGATGATCTTTTGAGGTCCCTTCCAATCCCTAATGTTCTGTGATTCTGTGATTAAGTGGTACCTTTCTGCATTCTCTCCTAATCCTTTCTCTTGTCTGAATCTACTGATTATTCTCAAAGCTTAAGTCTTTATTGCTCCTTTTAAAAGCCTTTCCTTAGTCTTTGCAGAATTTTCCATTCTCCACCTTTTTTGCCCTCCACAAATGGCGAAGCAGGAGAAATTAATTTTCTCAGGCCATCTGACTACATGATTTCCACCATCCCTTACCTGGCTGGCATGAGACATGGTCCTGCCAGTTCTGCAGGCTTTCCATGAGCCTAGCTAGAAGCCATAAGCTGTGTATAGACACATGTATGCACCAGCCTTTAGCCACGTTGAGCTGGTGTGGGAAATAGGCTCATGTCTTTCAGATGCAGACTTCTTCATTTGCTTATGCCTCTTGTCTTTTATTTCCACAGTGCTACACTGTCACTATGGAACTACTCTGGAAGCACAGAGGGAGCCTTCTCGGCATCTTTGACCAATGCAGGATAAGGCTGTTTTTTGCAGGGCAGAGAAGAGTACATTTAAAAGGACAAATTACACGTGTTCTCCATACTTTGCAGGAGCTGCCAGAGGCATGCTGGCCTGAGCACACCGATGCCTGGCTTTCTTCAAGAACAGTGAATTGGGATATACTCTCTAATTTGAGCAACATAACTCTGTAGGCAGAGCACTGCACCTCGTGATAAGGCTCACCACTGCCTCCAATACAAACTGGGGACTGGGAGAGTGAGAAACTCTTCAGCAAATAAAGAAAAGGAAGGCTATATTAAGTGAAATTTATACAAGAACAAGGAGGATGACCAAGCAAGAGCCATGCTGGTCACTTCTTAATTAATCTATGTTCTAAAGAGACCATCAATATTTATGTAAATTACTCAGCCTCTACCTGGCACAGAGAAGCGACTGTTCTTCCTCCCTCCCCCTCAATGAAATTTATGATTCTGCAACTTATTAAATTCTTCTCTCACATGTGGAAATAAAAAGATAAAATATCTTTGAGCCACCCCCAGAGGAATACAAGAGGCAGCCAGCTGATGCAAACACTATGCCAGGGTTCCATGCAGCAGTTATGCAGAGTATTAAAAAGGGGAAATGGATACTTCAGAAAAACTCCTGGTAGTGTTGGTGTTCATCTCAGGCTGCCCAGGGAGAGAATTAACGTGTTCTCAAATCATTACTGGTGATTTTCAGCGAGTGTAGTGCCAAGCAGTTACCCAGATTTGTAGTGTCAACAGCCAAGCTCTCGTGGCTTTCTGATTAGATTTAAGGGGAATGCTGTGTGGCCCTCATGTTTCATGCCTTGAAATCACAAACTATGCAATGACCATCTTAATACTTAACATATAAATGCATTTAGTATAAACAACAGCCCTGAAAACCCACAAGCTGAATTATCGGCACATCGGAGACTTTTCTCAGTGAAAAGCATGTAACTGCGCAGAGCCTGGGGCTTCCACAGAAACCTTCGGTTAAAAAGAAATGACAACAGATTCACACTCAAGGGGAAGGGGCAGTATGGCTGAATGCAAAGAGCAGCCTGGGTATATGTAATGTTAGTTAGTTTTTCATTCTTCCTCTAGGACAAATCAAAGACTTGTTTTGCTGGATGCTGAATGCCCTGAAGTCTCACTATACATCTCAGGAAAGGACCTTAACAGTTTTATTTGGACCCATATCTGCACATATGGCCTTTGGAGATGAAAGAACTTCTTTTTCTCTACTTCCATTTGTTGCTTCTTTGTTGACATGCTGCTATGTGGACACTTATTCACAGAATCAGAGAACATTAGGGATTGGAAGGGACCTCAAAAGATTATCTAGTCCAATCCTCCCATCACAGCAGGATTACCTAGACCAAGTCACACAGGAACATGTCCAGAAGGGTTTTAAATGTCTCCAGAGAAGGAGACTCCACAACCTCCCTGGGCAGCCCGTTCCAGTGCTCTGGCACCCTCACTGTGAAGTTCCTTCTCATATTGATGTGGAACCTCCTGTGTTCCAGCTCACACCCACTGCCCCTTGTCCTATCCCCAGATATCTGTTGCCTAACCAGGGGTATCAATAACATCCATAATGGAAAAACTCTAGAACATCTATGAAAGTCAGAAGTGTGAGGAACAGATCTCAGATGATGCAGACAGGGTCATTGCTGTATGATCAGATAAGCAACACTGCGAGTTCATTTTTGTATGCTAAATAAAATAAAAATGTCAATATTTACACATAACCTTCAAGGCACTTACATTTGCAGCTCTTTAGTATTCAGTGCAGACCACATTTTCTTTAGTCCGTTACCAACAGCTTGGAAATTTAGTTAGAGGATGCATCCCAAATGTTCCTCCAAATGTTGTTTCCAAATGGTCATCTTGAAAAATACTGTTTAAAAGGATGAAGCCTCTGTGTGGAGACAGAAGACCCCACGCACAGAGCAATATGAACTGTAGGGAAATCATCTGAAGATTAAAACCATTAATGATAGAGATATTACTGTTAGGCAGAGTTTAATTTGTTGGTAACTAAATCACCAGAGGCCTTTTTTACAGGCTGCTTGGAACCTGACTATTGTGTACTGCACATCCAACCCCTAAGTGTGTGGTGACACAAACAAATAAAAGTGATCATAACAGTTGAAACGCAGTCAGAGACACAATTGAGAACATCTGTATTGTAAGCAGAAATAAATTAGAAATACTGAAGTGTTTTGTGGCAGTGAAACTGAGGGCTAAAAAAATAACCTACAGCACCTGGATTAAGCAGTTATAAATAATGTATAAAGAAAAAAAATCTCATTACCCCCTGAGTAAACTCCCCCCCAATGAAATATATTTTATGAATGTTGCATCACGGTAATAAATGCAGCATTTGTGTTCCCCATAAACTTTCCATTTCGTGACTATAAGATAGTCTGGATTTGGAAATAATGGCCAGCAAATGTATTGTTTGCAGATTAGTTTCCCTCAACAAGCAGCTTTGAACTGACCTTCACTTTTTGGGCTAAAGAGCAGACACTTACATGGGCTGAGTGCAGCACGGCTTTGCGTCTTCAGAGCTGTGGCAATGTTGTCCTCTACTCACAACAGAGCCAGACTGTACCAGGAAATCCAACAGCACCACTAGAGAGTATTTAGATGCTGAATGTTATAATACCCTGATATCACAGAAGACTTTATGAGATTATACTAGATAAAGACAATACATGAACGTGGAAAGTCTTCCCTTTGTAAAAAGCCAGGAGCTGAGTGCTGTGCACTGCAGGATACAGCTTCTGTTTACATTGAAAAGAGCAAGAACAGCCCTCGAATGTTTCCTTTCAAGTTTCCAGTTTTATTTCACAAATACTCAGTTTTGTGTAAAGCTGCCAGGACTGGTTCCTCTCCTGTGTTGGCTTTACACTGTCAGCTTTGCTGAAGCACTCAACAGATTAATTCTAGATATAGGCAGGGTGTTACTGTCAAATGGCACCACTGGCTCTTCTGTCAAAGATACCTTGATTTCCCCCAGACGAGAAGGGATCAGCTTCCTGATGACCTGGGGCAGCAATCACTGATCCCCTTGGAAGAGTCTCTGAATGATCAGTGCACCTGACCTGCAGTCACCAAGGCACAGCATGGTGAAGCAGGTGAGAAGGGCCACGGGAAGCTCCAAAGGAAGTCAGTGTCTCGAGACACACCGAGACCTAACAGATTATGAATTAAAAGGATAAGAACTTCCTACTGGCCGAGACAGATAAAATGTCACAAACATAAACACATTGCAAAGTTAGGCTTGAGTGTAGAGTGCTTTTGCTTTATGATTAATGATTGGACTCAACCAGGATGGGAAAGGCAAAGCAAAGTTCCTCTTGAAATGGCTTAAAAATGCCACAGCTGAAGAAAAAATATAGGAACATCAATTTAAAAAAAATAACAAAACAAAAACCCCCTCTACTAAAATGTAAAGGTCAGGAAAGATTTGGATGTTTTTAAATGCTGTCTTGAAGAAATTTTATAAAGGTTAAGATGTCATGTAGTTTCAGAGTTATGGGCACTGGAGGGGGGTCCTTGAGTGCCAGCTATTCCTCGGGCCACGCGGTGACTGTGAGCTGCAGTGACAGTGGACAGCGGGAGGCTGGCAGATCAGAAACTATCACTGTGCCACTGGGGAAATCCCGTGTCTTGCTCCCAAGAGCTGTGCGAATACTTCAACATCTGAGATTCAGACAGTGGATAAAATACAAAAACATGCCTTAAATAACATACAAGAGTCTAATTTAAATGGCCCAGAGCTAACCTATTCGCAGTTCAGGCTCTTCAGCTCAGTCCACTGCCTGAGAGGAGCAGGAGGCATGGTATGGATGTTACTCGGAGCCCGAGGAGCTCCTGGTGGCAGCCTCCAGTGTGAAGAGCAGTGGCTCCAAGCAATGTGTGGATGCCTTGTGGTTCAAGATCCCTGAGAACACACAGTCAGGATGGACAAAACAGAAGCTAAACATTTCTTTTTCCTGGTCTTAGAAATAAGAGTACAAAAGCAGGAAGAGTTTGGAGAGTGAGTTTTCCTTCACCTGTGCTCTGCTATGCACGCTTGGCAGTTGCTATGCCCACTGGGCAGCTGTTTGGCTAGCTCACCCCGCTCTGTGGTCTCCTACACCCTGCTTTCATTTAGCGCTGACTGGCCCTCTCTCCTCCCCTGTCTTGTTCTCAGGTTCCCTTGTCTCTCACCTGGTATTTACTTCCCTCAAGTTTTGTAAGGACTAGAGTCACTTAAAAAAACCCAGACACTGTGGCTTGATTTATTTTCCCTACTCCCATCTTTCTGACTTTCAGACTCAAATCTATTTCACTGGAGCAAGATTCTGCTTCAAATATTCAAATATTGGGGGAAACATTAGTGATTTCTGCCCAGGAACTGCTACCCAAAGCTCCTGCATGGCGACTGTGGACACAGGGAAAGCAGAGGACCCACCAACGTCTCTTGGTGAAATTAAATCCATTTCAACATGACAAGTTTCACTTGTTGACAAAAGGTGAAGTAGGAAAAGGTGTATTATTTGCTTTTAATGATCAAACAAATGCTACATAGAGACCATGGAATAATGGAGAGGTAATAAAATCATAGAAAACTTACACCTGGCTCTGGACAAATGTTACAAGGAGGGTAAAATTCCATAAATGTCAATTATTTAATGAACAGAATTAAAAAGATTGGTGTTGAAATATGGTTGAAACCCTTTTTTTCATTACAAGTAGGTGGTGCTTTTCTAAATGAAGATTTAATGAATAAAATTATCTTAAATTATGGTGGCCTTTAACCTCCTTTCCCTGCTTCTCCGTTTGCTCATTTTCCTACTTTCCTACATCCATCTGTTGCACGCTGCAAGCTCCCTGTGATGGCAACCACAAGGCCCGATCCTCAGCCCTCTCTCTGGCAGCTTTAGGCTGCTTGAGGGAATAGTTCTGACTCCTTGGGTTTGAGATCTTGTTCAAAAATCCCTCCCATCTGCAAAGGCAATTCAGAAAAGACAGGACACAGCTTAAGAAACCTGGATGGCCAACCCTCAGAGAGGAAAAGGATAAAATAGCCTCGCTTTGTTTTCGCAGCCTTTTTTCAGTCAGATGCACCGTGTAGCAGGCTACGCAGCTACGGCTGTGTGTAGCAGAATCTAACTATGGGTCTGACCCCTTGCCTTTTCCACTCTCTGTGGTGTGTCCTTTGCCTTTTTCCTCAAAAGCACCCTCCAAAAGTTGCTGGTTTTTTCTACCAGTCTAATATATAAAATTATTTATCTGAAAAGCTGAAATGGTCTGCTTTTGTAATAAAACAAGATGGCAACCCAGCAAGTTTTAGAAAGAGCCACAAGGCAAAAATTACACAGCATAATTTTCTTTATAGAAAATAAATGTACTTTTATCATTCTTGGAGAAAACAGAACAATTGCATAGTTGAAATGATTTCTCAGTGAACACAGCAATTTCCTTTTGTGTGGTGTCCACTGCGTACATTTGGGTGGTACCAGACAGAAAACCCTGGCTCATTTGCACAGGCAAAGCAGCTCATAGCATCACCTCGGTCCACCCTCATTCTGCGTCCTTGGAGTCCACAGCCACTAGCACACAGAAGTCCAGTTTTTTTAGTCTATTTCTGTTTCTCAGTAAAGCCAGGGTATTTTGAACACATTTGCCTTCTCCCTTCCTCACAAGCACAGAGGTATATGCATACACATGTACACACACACACACACACACAAAACACTCACCCCTACCTTATTCTTGAGTTCAGTGTCAAAATGCTGTTGAAACACATAATTAGGGCATATTTTTTCTATCTGAAACTGGCCAGATTTTCCCCTAACAGCTGCACTCTAGATTTTAATTAAATAATACCAGTTGTGCCATATTTAACCAAGCCAGCACATCTTCCTTATGTTCCGGTGTACAAATTCATTTATTTATCTGTTTGTTTGTTTCATAGATATATTTGTATTTTGATCTTTAGTTCTCTATAGCTAAGAAAACCTTCAAGTCTGTGTAATACTACATAGACACAGGCAGGGCCACTGTTTTTTTTAATAGGGCAAATCTTGGCCACATTTTTAGCAGGCTTAATTTTAACCTGCAAACGTGGCCCTGGCAAACAAATGCAGGGGTAGTCCAACTCCTCATTCATGCCTTTGGCTCTCTGATTTGCTGCTACAAACACAAAAGCAACAAGCTAAAGGCCACCTTCCTATGCAAGTTCCCCTCAGATCATAAAATGCAATCAGTCGTTGGAGTCGCCCCCGCTGTTGCTGATGCTATTTAATCAAAGAGGGGTTTTAGGATAATTGAGTATCTACAGTATTTGGGCAGAGTGCTAAATAAAAAGGTGCAATAGATCCCCCACCCACTCAGAAGCTCAGCATCTGCAAAGTACCCTCTAAAGGAGCTAAAATAAAGGTGTATTGTCCTCTTTGATACCTGTGATTGACATCTGGGAAACACTTTTTTCAGTGAATGATAACAAAATGCTGAGCAGCTCCTTCCTTCTGGTAGAATACCTGGTACATAGTTTGGTTTTACTTCATGCCTTTTACCTGGAAAATGTAGATGTTGATACATTTGTCTCCTAAAAAACACTGTGAGTGATGAAAGAGCCTAGAGAATATAGGAGCAGGCCAACAAAATGCTTATTTTAAGGGAATAAAACCATCTCTCAGCCTTAACCCAGGGAAGATCTTGCTTCTTAAGAAGAGAGTCACACAGAATGGCTGCTGACCTAGAAGCCTGCAGAGGATTGGCATACATCCCTTGAGCTGCACCTGCATTCCAAGTTCCATCACCAACTGCTGTCAAGTCAGATGAGATGCACACAGACACACAGATCATGAGGGGTTGGCATGGACCTCCAGGGGTCATCGAGTCCAACTGCCCTGCTTGAGCAGGACCATAGAACCTAAGGCAGGTTACATAGAAACGCATTAAGACAGGTCTTAAAGTCTCCAGAGAAGTGGACCCTACAACCTCCAGCCCATTCCAATGCTTAGTAACCCTTACAGGAAAGAAGTTTTCCCTTATATTGAAACGAACTTCTTGTGCTCCACCTTACACCTGTTGCCCCCTGTCCTATCACAGGGTGTAAGTGAAGAGAGATTGTCTCTTTCTTCTTGACTCCCAGTCTTGATGTATTTATAGACAGCAATTAAGTCCCCTCATAACCTTCTCCTCTCCAAGCTGTCAAGTCTCAGATCTCTCAATCTCTCCTCATAAGGCAACTGCTCCAGTCCCCTAATCATCCTTGTGGCTCTCTGTTGAACTCTCTCAATCAAGTCTCTATCCCTCTTGCACTGTGGAGCCCAGAACCGGACACCATATTCCAGATGTGGCCTCGCTAGAGCAGAGCAGAGGGGGAGAAGAACCTCCCTTGATCTGCTGGACACACAGTTCTTAACCCATCCCAGGATTCCGTTTGCCTTCTTGGCCAGAAAATAGCACCTGCAAACTAAACTTACAGGGGAACACATCCAGAAAGCTGTGCAAGTGAGTGGGACTAGCCCAGCTGTGCCTTGTGCAGTTCATAACAAGAAAAGCAGGGTGCAGTGTCTAGAAAACTCTATTAGTGCCCGTTACTGCAAACAACTTCTCTTCCGTAACTATCATACGCACCACCACAGGAACAAACGGAGCGCGCACAGTGTGCTGTCCCAAACTTGCAGAGTGGAAACAAAAACCTCGCTGTGCTGCGTGCACTCAGTGGAGAACAGAAACAATCCCATACCGACAGGTCCCTGCAAGAGCGGCCCCCCCTAAGGCTGTACCTTTAAGACAAATAAAATGGGTGTATCTGCAACCTTAGGGAAGAATTGCAATGCTTCTGAAAGAGCTGTGAAGATTTTCTCAGCCATTGCACAATTTGTCTCTATGACACTACACTTCCAGTGTCATGTACAGAACATCCTACCTGTCATCAGAGTCAATCTCAATGGCTGCTTGACACAGCTCTAATCAAGACAGATACAAATGCCAGTAACAAAGGTATTGCTGTCCCCAAAGCTGACACAAGTGGCTGGTATGTTTATTTAAATGGCTCATATCCATCCTGTTGGTACATTCCAAGTCCACGTTGTTTATTTTAACATGAATTTTGGTCTCCCACTCCCCTTTGTTTATGAATGTCTGTGTTTCTGACAGCTGACAAAGGGCATGCTGAAGATGTAAAGTATCCACATCTGGTTGTGTGGCACAGTGGGACTTTCCTCACGCAGATTTGCTCTATATGCCTCAGCCACAGAGAAAACTCCCCAACAAGCAGCCCGGGTAAGAGCTGAGTCCTGTTGTGAGGGCTGCTGGCCTTGTCTGGGTATCGCCTTTCCTTTCTCTGTGGGGAATTTGTTCTGTATGAAACTCTAGCACAAGCAACCCTGGCAGAACCTGAAGTCATTCCTCAGGTGAAGTACATGGGAACAGGGACAACACTGCCTTCAGTGTGCTTCATGCCCAGCCCAGCAGTGTTGTTTCTATGCACATTAATTCTATCACCAGGCAGAATGGTCACAGGGCTCTAAGTGGGAGTATAATTTGCTGGATTATATGGAGTCTGCTCATTTATACCAGAGTAATTCCAGTCTTGTTACTTCTTGTTAACTCTGAAGAGAGCCAGCCTAGAGATTCCTGCTTTTCCAAATTCCAATCCTATCTCCTCTGGCAGGATCCTGTCTTGCACACCAATTGGAATGAAGCAAGGACAGATGGAAACAGGGGCCCAGGACTGAAATACCCAGAGTCTTCGGCTCCAGACCAAAAATATATCATTTTTTACCATCTTTGGTAAATATGCTTCAAAATTTCCCAGTTGTAGCACAGCATGGGGATTGATGCTGTTCAGCAACTTCAGACTTTTCCTTTATTGTTAGAAATTTGGTGTTCGAAGCCCTTGTGAGATGGTTAAGGCAGCATCATACTCTGTTTCAGCTGCACACATGCCAAGAGAGAAAGCTGCACATATATAATGCTTATATATGACATCACATTTTTACAGAAATGCTTAGACTTTCAACAGAGGTTGCTCAGAAAAGTTGTGGATAGCCCCTCTCTGGAAGTGTTTAAGGTCAGGCTGGACAGGACTCTGGACAACCTTTACCTTTACTCTGCAAAACAACAGAACTGGTTTGGTTGGAAAATATCTTTAAGATCATCGAGTTCAACCATTAACCTAACTGTGCCAAGCCTACCCAAAACCATGTCTCTAAGCTTCGTATCTACATGACTTTTAAACGTATCCAGGGGATGTCAATTCAACCATGTCCCTGGGCAGCCAATGTTCCAATGTCTGATGACCCTTTCAATAAAGAAGTCTGTCCTAATTTCTAACTAAACTTCCCCTGACACAACACAAGGCCATTTCTTTTTGTCATAGAAATCACAGAATCATCAAATCTGAAAATACCTCAGAGATCACAGAATAATGGGTATTGGAAGGGACCTTGAAAGATCAGCTAGTCCAATCCCCCCATCACAGCAGGATCACCTAGATCAAGTCACACAGGAACATGTCCACGTGGGTTTCAAACGTCTACAGAGGAGACTCCACAACCCACCTAGACAGCCTGTTCCAGTGCTTGGTTACCCTCACCGTGAAGACGTTCCTTCTCATATTGATGTGGAACCTCCTATACTCCAAGTCTAATTGCAAACTCAATGCTACCATGTCCACTAAACCATGTTTTCAAGTACCACATCTACACATGGTCCTGTCACTTGTTACTAGTAAGAAGAAACCAACAGCCACGTCTCTACAACCTCCCTTCAGGAAGCTGTAGAGAGCAACAAGGTCTCCTTTCAGTATCCTATTCTTCAGATTAAATAGCCCCAGCTTCCTTACCTGCCCCTCATAAGGCTTGTTCTCAAGACCCTTTACCAATGTTATTGCCCTGTTTTGAACCTGCTCCAGCACCTCAATGTCCTTGTGGTATTGAGGTCCACAAACCCAAACCCATTACTCAAAGTGTGGCCTCACCAGCACCAGTACTTCCCTACTCCTGCTGGTTACGCTATTTCTGATACAAGCCAGGATGCTGGCTTTCTTGGCCGTCTGAGCACACTGCTGGCTCATATTTAGACAATGAAAATGTTCACTTCTAGATGTAATAAACAGTAGCATCAGACAAAGAGAAACTTGTTGCCTGATTAGTCATATGGCCTGACAAAAGGTAAAAAAAAAATAGAAAGATCCCCACAAAAAAAAAAGCCCTAAGGAGACCGAAAGAGAAAATATGACATCCATACTGTATACATGTTTAATTTCTGTTGTTTTCATTGGAAAACAGCTTCAGGTGTCCTCTAATTATATCACCATTTTCACAAATATCAACTGTCACATTTAATTTGTTACGTTTACCATGCAACCTCCTCAAACAGCAACTTCTTTCATTATGCATTTAGTGCCAGAGTTTCTAACGCTCAAGCTAACTTTCAAGTTAGTCAATTAATGCATTATTTACAAGTGAAATGTTATTAAAAACAGATTCTTAATTTACTAATGATTTAGTAGACCCCAGGCAATATTCCAATTTGTTTTTATTGAAATTGGAAGCACACTTAGAACAAAGGGGAAAGTAATGACAAGGATATTTTGGCCTATTCATCTGTGCTGCACTTTCTGTCTGCCCCTACATCTTCTCTCCCTTTTTTATATTGTATTTTTAACACATAACCTAACCAGTTGCAGCATGATTGAGGGGAAAGGTTTATGAAAAACGAATAACAGCACAAACGCTATTGTGAATTTTGTTTTTAAAAGCACCAGGCAGTCTGGAATGACTCAATACACATGTTCACCATACAATACAGCGTATTTTGATTTACAGCACTGTTCTAGCAGCACAGCAGGTTAAGAAGGTTAGAAGTCAAGGGAAATTAAATGTTATTAGCATTCCACCATTGTTGTGCTGCACAAAAGTGAGTATGTAACTTTTCAAATGCATTTTTAAACTCAGTCTTGTTTCTGAGGCTTTTAGCTTGTCAGAAACTTTTAGGAGCACTTACCGTGCTTCTTTGTCCTTCCCATTCTTTGCCTCTTTCTTTTCCTCTCCTATCTGTGTGTTTTCAGGATGTTAAAGACCAATCTCATGCCTACCTTCTCTCTTTGCCAAACTGCAACTACCTATAATAACACTGTTGTCATTAAAATGTTGACATTCGCTGTTTAGTGCCACTTAATGAGGCAAATACCTGTGATTCAGTGGCAATCCTAATCAGTCCCTAACACTTAACATCAATATTTGAATGGTGGCCATGACAGCTTGAAGATACTTACTTCTTTGTTTTCCTGTGGGGATAAACGAAACCAAAGCAGGAATTCATGATCAGGTGTGTTCCTCCCACAGGGTGATTTACCAGCCACAAATACGCCCAAACCACACGGTTTCAGTTTGGCTTTAGGGGCAAGGTGGAGAACGCTTAGTTTGTGTCTCTGGCGTTCTTATTTGTATTACCACCTAGCTCAGACCAGGTGTGTGGACATCTTCGCTAGTCGACCTACATGTGGGTAAGAAGGCTGGAGCAGGGAATGTCTAATTTAGGCATACTAGCTCCAGCTACTTTGGTGAGGCTAATGAGAAGGCTAATAGGTGTTTTCAGAAAGTAGACAGGGCCCCAGGTCTGCTTCTTCCTACACAAAGCCTGCATCAGAAGAAACTTTTACTGTGGGCAAAATATTACCACACCTGGCTAAATGAGAGCCAATCCAGATAGGTCTGCATCACTATCATCTCCCTTAAAGTGAAAATAAAGGCAAAAGTGAAGTCTCTTATTGGCTCATGCTGTTATTTGTAACACAGGGATAACAGAATAACACAATCACAGAACGTTAGGGATTGGAAGGGACCCCAGAACATCATCTAGTCCAATCCCCCCGCCACAGCAGGTTCACCTAGATCAAGTTGCACAGGAACATATCCAGGCGGGTTTTAAACATCTCCAGAGAAGGAGACTCCACAACCCCCCTGGGCAGCACCTTCTAGTGCTCTGTCACCCTCACTGGGAAGAAGTTCCTTCTCATATTGATGTGGAACCTCCTGTGTTCCAGCTCACACCCATTGCCCCTCGTCCTATCACTAGAAGACATTGAGAAGAGCCTGGCTGCATCCTCCTGACACCCAACCTTCAAATATTTATAGACATTAATGAGGTCACCCCTCAGTCTTCTCTTGTCCAAGCTAAAGAGACCCATGTCAAAGTGGGTTATAACATTGCTGCTTTACCTCACAATGCTGGTACAGAGATAATTTCTGGTAACTATCTGGGACATTCTCCTTTATGACAGCAACAAGACTTACTCAAATCAGGCAGATGGATCTATATCTTTCCCTATTAACCCCTGGGGTATGTGGAAGATGTCCTGTATTGTCCGCTCTCAGGTTTGGGTACGAAGTCAGATATAGCAGGCTGACCACAAAATGACCCCTTACTGACAGTGCCACGACAGCTGCAATCCCAGGCACCCTCTAGGCTACTGGGTGCCAAACATGGCAGCAGTTTCAATGCGCAGGAGGCCAGGCTGGCCGCACATGAACGTCCTGAGTGCCTTGTGGCCAGGGCTTCTGCTGCCTGTGTCTCTGACCACGACAGGTTCATTCTTCAGTGAAGGGTCTCCCAAAGCTCTGTAGCTTATATTATCAGAGCTTTGACCCTTGTCTACCTCACCAAAAGCTGCTGACAGCCAGTGCTGCCCTGACTCACTTCCTGTGGCTGGTTCACAGGAGGGAGAAGAGCCTCCTGCCAGCACCTACCCAGCTAGCTTAACGTGGAGCCTGGATTTACAAGGCTCTGCATTCATTTCTGCTGATGAGCTGTTGTACTGGATCATTACAAAAGAAGTCATCAGAAAGTTTCAGACTTTGCAAACTAATGCTCTGTTTATTCAACTTTCCAATCATTCCTCTCTGCTATCTGTGCTTCACATACCGTGAAACTGCACTATACTGTGCAATTGAATTAGATGTACAGTGACTCAAAGGCATTAACCAATGACTTTGATATTTTAAGTACTGTCTAGGAGGGATTTTTAATTCCTTCCTCATAATGAAACAAGCAACACAAGGAAAAAACCTGCAGTTACACAACTCTGAAACATTGATTTTTCTTTTCCATTCTGGGTAGACTCCTCTGACACAGCAGAACAACAATGATCCTTAAAGCCTTCAGCTTGTTTAGTATCAGAATAAAACTGTAACAAGCATTTACACACAATTTTAATGCCACTCAATAACACAAGGAAATCCCTCTTATTATTCCCCCTTCTAAGTCATCAGTATGTACTAGGAAAATTAATCTATGAGAAATTCCTACATGCTATTGAGTTTATGGTTAGAGATGTCTGTATTCCTCCAGCTGCAGCTACATCAGACAGGGAGCTGGAGACAGACATTTTATGGAGGATTCTGGTGATAGGACAAAGGGGAATGCTTTGAAGCTAAAAGACGGTAGATTTAGATTAGATCTTATGAAGAAATTCCTTGCTATGAGGATGGTGAGGTACTGGAACAGGTTGTCCAGGGAGGTAGTGCATGCCCCCTCCCAGAAAGTGTTCATGACCAGTCTTGGACGGGGCCATGGGCAGCCTGTTCTAGCGAGAGGTGTCCCTGCCCAAGGTCCTTGATCTCTGAGGACATTTCCAACCTTAGCATTTTATGATTCTATGATCTGAAGTTGGAGGAGGATAGGCACTGAGCCCCCAACTAGCTCCCCTTGAGAGTGGGGGATAGGGAAAAAGATGAGATGGCTGTGCTTGTGCTCACTTGGTCAACAGGATCCCAAGGATGACACTGAACCAAAGACCTGCTGCATGGACTGTGGGGCTGAGTTGGGCCCTAAAATGCCATGCTCATAGACAGTAAGGGGACAAGATACCACTAAGGCCAAACCACACTGAAGACGAGCACTTCTGCCATTGACCTTCTCTTCAGAAGGTTTCTTGCTAGAGCCAAAGCTGAAAGTGAGGGCAGAAAGAAGGAAACTTTCACGGTCCCTTCCAGTCCCTAATGTTTTGTGATTCTGAGATAAGGGAAGAAATGCTGTGAAACTGTTTGCATTAGCTGTACCAGCACAGGGCCAGGCACCTAAGTGGTGACTCATATCTGACAATAAATACATGAATAGTTGTTGAAAGCTTGTTTGACTTTCACAAAGGGGTTTAAACAAACATCTGTTTGTTCATTAGTCTTGAGCAACACTTTTATGGCAGGAGAGTCATTAAACCTTAACATATAACTGCAAGCAAGATATTTGGATGTTTTACAGATTAAGACACAAAGTAGTGCATACTGTTTACACAGAATGGCCTTGAAAGACCTGTAATGGAGTAAGATGCAGTTATTAGACACTGGCATTGTGAATCTTCATTCTCTTGAAGGTCAGTTGGGATGCCATGTCTCTGAAAAGAAAGCCTTAAAGGGCCTGTTTCCTCCGCTGCTTGCGTGTCTGCGTCAACTTTCAGATTCCCTGACTAGTTTTAAAGAGCAGATGAATGAAATCTGCTTTGTGAATCAAATTATACTGGTGTATGGGAAAGTCATTCCCTGTTACAGCTGGTGCTGGAGAACGTGGAGCACCGCTCACAAGCTCCTTAGGACAGATCACAGTGTAGACAGCTCTGTTGTGCATTTGGAAAGTGTAACTTGAGTAGGAAACCTCTTCCTCAAATATCCTGAGCTAACAGCACTGCAGCCACAACCATTTTGCATGTTAAATAATTGCCATGGTATCAGACAGCACGGTAAAGAAACACACATCTGATGGCTCGTCTGTGTGTGGGCAACACACTACTTCCAGCCTTTTCTTGCTCACTGCGTGGGCTGTCTGTGTCCTGCTGCACGAGCAGGTGGTGGGCTGCACTCCGGGCACTCACTGAGCTCAGACTCACAAGTTGCTAAGGCAGCTGGAAATGAGAAAGACCCATCATGCCTCTTTTGGTGGTTGCAGGAAGAGGGTAAGTATGAAGTTATTAAGAAGAAATCCCTCCTTTAGGACTGCTTTGTATGATTAGTGTTCCAACAAAATCACAGAATCATTTGGGTTGGAAAAGACCCTCAGAATCATCAAGTTCAACCATCAATTCTACTCTACAAGTTCACCCCTAAACCCGACCCCCCAACACTACATCTAAGTGGCTTTTATATCCATCCAGAGATTGCAACTCAACCACCACCGTGGGCAGCCCATTCCAGTGCCTGACCACTCTTTCCACGAAGAATTTTTTCCTGATGGCCAATCTAAACCTACTTAGATCTGTCTTTATTTTCAATCTACAAAGCAGACTGGGAAGATGTAACCAAATTCTCAGTGATGTAAAACTGAGTGTAACTGTCCTCACTTCTCGAGTGAGCAAGTTAGACTTTGTCTCCTCTCTCGGGTAGGTTTTTTGCCGTGAGCAGTGCTGCACAGTGTGTTAGATGTGACGAGGGTCAGCAATAATATAATCACAGATCTGAGGTCTCCAATTTATGCGCCTCTGTGTCTTCACCTCATCTCACCAAATGATAGCACAAAAGGTTACATCGTGCAAAGCAAAAAGCCCAAGTTGTTAACTTCCTGAACTTGAAAATACTACATTGCTAAAATTACAGCAAGCACAACGCACTTGACATCTTACAGAGCTGATCTGCATGGAAGATGCCATGTAAACATTTCACAATATAGTGGTGTCACCATCCTAATAGCCCTGGGCATATATAAAATATATGAATGACAATGAAACCTGTGCATTACATAACTTGGTATAATGCATGTCAGGATTTCCGATGTACACTGGTGACACTGGAGGAAACTTCTGTTTTGAGGAGGAAATGATGACTAGTACCTTTCAATAATCCTATGTAACCATGGCAGTAAGGTAAGTTTTGTTCCTGACCCACTGAATGTTGACAGTATCTTCTGCCTCACTCTGCCTTTCTAGAGAGGAAACCTGTGCAAAATCAGCCCATAATGATCACATTCTCCTTCAATCTTGGTGTTGGCAAAGCTGTTGTGGAAGAGAGATCTGAACACAGTGTGTCTTGCTGACTTCACTACCATTAATACTTAGAATGCCTACAAACCTTGTAGTGAGCAAGTGGAAGACATTTTGTAGAATAAAAATAATTCACAGAATCACAGAACACCAGGAATTGGAAGGGACCTCGAAAGATCAGCTAGTCCAATCCCCCTGCCACAGCAGGCTCACCTAGATCAAGTCACACAGGAACATGTCCAGGTGGGTTTTAAACATCTCCAGATGAAGAGACTCCACAACTCCCTGGGGAGCCTGTTCCTGTGCTCTGTCACCCTCACCATGAAGAAGTTCTTTCTCAGATTGATGTGCAGCCTCCTATGTTCCAGCTCACACCCATTGCTCCTTGTCCTATCTTTAGATGACACTGAGAAGAGCCTGGCTCCATTTTCCTGACACCCACCCTTCATGTAATTGCTGGCATGATGTGGTCTCATGCAAATGCTGAGTCTGGTGGGATGTGCTGTGGAAGCACAGAACTTTCAATTTGCTTCTCCTTGGGGCTCTGTGGCACGGAGTATCCACAGTAGGTCATACCAACTTCAGAAGGCTTGGGGCTGCAAATTCTTTTGTGGCTCTTTTGTATTAAACTGCTAGTGCTAATTTTGTATCTTGGAAAGCACAGAGAGTGATCCATTGTGCTCAGAAAAAAGAGGAGCTCTCCTTTTGGCACACTTCAATGCAACTGCAAAATGTGCAAGTCTCAGAAAAGTAAACCATCATGAAAAGAGCTTCTGCTCATTTAAGAAACAATAACAACCTCGTGTTCCCCTTTCTGCCTTCTCTTGCAGCTCCATGTCTCTCAATATCTTTCTTTAAAGCTCTCATTCCTCTAAGAGATTTCCCCTGCCTTGCCCTTTCTCTGTAGAGGCGAGCCCAAGGCAGGCTGTAGAGCTGAATAACCCTGTACCTGATAAATATAGATTTTCACTGAAATGTCCACCACTGGATATTTCTCCTTTGCACTTGCAAACATGACAGTCAAATCCATCACTCGGTAAGCTCAACACTTATCTCTATGTTTCCTAGCTGGACAAGAACTCTTCTCTGCCTTGAGATATCCAATACCTGTAGCAGTCTTTCCTCAGGTCTTTTCACGTCCAACAGTTAAAACTCTCTATGTGCTTGGACATGACTTCTGCGTAGAGATGCAAAGACTTAAGATTCAGAAAACCAGAATTCACTTCTATCCAGCACTTGGTAGGTGAGCTGATAACCACCTCATCGCTCTGGCAACAGGGAGAACTGGGATTTTGCAGGCTGGGAGAAACTGAAGTGGTGTAGGCAAAGACTGCAAAGAGAGCAGGAAGACCATGCTCAGTTTATTCTATGGTTAGAAGAAATTAAGAGCAAAGTGACTTTTGGGTCAGCCTAAAACTTGGAAAAAAACCAGCAGCTCAGAAAAATGCTGATGCTTTCTGAAGGGAGGGGATCCCAAACCATAGAGTTGTGATGAAAATCTGAAATTTTCCAAGTTCAAAGGTGTTTGGATGTTACCTGTGTGTCTTGCTGTCATTACATCTCTTACTGAGAGTATACTGATGCTTCCTAAAAAGTAGTCCAGCTGGGCCCTGCTAGAAGCAGATTCCCAAAAGCATAGTTTAAAAGTTGAAATGGTAGAATTTAGAAGCAGTCTGAGGAGGCTGCAGGCAAGTCTCAACAGAGAACAGAACAGGGTCTTAGCAAGCCTGACTCTTGTGAAGGACTGTGGGAGGGCAAGCTATGAGATGGTCAGGCACCGAACCAAGTCAACTTTGCTACACCCACTTTTTGTCATTTCCTTTGAAAATTGAAAAAAAAGGACTATTAGCTGAATAGGGGAAATCAGCCAGCCAAACAGGGGAGCAGCCTTCTTCACTGGACTGTCATTCTTTTTATTGTTTTTGTTTTGATGCCATTTAGCATTTAAACAGGTGACATTTGAGTGGAATCGCTTTCTCCTAACATAATATAGACTCCACCAAAAAGTTATTTCAGTGGCTGTGTTGCTACCTGATTGCAGAAAGAGTGCAGGGAGAAATGTCATCAATAAGAGCCTTCTGGAAAATAGAAAACATTTAGCTGTTGTGAGATTACTTTTCTCATTGTTTAGAAACACACACAATGACTGTAGTTTATATCTGCACTTTTGATAGGTTGTGTGACTCACACTGTGATTATGACAAAAATATCAGAGTGCAAATATACATAACCCGTTGTTAGGATTAAATGTGGGTTGCAAATAATCAGTGTTTAAAGCACATTTAACCTGGGTGCAGTACAGTTTGTTCAGATTTTATTTGAGGCTGAATATTCAGTGTTGTGTTTGGAGCAGTAAGTGCACCACTGACATCATCAAGGACAGGACTCGGCTGCTGAATGCCAACGGAGTTTTGCTGAGCTCAACAGTCTGGAAGTTCAAAAAACAAGAAATGTTCCTTGCCATAATTAAACTGCAAAAAGCATTTGCTTAGAAAAAAAGTTTTAATTACAATTGGCGTTTCCAATCCCAGTGCTGGAGGCAGTTGTCTTACTGAAAATTGATGTCCTTCACAGCACCAGCAATAGACAAACCCAGTGGAAAAGCCCATAAACAAGTTTCTAAGCAAATTTAATATTGGTTTCACCACTGGAGAGAGCGTTTTGGTAGTTACCCTATTATTAAAACAGGTTGGAAATGGATTCGCACACTCTCCTCTGCTGAGTTAATTGTCGTATGGTTGGCATCGCAGACAACATCATTTTTCAGCAACATGGCCACCTCCAGCACTAAGCACACAAATGCCAATTGTATCTGAAAACTGCTTTTCAGTTCTGCTACCCAGAACAACATTGTGTAGTTTAGTTGTGATGAAAGAGAATTCTTTTCTAAGAACAATAGAACCATTGGTCCGACCAAAAGAAATGAAGCTGGGAACCAGCTTTTCAGCTCCATATGATTTGTCAGCTAGACTGCCGAGTGCTTACTGCTAGGCAAACACAGGCCCTGTTTGAAAGCACGAGTACTAAAAACTGACTGCATGCCACACATCAAAGAACCTGTGCATGGGAAGGGCTGGTGAGCGCTTCTGCTGTCAAACACATGCAGATGAGCGCTGAGGCTAAACTGCTGCTGCTCTGCCACACTACTTCAGCCCCAGAAGTGGCTTCTGGCAGTCTTTGCTGGGGCATCAACACCAGTGCAGGTCAGGCACTCTGGTTGCCAAGTCTGAGGAAAACCATTTCTGTAGCCCAAAGTCATGAAAAAGGGTCAGGAGAAGACGTTGAGCCTATGACGGCACTCAGTGTGCAGCCACTATTACAGAAAAGGTTATTAGGTCTTTTGCAGTATCCAGCTGTGGAATTCTAGGTGCTGACCAGAATAAAGTTGGGTGATAATTTCCATCTTTACATTTATAGCTTCCCTCCCTGAGCTAGGGAGGTAATTGGGATATTTTTGGCCTCACCCATTGTCTGTAACATAAAACATACAGTGTGAATACATGGACTATTTTACATTCTAAACAAATTTGCTGACAAATTTTGCTCTCACAAATTAAGAAGCTACATCTGGACTAATCATAAGTCCTACAGAACACATTTCCAAATGAAACACATGTGTAGGGCTTCATCCAGTCTGGCAATGGAACTGATTGTACCTGAGTTATCTGGCCAGTAATAGCTAAGCAATCAGGTAATGTGATGGATTAGCACTTCTTAGAAGCGATTTGGCTAAACAAATGTGAATGGCAAAAAGACACAAGGCAATGTGATCAGCCCAGGCATGTGCTCTCTGACACAAACACTGGTTCCTTGCAGCCCAGCTGTAATCTCGCTACTGATCTTAGCTGGACCTAGGTGATCCTGCTGTGGTGGGGGAATTGGACTAGATGATCTTTGGAGGTCCCTTCCAATCCCCAATGTTCTGTGATTCTGTGATTTGGCCCACTACTGTAGCCTAAAAATGTCCTACTTTAGGAGAGAATCAGAGAGGTGAGGCCTCTATGTCCTGTTATCAACTCCTTGGGACAACAGTCTCCATTTACAATGTTTTATATACACTTAAAAAAACGCAGTGCCTGATGTCTAGTATCCAGAAAGGGTTCTACAGTAACGTGCCAGAGAGTAAGACTGATGGAGAAAAAAGAACATCTATAAGGACACAGGTTTCACTTGTGAGTTTCCAGGGTTCACTCTAAACTGCAAGAAGGAAAAATGAGATGAAAACCAGCTAAGATTATCCCCTCAACTTATATAAACAGGTGTAACACCACTGCTACTCCAACCTGTAATTCAGAAGACAACTTCTTCCACATCATTAGAGTTCTGGCATTAGCGCAGTCTTGTTTTCAACACCTTGACTCACACACGACTCCACATTGTATTTGAGTTTGCTACATTCTAATTTCTGCATAGAATTTCTACAGAGTGGCTAATCCAGACTTGAGATGGCTCCTACCCACATGTATTTGAACTTCATTGTTCAAACAAATTAAACTGGATTAAGGACATCCTGAAAGTTTCCAGCCAAGACAGTTCTGCTGCTGGGGGACTGCTTTGCTGCACTGCAACAGTCATGGCCTCTCTGCCTTGACACTTGGAGACAATTTATACTGCCTGCTTCACCCTTGCAAAGACTCACAGATGGTTTGCATGATACCCCATATTTGGTTTATGATAAATGGATATCACGGTTGTGGCTACAGTAAATGATACACTGCTTCTGAGGACAGAAAAGCTTCTGTAAGGTCCACCTGTGGCTCATCCCTTCTCACTTTTCTTCAACTTCTTTTTGTTTTAGTTTACATTTCTTTTCTCTCTTTCTGTCTCTGTTTACTCTATGATCTTATCTTTCCAGTGCACTGTGATCTCTTATGTCTGCAGATTCCGTGACTTCTTTTGTGGATAATTTATTTCAACCTTTATATTGAAAATCTGCATCATTCAGGCTTTGGGTGGTTCTTCACTATGACTTTGGGATCACATAGTTGGTCACTAGCTCCACCTGACTTTCACTCTGTGCTTTGTATCTTGTTTAGTGGCATTTAGATGTCCAAAAAGGCAGCATAAATGCTGTTCAGGAGACCTGACAGCTTTTCAGAAGCAGCGATTCAAATGGAAAGCAACAGAAAATCAGGCATTAATCCCACAGGAAGAACCAAAAATCATGGCACAGTGCAGCTCATTAAGAAGCAAAACAAGGAATAAACCTGACAACAACTTTTAACTCCTACATCTTTAGTGAGGAAAGTGGCAGGGATAGTAATGACAGTTCTGTCAGGCAGGAATATAAGTCCATTATCAAAACCAACCAACGGGTATACTTTTCCAAAGGACAGAAAGCCCAGCAAAACTAGGTAGTCTGGTATGGAAAAAACCAGTCCTTTCACTCCTCCCACAGGTGGTCTGGGGCCACAGGCAGGGTGGAGTAGCTCTTTACCAGGCCAAAAAAACACAACTCCATTCCATCTCCTGGTCCACAATAAACTTTGGGAGCCCCCTGCGTCGCCTGTACTGTGCAGAGTAGCCACTGTTTGTGAAGCAACCTGCACCACAATCTCTGAGGCACACACTATGCTCTGAAAGGGGATTTGCTGTGCTCTGCAGCCCCCTGTCACGGCTGTGCTGCCTGTGCTACAGTACATGGAAGGTGCTGAGTTTGTCGTTCCTGTGTAGGATCAGAAGTGCCCACAAAGTCTGCCAAAAGCAAATGAAGAGTTGGCAGAGCTTGGGGAGAGTGGAAGTTTATATGAATCACATCTTTATTTGTGAGAAGTTTGAGGAAGAACATGATGTCAGGTTAAAACATGTTCAGAAAGGAATGTAGCTTGCAGGACTAAACTGAAATTAAAATGTGCCTCTGCAAACCCTGCTGCAGATCTTGGCTCCTGTGCCTGGAAAAGGGGAGTAAGGACAGTTCTAGAAATAAAACTATGATTTGAATACTGCCAACTAACAATGTGGTGCACGTATGGGAGAAGAGAGCTGAATATCTGGAACTCTAAGAACCCCATATTAATTATTTTACTATGAATTTATGCCAACAAAATACATCCATCCCACAAGACTGTACTGTTATTAATAAGCAGTAATGATCCCAAAAGAACCATCATACTAAATAGAGTCCACTGCAGTTTGCTGCCATTCCACGGTGCAGAAAAGCTCCTACAGTTGCTGCCACCTTACCTACAGGTAACTGAGGGTGCATACTTGTTGCCTATTAATGGATTACTTTTTTAAGAAGTAGTTGCAGACAGAAAGAAAGAAGATGGTATGGACATCTTCAGAGACAATTTTATACAGAAGTAACAAGAAGAGAGGAAGGAAGAGCTTTCTCCTTATTATACATAACACAGTTCTCTCATTCAAATAAAAAATTGTTATTAAGGGGGGGTTGTGGAGTCTCCTTCTCTGGACGTGTTTAAAACCCACCTGGACATGTTCCTGTGCAACTTGGTCTAGGTGGTCCTGCTGTGGCAGGGGAATTGGACTAGGTGATCTTTCAAGGTCCCTTCCAAACCCTAATGTTCTGTGATTCTGTGAAAAGAAAGCAACTCTCGGATACCGAGAGCTTCACCCAACACATGTATGGGTTAGTATGCATTTACAGAGAAAAGAAGCTGGGATAGATGCGCGACACAGTTGCTTTTCCCATCTTCTATCAACAAGTCACAAAGGAAAATCCAGGTGATAACATTTCAGCCTAGCTAGCTTTTCTACACAATACTCTTTTCTTAAATGAAAGTGTGTGCTCGCTTTTAAAAACATTTTATATCTGCAAAACATTGGTTCTGAATGGCTTGCATGAAGCTATGGGAGCGGCTCTCTCCTAAATTTGTCCACATTAAACTTTGAAAAGGCTGATGTGGGAACGATCCACAGAAAGAAAAGCCTGTGTTTCATTTTGCCCATAAATGGAACTGGATGCATGGTACTGGATTATGTGGAATGTGCATGGGATCCTGCTTACACAGCCTGTGCACAAACCTCAAGTGTTTGCAGGCGCAGCTGAAAGCGAGCTCTGCTCAGAGTGGATGTTTCTCTTCTCTATGTAATGCTACAGGAATACCAATCATATTAGTAATTTGACATCACAGCAGACCGGTATTGCATTAAAACTTGGAGAACAGTCCTGGGATAAGATGATGTGCAGGATGACTTTCTGAAAAACACCATTTATTCTCTAGGCCTCACCCACACTTTTTTTTTTCCTTTACAGATAGTATCACTGAACTTAACCAGCCATAGTAGCTGGATGGCACATTAACAAGAACATTCACAAAGCAGAAAATCTCATATTGCTGAACAGCGAAGTTACTAGTCTGAAAGGATCTGTTCTGAGAAGATCACAGTTATCTTCCCATTTACAGAGAACACTCAACTTTTTCAGGGACCTTGTGTTCAACTCTGACTGCTTAAATCAGCTTTGGTTGTTTGACCTCAATCCCAGTTTACACCAATATTTCTGAAAGCCTCCTTCTCTCTCACTTGCATTACAATTCAGTACAGTAAACGATTTAAACTTCTGCTGATTTGATAAAGAAATGACAACAGATGCAGCAACATGCTTTGCCGCACTTTTTGCAGCCGTACCATTGCTTCTCCTGAAGCACAATGTGGCATTAGGATCCTCTAAATAATTAGAGCTATTATTGTGCTAAAATACCATTCGCTTGGCACACACATGTTAAGGTGCAGGTTTAATCCTGAGCTCCTTCCCTCTTTGTCTCCTTGACCAAGGAGCTGGGACACTGGGTGCAAGACACTTCCACAGCAACCCTTTGACATGAGCTGTGGAGGAAGCAGTCATTTGCTAAACAATATCCCACCACTGACCCCCTTCCTTGGTACTGTTCCAGGTCTCCTTGGAAGGCACTGTTGTGGATACTGCAAAGGAGGGCAATATAAAATGCAGGTCTGAGAATGGCTTCATGCCATGGAGCCCTTTTTTCCACTGAGTAGAGCATCATTCCAATCCTTCTTGAATTGCTGCACAGGTGTTACAATGCCTGGTTTGCAGCTACTCTGTCTCGCCCTCCTCCAGTGAACGATACCCTTTCCTGAAGTGTACCTGCACTCACAGCAGTTGAGCACACAAAACCTCCCGTGAAAACTTCCAGCACACACTGTGTACAGTAATCCAGAAGGAATAAACCTCACAGTTACTGCTTGATATTTGAACACCGTTTAATGAGTGCCCAGAATTCGTCTGTAATGCACATTGTTAATTTAGGGCCTGCTATTCATTAATTAGAGGCTTAGTGGCAAGTGCCATTGAGCTATCTGCAATGTTTAAGGTTACATCAAGCCCTAGTAAATGGCTTGCTGATAACAAGATGCATCCATCTTCATTACTTGGCCACTCCTGTCCGAGTTTGCTCTGCTTCCTGTAAGGGCTGTGTCACTTGGAACTGAAGAATTAAACTTTTATCCAAACCAGATTCTGCACTTTCACCTCTTTTTATTCCTTGAGTAGTTCCAATTTATTTTACTTAAATGACATCGGACTACCTAACATGGAGACGAGCAGTAACTTAACCTAAAACAGTCTGCGGATCTTTAGTTCTGGGATAGAGTGTTGCAGTGAGTTAACATTTATAAAAACCATTACATTTCTATTTCATCTGATACCAGTCTCAGTGTAAAGAAATAGTTTCTCATTTTTCTTCTCATAAGGTTACAGCTTAGATGGGATAAAACCCCAGAAAAATACAGGAAATTAATTTTAAATCTGAAGAATAAATATCCCTTTTTGTTAAAGTTTACTTTCTGCAATCTTACACTCTCAAAATACATGTAATTCAAGGCAATCATAATTCAAGTGAAATAATTTGCAAACAGCATAAAGACATTTCCATGTAAATCCTCGGCTGTATACATGTCTGTGTTCACCCAGGGCAAGATCACTGCAGCTACTATTTCCCTACTTGCTATTAAATGTGCTCTATTTTGAGCAACAATGCTACTGCCTGGGTCTAGGGAGATGGAGTTGAACCTAATCACCAACTTCTTAAAGTCACTGCTTTCCCTTAAAACTAAAGCAAGTTGCAATAGGAAACCAAGCTCTTTTGGCAGATGGTCTTTTAAAGTAGGTGCTGCTAGATACTTGTAATGCTACCTGGCATGGTTATTTAACACATGAGGGTGCTCACAGGCATGTTCTCATGAACCACAGTCCAATTTTAAGCATCGCTGCTTGGGGTAGGTAATTGTAATCACAGTGGAAAACAAGTTTCAATGCTCAAGCAATGTGTGTACGTAGGGAGGGAAGAGATGGAGACGCTGCTTACTGCACCCTCGAGGGAGGGTACCAACAACCCCTTATGCCATTGAGTTGACACACTTATCACAGACTGGCAGTATAGATGGCAGGCTTCACTGGAGAAGAGCCTTCTAGCATGTTACTGCTCGGTGTGCATGCTGCCACCCCGTTCACAAAGTGTATATACCTTTCCCACACGTAAGCGAGTAAATGCAAAGCCTGCTGACATGGAGCAGGCAGCTGTAGGTACCGTGGCTATGGCCAGCATGGTCTTGAACTTCTTGGGCCAGGTTAGTGATCTAAAGAATGCACCGCTGCCTCTAGGTTTTACACGGTGAGTGAGAGATCTGATCCTCACTCCCACAGAGACACTAAATTGTGGTGAACAGCAGCTTTTACATTTACAATAAAATTGCAGGAGGGTTAGTTGTTCTCATGTACAACTATGGAAGACTCTCCCATTAGCCTGCATCTTCATTACACACTAAATGAGGAAATAAAACTGAAAGGGTGGGGAGACAGGACAAAGCAGATGGAAGGCTGGCTTTGTGGCATTTAGACACAAAGTTATCTACATTATCCATGATTGAAACAGACAATCTTAAGCTGAGTATTTCTTAAATTTACCAGAAGGATGAGCTGGACTCTCGAGGTAAGTGCTCTTTGAAGCTAATGTGCTACTGTACAAAGAAAGCTTTTTTCCCCCCCTTTGAAAAGATAAAGCTAATATTATCGTGGCAGAAGCTACAATGCTACCTCTGAAATGGAGGTCAAAGCTGAAGGTTCTTTGCTAGCAGAAAGCCAGACAGACATATTTTAATTTTTTTGTTATTATTACTCAAACAAAAATTCTGTTCTAGCATCGTGAGCTACACAAGCAGGTCTCTGGATAGGAAATCAGTCACCCGTCCCATTTCTATTATTTGATATTACATTTAAAAAAATGAGAGGAAGAAGGAAAAAAAAAACTTTGGGCATTGGCAGTCAAGGCGATTTTTAAAAAGGTTAAAAGCTGTTCAGAAGGGTTACAGTATCCATAAAGGCAAATGAGATTATATTTAAAGACTGATGGAGAAAAAGCAATAATTGAGATAAAACGCTACTGTCTCAAAAAGGTTTAGGCTGAGGAAACGCTGATATTAAAGCAAAGAAATTGAAAGACTTACTGATCAGCCATCACATCAAAGAGAGCAGAAAAGTTAATTAAATTTGCAACAATTATGTTTACTTTTAATGTTTACTAGGTTTTGTACTTTCTTCTATCATCTTTTCAGTTAAATATTTTTGTAATAACTTGGGGAATATTGTGATTGTGTGTCACCAACTCCCAGCTGCCAACTGCTGACCTCTCTGTTCCCCACGTCTGTAACGGTACAAGTCTTTGTCCTGGAAAGAGTTATGATGTTTCAAGCAAATAGATCGTGAAGTTACAAAACACATAACATGATTTGGATAATGACTGCCTGGACACACTTATATTTTAGAATCCCCCAGGGAACAGAGATTGGAAAAAAAAAATCACAAACATTACTCTCTGCTGCTTGGCACTAATTGAATCAGTAATCATTACATGAGATCGTGTTGAACGTGAAGCCTGCTATTGAGGTCTATGGTAAACAAAATGTACAAAAGTCCAAAACCACAAAACAGCTGGGTCACAACATCACTGAGGCCCTGAAACACCATGTCACCAAAGTATTCTGAGTGCTGAGCTTGGCACAGGATCTCTGTTTGGTCCACACACTGTTGGTATTGCAAACTATGGAGCAATTACTATTTGGATTCCCAACTCTGCCCTTTTTTCTGCTGTGACTTTTACCCAAGATTTACTAAGTCTCAGAGGCTGTAGTAATTATTGCCAAAGGGAGTTGTGATAGAGAATTGTTTCATACCTAGATGAAAAATCCCAGCAATTGCCACGGAAGAACTGTATTTGTCTTTTCTGTCTGTGACTCGGGAGCTTGCTCATGCGCTGGGACACCTATGGTTGCTTGATAGATTGTTCCTTTAGAAACTGGGGAATGTGACCAGGAGGTTGGCTAGAATATAGATGCCTGAGCAATAACACGTGTAAGAGGACGGTTGAAAGTGGTGGAAAGCTTGATACAGAACTAAAGGTTGCTTGTGTGTCCCACTCCCTCCTCACGGTGCCACGGTTGGTCACTGCTAGTAGCTCAACCTGCCACAACTGATGCTGTGTTAGAAGCAAGGCAGCATAACCAGTCTGGGAACACACAGGTTAGAAAACATAATTAAAAACTCATCAAACTTAGCCATTACTGGTGTATTTGAAGAATTTATAAAGCGAGAGAGACTTCTCTAATGTTAGATCCCCCTTCCCTTCTTTTCATATAGATGCAGCTAACCACACAGATTCACACAGATAATATGTTGTGGATTTATCAGGATCTCCTCCATTTGAAAGTCTTGCCATGGGCTAATCTGCAGTCTCCAGGGTGGGGAACTGGTCTCTTTAGTCACTTGGGGTTTATTTTGCCCACTTACTGAAAAGCCAAAACCTTTGGGCTGCTCATCATTAGGAGATTGCCAAACAGTGAATAACAAATTGCCCACTTTCAATAGCAAATTTTCAGAGAAGTCATTAATATAAAAATGTCCAGTGGTCTGCAAGGAGCTTGCAAAGGGCTACCATGAAGAGCTTCCTGGCTATCTGAGTAATGTGATCACAAGACAGCAACACCACCTGTGTTGGAAAAATGTTTGTCTATTCCTTTTTATATTATTTGTACCTGTTTGTGATAGGCTTTTTCTCTGTTACCCTTTGCGAAGGTGTCCAAGGGCTTGGTTGAAGGAAATGTCTTTTATATTAAAAAAAAAAAGTTGTTAAAATTACTTTCCGAACTTGCATGCTTTGTTTTATTTCTGCCTCTGGGGTTTTCAAACAGGTGAGTTACCACCTACCAAAATCACAAAGAAATAAAAATGATATCGAAAAAGAGCTATGAAACATGTTTCAAAAGAAGGGACAAACCAAGAAAGAATTGCACAGGTCTGTAAATAATCATTTTAATTTGGGACCTATGGCAGCCTTGGCAATACCCCCTTATGCCTCTCTCCATTGTCTCTATTTATATCATGCTGCTTTTATTTACTGTTCATCTGGCAAATAAAGTCTGTCCCCAGCACTCGGAGTGCCAGGCTACAGAACTGCTGTAAGACACCTTGGAGCAGTGTTCAGCCACGGGTAAACTAGTGCTGCAGTGAGATTGTCTCTATTCTCCCTTGAAGATCCAGAAAGAAGAAACTCATTGCTTATGCTGCAATTTTGATAACCTAACTGGCAGAACAGTTATTCAAATTTTAAGCTTCTAAATGCAGCAAGATCAACTTGGCCATCCACATAAATAATTTTGACATGATAAGTATGCGAGCGCGATGATAACTGATAAGTGAAGCAATTACCTTGCTTTTTTGGATTATATTAAATGAAGATTCTGATAGAGTAATGAAAAGAGACAAAGCAGACAAAAAGGCGGCTGTAGAGCTTTTGGGCACTGTGTTATCTCTATTATACCATATTGAAATAGAGAAGCTATCACCAATCATGCTTCCTATGTAACTTCTAGCTTCTAACGGTGAACAATGAATAAATTGTCACAAGACAGTAACTGATAAATTGGGATTGGCAGTGCTTTTTAGAAGTGTAAATAAACTTATCAGCCCACTCGCCCTCCTCGAAAGGCAGTACAGTTTGCAGAGGATTTTTTATTTCACTATGTTGTGGCTTGCAGGTCTCCTTTCATTTACCCACCTCAGTTGTCCTTTGTTTGGTCACTGGTTTTAAGTAGCCACTTCAGCATAAGAGTTTACTTCAGCAGTAGCATTTTTTTGTGATGTACTACAGAGCACTTTGCTTTTGCCCCTGTATGTTTTTTCCTTTGGCTGTTATCCTCTGCTCCTAATTCCTGCCATTCCAGCTAGAAGCTGCCCTAATTACACATTTTCATGCTGCCTTTTATTGCACACAGAGGCATACAAAGCTAGAAAGAGCAACCCCAAGCCCATGTGCCCAGATCATAGTTTCTAAGAACAAGTCCGTGGACAGCAAATACCTCATAAATTAATCAGAGTTCTCCAAAAGCATGCTATTCCTTTTCAAAGACCAGTCACAACTCTGTCTGAGATTTTGCTACTGATTTAGGCAGGATCCGGCCCAGTGTTTTTTTTGTTGGGGATCATGTGCTGAAATTGATATTTGCACATTGCATCCTTTCAAGACAAGGCACAAACAGAGGGGGAATGTCATTCCCTTGTTAAAATTAATTAAGTAACCTAACACCATACATCTGGGAAGAGGACAGAAGGGGGAAGAAAGTTCTCCTCCTCTCTTTACCATTTAAGCCCTGCTGCGTGCCGCAATGGCATCACAGTGCTGTTACTAAGGGCTCCTACGCTCTGCAGCCAGCTGGGCCTAAGGGCAGTGGCAGGGTTCCTGCTTTGTGGAGTTCATTGCTTTGAGATGACCATATCCTATCCCTGGTTAGACATTTGTCCACCTTTGAAGATTGGAGTTCTTGCTTGCAGCATGCTGGGTCTTTAGAAACCCAGTACGGTGGGGAAAACAGTTGAGAATTTTAGAACAGAGAATGGGCAAAACTTCATTCCCTGATGTCAGGAACAATGGAGGGGATGTGCCAAGGAGTAAACTCTGACAGCAAGCATCTGTCACTCTCCTATCTGCAGATGAAAATCTCTGACAAAGAAGGCCAAGCACACTGATGAACTACAGTCTCCACTGAGTGGCTCTGCATGGCCATTATGAACCTCCATGTTTAATGGTTCATGAGGGTGCACCGTTCTTGCACATCATTTATTCACTCGGAGATACTTTTAGGGTTGGAAATCTATTTCTGAAAATCAGCCAGATCACAAACCAAAAACTACTTAAAGAAAATGAAAGCCTGTTTTTCCTGCTATTTATCGAAGTTGGTGGATTATGTGGTTAATTCTATGGCTGCAGAACTGCATCGAACACCCCCCACCCCCAACTTTAACTACTACCTATTGTTCCACAGGATCAATTGCTGAGATCCATCTCCCACTGAAGTCAATGTCGAACCTCACACTGAATTCAATGCTCCTGCTACTTATTTCAAAAGAAAGCTTTTTAATTGACTCAGAACTATCCAGGCTCACATACATCTTATCTATGTAAACACAATTTTGTTCCTGTTATCCACTTTATCTGTTTCCACCTTTAATGTTTCTTTCCTTATATATCCAGGCTGCATTAAAGTAGCAAAAACTTTGGTTGTAATGACAGTGAGATTTTCCTAAAAGTTCTTGTTTCAAGTTTGGTAAAGCATGAAGATGTGTTACCAGTGCTTTGGGTGTGGAAAGAGAATGCAGCATGGCTGGGGAGAGACCACTAATCAGCACAAGCTGAGGCAGTCTTGTCCTCCCCCAAGATTCTGCCTGTATGCCCCCTCCACCCTGTCTAGGTGATGCTGACACAAGTGCTCACTTCAACATGCTTTGGCCTGATCAGGTAGCTGACATGGCTGGAGAGAAGACTTTCCTTTGGGTTTGGGTGGTTTCAACAAGATCAGTGGCCCTATCTGTCTGCAGGGGAGGCAGCAGGAATGTGGGCCCTTTTCACAGCTACCTTCTAGCTTGATGGCCTGATTAATGATCAGATCACACTTAAGATCATGGCCTCTGAGACCACTGTGCTTTGAGGAAGGGGAGTGCATTGGAGTTGGAATACATCTGAAGAGGGGACAAGAGTAATATGCAAAGGAAAATCTTCCTTCCTTTTTCATCCCAACTTTAGTGGACCTAGCAGCTACTGGACTGTACACCTGAGCTGGGTCAATATTCTTTTTGCTCTCCCAAGGTTTATCGTGCCGTATCTTGGCTGCTAACTGTACTGTGCTCAAACCCCTGGCATGGCACAAGACCTAGATCAGCCACCTTGAGTTGGGTGGAGCAAGTAATGGTGAGGGTCAGCACTCCTGCACAGCTGTCCAGAGCAATTTCCAGGCTATTTCCTAGCAGGTGCCTGGAATGCCAAAGACATACAACCATTAGTGGACCCAGAAATGTCAGCAAATTTAAAAATGACACTTTTCAAATTCAATTTACTGGAACAGACTTTTAATCAGGTAAAGAGTCTGTATAGGTTGCATCAGTAGAATTGTGTTTATGGCAGTATCCATTTCAAAAGCACTCACATGGCTTAGAAACTTAAAGTACCAAATGTAAGAGTATTAGAAGAACACATATCTTTGGTTTTCAGCAGAATGCAGGCCCCAGAATCACTGAGATGCTTTCAGAAATCTGTAATTTGCCCTTGAGAAATTGTATTTCCCCAATCTATTTTCTACTGAGATGTGGAACAGACAGAATTACTAGGCTATGAGAGCTGATTCTCATACAAAAGATTACATGATTTACTAGATCCTGTTCTTTATGATAATTGATAAAATCAGAGGAGAAAGTCTAACTGCCTCTTCTTGTCAGAAACTGTGGGATGCAGAGAATGGGCTGATAGAAGAGCAGCGAGGTGGGTTTGCAAAACAATAGATTAAATCAACTTCTTGTCACCAAATACAGTCCTAGAACTTTCCTTTCATGTTTCTTTGTCACTGCTGTGGGCTTCAAAAGGTAAGAAAGTCCACCAATTGCCTAGATTTAGAACTTTATTTCTGAGTGATGCTGTAAACACAAGAGGAAGAAATTTCTTTCGATAAGCAGATCTTTTCAGGGATGCATTCCCAGTGTGAAAAACTTCTTTTTAAGGTCGGTGTACGTAGAGGGCTGAGGAGAAAAACACTCTGGCCCTCTGGGATGAGGTATCCCCAAAGAATACTGAACTCGCATGACCACTTATAAAAGCATGACTGATTCCCTGTTGTTTCATGCTTATGAATTTCATTTTTGGTCATCAATTCATTGAGGGACCTTCTTCCTTCTAGATTACAGAATCAGAAAACATCAGGAATTGGAAGTGACCTCGAAAGATCATCTAGTCCAGTCCCCTCACCACAGCAGGAGATTCCACACTCACCCTGGAAAGCCCTTTCAGTGCCCTGTCACCGTCACTGTGAAGAAATTCCTTCCCATATTTATGTGGAACCTCCCATGTTCCAGCTCACATTCTTTATCACTTGTCCTCATCAAAACTATCCTAGATGCAGCAGGATGCCAAGTCCTGCAGAGCAGAGAACAGTGTCAGACTTCAGACATATGTGGGTGAAGATGCACCTTCAAGGATGGGGAGTGCAGAGACGCTGAGGTAACACTTCACTATTGCTCCACATGACTTGGAAAGATGACACACGACTTTTGGTTTAGCCCTGTAGCAACACTCAGGTGTCTACAGTGAGATATTTGGTATTGATCTGCTCTTAATCAAAAATCAAAGTAAACCTTATACTATGACAAAAAACTAATTAACTGTTTTGTTAATTACTATAATTTCTCTCCTCACATTTATTTTGACAGCAGTGTCAGTAGCAGAAAACTATTTCCTTAAATTGCTGCTGCCTATTATGAATTACAAATGCATACAATTTTGACAGAATATTCTCCTTTAAGCAGCATGTTTTGCAACAGACAGCTTTGCAGAAAAAAATGGCCAACTACATGAAAATCAAGCTGCAAAAGTTCACATCCAGAAAATTAGCTATAGTGGAGCTAACAAGTGTCATGTTTGACCAAATACAACTTCTTTTTCTTTCTTCTCCTGTGTAATGGTCTTTGGACATATAGAATACAGAACATTAGGCACTGGAAGGGACCTTGAAAGATCATCTAGTGCAACCCCCTTGCCACAGCAAGATCACCTAAATCAAGTAGCTCAGGAACATGTCCCAGGTGGGTTTTAAACATCTGCAGAGAAGGAGACTGCACAGCCCCCCTGGGCAGCCCCTTCCAGTGCTCTGTCATCCTCACTGGGAAGAAGTTCCTTCTCATATTGATGTAGAATCTCCTGTGTTCCAGATTACATCCATTGCCCCTTGTCCTATCATTAGATGCCCCTGAGCAGAGCCTGGCTCCATCCTCCTGACACCCACCCTTCACATATTTATAAACATTAATGAGGTCACCCCTCAGTCTCCTTTTTTCCAAGCTGCAGAGACCCAGCTCCCTCAGCCTTTCTGAGATGTGTGAGGGAAAAAATAGAAATCAAAGGAGAAAAAGAAGTAGGACAAAAAAAGAAGAGGATGAGGAGGAGAAGGAAGAAGAGAAAACCAGAATGGTTTATAGTGGTCACTAACCCAGAGGTGGCCAAGGGAGACAAATGGACTGAATGCAACCCATGAAATTCTACAGTGTGTTTTGCCCATTGCACATTGCCCTCTTTCTCTCTCTATTGTGTGATGAGGAGAGGAAGACTACACAGAGACAGCATGTCACAGCTCTCAGACTCAGTACTGGCTTCCATTTTACCGTGTCCCAAATAGGTGAGTTAGAAATGAGACATGGTTGTGGCCAGATATTTTGGAAAATGCAGAATTCAAGCGGGAGCTCTTCTCATGCTTATAAAGCTGGAATCAGACCATCTGCTCTGTGCTTCATTTAGCAACTTGTATTCTTAACTAAAATACTTCTAGAGCCAGCTGCTTCTCCACTGCAATTCCTTCCTTCTGCCCAGCAGAGCTCAACCTCTGGGAACAACCGATGGAGCTTTAAATACACTGCGCTGTCCAAGCAAAACTGAGGTTCTCTTGCTGGGACAATATCTATCAAGCAGCAAACAAGACATGTGGCACTAATAGGAGAACTGCCTGAACTAAGATGGGTCTGCATTTTCCATGGGTTGTATCTCACACAGCAAAAGGAGGGACTAGAGAACAAAGGGAGCAAACTCACATGCGACCCTAGTGCGCTCACCGGCTGCCTCTGTACCAGTCGGTACAATACTGAGCAACGGTTAACCTCCTAGTTTGCTTGTAGCAAAAGTAATTGGGCATCTACCCCTGTCTAATCTCCCTGACTAGACATTTACAAAGGGGTGGTAGGCTGAAGTGGCACAAAACTCCACGTCTATTTTTACTCTTGAAAACAAGAAATAGAAAGACCAATGTGTGAGACACACAACCAACCACAAAAAGACCAAGAAGCTTGATGTGACTTGTGATAGTTGTTGAGCTTCAAGAATTCCATGTCAAGATAAGTTCAGCAGCCATTAAAACAGAATTGGTATTTCAGACCCTTGTTAGAGGGGGAAGTTTGGAAGAATGATTGAATACACACACAAGGGTGTACACTGTGTGTCTGCATGTTGTATACAAACCCTAAGGAGAAGAGGAGACGAAAGGCACTTAATAGAAACCTTGTGATTTAGTCTAGTTTCACAGTTTTAGGTTCTGAATCATGGGTTTTGAATGCATGAGTTTGGTGAAGTATCATCACCATAACTAAGCAACTAGTTCAATGGATTTATCTAGAGGCATTAACAGGATGTGGAATCCAATGTCAATTTTACGAGACAAGAAATAAAATTAAAATAACGAATACAATTGAAGAAAACTATAATTTCAGAGATATATAATGAAGAGACAGAGGGAAAGGCCCACTAGTCAGTGACTCTACCTTCACACTCAGCAGGAATTAAATATTGATGGCAATTAGATCAGTATCAAGCCAGCAACTAGCAATTTAAACATTCATACCTTAAATATATTTGTGTAATAATGGTTATTGATAATTTACTTAGGTAGCACTGGCACTTGGGTTATGGTTTTGCAAGAGAAAATACAAATGGAGAAGAGTTTTAAAACATCCATTACATAAGATATTTGGGATCATCAGGGGGCTGACAGAAAGCCTTGTGTCCATTAGTTCCCCAACATCTGAAAAGCATTTCTGTGCATTTCTATAATTTTACATGAAAGAATGTGTTGCCACCAAGAGAAGAGCCACAGAACACCCATGTGTAGACAAGGGATACAGAATCCAACCTGGACCAGAACACAGCCCATGTGGACGTCACCTGCCTTAACCCTACCCTTTTTCTCTCGGATACTAAAGAGAAAACTCTAGGTCTTGATTACACTTCTAAAATGTAAACACCACCAATACGAAGATAAAGATTCCCTGACAGCCTGCCTGGCATGTTCTCTCATCCCAGGGGGGTAGTGCAGGCGGACCCCTGATTCATCATCCAGCCGCACCCAAGAGCGTTTCAGCACTGCTCATGATTCACCGCCTCTCTGCTGCAGTTCTTGTGACTGCTTTTGAATTCCCGCAAGGAAGTTTAATCATCCTTCTAATTCCAGTCCCAGTGCTTGGCAAGAAGCTTGTTACCCATCGCACCACCTACCCAGGCAGGTCCTCAAGGTGTCACCACCAGCTCCAGGGTGGCAGATGTGGATGTGCAGCCAGGCACCTGAGCTGCTCTAATGCAGTCAGCCTCTGCAGAAATCCTCTGCACAGGACTTCTCATTCTCACCCGTGGCTTAAGAGAGAAACTTCCCAACTTTCACTGTTAATCTATCGCTCTCCATATTTTCATCAATAAAGCATTCCCTTTACCTCCTTTACTTGCCCTCTCCACTTTTTACAAAACAATTTCTCTTTATTCAATACTCTATTTTTTCAATGAAGTTATTCTCTTGATAAGTGTTAAAGGTCTCTTTCTTCTTGCCACCACAGTGTGCACTTCTGCAGCTCCCTATTACCACGGCTTCTGCTTCAAACTATCATCTTTAAAGGTCACTTGTTTCCTCACACGTGCAGTCGAGCCTAACAATGATTTAATGACACCTGAACAAGCTTGTATTAAGATTACCAACAGCATGTTCGTAAATAATTATTAAGCAAAAGCAGAAGAAAGCAAACACGTTTCTTTTTGAGAAATCAACACCAAAGATAGTAGTTAAAATGTTAAAGTATATTAACCAATTACATAAACCCCTTTCATATTGCCTTGCTTCATTTCAAACATGGCACGGGCTATTTTGTCTGTGAACTCAAGTGGAACAAAAAGCTGCAGAATGCAATTTGTGTCAGGAGCCGGACTGTAGGGGGACGACTAATTCTAATTAGTGCAAATTCCCCACGGGCTAGCAAGAGGCCTTGCACAGGAGCTGCCGCCACCACCAAGCCCCTCTGCCCGCAACAGGTGGGCAGGGGCGCCCGCTGTAGCCCTGACGACAGCTGAGGGCAGCCCCTTTGCCGGACACCCCTAATTAACAGCATACAAGTCCAGCCTTTGAATATGATATCTTTTAATATAGTTCTGAACTAAGGAAGATTGGCTGCTCTAATTGGTTACAATTAAAGCGGTGGAGGAGATCGCCAAGAACTGCTGGGCTGCAAGGCCGGTCACATTTCAAACTGGCAGCATCAAACTCTTTGCCGATAAGTGCAAAAAGGGTACGATGGGAAGAAGAAATGACTGAGGAAAAAGTCTTGGCTGTCTGATAACACTGGTATTCTACTGAGCACGTCCGTAATGCAACTCATTAGTATTCAACTTTTGACGCATCTTGGAAATACGCTGTTAAAATTCCAATCCATTATAAGAAATAATGGCGGTGGGGAAGGCACAGGTCATTAACCCAACTATTAGACTTCCCAGCTAAGCCTCGTTTTGATCCGTTCAGTCGAAAGCAAGCTCGGGGTAAGACTGGCTGCCTGATTTCCAGCCTGCCTTCTGTCAGACCTGCTCCCATTCATGAAAACTGCTTCAGCGCGAGCGCAGCCAGCCCTAATGAGAGAGGCAGCCCTCTCGCCCTGCCCACAGGAGTGAAGGCAAGGGAGAAGACGCAACAAGATTTTTATACAAAATGCCAGCAAGAAATGGTTTTCAAATAACTGAGCAACGAGGCGTACTGCACACAGATTAGGACTACCTCATTTGCAAAGTCTTCTAACAGTGACACATCAGTGAAAAACTTGGTTTTAATCCTGGTGAACTACATGTGGCGAAGTTATATCAGGAAAACGCTTAGCTGTTACAGATTTCAGCAGCTGGGGGTCTGACACATGAACTGCACAAAGTCTTTTACTTGACTTGCTTTTCCCACATACCAGCTGATGGGAAGCTACGACAGAAAGTGAAATAGGGAAGCCTCCAAGGAGCTCTGCTCTCCTCATTTCCTGGCAGGCTGAGGCTTTGGAGAACGGACAGACTTGTCCTTGTGTGCTGATGCAACCACCCACCATTTGCTCCTGTGTGCGCTGCCCATGAGAGTGTCCAGGCCAACGTGTTTGATATCCAGTTGATACCACCAACTATAGCAAATGGCTATTCTATATGAACTTGGTTTTCTACACCAAGGGCTTTATCTAAGGACTTTAAATAATCCTCCATCACCATTTCACACCAGCCTTAAACTAATAGGGTTTCTCCATCTTTATATTACATTTAGTTTATTAAACATTTTGTCTAAAAGCAGTCCAGAGGGGTGTGCCAGCTACAGCTATGTCACAAGAATGATTTTATTAAGAAAATGCCTCCAACACTACCTCTCAGCATTTTCCACTACTATTGTTTGGGTTCCACCAGAGGCTAAAATGTGGCTTCTTTTAATAACACATTTGCATAAGTTGATCTGAAAGATCCCTGTGTGATGACATTACTCCAGGGCTGGCCTGTCATCTCAAAAAAGCCTGAGGTGCTGGTCCCAAAGAGATCAAACTCAAGAATTAACTAGTCTCCATAAAGCAGGAACATCTCTACAAGCAGTAAAACAAATTATTATCACTTCTTTTTGGCGATGGTCTATGCCAAGCTAGAGAAAAACAGAGCTTTCAAACACTGACAATCTGGTATGTTGAAGTATGACCATTATTTTTTATTTTCCACATTTTTGGTCCAAAGACAGTTCTGAGTAATTGATTCCCATAATGAGCTATGGTTCGTTAGTCAATTTAATTTATAATTGAATTGGATGGATGTAACTCTGTGTAAAATTGTCTCTGAAGAATCTGTTTTGTTCGTCTGTTCAACTTCTGACAGGGATGGAAGAAAATCTAAATTACTCCCTTCTGCAAGAGGGAAAAACTCTGAAAGTCTCAGCATCCCTTGTGAAATTAAGAGGAAAAATATTTTTAATCGTTGCCATGCTAAAATAATATGGCTTTACTAAAATTTATACAACCCTGAAAATTAACACATTAATGCCCGGAACAGTGGCTTAAAAAGAGAATCAAAACACGGGGCAATAAATGGATGAGTGGTCTTGCATGAACAGCTGGAAAGATCACTCTTAACCAGAAGGAAAACCACAGAAAGGTATTTACTGGTCTGTCATGTCTTACTTCATTTCAAATTCCAGAGAATTTGCTGCTCTGTGCTTTAATACCAATATTCCAATGATACAGCTTCATTGGGAAATGCTGTGAGAACGGTGTGAATAATCAGACCCAGAGGACTACATTTTATTTCTGTTTACAACTTAGAAAACCAGAGTTGCCACTGCCATGAACTGCAAGAATGCTCTGAATTCATTTTCCTTTTGTAAAGAGATTTGGGAATAGCTGCTCTATCCTCTGTGGTCCTTCTCTTGGCCACTGCAGAGTTCATGAAATAACAGGGCAGTATATGAGAATGACTTCTGCTTGGGAGCAGAGGCAGGTAAGAAATACCTTGGTATAGGATTTTGATGACTAACATGAGGTTCCATTTTGAAGTTAATTTTGCCCTTGGGTTCTTTGGGCCTCAAGCCTCAAGTACAAGGCCACTTTTTTTCCAGAGAAAACATTCAGGCTCTCATCATATGCTGAATACACTTCCTTCCTAATTTTTCATTTGTCTAAAGAGTGCCCCTTTCTCCATTACTGGTCTTAGCAAGATGCAGCAGTATCAAAAACACACTTAGCTTACGAGGAAAAGCACGTGAATGAATGCCTTCAGTATTTGTGTTTTTCTATGCAGACATACAGATGTTTGCTGTGTGTTAGCAGGCATACATGCTTGCAGTAAAAGAATTGCCACACTGTTATGTAAGTAGATTATTTCTTGTAATCTAGCCTCATGCAAAAGCAAAACATGCATTCTCTGTTTGCTGGAAAAATAAAGTGTACTGAGAAGCATTGCAATGGGATAGGCGATGATGATCAGCTATTATCAGTCCCAGCAGGCACATATTTTTTCTTAAGAGCCAGAGGACTGCTGCTCTGAAAGGCAGGCACAAGGATTTTTTCGTTCAGAGCATTTCACATTGCTTTTTAGAGGCAGGCATGACACACGGCTGCACAAACTCTTATGGCCTCCAGTTAAGGGGTCACTTAACAACCTCATTTGTCTACTTTTGCATCAAGTCCCCAATAAATTCTGATGGGCAACAGGCTCCCAGGGTCCTTACATTATCCAGATAATGGGTTTTTTTTCTTTTTCCTGTAACAGCAATAGTACAAGTGTTGTGTCCAATCTCCATCATATTTTGGTTTGTTTATAATGTTTCTGACCTTTCTTTCTACTAGCAAGGATTTGCTCTGGTAGAAGAGATCTGAGGCAAGTTTGGTGACTGGTCCCACCGACCCACCTTTGCTGAAGTGAATGCAGTTGTAAAGGTGGAACTGAGGAAAAAACTGTGGCCTATTACATCCACACAAGAGCATGGGCTGTTTACTTCTGAGCTATGCTTTATGGATGTAATAGCAGATGGGGGCTGGAGCTATTGAAGACTGCTCTTAATTACTACATTCTGGCCGAGAAATTTTTTAATGTAAGTAATTTTCAGCACTGCAAATGCACAGGAGACAAGGAAAGTTGCTTCTAAAAAATGTTAAAGCTGACATCAATCATTTATACATAATGCACAAAGCAATGAGGGCAAACTCCTCAGTGCAGATAAGAGATGTCACAGTAAACTTATGTTCCAAGGCAGCGGTATCTGTTACGATCGATCACTTGGTAGCCAGTGGAAGTTACATTTTTACTTTAGTCTTTAAACTCTTTTGACTACACTACCAAAAGTATTGTTTTAATCTAAAGTGCTAGATCAATATTTCTGATCAATAAGCATTCATTTCCAACTAACAAGGACAACGGTTAGTGGATTCCTTTAAACATTTTCATTTCAAGGAAATCTCTGTTGTTCTAGAAATCAGATCTCAAATAAAGAGTACAAGAAAAAGGAAAATGAGCACAAAACACAGCAGATTAACTTCCAGATAAATTCAACTCTGCCTCAGCACAATTTTTCTTTCTTCTATGATTCTATATCAGTAAACATTCTGTTTTATATTTCAAGTAATCATAAAATTCAACAGTATTGCCATTAATTCTTCCCGCCAAAGTATACCAAGCCAAGTCTGACAAAAACCAGAACACAAACAATCAAACCAAACTGGCAAACTTCAGTTGTTGAAAAATTCATCTCTAATCATAAGAAAAAACAAATCAACAAGCACAGCTTAGAAAAGTACCCCTGTGTCACTTGGTATCATGTTTCTGGCCTTCAGAGAAATCCCTCCACTTTCAGCCCAGAAGAGTTTAGTCTTGTTGGCAATGCCTGGCACAGGAGGCATACAAGAGCCTTTAGGTTAAACCTTTCTTCTTGGCTATGGACAGATCTTGAGGACTGAGATCTCCTTCCCTGTTCGCTGGAAAAGACAGTTATCATCTTGCCAGAACATCTGGAAGGTCTTTCTGTCCTGAGTGTTTCAGAACAGAACATAATTGTGCTTTAATGTCCCAGGGACTCCTAACGCACATTATGAGACACAACTGGCTACAGAGAAATTAGGACTTTAGCCACAGTGGTGTGTTCAGACCACTCCCTTCTATTTTCCATGTCTAACTAGGAGAGAACATGTTGTTTTCAGTGCCTGCAGCTACGCTTAGCAGTCCCCGCTAAACTCGACATTCTACAACTTTCCACCACCCCCACAAAATTATTTGCTTCTTCTCAAGACACTGGCTATTGTTTAAGTGGCAGAAATACTAAAGCTGAAATTAAAAAACAACTGGATTAATTCAGGCTGGGCTGTCAGCATCCTGCACTGCAGAACTATGTGGCTGGCGCCTTTCATCCCCTCTATGCAGTCTCGGCACTGAGGGAGGGGAAGTTCTTAAATGAGTCGTCTGCAGGCACTTCATACACTCGGTGTAAAGCCAACTGCTGCAGCAACCACACACATTCCTCCATCAGCAGCTTCCCCAAAGGACGTGTACTGTGGGGACTCGAAGCCATGACTGCTGTGCCCCGCCACCTACACAGGGGCGTTCATACGGTGTTGCCTAGCCTATGTGATACTGACTCAGAGCAGAGCATGAAGCCTTCTCCCCCTTCACAGCTTGGCTGGGGTGCAATTAAAGAACAGTAAATACCATATCCTATTGTTCCCACAGGCTCCATTCCCTTTCATATATCTGGGGCATTATTCTGGGTTTTGAATTAATTCTGAAATTCAGAGCTAAGTCAGATACTTTGTCTGTTTTCATTCGTATTTATCATAACCAGTGAAATTCATCTAGATTTCTCCCAGAAACATAAATCAAGCAAGATTTGTGCAAACGCACGTTTCCCAATGAACTTTAGAAGTCTGGGCCAAGCTCAGTAGTTCATGCCACCTTTGCTCTTAGGTCTTAAGTCTATAGGGGCGATAACAGGAAAGCCAGCTGCTAAAGTGGGTCGTATGCAGATTACACCTTTCTCTCTGAGAAACGATGGGAAAAGAATTTTTACACCTTTCTCTCTGGGAAATGATGGGAAAAGAATTTTGGCTCCATTAAATACAAAATGCTCCATCAGACAGAAAGCTTAACACAAAACGAATGGAAGGTCAAACTTTTGTAAGGCTATTAATCTGTAGGGTGACTTATGCAGATTGGAAAATATATGGGAAACGCAAACAGAGTGCTCACTCTGCATTAGATAGCAGGAGATATGCAGAGCCTGAGAAGATAACCTTTGGGGAACACTGCTGGGTTTTATGTGAGAGCTGTGTGAGTCCTGCTCTTTACGGTGCCTACTCCCTACTACAGCACTCAAGTATGAGGGAGTGGGTGAAGGAGAAGGGACACATTGAAAAGGGCTTCTGGACAGATGCATGAATTTATCATGAATGGTAATATTTTCATTGACTTTAATTAAGCCAAGAAATCTGTCCTGGCACTATAGCCAAAGTGCTACAAGCAACACAGGACTTTGAGAAACACCTACCTACATGAAAAAGTGGCTCATTTACTAACATTCAAAATCTGAACATGATCTTATACATCATAAAATGCACATACTCTTGCATTTTCCATTCCTTTTTGTTCTGTTTCTGTTTCCCCGGCTATTTTTGCACTATTGTCCCTTCTTCAGGTGTTTTCCAGTCACAATGACTCCCTTGCCTAAAATACTGGTTCTTGTTCATTTATTCCCTTGGCCATGTCTTTTCCACCCTTCCCCGTAGCCTTCTCAACTAGGCATGACCTCAGGTTTTCTTCTGGGCTCTTTATTGTGTTCTTTTATTTCTCTTCCTTCTGCTTTTTCTTTGCTCTTTATTTATCTCATTGCTACTTTCTTTTTACTTTTTCTACCTTTCCTACTTCTATGCTTACTTACCTTCTGTTACTTCCTTACATACTTTGGTTCCTAAAGGAAAGGATCTGATTTGGAAGAAATGATGGGACTTTCTGTCATTGTTGAACTGTTTTCAAAATGGTTTTAAAAGCATAAAAGCAACCCAAGTTATCAGTAATGAGTTTGTTTTGGGTTTTTTTCCCTGCAGGAAATAAACACTTCCTCTGGGCTTTGACAGCAACATTCCAGTTTGGTTAAACTGTATCATCTGTACAGTTCATATCAGAAGCTCATCTAGCAGAATACAGTCAACTCCTCGTGTTTGGCTCATATCCTAGTCTTCTTCCAACTATTTTTCCACTACTAGTCTAAAACCTCATAACATCACCATAAGACTAAAGATTCAGCAGCCTTCAGCCACCAACTCCAGCTAAGCACCCCTATAATTTAGTCCAGAATAAAGAGACTGAATGTTTTCTACCCTTCTAAGGGTCTAGGCTTCTAACTTCCGTGTTCTGAAAGCACAAAGGTCTTTCCTGAATAAAGAAAGGATGGTCAGGCACTGGAATAGATTTTCCAGGGAGGTGATTGAGTCACCACCCCTGGATGTGTTTAAAGTTCATTTGGATCAGATGTTGAGGGATATGGTTTAGGGGTGAACTTGTACAGTAGGGGAGATGGTTGGACTCGATTTTCCCAGGGGTCTTTGCCAACCAGAGTGATTCTCTGGTTCCTCTTTGTGGTCAGTTGAGGTCTCAGGTTCCTGTGTCATGCTCTGAATTGCTATTCAGCAAGATGTTTAAAAGCAGTTAGTAGGAATAATTCTCTCCAAGCTCACCACCCAACTGGTACTCATCAGCAGATACTGGGACTGTAGTGCCTTCTGCCACTGCTAATATCAAAACAAAGCAGATGGAAGGAAGGCAGAAGAGGAGCTAAACCAATACTTGACGACTGTCTACTCTAAATGATGAGGCACAGCCCTAATGGAAGCTGAATGCTGCTACTGGCCTGTGCACAGGAGTTTGGGAGCATCAGTGAGGGAGGTACCCCAGGTATGACACATCTAGAAGCGTGTACAATACATGTGGCATATTAAACAGCTGATGTTACATGCGTTGGGGGAATATTTCCCCCCAAATAACTGTGGGAAATATTAATTATTTATGGAATATTTGCATAACTGCATAATGTGTCTAGATATAAATAACAGATTATTTGCATAACTGCATAATGTCACTAATCATGGGAAGGAAAAAAAGAACAAAATCTTTCTGGCACTTGATCACACTGTGTCATATATGCTCTGTGATTCTTCTGCAAGCTAACCCAGAGGGGAGCAAAAACACAGCTAAGCTGTGCACTCCTGTGTTCCGTAAGAGGACCAGGTAAGTTTTCAAACACACTGGAAATCCCGTGTACACTGCAGTCCAACTGCAAGACCTTGCAAACCCTACAGGCTGGGTGGTGTTCAGCACAAGACTACTTGTTCAAAATTGGAACAGAAAAACAGACCACATGCAGAATGTAAGTTTCTAGTCCCTCATCCTGAGTAAAGGTCACCACTTGTCTCTTAAGCAGCAGTTGTCAACCCTACATTAAAGTGCTCCACAAGGCAAAGAACTATCATTCTGTAGAAAAGGACACCCAGACCTCCAAACATGAAGTGACTTTCCCATAGTCAGAGAGTACATCAGGGTTAGCAGTGGCATTGCCAGAATCCCCTGCTGGCCTCCACATCAGGCTGCATCTCACCAGGCAAGAGGAAATTATGCCTGACTATTAACATATGTGCTCGATGCCCAACTTCTCCAGAAGCCTGGGCTGCTCTGTGTAGAGCTGTGTTCCCCCCCACCCCGACATTACATTAAGCTGGATGTTTTGGAGTGGGCCGAGACCTGCTACATCTCTCCTACCAAGTGGAGGTAGAGATACCATGGCTAGGCTCAGTAGCCTGCAGGTTTGGGTGTTAGGATGTCCAAGGCTATGGCTCTGCAAAACCAGTCTGGAAAGGGAAGGCAGCCCCTGTCACACAGAAATATGTCAGTTCAGAGGGATAGCTGTGGGCACACTCTTTCTCCCCACCATCAGCATGCTCAGAGAAACACTGGGGTGATCCTACCAGATGCTCAAAGGCATCACTAAGCAGAAACAAGTTGGAAAATTTGAACTGAGTTTGTCAAGATTTAATATACCTTAATAACCACTGTTCTTCCGTTTGTTCAAGATTTCTTGATAAATGCTGTTCTCTTCTCTGTTAAATACTATTTACCTCAGTGCTGGAGTTTCTAACACGCACAACACTGACTTCATTTGCAATGGTGTTTTGGTCTAATTTCAGAACCTGATTTCCTAGGACAAGCTCAAGTAACAAATGTATAATTATTCTCATAAATAACTCAGAATCTTACAGTAGGTCTCAAACAAGTTTTCCCACAAGGCACAAGTGCCCTATATTAAATTCTTTTAAAGAGTAAGTTGATTAAGGTAAAAATTAGTTGTTATTACCTTATGGACATTTTAGTTTTCACAGCATTTCAAAGCTGGTCCTATCAGGAGTAGATTTGTTGCCGCCCACTGGTACAATCATCGGGAAAATTAATAATCATGTTCAGTCTGACTATAAATCATTGTGGTACAGGCAATTAATTTCTGTAGAAAAATGAAAGATCTGTAAGCTGTATTATTGTGTGAACTACATGTTGTGGGAACTCAGACTCAGCACAGGCAAATTACAAAACTAATGCTCCTAATTTGAGAGTGTGATAATGTTGGGTCATCTGAGACTGGACATCCAGAAGTTCAGAATAAACACTGCTCACGGCACCTAGCAACAACTTGAGGGTTTTTTTTTTTAATCAGGTTTGTGCTGAATTTCAGTCAGCTTCTACCTGAAACATTTGGTCCACATTTAATGCCTTGGACTGGAGGCTATGGGCTGGTTGAATGGTAAAATCTTTACTCATTTGTTGCTATGTTTTCAAAAGCCAGAATGAAAAAGTGCAACAATACAATTAACCATGAAGTGAAGTGACTATGGAAAAGAGAGAAATTAATTCACATTGTGATTAGTCACATAGAAAAAGAGTGAAATATTTTTTAAAGACATTGACAAAGATGGAGAGACTTTATTCTTTAGCGACTTACAACTTCCACTTTGATCCACCTTTGAAATCAAAAACTTTGAGGTATAACTATCTGGACCTCACAGGGAAGTTCATTATTGAAGAAGAGCATATCCATGAATAAGGAAACGTTCCCTTGGAACATCTTGGAGGACATGTTTAATAGTTTCTAAGATGGAAGCAGAATGAACAAATAATTATCTGAGGCTTCTGCTCATTTCATTAGAGCAAAAATAATTTAATAGGCCCTATGAATCACATTTGTCATTTATTAAATGTTCAGATGTGTGTGTCAAAGTGAAGCTATGAACTACACAAGTTATCCCAGAGAAAATGCACCTAGAAAGTTCACTGCATGAACCAGTATGCTACCAACAAGCTTCTGCTGGTGATCAGAAAAGAAAGCTCAATTTTCCCATTAGAAAATAGATGTCAATAATTCAGAGACTTGATATTTTCTATTGAGATATGTGATGTGTTTCATGTATTTTAAATAGGTGAAGGAAACTCCAAAGAAGTATACCTGTCTCCACAAAGATCTAGACAGGTTTTTATATTAACGTGAGAGAGTTTGGATTACACTGCTGCAATGGTATAATTTGTTTACTACAGACAAGCTTCTGCTAAAGACATTAGGAAAACCACTGAGAAAACCCTTTGCACTTCCAGTAAACCTGCAAAGCAACATACCAAGGTGGCAGAAATAAACCTGCTTGCCGCTTAGTCTCTTCCCTTTTCTTCCCTGTACCCCCAAAGTATCTCTGGATTGTGCAAATGAACCAAGCTATGTCTTTACCTGCTTTTTAGTAATGATTCAACCAATTGCTGCTAACAAAATTTTGCAATTGGTCTAACTGCCTGTAGGCTTTACTGGGCAGCCAGTGACATCACCTAGATCCAGTTGCACAGGAACACATCCAGGCGGGTTTTAAACATCTCCAGAGAAGGAGACTCCACAATCCCCCCTGGGCAGCCCCTTCCAGGGCTCTGTCACCCTCACTGGGAAGAAGTTCCTTCTCATATTGTTGTGGAACCTCCTGTGTTCCAGCTGACACCCATTGCCCCTTGTCCTATCATTACATGACACTGAGTAGAGCCTAGCTCTATCCTGCTGGCACTTACCCTTCACGTGCCTGGATGAGCAGTCTGTGCCTGTCCATGCTGCTTGTACTTACAGAGGCTTGGATTGCCCATTGTATTTTTCCTGTACAGACAGACAGGTCTGAAACTCTCCCACACCACCCACACGTGTCCCAAACCTGTTGTGTGCTGTTAAAAGTGCAGCGAAATGTGTTCTTTCGTTGGGGTTTCAAATGACATTTTCATTTAAAATGTAAGGATTGAGCCACAGCCAAATCTGTGTTATCGTCTAGGTTTATACAGTCATTATAGAGCTTTGATAAACATCTAGGCGTATCATATAGTTGACTGTAATCTATCTAATCTATCTGTCTATCTCCTTGCAATTCTTCCTATATACGGGACATAAATCTTAGGCAGGGATTTGAGGATGTATTAGGATAGTATCAAAAGAGATGAAAATCACAGCTGTTCCAGCTAAAAGCCCTTCCTGATTTGTTAAGCAAACATAAAACTGAGCTGAGAATTTCCCAGATTCACCTGGTTCAGCTGTACACAAAGAGCGGTTAAATTAAATGATCTTTCTCACAAAGGTCAAAAGTTAAGCGTCCCTGGCTACATGAGGCCTCATGCCTAATGGGATGATAATCCAATTCTGTGGCATCTAGAAAGAATCCTTCTCCTAGTTATTAAATATGCATGTCTATCCCAAGCAAAATATATTTGGAGCAGGGAGAACTGGAGCTAATATACCACTCCAGAGTAGAGTTGCAAAAATATCAACTTGGAACAGAAGAGCAGAGAAGAAAAAACAAACCGAACCTCCCACGGACAGTTGCAAGGGGTAAAAAGAATTAGGAAATTATTTGCAAAGTCAAATGCTCACAACAAAACCCCAAAGAGGGCCATTCTCACACTGAAGCTACATGACTTTTCCCACGGAATGTTTATTCTAATTTGGATGTAACATTTTATTAATCGCATTAACTACTGATAAAAAGAAGAACAGGAACTTCATCTTGCAGGGCAGTAACTCCACAGCAGGTTTTTTTTCCACAGACTCATATTATCTGTAAGATTCTCCTGTTTTCATGAGGATAAAATTGCGAGGCTCGGTTGCAAAGAAACAAAGCATGGCTGTGGAAATTCAAGTTCCTTTAACCAGAAACCTTACACGCAACCAACCTTTGAGTCCTTCAGAGCTGTTAACTGCCAGAATTGCATGAAGACTAGTAAAACTCACAAAACTTAGTAACACGTTTCAATGCTCTTCCCATGCGTCACACTGCTTTCCATCACAGCTTGGGAAATTCTGAACAGGTAAATGGAAGAGGCAGATGTCAGACCCTCTGATCAAGCTGAGCTGGGGGAATGCTAGCTGCACCTGAATGGCACTACTTGCCAGTGCTGGATGTTTCTGCAGAAGAAATCAGGGGTTACAGAGTGTAATCCTTTCTGTGGTGGCCTCTCCCAGTAGTTAATCACTTCAATCGTTAAAAGTATGGGCTTTATTTGTAATTAGACTGCCATGCTTTGTCTGGGAAGCCACTGGTACTTCTCCACTAGCTTACACAGAATTATACCAGGAAAAGTCAGTGATTTAATTTCTTCTGTCTGAGAGCCTCAGCCTGCTAATTAGCCACCAAGTTACCAAAACGCTGTGAAGAGAGGAAACACAAAGGGAAAGGGAGGGGAGCTCTGACACCAGCCAGGGAGCAGCTGAGGAGGCAATGGCGGCTGCCTGAACATGGTTGCCCTTGTGTCTGTGCTCGGCTCTTGCACACAGATTCCTTGCTGCTTCCCACCCAGCCTGCATGAGAGGCTGAGTGGTTCAAGCTGCTGGTTGGCAGGGCTTGAGAGGGAAAGCTCTGCTCTGGGCTGAGGATCATCCTGCCACCCGAGCAAGGAAGGTGGATTTGGTCACTTGCCAACTGGAGCAATATCACTCCATCTCCCCTGTCCCTACTAGCAGCTGCTGTCCCTGCCCCAAGCCGGGACTCCCTGTGTAGCAGAGGCCAGCTGCAATTTCAGCTCTTCAGGACTCTGCAGATGCAGGGTGAGCAGCAGAATCTCACTGCACAGCACTGTTTTGCCACCAGTAACCCTATCCCGGGCACGGCACAAAGGTAGCCATGCTGAGCAGCTCCCTTGTGAGCCTCAGTCTCCTGCTCCTTCCTCCACGAAGGGGCAGTTCTAAAACACTCCTTGAACAGAAAGAGGCACCTTAAGGAGCAGATAACAGCAACCCAGTATCCCCATATCACCCAGCTGAAGATTAAAACAAATACAGAAATACCAAATAAACCCTTGAAACTTTGTGTGACATTCAACCGAAGGAGCTGGAAAAATCATCTGGTTTTTTTAACCATCCTTCCCAAACAGGCACCATAAATTCAACTTGGTTTTGTACTGAGCATCACCCAGCCCAGAGAACTGAGCACTATGGAGTAACACAACACAGACAGCAAGCAGCATGAGCTTCCACATGAAGGCAATGAGGACAGTGTGATGAGGCTGCTGCTGTACTCCACTCCTGCAGCTGAGCAACAGAAGCGACAGACCTCTCGTAAGGTTGGGTTTGAGGGTGAAGCAGGAGTGAAGCTCAGTAGAAGATTTAAGAGCGCAACTGCAAGATTTCCTTCGTAACAGGAATTTCATGAGACTCAAGTTTCCCACCTGATCACACATTACTTGTAACTGTGGTATTTGAGCACCTTAGCCCAGCTGTTTCATGTGAAACCTGTTGCCATGGGACTGAGTACCAGGAGATTTAGGATGTATATTAGTAGTTCCTGTTCAATTTTGGGTCCAACATAGACTACAGGCTACTAAGACATTTTGAGGATCTGAGATACAGAGGTTCTGCCTTGAACTGAGCTTTCCTCTTTACCAAAAAAATTACTGTTTAGATCATTTCCACTGAAGTCACTCTCTGTGCATCTGTCTTCCTCATCAGTATATTCCCAGGGTGATCTCTGTTGCACACTGTTTTAATTAGTGTTACACAGTCTTGTGTATTCAGCAAAAACCCCCAAATATGACAAATGTGATTAAATGTTTCAGTTTTGAGAACATCAGCTTAGGTAAGCTTTTACACAAGAAGGCATTAATAATCTTTTGCATGTGATATAAAACAATTTTCTGTGATTGATTAACTGTGTGCTGGTCTTAACAATGATAACAATGGATGAACACTTTACTCATCGTGTAGGCAGATGCAGTTAGAGAGATACACATTAAAAATTGCCAGAGAATTAGGAAGTAAATAAATGTTTAAGTCAAATATTTGTGCTTTTATCCTCGGAATCTAATGATGACAAAGTTTATCGGATATTTTACATTTTCCTCGGCAGCAATCATGTATTTATCATTGATAGATGAAAAAAGAGAAGAATGAGGGTATGAATTTGAATAAATAAAGCATTTACTCAATTTGTATGCACTGGTGTGCATGTGTTTGTGCCTGCAAAGAAGGCCTAATGCTTGAAATGAAACTGGAGAGGATAAAAACCCTCCAGTCCCCCAAATGAAGTAACCAAGGCTCTTTGTATTAGTTGTTATCACAATGTGCCTGGTGTGTATACACACCAGTGCTCTCTACTGGGTTAAATCAGAAATGCTTATCTTTGATCCTAGATGCCTATACCATGACTAACAAAACGATTTATTCTTAGCTCACTTGATAACAATTCGTTTACAGAGCAAGTAACAGGTTTTAATAGCGATGCTCAGCATAAATAAAGGTAGCCATCTTGTGTAACCTAGCGACCACAATTCCTATAAAGGGCAATTGCACCTGAACTAGTATTACTATAAACTACATCTTGAGGTTACATTAAGAATTAAACAGAGAGGTTTTTAAAACAGCTCCTACTCATGTAACTAGTACCAGCTATCCATTTGGACTGTGTCTCTGTTTCATGCCTCTGGTCTTCAGATGGCATGAACCATCCCAAACACCAAGCAATTCAAAGAAGCAGATAATTAACTACTGCCTCTTGTACAAATTGCACGTTTTCAATTAATGTTCTACCTCACAGACAGGGCAGTTAGTTTTAATCAGTCTCATATCAACCACTGTGGTTACCTCTCTCAGATACCAGAAGGCACCTTGACGGTGCCACACAGGCCCTTCTGTTTGGTCTCTTCTGTGTGTAATGCTCCTTCCTAAACATTTGAACGAAAAAGGTTGTAAGGCAAAAGAATTACAGAAGGTGATTCTCCTTGGGAGAGGCTGTGTATACAGAGTTCCAATGGCTTTTAGTTCCTGTGCTCAGTTTTCAAGGCTTCAGGCCTACCTTGTGCTATGGAAGATGACAACAGAGAATGAGGTGGAAACAAGAGATTCAGAGTCATTTTCTCTTTACATCTGGCTTGCAGCATGCTGCTTTAGCATCATCACAGGCAGGTGTAGTTCAGAGCAACCTTGAGACTACCAGAGCTAACTTTGGTGGTCCCTTAGAAACAGCAAAAATGTCTTCCCTTCTTGGGCTTGGATTTTTTTTCTGGTGCTGAACACAGATTAGCTGCTATAAGAGTCAGAGTTAATCCCTGTAGTTCTTGTTTTTTAGAAGAAACTTAAAAATATTTCAACACTCTAGTGAATTTAAAATATAGTGTTTGGATTTGGGGTGGGGGTGGGAGGTGGAGGAGAGAACAGAAAACACAGGGAGTAGAGCAGAAAAATACACTTCATTTTCGCAAATAAAAGAATGACCTTTATAATGCAGTTGGAGTCTTGCTTCTTGTCAGTTCTGGGTCAGTGCCCTATTACTGTATTGCCCACACAGTATTACTGCAGCAATGCAACTGCACCCCTAGAGGGAGGTTGTGTCAACATTTCCATTACAAACCCCTCTTCCAGAAGGTTAAAACCTGCCTGTCAGCAAGGAAATAACTTGATTAAAAACAAACCTTGATAAAAAAAAAATCCATTTGGCCATTTTCAAATTACTACAGCCTTGTCCCAACACAAGAAACACACTGGGCTCAAATGTTCTTATGCATCTTTAGAATAGTGTTGCTGGGGAGAGAAAGCTCAGAAGGAAGCACTCAGACTCCTGCAGCATCTCATGACTTGAATGCCCTGAGCCCTTCCAAGCGGAGGCTGGACCCTGAAAAAGCTGGAAGATAAGATTTTCCAGGAGACTGAGTCCTGTGCCAAATCTTGGACTCCTGTGAGACAGAGTCCAGAGTCAAACAGAGTCAAAAGACAAGGGAAATGTTTTACTTCCCCAAAGACATCCTCAGGGTCTCTTCGTAGCAGAGGCAACTTTTGCTCCTGCTATGGAAGTAGCTGTAGGAAAGCAAAGGTGATCTCTATCAGTACAGCTCCTATTAGCAAATGGGTAGTGCATGTATCCCTAATTTAGGGTGAAAACTAGGGTTACAAACATATGTATATATGTGTATATATATATATAGAGAGAGAGAGAGATAAAGAATTATATTAAAACTGTATTTGGGTCCATTTGTTTTTTAAAAAACTCATAAACACACACTGATGCCATACACCAAAAAAGCTTTTAGAGGACTCAAAGGGGTCTTTCTGTTGAAATAGGTACATTTACTTTCTAAAAAATCCATTTTATGTGCATATCTGGCTGGTAGATTTACATAACTAGGCAGCTTTTTAGGGAGTCAGTCTCTTATGTGTAAATAAGAGATGTCATTTGTTAAGATCTAATAAAAAACCCTTTAAATCAAGAATTTTATATTCAAACCTCCCCTTTAAAATGAGAGCAAGAGTCTGAATCTGGACAAGCCAGAGAGACTGTTTATTCCACAGTGCATTAAAACTCTCATTTTATAGAAATTTTGCCCTTAAGATAGACAGTTAAAACAACCCCACCACTAACCCCTCTCCCACCCCACAACATGACAGACTAAAAATAGGCTCTGTTAAAAAAACCTGAAAAACTGAGGTTCACAGGTGCTTCCCACCACATCTGTTTGCTTTTCAGCAATCTTGGCTGACAAACACAAGCACTTTAGACCAAAACTGTGTCAAAACAAGGCCAAAAGGGCTAAGTCCACAATAAGAGTGTGAGGCAGTGAAGTAAACCCATTTCTTCCTAAGATAGAGCTGAACTGGAGTCTGTGGCAGCCTCACAGAGCACTAGACCTGCGAGTCCTTGTGAAATACTAATAAAGTAAAAAATTCCAAGAGAAGACCCTGTAATGAAGGATATAGGAGCAGAAAGAGGGACTAGAGTACACTCATCAGTTTGCTCCCTGAAAAACACCAGGTACAAATTAACCACCGTGTCTTCTGAATCCCAACCCACTTGGCAGCAGTAACCGCACGGGGCCTGCCCAATGCTGCAGTCTGCTTCTGCTCTCTATTTCACACACAGGCATTGCCTTAAGCCCAGGACTGATGCCATGAGCAGGGAAAGGAAACACAGGATGAGGAGAGAAAAAAGTCTCCTTGAGCTCTTCTGATCACTGCAATCATGGCTGCATTCCATGAATCCCCAAGACTGCTCTGCAGTGAGATCTGCAGGTACCTAATTGCTGCTCTACAGCTCTGAGGATTTTGCCTTTTGCCTTTGCTTCCCAAGATTATTTTTTAACTGGTGACACAATCTTTCTCTGCAAATCTGTCCACTTTCAACATCATCAAGAGCTTGTCAAGTTTATGATTCCTTAAATAGCTTTTAAAAAATCACCAAGAAAGCCCTGCAAAGTGAGATCCCCTCTGCATGGCAGCACAATGAAAGCAGAAGTTACAATTCTATGGACCCTCCTAAAAGCCGTCTTGTAGGCAGCCACATCGTGTCAGAATCTATAAGCAGCACTTTAATGTTTGGATCAAACACACAAATGTGAAGGAATGAAGGCTAATTCAGGGAGGCAAGATCCATTAAACTATGCAAGTATGCATGAACTGGAAAAAGTGGATCCCATACATATCAGCTATAGCCCTTAGCTGTTAGCAGGTGTGAATCAGTCAGTTGTACAATTCATTTGTCTACCTAATTGCACTGAAGATAGGCTTTTACTCTGCCTATAACACCACTAATGAGTAGGTTTTCGGTTCGATCTAACTAATTAATTCTTGTTAACTTCCTTTGCATTGCTGTTCTTTTAATTTAACCAGAGACAGCACCAGAGTCGCTACTAGTGTTTAGGCTCAACTAGATTACTCCTATTCATTAGGAGCGGTAATTGTTGGTCATACTCTCCCAAACGGTCATTACAACCTCTGGCTTGCATATTGAATAACAACAATTTCCTGACTCCAACAGACTCTCATGTGAGGGAGGAGAAAATGCTAATAAAGAAAGAATAAATGATTCTCTGCTTCATTCAGTGCTCTGTAGATTTCCTTTACAGCAGAAATTGTACTGAGGTGGTAAAATGGGTTTCTTGCAGGCCCCCTACCTCCACCCTGAGTGAAAACAATAAGAACCAAGTCAAGCATTCCCTGCTACTGTGATTACAGCATCCGTAAAAGTGATTATATGGCTGCTGTAATCAACTTCAATGAAAGCTGCCTGTTAGAGCTTCAATAATTACTCATTTCTGTTAACAGCTTGCTTTCGGTTTAGTACTTTGAGGCCTAGGGAAAAAAAAAAGGTGTTTTAATAAAAGGTCCTGTGAACATAGTATTTTGGGAGGTAAGAGCTTGTGTGTGGGCAAATAAAAAAAAAAAGGCACATGCAACTTTTTTGTCCTATTCTCAATAGCAGGTCCTTTTCATTTAAGCTCAGAATCTATTTAACCAGCAACAAGCACAAGTTCATACAGGGTTCAGTCATGTACTGAATGTTTACTGAAGGAGGTACAAAAGTGGCAGTTTTAAATATTTTCCCCATTTCTTTAAACAAATTGCCAATCCTTAAACTCTGTGTTAAACACATTTCAAAAGCAAAATACCACAAAGATCTCTTTCAATAAAACCACTACTTTTGTTATATTAGGCCTCCTCCTTCTTGATGTGTTTTATTTCTTGAAGCTCTGGAGAAGAATGGAGCTTACAGAAGTTAAGGGCTCATTTTTAAAACAAAAGAACCGTTTAGTTTGAGTTTAAAACAACACAGGTCACCACTACCCTCTGATGTTTGATGTTAGAGAATTAAAGTTGACCAGCTACCTCAAACTTAAAATCCAGGCAACCTTTTCTTGAGGTCGAAATAAACCCCAAATAACAAAAAGCAGAGAAACCACTCCTGTTTGGATAACTTCATGACTACAGTCTTACTTTTCTGGTGTGTCTATACACTTTGCCTTTCAAGCCAAAGAAAACCCCACAACGAAGGTTTTTAGACTATGTTACAGACAGCTAAAACATTAAAAAATGCTGCAAAGCCTTGTAAGAAAATCAGTGAAATCTGTTTAAGTATAAATAAGGAAGTATATCTGGAAATACCTAGAATCCTTCATTTTTCGCTTTGGGAACGTTTACAGTAAGATTACCTGCAACTCAAGGACCAAATCAAATTTCCCAAGGGACAAGCTCTGTGTTGACAAGGGCCTTCTGCTTCTGCAGGAGCCCTAACAAGCAACACAGGCTGTTGGGGCCATAGGACATAATGGAAAGAACGACTGCTTCCTTAAACAGGACAGTGTCTCTTGCAAGGCTTTGCAGGCAACATTTGTAGCAGCCAGATGAGAGTCCAAGCAGACTAATCTTCCTGCACAGATTCCAGGAGGAAGGAGGGTGGCTGTTTTGCCTTGTACACATCTCGATCTGATGTGTGAATGGGAGGGGAAGCACTTCTGCTTTAGCCTCTGATTGGCAGCCTCAAGGATAGCTTAGCTCTGTGAACAACACAGGCATTTTCAAACAAAACTGCCCTGGCCCAAAAATATATAACACACTCTCTGACCTCAGTTCATCTGATAGGTGAAGTAACAGAAAAAAATGCTACTAATGTCTTGCATGTACTACAGTGCATGACATTTGCATAGCATCTTTCATCCTGAAGGATTCCGAAGCACTTTATAAATTATGTGCCGATGGAAATGGCTTCCCCCTTGGAACAGAGCCAGAACTGGGGTTTAAGGCAGCAGGCAGCTGGACAAACGCTCAGCAGCACAGATTTGGTCAAGGACAACAACTGGAGTTATCTACTCTTGCGAAGAGTGACATGAGTTATAGAGAGGCTAATTTTGCATGGTACCTGCAATTGCTGCTTTATTGTGCATGCACTAACCATTTGGTTGCACCCACTCTAATTTCCATAAACCTTCCACTACTTCTGAGGACAGAGCATTCCAAAAAGAGATCGCACCAGGACTGGAGACTGTTTTCCCAGAACTCAACTCTGCTAGGATGACCCGTGTATGATGTGGCTTCAGACTGAGGCAGCATCTGCATTGGGCACAGTCCCAATGACCTGAATGGATCTACGCCCAAGTGTATCCTCTTAGTTCAGAGCTTTAGACTGGACACCAGGAAGAAATTCTTCCTGGAGAGAGTGGTCAGGAACTGGAATGGGCTGCCCAAGCTGATGGTTGAGCCACCACCCCTAGGTGAGTTTAAAAGGCGCTTAGATGTAGTGTTGGGTAATATGGTTTTGGGGTGAACTTGTAGAGTAGGGTTGATGGTTGGACTTGATGATCCCAGGGGTCTTTTCCAACCTGAATGATTCTGTGATAAAATGATTCCATGTCACAATTTCATTTTCCTGTCTTGGGAGGAAGTTTTGACAATGAATACTATAACCATTTTTTACAAAAGATGTTATTATCCCATCAGAGGATGGATTCCTGGTGCTGCTCTTTTTGTCATCGTGGTGAAAAGCAGACGAGATAGTTGGGACATTCTGACTTTCCTACTTTCTTAAGGCAGGAGACTTTAAACCTTTTACCTGGAGGTGGTGATTGAGGCAGACTGAGTGATGATATGTGCAAAAGTATGCAAAAATCATTTTTCCATAGACCAGCTTTTGGCTATTAGACAGAATTACAGATGTTGAGATGTTCCCAAATATTATAGCCCAGCCAGTTATTTTAAGAAATGAAAAAAGCCCAAGCTTGAGAGTGTTCAACCGCTCTTGTCATAGTTTTAGCAATTTCACTGTCCAGGAGACCTATGTTCTACCAAAGGACCAAGTCTTTGCCTGTGCAGATATAACGAAAAACAATGTTAATAGAGGATTTGATACCTCTGTAAGAGGTGAAGTGTAAATGACAGAGTGATAATATCTAGAGGCACAGGTTGTCTTGCAGTACAATTGCCTGCATTATCTTATCTATAGCATAAAACATGCGACTCCTACACGAGTCCTTTCACTCACAGAGTTTAATTGCTCTGCAGTGTTTCCATTTTACAGATGGAGGAACTACACTTCTCTGAGTGTGGTTCCACACTACACTTGGTCCAGCTGACATCAAGGACAGTCAAGCAGCAAGGGACGGTGCTGTCTCCTGGCTTCTACCCAACTGCATCTCTCTTAGAAAAACTTACTGTAACTGTTCTCCAGTGACCAAAAGTGCAATCTGAGATTTATCAGAAGGCACCTACACTGATGACAGGACAGGGTCGGGGATACAAGGCCTATTGCTAACTCAATCAAGTAGGCCCCCAAACAGACACAATGTTTTCATTAAATCCAACAGTTGAATCACATCCAGACCCAGATATGAAGTCAGAGCTGAGCATGAAGCTGAGAATGAAGACATTCAAACTGGTCCCTGCTTCCATGTGCCTTTGTGCAGAGCACAATGCAAGAACCTGACTCAGAAGCCACAGCACACAAGGCTATTTTGAGCAGGTGAGCACCATCAAGATGTCTCTTAGCTTAGCACAGGAGGGACAAAAAGTGGAAGGAGTTACTATTATGACTAGAAGCTGTTGGGGTTAAAGGGCATGCCAATACCACAAAGCTCTGTGGCAAAAGGTGAAAGACTGCAAAAGCAAAGGTGAGACATTGCTCCCTGTGTCCCCACTCATCATGCCGCTGTTGGCATAGCAGGTAAATGTCCTGCCTTCCTTGGAGGTAGCGTTCACTAGTAACAATTGTTCATAAGAGATTCAATATCTTCCAGCTGTTGGCTGATCAGCCATGAAGGACAGTTGTCCCGTTCACAGTGACAGCTCACAGCTCACTCTCCCCTGTCCGTTCAAGAACTTGAGATACAGCTTAAAAATCTACTGGGGTAGATGGTGTCCTTTGAAAACCACCCCCTTCATCCTGTGTCTGTCTTTCCCATGTCCCTTGCCACACCATGCACCTGCAGATGGTCATAAACTTTCTTCCCTGGAAATGGCTAAAACTGGGGACTACCTGCCAAGGTGAGATCCAGTTAAATTTCTTCTTGTGATTTCTGTTTCTCATGGAGAAAAACACTGTTCATCAGCCCTAGTTTCTTCTGGCGATGCCACTACTAGAACCCTTTACTGGCATGCTACAGAGAGGAGATTTTACCTGCCAGTCAGCCAACCCCTCTATCGGTTCCACTCCTCTGGCTAGTCCTGGCCCCATCTGTGTTCCTGATATCACTTCTTTCTCATCAGCAGCATGGTCCCCCACAATATATATACATGTCATACACATTTAAGGTATTTAAATAATACCCAGTACAGGTCCTGGACTGAAAATCGCACTTAGGGAGTGGCACAAGATGAATGTTAATACTTCCTCTTGTTGAAGGCTGTGTGCTGAGAGTTTGTGAACTGAATAATAAACTCTTACTGGCTTGGAATCAAGGCTCAACTAAAACAACTTCAATCGCAGCTGGACCTGACCCAGAACAGATTCAAACATACTGGTTCAATTCCCTGGTTATAAGTGTCTTCTTGTAATGATAAGCTGTAATTAGCAATTAGGAAGCACTCATGGCGAGGTAGTGCCAGAATTCATGTAAGGAAGGTCAGGCCTGGGCCCAGGTCTCATAAAAATTCCAAACTAGAATAATAATCTCTATGCAGAGCAAACATTGCAATATTGACACAGCTAAAGCACAGCAGAGATGGGAGGCGGAAATAAGCAGGAAGTAGTTGTTATTTCTATGAAGATAACAAAGCACACATGGTCCTTAAAATCAAGTTGTTAAAGATTCCACTGGACACCATGGCAGTTGCACAGCCTTTGTATTACTCTCACTATATTCTATGGGATACATAGATAAAGTATTCACAAATACAGATATGACAGGAAACAGACAGACTTTGTGTAAGTCACATACAGTTGTGCCAGGGTTCCTCATAAGCCTTCCATTGATGCTCTCAAAGCAAAGGTACTTAACAAGGGAAAGGCCAGCTTTAAGCCTTCTGATATCATCTCCTCTTGAGGAATTGTCTCTAGTGCTTTCTCTTTGATAATTTGGTAACCATTCACCTCCATTCCCTAATTGGCTAGATCAGCATTTCCAGATGGCAGTAAGAAGCGTGGGCAGTGCATAAAGCTGGTGAAAACGTGGCTTGGACGGTCCTCTCCTTTAGGCTGCTGGGTAGCCGAAGACCAGCTCTTTACTGCTGATTTTGTGGCCAGTCTGTCAGGCTACAGGCTCATTTGGGACAAAGTTACTCTCAAGAAGGTTCTGAAGGTGGAAAAACATACATGTCGCAGTTTACGACAGGATGAGGCTCTGAAGAAAGCGCACAGATGTGAAAATACGTCACAGAACACGGTAAGGACTTTTAAGTGGAGTGGAGAATGAGGAACGACACAAAGTGTATTCTGAGTCATAAGATGACAAAGCTCACCCTTTTTTCAACACTAAGAGGCAACTTTTCCAGTTCACAGTGGGTGACCCCCAAGAGCACTGCTGGGGTGATCGACTTGACTCTTCTAAGCCTACAGGTCACAACAAGGTTTTTAAACAATGACATTAATCAACAGAGACAGGGTTTTTTCAAAACAGTTCGCACCCTTGCAGAGTTTTCGCAGAAGTTTGTAAGATGTTTCTTGGACTGTTAGGTTTTTCTGTTTGGTTGGGTTTTGGTTTTGTTTGGGTTTTGTTTTGTTTTTCCACTTTTATTAAAGCAGTACACTAGTATCTTACAGCTTTAAACTAGTAGATTGCTCTTTAATGAGATAGTGTCACAAGGTATCACATTTCATGGCACAGTCTTAGCTTTCCCCACCTTGCTGAATCAGCACCTTCTTTCGCGTGATATTCTCACTACATCTACATCATCCATCCAATGGCCAGCTAAAGACAAGTTTGGTTTGATTGCAAGTGGCAATGCAAAAGAAATAACAATAAAAAGACTTATTGTAACAGACTGGTAATTCCTTCAGAGTAAAGCTGTTCTCAAAAAGGAGTATGAACAAGCTGAAGAATCAGGATATGATTGTTTGAGCTTCTTTTTGGTCTATTTGAGGAAGAAAAAACTAATAATAAGATGGTTGAGTTACATGAAGCGTCCTCTCTTGTTTCCCCATTTTCACAGGTAGGCAGAAGAACATAGGCCTTTAAACTTAAAACAATTCTAGCCTAAAATGACAAAGCTCCAAACCTTTCCAGGTGCTCAAGACCTTGTATTTTCAAGTTCACATAATGATCAAGGACAAAACAACCTTGTTTAGAGGGAGGCATACTGTCCAGGGACAGGTACCAACTTCCCCACAGCAGCAAGCTGACTATGAAGTACCTTTCCAGCATTTCACCACCAAAGAAGAAAGTCTGAGAATAACATCATATACACAGGCTGGCCAGGCTTATACAAGCAATCCCGACAGGTACAGAAGACAAGGTGAGAAGACTGTTAGCATTGCTATATAGTGGTTAAACCTGAGATGGTGTATGCCCACTCAACCCAGTCACAGGCATTTCCTCAGTATGAAACACTACCACTCTCACAACATTCATTTTTTTGAACAAAACCAAGAAGATACTGGCAAGAATCCTTCTTTCTTTCCCACTGCTGTGGCCCCCTCCATAATTGCTGCAGTTAAGGAGATAATAACAATCTTGAGTTTCCTGTAACATTGCAATTAAGGTCCCTTGTAATCATCTCTGTTAAGTTTGTAGGAGTGGCAGGACAGCAGAAAAGCCAACTTTTCTTATTAAATAAAGATGACATCATCGGGAACAAAGAGTCTAGAAGATAACCATCCTTGTTCAATGTCTAACATACTCCTTTTTCTGATAAGCTCTGAGAAAAGATATCAAAATATTGAATTAACAAGATGAAATGAAAAAGCATCTGCTCTCAGAGGAGATAGGAGACTATTACTACTCACTAAACTTTTTTTGTAACCAGGTAACCTAAATATCACGTCAAAGGAGGCTATGGAGTCTCCCTCTCTGGAGATGTTTAAAACCCACCTGGATGTGTTCCTGTGTGACTTGGTCTAGGTGATCCTGCTCTGGGAGGGGGACTGGACTAGATGATCTTTCACGGTCCCTTCCAATCCCTGATGTGCTGTGATTCAATAACTTATTCGAGCACATACAATTGCTACATGAACAAGCGTCATTGTGAGCACTATGAACTACATGGGTAAAATATTAATCCTAATCAAAAGCTTTGCATTTCCTTAACCTAATCAATTGTTCAGCTCTGTGCTTTTTTACTTATGTCCTTTATGAATCCATCTTGAGTCTTGATTTCATCATAGGAAGGTAAGTAGAGCATTTTAGTTCAGAAACCAATTATGTGCCAGTTGTTGATCTTTTTGGTTTCAATAATTCATTTGTCTCACTGAACTGGGTTTAGCAAGCTAAAATAATAAGGATTCAGCTTTAGCTTCTCAGTCATACCAACATGATTCAGGATCTTTTAAATTAATTCTGAAGCTTGCATAGTTTCAAGAGAAAATTATCATCTTATCATTGTCTAGATTTTTAGATACAGTGAATAATAGCGCTATTAAAAATGAGTAAGATCAGAAAACTTAATTTAGCTGATTAGTCATTTCTGGGAAATCAACATATTTGTGTAAAAGTTATGAAAAAGTGAAACAAAAGCTATATTTTCTTGCACTTCTATGATGTTAGATAGATACTGTAATAAACTATCAGGATAAAAATATTTTTCCTTCCATTTTCTCTACACATCAGACAAAAGTTACTCTTTTAATTACATTTTTCACCATATGTATGTACATGCAAAACAGAAAGGATTATTCAACTAGAGTAGAGAATATGTAGTAAGAATTACCACTAGTCTCTAGGTACATTATGACTCGCTAGGGAAGCATGTATTGCTTATAAGAACATGAAAAGCCTGCTCTTTTCTCCAGAGGAACCAGTGGCAGAACTGGGATAGGGACACTTCTTAATCTGCAGTGTATGTGCACCCACAGCACTTTGTGTTTCAAACAGTGTTAGTGGTGCCATCAGCACTGTGTGTCATGGGCTCTCAGTGGCCATCCTTTCAGATGTCCCTTACCAAAACTAGCATGTACCTTTTAGATTACATTTTACAATTAATGAATGCTTTCTCGTAACAGGGAACCCACCACAAGCATCAACTTGCTGTAATGGCCATTACTATGACTACTAAAAATCTAAACTTCCTAGGATCTTATACTTTGTCTTGTTAGTCTTGTAGAGCTTCTCTCCAAAATTTCTTTCCCAAAGGTAGATGGTTACAGACTATAATGGAATGATATAATTCTCTTTACACAGAGATATGCAAGGAAGTTGATTTCTTCTCATTCCCTTGATTTTAGTGAGTCAAGGAATGAACCAGTTAGTCTTGTACTGCAAAGCTTTCACTCTTGGAAGCAATGTATCAACAGGAAAACCCTGTTGTGCTCCTACACTCCTTCACAATGCTTTAGAGCACTCCTGCCCCATCCATCCCCCTTTTTTATAACCTATTCTAATACAACTCCTCAAATTGCATTAGACTACTCTTTCCTTTGTTTTGACCTTCAGCAAAGGCAATGGGCTTCGAACACGAGAGGAAACAGGGAAGTCATCTGGTCAGAACAATATGTGAATGAGGCAAATACCATCACAACTCATAATTTTGAGCAATTCAGCAAAACCCAGTGTATGAGAGTCATCAGATCAATTCCATAATACAAATACAAAGAAGACAATAAGCTGAAAACATCTGCTAAATGCACTGATTTATGCCGCCTAGAAAGTTGCCAAATGTTAGGTTCCTGCTGAATATAGTTCAGTTATTTCTCTGAATTCTAGTCAATGTACTTACGAACTTTATTAGAGGACTCACATATTGTCTTTATAGCTTTAACATCTAGTTTAGCTTCAGCTAGAATTCACGAAAACACATTCCTATTCCTTAAAATGCACTGCATGAGGCACATTCTGGGTCAGAATCCACTCTCACACAAGTAAATCTGGATTAGCCAAATCCACAGAGGCTAATGTACTGGTACTAGCACAAAACAATCAGTAAAAATGGACTCTCAACCACATATTTTAAGGCAAAGAATCCCACCTCAACAAAATATACAGAAACCTTGAATCTGGGAGAGAAGAATGCAGAAAATTTAAAGTAAAACTTAATGTTCCTTTAAACAGATAAAAAAGATAATGACTTAAAAGTGACTTTGTTGTTCCATTTTCCTTTGAAGAGGAGCAAAAGGCCAAAGCTATTTGTTTCTCCACTCTTTTTCAGTCTCAAAGAATTCGATGTGACAACTCTGTTCTCTGTTGTATGAACAACTTAAAATGAGTGCTAGGCCACTCAAGGAAGACAATGAATATGGTTCTCCCAGGTTGTTCATCCTATAGGAATGATGAATGAAAAGCAGAACCCAGGCCACATTTTGGGACAATGATTCAGAGCAAGTAATCAAGAAGCTATTGACCTAAGCAGCAAGTGAAGCACAAGCAGATCCAGAAAAAGCAAAATCTACATACAGTCCAGTACCAGGAACAGTTTGGAGTTGTTTCCCAACTGAAGTTTAATATGGGATTCAGATGAATCAATTTCCTAACTGCTTCACTCTCAGAGAATTGATGTTCTAGCGCCTATGGGAGCAAAGGGAGGCTTGTGCCTCCCCCAAGCACTGGTTAGGGCGGGACATGGACCCACATCACCTGACACAAATGCAGTCATTGTGCTGAATGGCCCCCATTTAGACTAGTCTGAATATATTCCTGTTCACACTCTCTTATGAAAGCATTAAGATTCACACTGAGGCAACATTTTACACTTGCCCTTTTGCAAGTGTAACTACTGGCACAAGCTTTGATTTACCACTGGCATCTGCCCTTACTCACAGGCCCCTGAGGAGTATGTGGATATCATCAACCATATAATCCATGCCACACTGATATTTTTAATAGCTATCACCCCTATACTGTATTGTACAGCAGATGCAGTCAACAGGGCATTGCAGGACTCAGAGAACATCCAGAAAAAGTGAATGATCCACTGATACCATGAGACAGCACGTGGATTGCTTTCAAAGTTAGATTACTTATATCCATGACCACATTTAGACCCTCAAATTCAAAAGCTATGGCTACATTTTATTTGACGCAAACTCCCATAACACTGGGAACACAGCACAGTAACTAGAAATAAACATACATCAGAAACGTACCAAGTGTCAAGCACACTGGACAAAGCATCTTTGTTGTTGTGCACAACAGCTTTGCAGAAAATAAAGGTTTTTCTTCTACACCGAGTTACTGTTACCTGGTCTGGGTCTGTGCCACTGCACAAAAACAAGAGAGGTTCCACCAAGGTGTGAACAAGAAGGGCTTCTAACCAGAGAGACAGGAGAAATATCTGCCAAAGGTACTGGATGTGTGGGACAGGAAAAAGCTGCTCAAGGGCTCCTCAGCCTTAAGAGGTGAAAGTTCAACTGTTGCAATAAAAGTGGCTGAGAAGATATGTCACAGTTTAAATTATCTGGCCTCAGTGAGGGACGTTTTCATTTAGTGATGGCCACAATACCCAGCAACAGATTTGTATGGGAAGGAGCCAATTCACGAAACAGGAACAAAGGAATGGCAACAGAAGCAGCACTGCAGCTAGTGCAGGAGGACACCCTGGTACTCACTGGTACCAGTCACCCCAGAGAAAGCTCCCCAAAGCCCAAGAGTAGACAGGAGTTACGCGCTGGAAGAAACATTTCTGTTGCACGTGTATTGCTGCCTTTCAGGTGCACAGACAACTCTCATCACTACCTAATATTTATTAACAATTTGCAGTTTACAAAAGCCTTTGTGGTTAATCCTCCCTTGGCCACGGGCTTCTGAGAAATATTGTTAACTAATTGAGTGGAAAAGGTAAAGACTTCAGGGGTTTCTTTAAGGAAGCTGTCTATAGCCATGGTGCAGACACAGTCACAGCCCATGAAATTCCTCACTGTGGTTTCTGTCAAATTCATATTCACATCCATGGAGTCAGGATCCCAGCTAAGGACGGGTTTATACTGCCCTCAGCAGCAATATGAGCTGTCCATACTCCTTCCAAAAATATAAGGACAGAACTCAGAAATTACAGTTTTTAGCTTTTCCAAGTGACAAGATCACCTAGGCAAGTAGCATTCTGCTCCTTGTTTTCCTCGTGGCAATTTTAGAGGGTAAGATGACCGCAGGTCAACAGCCTATCTACAGAGGCTAAATCCAAATGCTCATGTACTTCCATCTTAAGGACGAGTTAGTAAAATCTCTGTCAAGATTCAAAAGGTAACAGGATGCTTCTGTTTATACCACATAAACTATTTAAAAAATACACAAAGCCAAAGCAGATGAGTTGGTCCAGATATCTTTCTTGATGTAATTATTTTTCCAAACAAAAAGCTGCCTTTTGCTGAACAAAGTACTTGCACTTTTCTTTACAAAAAGAATCACAATGCAGAGGAAATGTCAGCAATGATAAAACATTGATTTCATGAAAATTATTTAGGTTTTAATAATGGAAATACAAAGGTACTGGTTAAGCAACTATATCATACACATTGAAAATGTTTGCTTTTCAGGATTTTTGATTATTTGTTGTGAAGCTGACTGGTTTTCACAATCAAGTTTTCTTCAAGTCCTTTTAACTTCCTGATTGCCAAGTCTACATTGCAAGCAGGGTTATACTGCTGAAGAAGAATCCCACTGTAATCAATACAACATCTTGAGGGCAATCAATGTCCCTAAGGCAAAACCAAGTATCTCTGCTGGAGTAAACTCTCCCAGGATATTCAGAAGGTTAAAAACAAACAACATCAAAGCTCTTGCTCAGAAATCTGATTTAAAAGCTGCTACAAAGAGAAACACGGTGTTCTGGAAGGAAGTTTATTTTATGGAGAATACTGGTTTAAAATGTTTGGAGAAATATTCAGGCACATATAAACAGTCATTCTCTGTGATCTTCAAAGATACAGAAAACAGACCAAGTTTTTAAATCCTACTTTTCTGGAGTCTTATTTATCAGCACAAACCAGCTGTGTCAATAGGATAGTGCTCAAGATGTCTCCTACTGTCATTTTATGTCTAAGGTCAAGTGCTTTGTATCCTCTGCTGTTCTAGGTGATTAACAAAGTTTTAGCTGTAGACAGTTGGATGCTTACTGTGCTGCAAGCACTGATGGGTAGTCTTGTCTTTGATTACATTGAATTGACTTTGGTTTCAACAATAGTTGAAAATGCTGTGGCACTGGACACACTACAAATAGATTGCTCCGAGTTTCCTGTTTTCATTCCGATGTGTACAAATTACCTCAACATGCCCTTTTTTAAAATGAAAACACTGAGGTCTGAAAGAAACTCTTGTTATATTGTTGCCACTTAGGTTTCACTGAGCCTGCATTATCTACTCACAGCTTTAATGACTTCCTGCAGAGAGAGGCTCTGTAGAAGTCTTGGCAGCAGGGCTAAGAATAGCATTAAATGCAAGGTTATCTAGGCATTACACTCACTGTAACATGCAATTAACTCTCCTCTTCCATTTTCATTACACAATTATTCATTAATGTCAATTTAATTTTATGCATTGTTCTACATGACCGAAGGCTGATTACGGGCCTTTTCACTCCAATATCCCAAGTTAACTGGTGCCAGCCTCTCTCAGGGCTGCCTAATTGCAATTTAGCCCAGACAATTCCTCCCATTTTTGCCCTCCAGTAATGGAACAACAGATCATGGCCAGGTAAAGATTTTAAGGTGGAAATAAAGCCCAAGCTTCAGCAGCTCTGAAAGCAACAGAGCCCTGTCCCTCCCTTCCCTTTAACTTCTCACAGTTTCTAAATTGTTTAGTGTAACTGCAGATGCTATAAAAAACCTCCAAAGTCAAATTGGCCTCTGCACCCTCCTAGTTATGTAACATGACTTCAACTCAAAAACAACGTTATGCATTGTAAGGACACGGTATAGTGAATATTTAATTGATTTGTTCAACTAGAAGGTAGCTGTCCTATGGTCTCTCAGTTCATTGAATTTGTTTTGCTCTACTGGTTAACTTTTGGAAAAGTTTTGAAAAAGTTTTCAAGCATTTTCATGTTTGAACAGCTTGTATTTTATTCAGTTCAGCTGTCTGAAAAATCTACTCTTTATCAGATTATTTTTCTTAATGAAGGAATGTAGAAAGTCACACACTTACAGCAATGTAAACTGGAAGATTTTTTTCACTGAAAACCACTTAATAAACCACCTTAAAAAAGCCAGGATATAAATATCGCCAAAACCAATATAGATTCTTACACATCATCTCCTAGTAATTTGCATTGAACTTTAAATCTGCACAAGCAGCTTTATCATTACCTCTTTTTCAGTTTTACTGGCAGACCGTAGCCTAAAGTAAGATTTAAAGAATGGCTAAGATGTAAGCTATGTGCGTTTCTATTTCCTCCAAACCGTGTGAGGCTGTATGTCTCAGTTTAAAAAATCCCATTAAAACTCAGGAAAATAATTCAGTGTCCTCTACCTGAGTGAGTTACCGATTTCATTTCAGAAAGTCTGTATAAGGCCTTCACACACATGGCAGTAAGACTGTATGATAAGATATGCTTTAAACATTGTCTGATGCCTAAGGGCAGGCAACAAGCTGCTTCTTTTAAAGCAATAATGAGAACAAACAAGTTATACACATTACAGTGCTCCTTTCTCGCCACTGTATTTGAGGCTGTGTCAGCATTCTTGCTTGAAACCCCTGTTTTTCAGGGGATTTATAATTCAGTCATAAAAACGAGTTCCAAGCTGAACCTTGGCATGTAAACTCTCAGCCTAGAGGCAAATATTTTTTTACAAATTGACAAAAACAAAACCCTTTTTTGGTTGTTTTTAGGCTGAAAAGGCAATGTTCCCTCTCCCTTCAGTACCCAAACTGTAACGAGCTGGCTGTGCAGTTTGTTCTGTACACATATGAATAAAGAATACTTGCAGGACATGAGTCTGTTGAGCGGGCTTGAGCACTTTTGGTAGTTGCAGTCAGTAACTCAAGGCTGAAATATAATCTAAATGACATATGTACATTAAAAAATATATTTTGTCTCTTGTTGTAAAATTAAGTTTCCTGGTGATGTAAATTCATGGAATAAAGGTTATTAAGCATCCACAACACTCATCTCTAGTGGTCTGTCAGATGAGAACCTCCACAAGCCGAATTTGCCATTGATACAGCCACATTTATTGCAAAAGAGTCGCACAATGGCTGCTTAAATCATGCATAAACATATATTTTACAAACTCAATGTGAGTGAATATGATGAGGTTCTTATGGACTGTGATGCAATAAAATATATTTTAAAACTCCCTGAATGGGTTTAAATTTAATTAGGTCAATATGTGTGCTTAAAGCTTATATGATTGGGTCAAGAGGTGGTATTTGGGGGATGTTAAAACATAGATTTTTAGAAGATTAATATTTTTAAACAACAGGAAAAAGAAAAAAGATGCAGGTTTGGTTTTGTACCTGCAGGCTAAGGTATGAACCAGACAGGGTCAAGAAATTAAAAGTGAAAGCTGACATTATGCTTCAAAATTGCAGAGGGCCAAACACAGCATGGGAGGTGTCAATGCTGTATGTGCCGTGCTGCCCTGATGAACTGCACGAGTGAAGGATGAAGTGGAAAAGAGTTAAAGCAAGATTTGAGCTAACTTTTGATGACTGTGTTTCTCACACAGCTTACACTGACCTGGACCCTTATTTTAAATTAGGAGCCTTACGCTTCCTATGTTTTGTTTTGAATGCAGCTTTTTCTTCTAACTATACACAGATTTTAACAGCCAAACTTGTTCAATACTTTGATTTTTTGGCCTTAATTTAAAAGTTACCAATAGTTTACTGCCTTCTAAAGCTTTTTGATTCATGCTCTGTTTGCTTTTCTTCTGTGAGTTTTATGGCCATGGGACCTAATTTGCTGGTTTCATTATGTATGTTAGACAAAATCTGTATTGCTAACAAGGCTCAGTTTGGGTCTGAAAGTTTTATATCTAAAGTTACACCATTATTGTACAACAAATAGTTACTCAGAAAATATACTTGGATCTGTCAGTTCCCCCAAAGATGACAACTGATGTGAACTTTTTGTATTTAAAGTAATTTAATCATGTAATAACATGAGAAAGCAATCTAAGCCAGTGGTTATTGTCGTGCACTGCATGGACCTTCATGCACAATACTCTAGGAAATGTTTCTGAACCAACATAAGGCAAGAACTGCTGTGATGAGGAACAGTTTGGTTTGGATTAATAAACCAGGGAAAGTTGCACAATGGACACAGTTCCCCTTGAAAGTTTATGTGCTTTCCTTTGAGATTTTTGGCACACTGGCGTGCAGGGTGCATGTCTGGGATCCTCAGCCCTGGAAAGGTACTTACTACTCATGTACAATCCTATCCTTTTGCCCACAAAGCTGGTAAAAACAACCTGAGGTAGAGTATAGGTTGGGGACCGACTTGTTGGAGAGCAGTATAGGGGAAAGGGACATGGAGGTCCTGGTGGATAGTAGGATGACCCAGAGTCAGCAATGTGCCCTTGTGGCCAAGAAGGCCAATCACATCCTGGGGTAGATCAGAAGAGGGGTGATTAGCAGATGCAGAGAGGTCCTCCCTCCCTTTTATTCTACTCTGGTGAGACTGCATCTGGAATACTGCGTCCAGTTCTGGGCCCCTCAGTTCCAGAAGGACACAGAACTGCTGGAGGGAGTCCAGCATAGAGCCACAAACATGATGAAGGGAGTGGAACATCTCCCTGATGAGGAAAGGCTGAGGGAGATGGGTCTCTGCAGCTTGGAGAAAAGGAGACTAAGGGGTGACCTCATTAACGTATAATATAAGTATGTGGAGGGTGGTTGTCAGGAGGATGGAGCCAGGCTCTTATCAATGACATCTAGTGATAGGACAAGGGGCAACAGGTGTAAGCTGGAACATGGGAGGTTCCACATAAATATGAGAAGGAACTTCTTCATAGTGAGGGTGACAAAGCACTGGAAGGGGCTGCCCAGGTGGGTTGTGCAGTCTCCTTCTCTGGAGATGTTTAAAACCTGCCTGGATGTGTTCCTGTGCAACTCAGTCTGGGTGATCCTGCTGTGGCAGGGGATTGGAGTGGATGATCTTCAAAGGCCCTTTCCAATCCCTAATGTTCTGTGATTATATGAAAAAGTATTACTGCTACTCATGTCTGTTCATGGTATTTATAAACCAGAATTTGAATTTCAGTTATCAGTCAAAAATTCTGAACCACAATCATACTATGAGAGGTACAAGCCTCACCAAGTGAATGCTAAAGGTATGCCAAGTGGTTGAGAATCGCAAAACCAGCTAAAACCAAAGCTACGGGTACACAGGTTCACCTGTAGCTACCAAAGACAAAGCTGAAGTATAAAGGCCATGAAAAGGGAGTACTAACAGTTTAAACATAATTATCTGGCACCTAAGTATTAATCTCCAAAACAAATTTGGCTGGGAGCGATATGGGGATTGACAGCTGGTAGCCACAACTATCTTCCCCAAGAGAGCAGTCTACCATGGAATGCCTAGACTTGCCTGAGCTGAACACGCATCTTGCATGTTTTTGCAGCCAAGACAAGAAGGGGCCACGTGGTTTGCAGGTGGTAGCTCTGGTGCGTGACTCAAAATGGAGTCTGCAAGCAGCTCAGCCAAGATGACTTCTGTAAAGTCAGTCTCAACTGGAAATCCTTCTCCATGGCTTCCAATAAGAGCAGATGGGTTTTTCATGGGCTGAAATTCAGAGAGGAGGGAAGCAGCTTGCTTTATGATTATTCATACTATTGTGTAGGGTTTAGACTATATTCAGGTACTGGACATGCTTCCTACTAATAATTACGCTGCCTGTTCAGTTTGCCAAGCATATGTAAGTAGTTTAAAAAATGAAGTAACTGTTCTGTAGTAAAATATAAATTTATTCCCCTTCCCCCCCCCCCCAAAAAAAAAGATTGCTTTTCATTATGGCTTGCTTGCACGCCAAACTTCATTTGAATGAATAAAGATAGTTTTCAGGTATAGGAATAAAAAGAATAAAAAAAAAAGCATTATAGTTATGTAAAATCTATACTCCTGTAATTTAAAACAATGCTACCCTGGAGTTTTAAACTTCCCAAAATGAGGCCTTCTAATGAAACACCTGACAAAACCTTAACATAGATAATAATAAGTTTTTCTGTAAACAATGGATCTGATTTAGATTCTTTGAAACTACCACATTTAACCTAGTGTGACCTCACAGAGTCAGTGGAATAGTTCCCCTCATTTACATTGTTGTGAGTTGTTGCAGTCATGTGTGGGATATAGTAAACACATGTTGGGGGATCTGTACAGATCATTCTCTTTAAGTTCTGTGTTGACAAAAATGGAGAGTAGATGAAGTGCGGTTTATAATGAGTTAGCCAGAAAAACACTTAATGAATAACAATAAATGTGCGTTACTTTAAATGCCATTGCGCTCTGTATCTATTCCTTATAGTTTTCTCAGCCCAACAAGCCCTACTTGTTGGGCTGAGAAACACAACTACTTCTTGAGTTCTGTATAGTTTTGTCATTTTACTAATAGGGTTTACAGAAATATTATGTTCTAGTGTGGCATATAAGTAACTGGGAGTTATGCAGCTATTCTGAAAGGTCAGAATGGATCACCAAGGTATTGCAGCTGTTGTAGGCCATAGGTGCTGAGTCAGAGAAGGGTTTTGTGTCACATTATCCTGCTCTAGACTGTAATTTTAATGAGACTCATGACAAGGAGATGGCTGCTGCGGGGAGAGCTGGTAACTTCGCTGTCTGAGCTAGAGCCTGGGTCAAGACAAATGCTCGAGGACAGATTTAAACTAAAAGAATGACAATGGGATGGAACTGAGCATGTAGTTGCTTCCAGTCATGTAAAAACCGTTATAATTGAAGTGAATATTTGGCAAGTAGATGTCATCATTTTCCCTCAAAGTATTTTCTGCCAAGAGTTGGGTTGTGGGGTTTTTTTCAGCTTTGTGGGATGGCTGAGGTCATTGCACTTACTGACTAGCTGAGTAACAACCTGAGGTGATTTAAGTAATGCTAGATTATTTCAAAATATATTGAAAACCAGGAATATGGCAGTGACGTCTGCTTCCTGGATTTTAAGTAAATATTAGATGAAAGATTCAGAAACTGGGTAAGATAAAATACTTTTTGTTTGGATAGTGGTTATCTTTAGAAAGAATATTTACTGCAAAACCAGGTATTCCTGGCACATTTAATTGGAGACATTTTAAAAATGCAGAAAATCAATCAGTTGCTAATAGGGCCTTACATTACAAGTGGACACTGCACACGCCAACTTCATTTCTTTGACCAGTTGAATCACTTTAATTGCCATCAGTCCATTACCTCTGTGTGATGCAATGTACAGCTTTTGAAAAGCAGTGGCAAAGTTTTCAGTAGACCAGACGGACTGGTATACACTGAATACCTTATTTAGCTGATCTACCATTTTCTGCCCTCTAACAAATTTTATCTTCCTAGTTATTTTAGTAGAAAAGAAGCACATTGCCAGGTATAGTCTCTCTTCAATGCATGCATGCATCTCCCATTAACTCTGAAGGGAATTATGCACACACATCAGGAGTAAAATATACCCCATAGTGATAATGGCTTGCATTTATATAATGCCTTTTATTCCAAAGCACTTTTCAAACTGCTCTATTGCTAATCTGATTAGAAGCTCCATCTGTAGAGTGTACCTCCATTACTCTGCTCTGCTAGCAAGCATAACATTTTCAACAGGGTCTCTGAAAACTCTTTAAAAAGGTGTCACCATGTATTTATGCTCTGGTTTTTTATTAGTGATCACTTCTTCTCTTCTTTTCTGCACAATAAATTGTAAATGCACACCTTTGTTCAATTTTTACTGTGGTCTGCAAAATCCACAGTAAAAAACAGAAACCACACAATATGGTGTAAGATATGGTTTTACTCTCAATGAAATCACTTGCCAAGTCACCAGTGGCTTCACTGGCACCCACCACAGTGTGGACCTCAGAGGTATTAAGAAATGTACCTATTTATACCACACATTTTCATTAATTAAAAGTACATATGAAACTAGATAAAGTCACACTACTTTACAATACAGATCCTGATCACAGGGAGATGATCAGTATCTTAGCAGTGAGGAAAGAATTTTTCATCAAATAAAAAAGTTATGTCATTCTCTCAGCTGTGAAAGAGCTGCAAGTGCCTCATCTGCCAGGAACAGCTGCATGTCCAGGATTTTGGCATCCAGCTAACAAAGGATCACTGTACGTTATTTCATCGAGAATAATATCCCTCAGTCCCTCTGAAGCAACATACACATGGGAAGACTGAAGTACCCTTCACAGCTAAGCCTACCCATGCAACAAAACCTACCATTGGGAGGCTGTGGGGCTGGAAGGGGTAAAGGAGAAATAATACCTAAGGTGAGGGTTGCTGAAAATTAGGCCATACTTCTGTGTATCCAACAGACCCTAAGTGTTTCATAGGTGTACAAGCCATCTGCTTCTCTTCCAAGGGTAAATTTTACCCACTATGCTTTCAAGATTCACGTTCATTGCTTTGACAGTTACCACTGAGGTCTAATTCACATCCTGGGATGGTAGCAGCAGCAGATGAAAAACTTTTCATGCAATATCTGTTACACAACCCCTTCTCCTCCCACTTTGCCCCCATATGCCTAACGTATTTTTATTTCATGGATGGAGATGCCTTTAATAATGTGATAGGGAATCCAAACGGCCAGGCTGATGCACCAACAGCAAGAAAACATTTCACAAGATATCTTCCTCAGTGCTTTCCAGCAATTTCTTTTCCTTCAGGGGGTGTCATTATTGTGTTTTATCTTTGCCTGTTAGTGTAATTTTAATTTATCATTAAGTAACATTTTGCTTTTTAACATAAAGTATTCAGTGTGCTTGATGGAGCAGCACTTTATGGAAAGTAAGTTTCTTCACAGCAACAACTGTTTGGAGAAAAGCAGTTTATTAATTTATCGGAGCCTTATGTTCAATTTCAGATTTTTCAGCTTAGGAACCAACAATCAGCTGCACCTGTTACCAATTAAAGTATTAATGGCACATCAATCAAATAAAACTCCCCGCAAAAGGAGATTACACAAGCTCCATACTCATGTCACTTCTTTGCAAGTTATCTTTTCTTTCCAAGAAGAAATTAAATCCATAAACTATACACTGAGCCCTGAGCAGGGCTGCTGCTACAGTACTTGTGGTAACTTGGTTTCTAAAACTGTTTGGGCAAGGTCTTCTTCCACCAAGGAACTGGGTGCCTTGTATTTAAAAAACACCAAGGCCAGAGGGACATGCCAATGTTTTCAGGGAGCTTTACAAAAGTTAATTACTAGGTTTGCAAAACGCCTGTGAAGCATAAGCATGGTGCAAGAGTGATGCAGTCTCCTTGCTTCTGGCAGGCTGTTGCCTCTACCCACAACACGGAAGGTACTGTGACAACAAACACAGAGACACTTCACAGACCGTGTCTAGTTTCATACCAGCTCTCTATAGAAAAGGAACATTATCACCTCCAATTAATAGGGAAAAGTGACATGAGCAAAAGATGCAGCTGTTGTAGCAGAGACATTTTACTACTGTCACTGACTCCATAGTGTGCTGTTTGCAAGGCCTGGGAACTCCCTCAGGTCACTGCATGTCTCTCTGTCTCTAACCAGCGTTGCTACGATAGCGCATATACATTTTCTAAGGCCTTGGGATTACATCTTTCACTGTTACGTAAGTTGAATATACAATGTGTATCAGCATCATTACTCTATGTTACTTTTTACACCTACCAGAGTTCAGAGTTGGCCTTTGGTAAATGAAATTGCTTAACTGTGTGCTGGGAGACGATGTATTTTTATCAAGATAAAAAGCTTGTGCAAAACACCTCTCTCAGGCAGACATGCTGAGCTGATTTATTTCGGGGTGCCCTATTTTGCTGTTTTCAGGTTGTCAGCCTCCCACAATTAAACCAAAGAATATTTGTTTAAAGTATGAGGAGCTCTTTTAACACAGTGTGTAAATGGCCCCATAATCCAAATTTCCTCAGCGTATGTGCCTGACTTTGTTTTTTTCACCCTTTCCCATTTCAAAATGGCAACATATTAAAAAGGTTTTTAACACTTAAAATGCTACTAAAAATCAAAGAATGTCTGTCAGATTCCTTCCTCTTGTTTGCTTCAGAAAGTGGTGCTTTGATTGTCCATTAGAGACTTGTTTACATTTCTCCAAAAGCTCCATTTAGTTTTCCTGACAAGGTGGAATAAGTGACTGGCTGTGATGGATAGAGGCGCCTGTCCTAATGGCTGCTCAAACTGTGCCCACTAGTGCACGTTACATTGATAAATTGACAACAGTTGGGACATGCTCTGCTAGCAGCAAGAATGAGGCTACTAGGACAAACACAGGCGGTTAGACAGCCTGCTTTAATATTCTTGGGAAAGGTATACAGACTTTTAATCTAAAACCCCAACAGCTGCAGTGAGAAATTAGTGTGCAGGCAGAATTTCTTTGTTACCTTGACATTAGCATTGCTAGTAGCCTGGAAGTACATTTACAATAAAATTTCCCAGTCTCCTAGTTCATACACCTGCAGTACCTGCATTTGGCAGACTAATTAAAATTGCATTGCAGGGTTTTACTCATTGCTTTTGCCTCTCTCTTTAAGTTTCATCTTCCCTTTTGCAGATGGCTTGACTATTTTTATTGACTTTTTTGCTAAACCCAAACCACATTTATCACTCTTCTGTCCTACTGGCAGAAAAACACTGGAGTTACAGACAAGTATCAAATAAAGTTCCAGGTACCAGTTGCAAGATAAGGGAACAGAAATGTGAGAAGGTTTTCAGTTCTTCCTCCCTCACATTACCAAGTTAATGAAGATCTTGGGGATGGGATAGTCTGCAGGACAGGGTATTGAGGCAGCCTTCTTTATTAAAAGGAACCAGTAACAGAAGATTCCAGTAACAACTGCAACATGAAGGTACAAATACCAGCCTGGCACCTGTGTGGCCCTGTCAACCTGCTGCTGGGTGCTGTAACATCCAGAAGATCCCCCCAACTTTGCCTTGGGCCCCTCATCACTGGCAGCTCCGGAACTGATACAGGCTTCATAAGAGAATGGGCTGAAGACCAGATGCAGTTTCATTATTCTGGTTTTTTCCTCCCACCTCCCCTTGTTCCCAGTCAATTTGCACTTATCACTAACAGAAATGGTATCTCTACTCCAGCTGGGCTGACTGAGTTCCAGAAGTCACAAAATTCCCCCAAATCTATCAGTGATAAGCTTATTTTAACCTAAGACTAATCTAAAAGAACAAACCACCACGGAGAAAACACTACAACTTAATGCAAAGCCATAAAAAAGTACGCACAAGCCAAAGAAGAAGTATGGACATAATAACACTTCTCAGAGGCTTGCTTTGAAATGGCCTACTTACTGATTTTATGATAAGGCACAGTTTGCCGTTCTGATATGCATGGATAATGAAGCAATTAGCAGCTATCATATATAAAACATGTTAATTCTTCATTAGACACCAAACAAAATGGCACAATGCTCAACATATCAGTGTGGAAGCTCCAGTTACTTGCTGACTCTATTTCCATAGAGCTTTGAGGGGAGCCCAGTTGGTGCATCTATTTTGCTTCATCAGATGATGTTAAGTTTTCTATGAAACTCTGATGGGCTGGCAGTGGGCTCCCCTACCCACCCTCTCACTGCTAGTAAACTTCACATTATATTTTTTGACACTGGAAACAGCTACTTGCATAGTGTCATAACTGCAAAGCAACAATCACGCGTGGTTCTGTATTTCACAGAACCACAGAACATTAGGGATTGGAAGGGACCTCAAAGGATCATCTAGTCCAACCCTCCGACCAGAGCAGGATCACCTAGATCCAGTCACACAGGAACATATCAAGGTGGGTTTTAAACGTCTCCAGAGAAAGAGACTCCACAGTCCTCCTGGGCAGCCCCTCCCAGAGCTCTGGCACCCTCACTGTGAAGAAGTTCCTTCTCATACTGATGTGGAACCTCCTCTGTTCCAGCTGACACTTATTGCTCCTTGTCCTGTCATTAGATGATACTGAGAAGAGCCTGGCTCCATCCTCCTGACACCCACCCTTCACATATTTATAAACCCTAACAAGGTCACCCCTCAGTCTCCTTTTATCTAAGCTAAAGAGACCCAGCTCCCTCAGCCTTCCCTCATCAGGGAGATGTTCCATTCCCACGATAACCAAAAAAAAAAGAGAGAAAAATTCCAGAAAACCTGCCCAATTAACAGACCAGTTTCCGTGTTCAGAACACAGTCAGTACTTTCAAGATTGTCAAATTAAAACGTAAAGGGCTACATAAAAAAACCCTCGGTTTCTCTAAAAGAATATAGTCAGGAATACTCTTCTAATGACTTTATGCTGAGAAGATTAAATGTCTGCAACAAAGGTTTGGGAAAATTCTTCAAGTAAAGAGAGTGTATTGAAAGAGACACAGTATCATATAGGTATTTCTTATATTTATGTTCGCAAAAGAATTGCAGAGTGCTATGGGAAGATATGAATTAATCTATTCCCATGTGCTTTGGACAGTAAAGGCGCATGGCATTTGCCATATCCCTATTGGACTAGCACATGTCATAAAAACAGAGAGCCAGGACAGGAAAATTAGTACTGGGACCAAGCCCATACTTTAATAGCTGCTTTCTCTTTCTTTCCTTTGCTCTCCTTCTACAAACACAAACAAGCCCCGTGAAAGTATCACAGTAAGGGAGCACTAAATTAAAAAAGTCAACCACAATAGCATCAGCATTAGCATTAGAGGTTACAACAAATGCAATCATTGCTGGGGAAAAGACCTAAATGCATGCATCTCTACAAAGAACTTTGAAACAATGACTTTACTCCATAGGGAAATGCTGTGGTATATAATACAGTATCATTACAATAAAAAAGGAGCCATGAGGCACATCACTAAAAGAGAAAACAAATGAAAACGAAGCAGAGAAGAAAAGCAAGCAGCTTATTGTCTGCCTGCCAAGAGTGAAGTAAACAGTGCATCTGCTTCAAAATTCAGACCCCTATGTCTGACCAGGAGTAAAACTCTCCATTAGAAAACAGAGTTGGGAAAGGTTAGTGACATTTTGAGTGTCTCATTTCTTTATGCTTTTCCCTTCCTCACAGAAAAACAGTTCTGAGTGCACAGACTTAGAATGAATCCAACTGTTAAAGGAAAATAATTTTACAAATTCCCCTTTACACTAAAAATACTCTTATCGTAAACACAGAACACACTGTGTGCAGTCCATCTAACATAGCAGCTGAGTTTGGTCTGCACAAGATAACCAAGAGTAATGGTTTTTGATAATCAAGCCACAATATAAATATAACATGAACCATAAATGCTCTTGCTCTACATCTCTGGTTAAGCTACCAAATCTCACTGGAATATTAAGGAGAAAAAGCTACATTATGCTTTCTGTTCTAAATTACAACATGTGCTTCCAAGCATTTCTACAGATGCCTCTCTTGAACCGACACTGCAAAAATGCAGTACAGGTGATTAATGGATGCATCTCTTCAATAAACTTCTGATCCTTACGATCCAGTTCAAGCTCAAACGTTACTTGCTGGGCCACAGTTTTAGTTCCATAAAAGTTAGCTGTGGGATTTCAAGTGTCAGTTATGGTGGCAGGGGTCAGTCTGACTGGGAAAGTGGAAGTCAATTGCTCTGGGAGGAGGAGAAAACTCCTTTTCAATAGCTTTGATCAGACCCCTGCTTCTCTAGCACTTGTCTGAAAGGACTCATTTTGACTGATGTCAGTTCTAGAGAAACTCCACATTATGCTCTTTTTTGTCAGTGTTACCAAAAATACATACATAAAAAAAGAAGGCAGTATTGATGCTGAGATTTGGGGAGTATTTTACAGTGCATCAGAATAACACAAAGCACACGTTAAACATATTGCTTTTTAGATATACAAACCACACGTGTTTTGCTACAACCAAATTTCATACTGGTCTTGGACAATATTAACTACACAACCATGACCTTTCCACAGAAGCAGAGTTTTCATAGCATAGTGCTTACAACAACCCTGCTGCCAGGTTGATTTATATTTATTTATCTTTGTTTATATTTATATTTAATTTATATACACATTTTATTTGTATTTATTTATATATATTTATTTATAGGTATAAATACAATATATAAAAGCACAAAGGTTTGGGGTTTTTATTTAACAAAAAAGAAGAAATTCTGGTTTAAATATATTGTTTATTCTTTGAATTGCTTATAAGCCAATTCCACATCAATGGCTGGTGGAATACAAAGCAAACAATAGAGCTGACTTTCTTTTTGTATTGTATTTTCTTCTGGTGGGTGAAACAGAAAGCTAAGGTCCACTTCTAACCAGGTCTTATTAAAAAAATCCTTGACAATTTTAGCAAGACTATGAGTGTTAAATTAATCACAGTGACCTGGCCAAATTCCAGTTCTGGTAATTACTTCCTACATACCTAAAATTCCCCCTGCAGTTTCAATTGGAGAGGTTACTCTTTACTTTTCCTCTTAAAAGCATTGTAAATACTGGTTCTGCTTACATAACTTTTGGCTCCAAAAGTTTCATTTCTATTGCAGGCAAATGAACTGATCCTTCTGTGGTGGGGGGATTGGACTAGATGATCTTTTGAGGTCCCTTCCAACCCCTAATGTTCTCTGTGTGTGAACTGATGAACTTTTGGGTCTATTTAGGTAGATTGCTACAAAAGGTACCTTAGAAACATAACTGTATGTTATGTTCATAATGTATGTATTTATTCTACACCAAGAGTGCTGTGGAAGCATCTATTTACCCATTTCGTCTCTTCCACTTTTGGAGTCAGGTGAAGGAATGCATTGAGCACTCTCAGAGACTCTACGGAAACAGCAGAACTCACTTGGGGTCAGTCATGTGGGTCTCACTGCCTTTGCTCTTTCAGAACCAAACCAAGGGCTACAATCCCTCAGTCTCATTTTGTCTAAGGTCAAGAGACCCAGCTCCCTCAGCCTTTCCTCATCAGGGAGATGCTCCGCTCCCTTCATCATCTTTGTGGCTCTGCGCTGGACTCTGTCGAGCAGCTCCATGCCTTTCTTGCACTGAGGGGCCCAGAACTGGACACAATATTCCAGATGTGGCCTCACCACTCTACATTTAGAAACCAGAAAGATGTAAGTACGGCAACAGGGCTAATAATTCTTCCTTTCCCATCAGTAGTTACATATAGAAATTCAAAGTCCAATGTGTATCTAAATAATTAACCTGAAAGTTTTGGATAGAAACCAACTGTGAAAGTCACCATCCATTTTTAAAATAACTACACTATTAGGCCTTATGGTCTGCCATCACTATATCCAAATCCTTCATGTAGTCACTAAAAAAAGGCAGTTACTCACTTTTGTGGAAACACACAGTATATTGCACAGAAACAGATGTTTATGTTGAAACACCAAAGACAGACAGTAAGGGACCAACAACAGACTACAATGAATCTATCAGCCTGGCACCTGCCATGTCAAAAGAGACTGTGTCTGTTAAGGTAAGACAAATACAGAGGACAGGGAGCCATGCAGACACTGGGCTGCTCCAGGCAGGTAAGAGCAGGCATCTGTCAGTCTGCCACTGTGGCAGCTGCCTCTGAGCTGGCTCCACTGGCTCCTATCCAGGTAGGCTGCTTTCTGAGCTGAGGACAAATGTATATTGTACAGAAAGCTGGCTAGAATTTTCCAAGCTAATATTAAAGCATGTTTTATAGATGATAATGTAACATATAAAAAAAATATTATGAAATGATTTCAGTATGAGCTATTCAAGATAAGATAGAACAGGAACAGTGGCTGAAGCTTAAGTGTTTAAACAAGACACTGGCTCTGTTCTTTGCTTCTGACCTCTCTAGATAAGCAATAAAATTATATGTGGCTGCAACAGTATTCTGTGTCAAGAGTATTAAGTGGACAGCTTCTAATTACCTTTAGCTCATAAAGCTAAAGACCTTGATCTATTGCTTAAAAGCTTTTTAGTTTAAATTATTTTAATCAACAATTCTATTTTTAGCATTTGTTCCTCAGATGCTCTTCCAGTAAATGGGGTTGAGGAGGGGCGGAGGGCAGGAAGGGGGACTGACGGTCTGGTTAGCTAGCTCTATCACCTCCCAGGATGCACAACCTCAAAGTCTCCAGTTCAGTAATAATCTGCCAATGTAAAACTGAGATCAAGGCACTGGACTCTGGAAACCTGACAGCAGAGGCCATATTTTCTAGAAATCTTTCTTTCTCTACAATTGCAAGAATGTCTAATAATACTGAATGAATTTTCATCAATGCAGTAGGACTCGGTAGAAGAAGAACAGTAATGCTTCCTTAATTTTCTAAATTTGGTTTTAATCCCTGTTGAAGGTACAGGGAGCTGAGATGAGAAGCCCTTGACAGGATAGCTGTGGCAGGGGGACTGGACTAGACGATCTTTCAAGGTCCCTTCCAACCCCTAATGTTCTGTGTTTCTGTGACTGGGCTTAAAGAATCCAAGAACCATGAAAAGCGGACAAATGGCAGACAATGTTAGTAGTAAAAATATATTGCTTTGTTGCATCTTCTTCCAAATGCAAGTAATGGCTCTGGAGAAAGGCAGGTCTGATACATTCCACAATCACTCAGGCTCTGGGAAAAAGCAACAGCAAGGGGGAAGCAACAATTTCTGCAACTCTGCCACAGGATGCGGGAAGTACAAGTCATTCACACGGATCCAAGCCTCTTTTTCACTACCAAAACTTCTATTAAAGGCTGCAATTTTATTCTTGGGAGCAAATTTAAAATCCAACAGTCTTGAACCTCCTCATGCTTTTGGAGTATTGATTAATCCCTTGATGCTCATTTGGCTAATATGCATGGGGGATGTTCATGGAGTAATCTTCATAAAACTCAGAACAGAACTGTATCTCAAGCTATTATCTCACTACAGCACAGACAATCTAATGAAAATATCCCCACAAATCATAAGTCATATATATATATAAGAAGAGGGAAAAAAAACAACACAAAAATCATGGACTCCATGACTCTCGTGAGACTATGAAAAAGATTCATCCTCAGCTATAATAGCAAAAAATGACCTTGGCACAGGGCATTTCCTGAAAAACGGAGGATTGGCTGGGGTTAATGGCCTACAGCTTTGCCTGAGGCCATCAAGTCTCCCAGTCAGTCATTAATCCCCCGGAAGTACCCTGGTGCCTTGATCATTTCTACTTAATTAAAGTCAGTGATCCCCAGGATGCCTCCATTTCACCAGGAGACTCTTTCTAGTTACTTCAAGGAATGTGCCTCTCAACTCATTCCCTCATTTCTCTCAAGATATTTGACATGACATGTTTCAATTTCCTTTTTAATGGTCAATGTTTAATATGGCTTACCAATAATTATTCTTTCTTTTATCTTTGACATGAACCTCGAGTCCAAAATTGAAAAATTAATTCTTTTTTTTTTTCCCAGGGGAAAAATACATCCATGGTCCTTGCGTGAGGGACACTGAACCCAAAGTCAGTAACTACCGAGGTTTAAAGAGTTTCCATCTTTAAATCAAACAAACCCAAAAGCAATATACCTAACTGCTGAGAAAAAACAGAATGATGTTATGTGGATGAACAGAAATCACACACGATGATTTAATGAAAAGTCAAAAATGAGAATCCCCATCCAAGCTGCTAAGCCTGGAAACACTTGAACTACTGTAACGTTCAGCAGCCCCACAGACTTCAGTGGAACCATGTGTACACAAAGGGGAAGGCACTTGTGTTTTCAGGACCAAAGCCTACATTTACACAAAATAAAACAAGCCAGAAAGGCCATCAGCATAGTTGTCTTTAGAGAGGTGGTTGTATCCCACCTACATGCTGTTAACAGCCTGTTTCCAGACACAAAATACAGATCTAAATCTTTAAAAACCTGAAATTTCAAATGCTGATCTGAAAACAGGCAATATATTAAAGTACATATTACATAGATATGAAAATTAAGGTACAGACTTAGGTTTGCATCATATACAACAGACTAGGACACATTCACCATCCCAAAGAACTAATAATCAAACATATCCCATGTGGTAGGAGGCTTTAAATTAGCATCCACACTTAAACCTGTTCTTACTGCACGTGGTCAATGTGTCTGATGGTTTGGCGTAATAAAAACTCTACTTGGACCTTTGCAGCCTACTTGCATAACAGGCTGCATCCGCACAATAGATAACACTTCCCCATATCTTTTAACTTTGTAAAGAAAGTCAACAGTGACACTGAAGTCACCTGTCATAGAATCATAGAACCATTTAGGTTGAAAAAGACCTTTAAGATCATGGAGTCCAAGCGTTAAGCTACCAAGTCCACCACTAAATGATACCCCTAACCAATAGATCTACATGACTTCTAAAATTGTCCAGGGGTGGGGATTCAACCATTTCTCTAAGCAGTGTGCTCCAGTGTCTGGTGACCCTTTCAAATGAATGAGTTTGTCCTAACTAAAAACTTCCCTTGCAGTAATCTGAATTCATTTTCTCTTGTCCTGTCCCTTGTTACATGTGAGAAGAGACCAACATCTACACCTACCTCATCACAACCTCCTTTCAGATAGTTGTAGAGCAACAGGTCAGGATGATGTTACTTCTTAGACAAGTAGCAAATATTACAAACATGTGCCTGCGTGTAGGATCCATAACGCACAATGAACAAATATATGTGCACAAAATACACTGGGTGTGCATGTGTACACAAAAAGAATCTGAGAAGGCATATCCAATGTTATAATTTCTCAAAACCATGACAGAATAATGTAACTAGACTGATTCATTACCCTAGAAGTTTTGCAGAACAGCTTGACAAACCTATTGGTTCCTACACAGTCAGAAAATTAAATTGTCATATGATAGTCATATATATTGAGTAAGTAGTACTAATGCTTTATTTCATGCAAGTCAAATCAAATGACTTTGCAAGTAGACTGTGAATCCAAATGTACTGCTTCGCAGTCAGTGACAGTTTAACAGAACTTTGACTATCAGTCTGTTCACAAACTTTTCTCTCTTGATTATGAGAGCAGTAACAAATAATGCACTTAGGATATGTTTGTGATTTGTTCAAGATATTAATGGCTACTATAGGAACAATTAATGATTACTACCAAAACAGGGCTAGAAGTCCCAGTTCCTGGAAAGAATTGTGTAGTAGAATTTCCCAGTCACATCTGTATCACACACACACAGACTGAGATTACCACCTTTGAGATTCTTCAGCAGCATCATGGAAATTATAGTTATCATGAGTCCCTTTTAAAAAGGGCCAATTCAGAACATAATTAAGCCTTGACAAAATTGACTCGAACTTTTTACTACTTCAAGTTTGACATCATTAATACAGGCAGTGCAACCCTCTAGAAGAAAGGGCAACTGTGCTATAAAGAAGAGGTCTGGATGTTGACAAACATAAACAGAATCACAGAACATCGGGGATTGGAAGGGACCTCAAAAGATCATCTAGTTCAATCCCCCAGCCACAGCAGGATCACCTAGACCAAGATGATTTTTATCAGCTGCAGTCTAAATCCAAACTTTCTCTTTTAGGATATGAACCTGTACATCTGCTGTTTTGGTTTACAGACAACAAGAAAAATAAGCAGACACTGAATAAACCACATCAGTGCTGAGTTTATCAGGATAGCTGAAAGAGCTTTGTGCCTCCCAATTAGCACTACTTAGAAAGAAGAGTATGTTGCCACAAATAACTTTGAGATGGTCTTCATCCCTCAACAAGTACATCTTGTTTATATCATATTTTATTTATTGCTCACCTTTTACCAATGATGCTTTACAATGGAATGAGCTAGTGAAGAATCACAGCACTTTCAATTTATATCTTTTAGATACCCGCTGTGATCACAGTATTGCTTAAACATTACTACTTGTTGAACTACACTCACATCAAGCATTCAATAAAGGACTGCAAGAAGATTCACAACTATACAGTGAAACCAAAACTAAAAGGAAATACAAGCCAAAACCTTGGTGACTCATAGAAGCAAAATCGAATAAAAATATCTGTATTTCCTGCTGCATGCTTTTCACAGAATCACAGAACATTAGGGATTGGAATGGACATAGAAAGATCATCCAGTCCAATCCCCCTTTTCCATTAAACAGGACATTTCAAATGGACAGGGCAGGATATTTCATCTTGAGATGGTACCTGCAGGATCTTGGCTAGAGAAATTTTGTAGTTTAAAACGCTTTATTCATGTTTACTTGAGAGAAAAATAGATCTATGTATTAAAAACCAGAGTGAGAAGAAAAGAAAGCAGTTTCATTAATCACTTTACTGATCAAAGAATTAATTTTCTAAGTGCTCAAACCCTGAGCCTTTTAGTAAGGACAAACTCTGAACCCTGTTTAATGATGTTCTGGAAGACTTCCTTCTCCTGAACTACAGCTAAAAGACTTGTAAAAGATGTCATTTCAACACTGAAGCCATTTAAGTGACTGAATGAAACCACAATGTATAAGAAGTATAACTCAAGCTTGGCAGAACAGCACAAAATAAATAGCGATGATAAGCGACATATCTAACAATGTAGTCTCAGTGTCTTGTCATTAACACAATTATGTCAGCACAGTCAATCAACACATAGCCTTGACTTTAAAGTAAGATTCTGAATACATGTTTTTTTTAAGAGTTGGAGGGAGGAAGGCAGAGGAAAGAGGAAAATCTTTGAATTTAAAGCCACAGTTATTCATGGGCTTTTTAGAAAAACAAGGTTATCCATTTATAATACGCTTTGTGCTGGAGAAACGCTAAAATGATTCTTATGAGTTCAATACCATCTGTAATAGCCCTCTGGCTATACAAAACAAAAAGGGACTGAGGATGAAGCATTCTTTTCACAAACGAGAAACTGATTTACTACCTGAAGTGATAATTAATGTCATTCAGTTCAGTTTTGAGTGGGGATGAATAGGACAAAATGAGAATGCATGTTCTCAGAATGCTTTCCTCTCAAAAAGATTCTTTGCTGCATGCTGGGAGGAGTGACAAACCTATGCCTTCAGCAGTTGCAAGTGATGGCATCTGCCAGAATTAGCTATCCCATAGCAAATGAACATGAAACAAACCACTTGTGTGGCTTAGTGATGAAATTTGTATGGAGGTTAGGATAGGAAGAAGTACATTCCCCATACCAATGCAGGGGTATAAGCCCCTGTGCTATTGTAGTTCACAACAGCAAACATTTAGTGAATAGAATTCTTCAGGTAAAAGTCACCCGCACAGACTTCACAGGGCATCTGCCTAAGACACCGTTTTATTTTTTATAGATAGATTGTTAAAATAACACTGAGACCTTGTCATAAGCTTCCAGTTGCTGGGGTGTTTAGAAGGAACACTGCCTAAAATCCTTAGGTTGTGCCTTATGACTGCAGCTGCCCTGAGAAATCACTGCTGGATTCTGAGGCTGCAGTCAGGACAACATCCAAGTCCAATCCTCATAGGAGGATAAATTAAGTAGGAGCCTTGCTTCTGCTAATAAATCAAATCTGCCATATGAAGACATGCTAATGTTCTTGGTAGTTCCAGTCTTTGAGATGCTCTGTAAGGGCTTTTGAACTAATTGTGGTATGCTGAGCAACAGGTTAACATGCTGCATAGCTGCCCCTCTGGCCACTCCGCCCAAAATCTCTGTAAGCCTCTCTGACCCTCTCCTAGCTTTTCTGATACCCCTTTATGTAATCCTTCTCTGATCCCCACTCAGCTCTCCTGATACCCTGCTATATCCTTCATGCAGGTCTAATATTTGCTCTTCTCATTTGGCAACCATTCTTTCTCTGCTTTTCTTTTACTTCTGCCTTATATACTTCAGATATAAATACCTCTCTTCCAGCTCTCCTAATTTCCTGCTCCTCTGACCTTGTCAGCTAGTACAAAATTGGTCTGATCCTGCCTGATCGTACATTTTTCTCTGAATTCCTATATAACTCCAATCCTTCTTTTTCCTTCTCCTGGCATTTTGATCCTTCCTACCTCAATTTGTCCTGTTTTGATCCATTTTCAGCTTCCCTAGAGCCTGTACAATCCTCTCTGAGCCTTCTTTTGCTACTCTGATCCCTCCTCCACTCTCCCTGTGTGGCTCCCTTCAACATTTCTCTCTCCCTCAAAATCCTCTGAATCTCAGTGCTGTAACATATAGTATATTCAACGTGTGTACTATGAAATCAGTGGCATTTACCAGAAGAAACAACCTGCCACTACTGCCATGAAAGAAGAAAACAATTATTTACTACCCATTTTCAACATTTGCACTGTATTTTAGCTATATTGTAAAGATACAGTCTTCTCATTCTAGTTTTAATTAAATGCTTTAAAGTCTTGGATCCTGTAAATCACTACTTTTGTGCAAATTACATCGTATTCTCATAACTCATCAACTATTTTGATCATATAGCTGTGGAGATGCTCAGTGTGGGGCAATGCAACTTCAGGCTGTTCCTGTGACTGAAGAGCCACCAATGCAGTGGCACTGTAACTCAGTGTCCTGCTCCTGCAGTCTCCTGTTCAGGTGTCACACCACGTGCATCTGCTGCTTGTGATGAGCACTGATTCATCCAGTGACTGGAAGCGGAAATATTCCTGCATTTGCCAGTGAGGCCTGATAACTGGCTGCCCACTGCACGCAGTCACAGCAGTGTATGCCTTCTACAGACATGAGTGCTCTGCAAATGGGAAACTCTTCCAGTTTAAGTTCTCACACCAAAGATGTGCTATCAGGCCTTTTCTCAGTGCTTCCACACAGATATTTCACATCAATAGAGGGGAAGTTTCCAAACAGCTGATGGTTCAAGCACATGTTGAGTTAACATTTCTCTCTACTTAAGACTACACTGCATCGGCAAAAATTCAGTAAGGAATATTAATTATCAAATGTGCCAGTTTTGTGACTATTACGTACCTCATTAGATTCAGTTTTGGAAAATGCCCTTATGAATGCTTTTATACTGGGCAAGAACTCATGTTTGGCATTATTTAACCCTCCAGCATGATCAAAAAGGAGTCCATGTTTGAAATCTATTAATTACTGGTTTTATCAGTATTACTTTTATTTTGAGGGTTATCTTAGTGTGCAAATTTTAAAATGGATTGTTAGCTGTTCTTGAAGAACTGTCATGCTAAGGACATTAAAAATGGCACTCACAGAATCACAGAACCGAACCTTAGGGATTGGAAGGGATCTCGAAAGATCATCTAGTCCAATACCCCTGCCACAGTAGGATCACCTAGATCAAGTCACACAGGAACATGTCCAGTTCAAAGAAATTGTGTCCTTGGAACTACTATGTGTTTTTCATTCATACCTAAAGAATCAAAATGTGGTTAAAAAAACCCCCTCTTTGCCTAGACACTGTTTCTAAACATATATTCATAAACACTCATGCCTGACAACGCCACAGTCCTTTCCTTCTGTTTATATTAGCACATACAGAGTCAAATGTTTCAGCTACAACATATTTCCTTTAGCCTGTCAGAAAGAAAAACTCATACTTCAACAAAGTCCAAAAAAAAGAGAGAGAAAAAGAAATTAAAACCATATTTAAAAATGTATCATCTAGCCTAACCTTTACTCGATTAGGGAAAGTGTGCCTGCAATAAAGATTAAATACAGATTTGCTTTGCTTTTAAACCTACTTAAGAATCACCTATCCTATCTGTCCATATAAATTCCAATGGAAAACACGATGACATGCAATTACTAATCTCAATGTACACAGCTATGCCTCCGGGACTTAGTGGTTCATATTTTACTGTTCTGTAATCAAATACAGAACTAATGAGTAAAAATATGCTTCCCCAAATAAATTCCCAGCACCTGGACAAGTATCTGACAGGGAAATGGAGGATGCTCACACAAAATTCATTCTGCAAAGCTATTAAAGTGTTATACTTGCCAACAAGTGTTCATTAAACAAGAATGAAGGATGTTTACGCCAGTTTCCTACCAAAGGCTTTTTAATATTTTAATGGAGAGTAAAGACTATTTATCTGAACTCTGATCAGTTAATGTTCAAATCTGTTATGAAAAAACAAGGAGTCTTTTATAATACCTTTCATAAAAATCCACTTTGCAATGCTTCAAATAAAGACTAAGAACTGTAAAAGATTATGTTGCATATAAACAAAATCAGTATCATTTGGAAAGTATATGGTTATCTCTGGAGCTCTGCGGCATATTAGAGTCATGTATTTTTATTTAAAGAGTGGTTAGCAGCATCCATGATACAAATGAAAAATAAGATTAGAGACGACATCACTTGTGCAAGAGCGTCTTCAGACTGCAGGGGGGAAAAAGAAGCAAAGGTAATGGGTCAGATGGAAGTGAGAGGCTGACAGACTGTGCAAAGCTATGCCATATACTTGTTCAGGCAACTAAAGCAATCCAAGAATTGTGCAAGGAAGACTGGCTGACATTATGTTTATCAAAAGAAATTGAAGTTTAAATCCAAATCAAAACTGCATTTCAGATAACCTACAAAAATAGAAGGATGGATCTGAAGTGTCCTTCAAAATATAAACATGGATCAATGCAAGTCTTTACAATCACTTTCTTTTGTGAGAAGACTGGCGATTTTTGTTCAGCCTTTCAGAAGAACATGGTCAGACCTGATATATCTCCCAGATTTAAGAGCGAGTACAAAAGCTGGTGCTTTTTCAAAGGCAGGCCTCTACCTCAGAACATAAGAAAGAAGATGCCAGTTTCTCTTTCACAAAACCCAGTCACAGAAGCGAAATAGGGGGTTCCCAAGTTATGGCTCCTTTCAGTGCTCACGGCAGTGTACTAGCCACCAAGTCATGTGAGGATACTTTGGACAGAGATGTGCTTCAGTTCATCTGTCAAATCAGGAACAGTATAAAAGAGAGAAATCACAGAATCAAGAGAACATCAGGGATTGGAAGGGCCCTCAAATGATCATCTAGTCCAACCCTTCCAACACAGCAGGATCACGTAGATCAAGTTGCACAGGAACATATCCAGGCAGGTTATGAACTCACATATCAAGCAGGCTAAACCCTGTCTATTAATTGCTGCCCTCAACAGTAGGCTTGTCTAATATTTTAATTAAACTTACCCTCACAAAAAAAATTGAAAAAACCTAAGATGTTATTTCTGCTTCAGATGAAGACATAAACATATGTGGTACTCCTTTATGGACAAGATCAATTATCATTAAAACCAATTTAAAGTGTATTTTTAACTCAGTTGTATTATCACCTACTGTGAATATCAGATCAGTGAAGAGGTGTTTTGGTACATTCCCATGTCAACCTTGTAATACTGTTATAACATGGTCATGGCTCCGTGAATGACTAGTAGTTACCGGCATGCCCAGGTGCATGTACAAATATTTCATGGAATAAGAGGCTGTAAACCCTATGCTTTTACATTTATCATCTCCAAGCAGAACCTTTTAATTAAACTGCCTGGGTAAAGTCCCATTCACAATGATGACATTTTGTAAATAATACACAATGATGATCAAATAAAGTTAGAGCAAAACTCTTTGTCATATTAAACTTACATTTAAACAGGAGAGACACAGCCCAATAAATTCTCTGCAGGAATTTAAACCACATTGACGTCAGTTATTCCTCAGCTGCTGTTCTACTAGTCAGAACTCACATCCTGACTTTGTTGCTGAATTCTCATTATTTCAGAGTTCTAACTTACTGAATTGAACAGCTGATGGGGTGAGAGTATGTAATAGCTACCAAAAAGATTAAGAAAAATCAGTGGGTCACAGCTGAGATCCATTGCATGAGCAGCACTGCTAGGTGTGACTGGCATATTTCCAATATTTTATTTACATAGACTTTGATCAGTATGTACAATATTTCTTTCCCTAAAGCAAATCTATGTAGTCCTTTATACGTAACTCTATGTACTCTTGATAAGTTATAACACCAATCCCTGCCTTTTTGTCATTCTCCCCAGTGAAACCACTTCCTTATATCAAATGTTTTTTATTATGCACAAAATAAGGACATATCGGTGCTAATTATACTCCCTTCACATATTTAATAATTTAAATGTGAAAAGTAAGGCTTTCTACTGGTCAGATTAGGCTCTACAAAACACTTTAGTCACACCCATCCCCCGAACCTCTCAGTGAGGCAGGAATAACTCTCCTCCTTTTACAAATGGCCAACTCAGTTATACAAAGCTGTGGCCACAGATAAGACCCCAAGTAATTTCTTTGTAGTAACACAGGAGTACTGGCTGCACGGCCCTTCCCATAAATTTAAAAATATATGGCAAGAGAGGACTGACGGATCAGAATAATTTAATCAACGTTCAGGTCAATATTTTGCTCTGAATCACAACAGTTACACACAGTCTCCTTTTAACTCTAGAAGAAGCACTTCTTCAATTTTTTTTTTTTTTAGTTCTTAATTATTTATATAAGGGGAAGGCCTGTTTCACCAACCAACATTTTTTCAAAGGAAGGACAATGTTTCTAACCTACAACCGTGCTGCTTTACACATGAAAATGTTAGTATGGCTGCTGGCCCTGTGTAGTCAATAAACACGCGATGACAGACTTTGTCAGGATCCAATGATACATGCATAACACAGTTAAAAGTAAACTGGCTATTCATTGGTGCCATTCTGATGGAAAAAGCAATCACGCTATTCTCCACACACAACTCTGCCAAATAAAAGTTAATAGGGATTGTTTCCTCCCCAATTTGCAGTGAGTTCAACAGACTGCTTTCATACTAAAACCTGGAGCAGAGACGAGGCTTGTCACTGTGCCCTGCAATGTCTTACCTTAGAAGGAAGCTTTTGACAGCCTTAGATGAAACTCGTGAAAACTAATGAAGATTTCTCCTTAATACACATTTCTTTTTTCCAGTTCGGACTTGAAGAGGTAACATTACAGAAATATCCTGCAGGTTTCTATTTAAATAACGCACTATAAAACAATGCTCTCTTATCAGTCAACACTAATTCAGCAGAAGTCAAGATCTGTTCAAAGGCCAGCAAAGCGCTTAACTTGGCACATCCCTAATAACATTAGGAATGTGAGTTTATTACGTGAACCTTAAGTAGGTTTGGTCAAGATATTAAGACTTTTGCTGATGGCAACCATGGCTAATGTGGATTGGTATTTTCATTATAACACACCCCACAGCATTTTTCAGTAATGTCTCAGGTTTCCAAATTGGACAATAATTTTCTACACTCTCTGACACATCAGTAGGTGTTACAGATGAAACTCTGACACTACAGCTGTGCACACTTTAACCACACTCAAAGACGATAAAGGCTTTTCAATAATGCCAATTCTACTGAATAAATGAGGGAAAATTAATTAATACTTCTAGAAATGTAACCCGATATCACTTTGTTTGAGTAAAGCAGCACTTACAGGCTTTTAGCCCAAGCTCAGATGCATTGTTTCGGCTCAAGGCAATTGAGAAGTGATTTATACTGTAATAAATTGAAATACATATTAGGAAAACCAGTGAGAATGTAGATTATACAGTCTATATTTTAGTTGGTTTAGGCCAGTGACAATGATGTAGTGTCTCTTCAGAACAGTCTTCTATAAAACAGACTCATGTTGCAACTCTCGTCTGACCATCTTCCACACCAAATTTTTATGTTTATAGAATCACAGAGTGGTTTGGTTGTAAGGGGCCGCACAAGTGACCTAGTTTCAACACCACAGCTATAGGCAGGAATACCTTCCACTAGACCACACTGCTCAAAGTGCCATCCAATCTAGCCCTGAATAGGTCTGGTGATGGATCACCAACAACTTCTTTGGACAATGTGTTCTACAGTATCACCACCCTCATAGTGAGAAAATTGTTCCTAATTTCTAATCTAAATCGTTACTCTCTCAGTTTGAAGTCATTACTCCTTGACTAATCGCTACAAGCCCTTGTAGCAGGTTTGTCCTCAGCTTTCTTGTAGGACCCCTTGAGATATTGAACATGTTACAGAAACATCTTTCCTTTGAGAGAAGAAAAATACTACAAGGTCCAGGAATGTAAATCATGTCACCTGGTTAAAGAACACATGAATGATCACTGGCTTCTGCAGAAGCAAAGGCTTTTGGTTATTAATGCCTGATACAGACTGAGGCACCAAGACACACATCTCTTCATAAAGGCTGGAAGAGACCTTCATCACGCATAGAATCATAGAATCATTAAAGTTGGAAGCGATCTCCAAAATTACCAAGTCCAAGCGTCAACCCAATGCCACTATGCCAAATAAACCATGATTTCAAGTACGAAATATACACGTTTTTTAACGTCTCCAAGGACAGTAACTCTACCACCTCCCTTGGCAGCCTCTTCCAATACCTGACCACTCTTACCATGAGGAATTTTTTCTTCCTGTCCAATCTAAACCTCCCCTGCACAACTGGAGGCCATTTCCTCTCATCCTATTGCTAATGATTTGGGAGAAGAGACCGACCCCCACCTCTCTACAACCTCCTCTCAGGCAGTTTGACTTATTTGTACAAACATTTCTTGTTGCCCCTCACTGCAGCGGCCAGACTGAGTTCATACACGGCATTACAGCATCTACAACAGAAAAGATGCCGCTTAAGATGCAGCGATATTAAACATATGAATTGTGCAGAGTCGCTGAAGTTCACTTCATGAAAAATACAATATACTCCGGGAAGGAAGTATGATTGATGTCCCTTGAGCAGACTGTTTATCAAACAAACGTATTTTGCAAACTTTGACATAAATTGTTGGTTTTCTTATCATACTGACAATATAAGAACAGTACCTTTGTAGAAACTTCCTGAAAACTCTTTAATGACCTCTAAACAGTGTTATCTTATCATCATCTGACTTTCCACTACAATAAATCATTTACAAATAGGTTAAAAGAAAAATTGATATTCGAAATATGGATTTATTTTCCTCAGCTATAGACTTCAAGATGTGGGAAGTCTTTTTAAGGAATAGTTATGATGCTGATAAAGTACTCACATCTCGTCATACCTGCAGTAATTTTGCAAGAAAAGAAAGAAAAACTCTCACCAAAGAGCTTTAGGAAAAATGAGATGAAGATTTGCTGTTCTTAGGTCTTTGAATGCAAGGGTATGACAACACTGACCCAACACATCTACTCAGAAAGGCACTTGCACACACCAATCCCTGTTTGACACAAGTTAACAGAAAGATACACATATCCAGTGACCTGCACACTGAAGAGACCGTAACCAGCACACACAGAGCACTCACACTATCACACAATACACTAATAAGTTCATGAAGATTTCAAAACTTTTCAAATAATTTTGTTGCTAAAGGAACCCAAACCTCCAACTCTTTTTGTTTGTAACTGTTAATTTAGTTGTCCATTACATTTATAAAATAATGCATCCAGTGACAAATGTTCATCAAATTAGTGATTAGGAAAAACAGATAGAAAGGCTGCTGTCTGCCTGAGTTAAAATACTGGCTCTAACAATCAACCTTGCACAGTCAGAGACAGAAAAAATATCACACAATCTAAAGTACTAACAAAGTGTGCAAATGCTTCTCAGAATTGTGAAAAATCAGTATTTTCAAAGGACCTGTCTAAAACAAAGGATATTTGCATGGAACTACCCTCAGAACAATTTCCAAGCAACAAGTATTTTCACAGATGTTGCAAAGCTGTCGGGACAATCTGAGAAGACACAAAATACACTAGCTACTTGCAAGATCAATTGACATAACTTTCTATCCTATCATCACAAAAAGGGTGTTTATACCTGCTTATTAGCAGGACAATGTGAAGTGCCTGTAAGTCAACGTAGCTCTACAATTTTCCCATTTTATTCTGCTGTCTGGATAGTCTGCCAGTAACGAGGCAGTCCCAAGATGGCAGTATCTGTTTGTAGTGCAAAAACACCAAAGGGACTGGAGTGGCTTCTGAACCTGACCAGGTACCCTGGCACCTGCATGTCTTTTGTTAGGTTTTCCCTGCAAGGCCAAGGCACACTTGGGTGAAAGTGGGTGTGATGAAAAGGCATGTTCTGACCTGTCTGGTATGATCCAAATGAATTCCTGCATTTCAATACCTCAAAGCAGTCCTCAGTGAGGACCTCCATTCAGAGAACTTGCTTGACATCACCAACTAAACTAATATTCCCTACCAGCCTCTGGCCAACTTACAAATCTCTCTCTCCAGTGATGAAAGGCCAGAACACTACTCCATGCCTTCCTCCACATCCAGTATGTCACATGTGAAAATAAAGAAGCAAATCAAAATCCACACCAAATCTTGCCTCAGAGCTGGAAAGTTCTCTCTCTGAGCAGTAACACTTACTTCAGTTTAATATGAATAATCACATACAGGTCTAGTGTTTTTATGTTTTACAGCTCTCCTTAATTCTACATCTCCTATCTGCAGACATTACAGGCATAAAACATTTAATCACAGTCTTTACGAGAAGGGTTTAAAAAACTCACCCTTCTGTTACATGGCAATTCCTATCCAAATTCCCAGATGTATGACAAACTATATGACTTCAGACATTAGGATCAGAAAACTATGCTGACATGCCTAATGGAGCCTGAATTGAAAACTACATAATACAAAGCTAGGGAAAGAAAACCAAACTAGTGCTGTATTGTTAAGGTTTGACTTCACAGAGCAGGTATTGTAGACAAAGGAGAGATTCAATTAGAAAGTTATTTAAAACTGCTTTTAAAAAGATGCTTTTTTGCTTGAAAAATAAAAGCTTTCTTTTCTAGCATTTACCATTTGAAGTCCACATGTCAAACATCAATCATGTTAAACTCACATACATACTGAAGAAAAAAACCCACAGAACAGAGTGCAATTAAAACACATTAGTTATCAACACTTAATGAGCTCTGCAACACACACAATCCAAATATTGCTGGTCATAGAAAGATTTTATTTGTGACCTACATCATTTACATAGAAGAAGTAAGAAATTAGGGCATCTTTCCACTCACCACTCACTGTTTTAAGTGTTTATTCACAGAGTCTGGCTCCTAAGGGCAAGGAAAACTACCAGATTTGGCGGGTTTTCCCATGTTGCAAGGCATCCCGTGTTGTGAGGCATCATGACACAGAGCTGCCAAAGCTCTGCTCTGCTGACCACAGTCCTGCGTAAGCACATTTCCCACACAAACCTCTGAAACAGCCCATGGGTGGCAAGCTTCGTTTTGGCTCAGGCACGAAAGAAGACAGTCTGGCTTTCATTGTACAACACAATAGGATATAGAAAATCAATTAGATAACAGTCCTCTAAAAATCAACGTGTAGCATACAGTCTGTAGAGCATCTGCGATTGTGTTTTTAGCATTTACAGAAAAAAGAATTTCTGAAGACATGATCAGCATGGTACAATTGCTGAATTGAAAGGCAACACTCAACAAGACCAAGTCATGGGGTTATTTCAGACTCAGCCACCAGCATTTGCACAACTCTCCACCCACATACATCAGGCCTGCAGCATGAAGTCAACGAGTCACAAGGTTTGTGCACAAACATTACATCAATCAAAAAACAGTCAAGCAATAGGATTACAGAATGGTACTGATTTAAAAAAAGAGGATTGAGCTTATTGTGGAAAGCCAAGCAAGAGAGCATCTGAGCGATTGTTGTGGACAGACTTCAGTCACTAACAAAGCCAGTTCTCCTCATAAGTTTTTTGGTAGCCGAAGGGACAGTCAGCATCAGGACTCACACACACTTCATCATGTTCACGTATGTACAGTGAGAAAATGGGAAGGCTTCAATTCTGTCTAGGATTTGATTCTATTAGTTGTGCTAAGATTAATGGAAGAGAAAAACAGGGATCAGAAACATGAAATCTACCTGCCAAGCTGTTTATATTCCACTGGGAATTACTGTTCACTCACTAGTTTTCAAATATGAAATGATTAACGCTCACATTTCTTCCATGTGGATAGATAGCATGGCAGGTCCTTCAACGTAACCTCCTTTTAAAATCAAACGGGTACATTGCTAGCACTCTAACAAAGTCAGATGGGTCTTTTCCCACATCGTTCATACATTTCATAGAATCACAGAAGGTTACAGGTTGGAAGGGACCTTGAAAGATCATCTCAGTCCAACCCCACCTGCTGGAGCAGGGTAAGCCTACAGTGCTGTCTCAAGATGTCCTACATGGGGCTTGAACCCATGACCCTAGGAATTCAGAGTCACATGGTCTACCCACTGAGCCAACCAGGTGCCCAATCATTAAGAATCATTAAGGTTGGATCTCCAAAATTACAAAGTCCAAGCGTCAACCCAATGCAACCAGGCCAAATAAACCATGATTTCAAGAGCCAGATCTGCACGGTTTTTGAACGCCTCCAAGGACAGTAACTCCACCACCTCCCTGAGCAGCCTCTTCCAATACCTGACCACTCTTTCCGTGAAGAAATTTTTCCTCATGTCCAGTCTAAACTTCCCTTGGCACAATTGGAGGCCATTTCCTCTCATCCTATTGCTACTGATTTGGGAGAAAAGCCCGACCTCTACCTCCCTACAACCTGCTCTCAGGTAGTTGTAAAGAGCATTATTCTGAGAGTTGTAAAGGTGTCCCCTCAGCCTCCTTTCTCCAGACTAAACAACCCCGGTTCCCTCAGCTGCTCCTCATAAGACCTGTCCTCCAGGATCTTCACTAGTCTTGTTGCCCTTTATCAGACACACTCCAATTAAGTATTGAGGTGCCCACAGCTGAACACAATACTTGAGGAGAGGCCTCACTAGTGCCAAGAACAGGGGACAATCATCTCTTTTCACTACAAGAAAATGAAATATATGTACAACAGTAAAAATAAGAATAACTCTGAAAAACCTCCACGCAGTTCCATTGTAGTCAAATATCACAGACCAGTCTTATGTCAGCTTGAAAATATAATGTCATGCAGAAAATTACGATAATTTGATTAAATAATGTTAGGAAAAGTAGTTTGAGATGGCAAACTTCTTGAATGTCAGTTTTAAATATTTCCACACCAAAACACAAATATCCTGGCAACATATTGCAAAATTTCAATATTTTGATGGCATTTTTCTTTTCCTTCATAGAGTAGCAACTGGGAAATAGAAGGGTAAGAAAGTGTTTTTTCATTATATCTTTAAAGAATGATTTTATGAAAGGAATGAAATGTTTTATCTATCTATTCATGTAGTGGTATGAAATTAATGTGATGCTAATGTGGATAAAAAGGCTGTCTTTAATATTAGAATAATAAGCTAGTGCCCCATTCAGTAAAAGTACCCCACCCCAAATCCATTGTCTGCAAGCCAGCCAGCCTTGAAAGATGCTTGGAGGGCCTCTAGGAAGTTAGAATCCACTTCTGGCAGCCTGAGAGAAGAAGAAACTTTGAGCTGGAAATTTTTTGTCACCTTCCAAACTGGTGCTATAAGATACCAGAACTTACAGCCTAACAAGAGCTTGTGTCAGGAGATTCTCTACATGCTAAATCTTTCTTCCCTTACCCATTTCTCCTTGCTGACCCCCACTAATGCAAAAGACCTTATAAACTTTCCCTTTTGCCTCCAGTCTCCATCCAGAAAACTGTATTACAGAAGAATTACCACGCTTCAGAACCTTCCCATGCATATCACACATGGTCTTTGTGGACCTGTGAAGAGAAGCGTCTTCACAGTGAACAAATGTGAGCAAGATTTTGTTTTACCCTTTTGGCCTGCCTCTTCAGGAGATGAGTTGCATTTCAGCAAATTCCTGCTTGAAGAGAATTTTTCAGAAGGGCTTCTTGTCCGTTTAGAATTGCCGTTGCATGGGGGAAAGCACTTACTAATGAAAGGAATTGGTGAGGAATGGCTTGAAGCTCTGAATCTTCTGAATAGTGAGGAGTCAATTCCCCCTGCCTCGCATGAGGGGAGAGCAGTGAAGTCTCAGCAGTGGTGCAGCACCTGGTTAATGGGGTAGAGAGAGCTGACAGCAGCCCTTTGCAAAGTGGATTACGATAGGATGAATGACCTGTGCTGGATGAATTAGTGTCAGATAGTTCCTTGAAACATTACGTAAAGTTACAGCTTTGTTAAACCACATTCTTGGAGTCTTGTCTTGCTTCTATCAGTCTTGTACAAAGAAAACATGAAATGCAGGAGAAACTACATTTCCTGAGTTGCTGCAAGTGTTGTTTTGTTTTCTAACATTTTTTCACTAACAAGAAAGAAAGTCTGACGAGTACTTAGTGGAACAAAAGTTATTGTACTGGATTTATGGAAATAATTCATTTTAAGTACATGGAGGAGAAAGAAAAGCAAGCAATATGGAATTAGTCTGAATAATCAAGCCTGTTCTACTGTCTTACTACCTTCACATGGCTTAATCTGTTTCACTCTTCCTTTCACCTGACAGGCAGGTGCACTTGCAAGACAGCAATAAATTAAAACACCGATAAAGCACCAAATTAAAAATACTACAACCTCAAGATTGCTGTGTTTCAGCATTCTTCTCTTCCTTGGGCTTTTAGTTTGGTTTTCTGTTGTTTTATGGAGCTTTTCTAGTACTTCAGAATGACATTCTGACATAGTCTGGTGACAATGATAGAGGCTCAGAAAATAACACTGCAGAAAGAAGTGTAATTAATCAAAGGAACAAATTATTTCCTTAAAATTATTTGACCCGTTCTATTGTATTTCCCTCCCTACTTCTCTACCTTTTTCCATCTCGTCTTGGAGCATGTTTAACGAATCATCATTGCATTCTGCACCTTTCTGCTTGTCCATGGCAAAAGAAGGAATAAGAGGATGGACTTGCCCTATGAGGTCACTTGGCAATTACTTTTCTGAAAACACAGCACTTCCTCTGATACCACCAACATAAAACTGAAGGCTGAGTGGATTGGGTCAGAAAAGTTTTAGTAATCTTGGCAAATAATGACTTGTGTTGAAAAAGAGCCCACAGCTACTTCCAAAGCACTGCAACACGCGACAGCTCCTCATGCCCATCTAGCCAGTGTCCTACAGATACAGTCTTTATCACACCAGTGGGTTTGGGAGGAATGCACCACACATTACACTAATTAAACAAACAGCTGTACTGTGTCTTTGTCATTGCTGTTGACTGCACACTGAGTAATGAAATAGAACACACCCAGCTCAGAACCACTAAGGATACGCCAGACAACTTTCATCATTTTGACTCCAGAATTGCAGTTTCTTCCCTTTATGAGGAGAACAGACTGGCCTAACTAGGGTGGCGGGAGCAAATGAGACAGTGCTGTACCTCCCAGTAACGCTACTGGCCCCAAGAGCAGAGTGCAAACAGTACCAGTTGGCACATGTGACTACAGAAACCATAAACAGTCCCATGAAGATGCATGTCCCAAATCCAGGGCTCTGCACCATTTGTACAACAGAGATCACTTGTTTGTTTCCTGCAGCAACGCACAAGATGCATCAGGCATGCACTTCTCTAAGTGCACACTTAGCCAACCAACCAAACCAAGAAAACTTTTCACTGTGTGGTATGAAGTATTTAAAAGAAAGTGTTAAAAGAAATGGACTCTTTCCTCAAGCCTTCCTCTTTCCTACCAGACAGCACAGTTTCTTTCTGAGAATGTCATAATTCAGCTGTTTCTTCTGGCAAAGCCAGAATCCAGAACAGAATCTTCATGAAAAAGAAACCAATAAATTAGAGCTCTTCGTGAGCAATTTGCCGTTAGTTCTGTTCTCCCTGCCTATTAAGATTCTTTATTTGCTTCACCAAGAGATTTCTGCTGACAAGTATATTCATTTACTACTAGCCTAGATAAAATGCTAATAAACAAAATGTCAAAAAATTTATTCATATGACTTTCCCCTTTTCACTGGGCTTGTTATTGAAGGGACCATGGAACTAAACATTAACATCTGGAGAAATCAGGATGCTTGTTTTCCCCCTGAAGACTAGGCTCTATTTTAGGCTTGAAAACAACTTGAGAAACAACTATCCAAAGCTTCCATATTTCTCTGTTCAGCCAGGCATGCACAGACAACCCTCCCCCACCACTAATTTCAGCAGTCATACCGCCTCCCAAAACCAAACAAGAACACTGTTATGGAAATGTGTGTTACAATGCTACCCTTTCTATGACATCCCATTGGTATTTCAGGCTGGGACTATAATGTTTCATTAAACTCTGCAGATAGGCTGTCATTATTCTAACCTCTACAGAACCCAACAGAAAAACATTTCAGGACCTTAATTCACACCCTTAGTAGTTTATGCTCTGTTAGTTGTCTAACTTCCTTCCATTAGACTGGTGTGGAGGAATTGTGTCTAAGTGTGCTCTTTGGTTGGGTACTCCCAAGAGAACGTGAGTGAGGATCAGGTGTACAGATTGGGTGGCATTCCACCGTAACCACCCCTAAACCGTGACATAGCTGAAAAGGCCAGTATGAATGAAAAAATTCTGAGAAGAAAGCTGCAGGCAACCTTGGGAATGCAGTTCCAACACTGGGAACTAAGTAAGACAAGCTGCTGTTAACTGGAAAAAAACCACCTAGGTAGAATTCCACGTGAAGATTCCATGGTAGACTCCTATGTTTTCTCACAAACACTGATCCTTCAGAATTATTGAATCAATCATAGAATGGCTTGGGTTGCCACATCTGGAACATGGGAGCGACATCTGACATCACCTAGTTCCAAATCCTTTGCACTAGGCAGGGACACCTCTCTCTAGACAAGGTTGCCCAAAGCCCCTTCCAACCAGGTCTTGAACACTTCCAGGCAGGGGGCATCCACAACTTCTCCAAGCAGCCTGTTCCAGTGCCTGACCACCCTTATAGCAAAGAATTTTTTCTTAAGACCCCGTCTAAACCTCCATCTTTTATCTTGAAACCACTTCCCCTTGTTCCATCACTAGCATTCCTTGTAAATAGTCCCTCTCTGACTTTCCTGTAGACCCCCTTCAAGTACTGGAAGGCTGAGACCGGATGAGGTGCCCAAACAGCACAGTAGATAATCACTTCCCTTGACCTGCTGGTAACACTTCTTTTGATACAGCCCAGTATACAGTTGGCCTTCTGGGCTGCAGTCACACACTGCTGGCTCACGTTTAGCTTCTTATCTACCACCATCCCCAAGTCCTTTTCTTCAAGACTGCTCTCAGTAAGAGAGCATTCACCACCCAGAAAATAACTGTGCTTGGGTTTACTCCTGCACTTGGACTAAACCAACCTCACGCAGTTTGCATGGGCCCAGTTCTGTAACCTGTCACAGATGACCTCCCTTTCCTCTAGCTTGTCAACCAAACCATACAGCTTGATGTTGTCAGCAAACTTGCTAGGGCTGCACTCAATGCTGCTGTTTCTGTTGCCAGCAAAAATGTTAAACAGCACCAGGCTCAAATTATAATCTACGCAGAAATTGTGGAGGTTATAATTGTCCTTATGTAAGACTTTTTGTTCAGCCTCTTTGAATAAACATATAGTCAAGATACAAGACAGGAAGCTTTGGTGAGTTGCAGGTGAGATACTCCATCCCCAGCAACATCTAAAATGTTCCTTTTAGCATCCAATTCCCCAGCAACAGCTAAAATGTTTTGTGGAGCTGGCAAGGGTACATCTCTCCAGCCAAAGCTGTCACTTGTCCCAATATGATTTGCTAAACACACCCAGAATGAGATGGATGGAAAACACAACCTCAAGTGTTTTCACTTCTGCAGTGAGAATGGCTAAGTATTTTACTTTTGGAGTGAGTCTTGCGAAACATTCAGGTGAGAGGAAGAAAAAGCAGACCTGAACATTTCCATCTTGTTTGGACTTTAAATGAGACACCTACAATTCCAAACAAAAGGGTACCCTCAGGGTACTTTTATACATTTATTATAAAACAAAGATTAGAACAATTATATGGAAATTAAGGATAATATAGGACATTTGTCTTCCTCTCAGTCAAACAGTAACATGGCCTGGTTCAACAAATAGCTTCACAGCTTGAGGCACACTGCATGCAAAATGATAAAATGGCCTGGGCTGAGAAGACAGCCCTTATGGCTCAGCTCTGCTAGGTCTGTCTCTCAGACATATCTATTGAAGGGGTAGATTTTCTCTACGCTATTAGTCTTGGTAGAGAAAAAAAATGAGCAAGTTTTCTCACAAGTTTTCACAACTAGCCAGATGAATACTGATGCTGCCGTTATTCACGAGCTTAGAAAGCTGAATAGCCAAGATGGTGAAAATAATGGAGTTTTTTTAACAACACCCCACTAAAATGTTCCTGAATGATTCCGCTCTCTACCGCTTCAGAATCCCTTGTAATTTTTCTTATGTACCAGTGCCACATCTAGGCAAGTCATGTTACTTCTAAAGGAATGTATGTTTAAATTCAAAACCAGATTGATGCTATAGTTGCAGTTCATCTCCTTTGATTAGAGAAGCTTCTGAGTGGTGAATCCTTTTACAGCAATCTGGTTTTGAGGCATGCCCTCCATTTGGGTGGCACCCACTGACAGCCTTCTGTTATTGTAATCCAGAAAATCTCTCTCCAACATAATTCCACAGATACTCCAAAGTCTAACTTTTCAGTATCAAACCTCAAAAAATATCTGATACTCTAGGAACCATCTCTCTCCAACTAGATGAAGACGTGAGTGCAACAACACAGAAGTGACAAATTTAGAGCNGGGGGGTGGGGGGGGGGGGGGGTGGGGGTGGGGGTGGGGGGGGGGGGGGGGGGGAAGATGATCAGTAATGAGAAAAATTACCCAAACTCATGTTATCCTCACATTTGATAAATATTCACCTAATTCATTACTATCATTAGCTTTTCTTTTGGGAATGGTTTTCTGCAGCAGCTGGAGGGAAAAGCATTAATATAATTTTCATGGTTTCAGGAACGTAAATAAAAGAAGCTTTCTGCTCTTCATCACCAAAGCTCAGAGTACCTGTGAATTATTGAGTTACAACCCCCTTTGAGGTACATTAAACCACAAGGTTTTCATTATTGCTGAATACTACTTACCAAAAGAAACTTATTGCTTAATTACAACTTTTTAACATTGGAACAATAATCATTACTGTGATTATTAATCACATTCTTAAGTTTATTAAAACAATACAATAATTTACCTTCACAAAAGCAGCATAATGTTAGAACTTTGTTCTTATAAATTGAATAATAGTGTCACCATCTTCTTTGTGTTAATGGATGCACTTGGAGTACAGCAATTTACCTAAGAAAACCTGCAAGACAGTTTGTTCCATAGCGAGCTTAAGAGTGCCCTCTGCTATTAAAGCAACAAGAAGTAACTTTCCCTACTCTCTTGCAAATGTTTTGAGTATAAGAATTAATCAAGATTTAGAGGATTAAGAAATAACTGTCCACAAAAAAAAACTTGCAGAAATTTTCATTAGTTCTTTTATGAGCCAGCAGCAAATACTCTAGTTGTGAACTTTTATGAAGCTATAAATATAAAGGACCTTCTGATACTGGTATGATGATAATTCTAAATTTCCTCTTTGCAGCTGCAGTTGATCCCCTGTATTTGGTAAAAAACTTTCTCTCTTTGTGATTTAACAGAGAAGGTCAGCTCAACTACTGTATTGCCTTTGAGCACTCTGAGTGGAAGTTCATGAATCAAACCCACATGGCAACACAATCCCCTCCCCACCTTTCCCTTAAGGTGGCTACAAAATGTCAGTAGAAAGACAAGCTGTTTATTTTACTTAGTGCTTGATTTCTGTAAGTAAATGAGTTTCTAGTTGGGCACATCTTTGCACCCGGCTCCCTTAATCACTAAACTTTTATCAAACTGTGCAATAAATACTAAATTATTGAATGTTTAAACTTTACTAATGGCAAAATACAAGAATACGCAGGTAAGTAACAAACTTGCTGGCAAACCACTCTCAGAAAGACTAGGATGTCTGATTATGGGGAGAAAAAATACTCTTTGCTACTGACAGCTTTTTACAAAACTTGATTTCCCAGGGGATTTATCACAGAACATCAGGGATTGGAAGTGACCTCAAAAGATTGTCTAGTCCAAACCTCCTGCCAGAGCAGGATCACCTAGAATAAGTCCCATCCTTTGGGAGTAAAATTTAAGGAGCTTTGTCTAGATTTTGCTACATCCCAGAACCTCTACGGTGAACAGTATTCCTTAAGTATTCAGATAGATCTAGGCCACTCTAGATTTCTTTGAATACTGTCAATGTTTCTCTCAACTGCCTAATAACACAAGGAAGACTTATTTTCATTCCTCCAAGTATCTTGGGAAAAGGGCAAAATCTGACACAGAAAGGATCTAATTCTCTTGGCTTCCAAGTCCCTAACCAAATACCAGAGCAGCAAAGAATCAGTCCAGAATAAAAGCTATCCATCAAGAGAAATGAGTGTGCTGGCCTGCAATTACTGTAGTAACAACACGGTACTTGTTTTGCCTTGTGTGGTTCAGTTTCTCAAGACCTTGACCAGAAATAAGTAGCCAGGCTGCCCAGACACATGCCAAAACTTATTGTGAGATCAGTTGCTTTGGCTTAAATTTGTGCCAAGGCAAAGTGAATATCAGCTTTACTAATGGAAAGCTTTCAGTTGTGCAAAAGAAGAAAGCCACAAGTAGACACTCACTCTTTGTGCATCCAAGACTGGATGCAGTGTCATTACTGACTGACTCTGCTTGAGATTATGAAACCAGGTCAGGGAGCAAACTTGGCAGAGTGTATACTTACTGGACGGGACTAATGATGACCTCTCCTCTAACTCTGAAGAACTTGGCTGGAGTTCTGCACTCCACATAAAATGTATTTCAGAGCTAAAAGAGCCATTGTGACTGGCTTTTATCCACATCCACTGATAGGAAACATAAGGAGCTCTTTAGGATTTTTGCTTCCATAGATGGTGTTTTCATGATGCAACAGAACAGAGTAGCACGTGTGATGATGTAACTAAAAAGAGATAGCAAATGACTATCAGACCTATTTTTTCCAGCACTATTCTGTAGTGATCTGAAACACTCCTCCTTGTGATTTAAAGCATGAAATATGTTTTGAAAGAACTAAGTAACTTTTGTAATGAGAACAGAGGGTGTCTATCCCTCTTTCTAAGTCTCTATGTTACAAAAGAGACCACATAAATGAAACAATGGAGAAGCTTCATTTGCTCACGTTTTAATAATTGGGAAATGTGTCTAAACTAAAATATAGAATTTTGATGTTTCCTTAGGCAAAATGCAATTCTAAGGTGCCTAAAAGCAAATTATTACCGAACGGTGGTTTATTAGGTGCTCTCAACGGGTTCACTGTAATTAGAAGCAGGGTCACATCTATGGAAAGTAATCCAGGTATGCAGGTGCCTCCATTTATCTCCTTTACAGTGTTAGCCATGTAAAGTTCAAGAAGTGCATGGATATAACTTAGAAACCCAATTAGGCCATTAGAATTAAACTCCATTAAAAAAAACACTCTTCATCTTTAATGAAAAAATGCAGCCATTACAAATTTAATACTATGCTAGCAAGTAATACTACCATTGAATAATTTAGCATTCTGTAACATAAGGTGAGACAAGAGGAATGAGAAAGTGTGATTGCTATTTTCATTACGATGTGCCTTTTTGGGAGGTATAGTATAAGCTTCATATCACCGACACTAATTATTTTGGCATCTTATTGGCAGTCACTACTAGATAAAATGCAGAAATTTCTAAGAGCAAAACAAGTTCTTGGCTGGACTTCTTCAGCCCAGTATTGTTCAGACTTTTATTTATGGCTAAATTGAAGCTGGATGTCAAATACGGGTCCCTTAGAACAAAATCTTCATAATTAACTGGCAAAACTGAACATAATCGTTTCTGACACACCTACACTGATAATTATTGCTTTGAGGCCATTTACTAATGAAATTAATGTATTCATTGCCCTAACAAATTAGCATAACTCATACATAATGCCCCACATTTCAAGACCTTCCTAGAAAAACAACATTTAATGCCACAGAATGAAATGGCAAGGGCATTACATGGAGACTCTACTCACTGAATTACTACACGTTAAAACCACAATGGCTAAGCGTTAGTTATGAAGCAAAATGTAAACACAATGTGGGTATTGAAACCGTTAATAGTGTAGTCAAGAGTGTACAATCGATGATTATCTGTGCACTTCAAATAAGCACATATTACAATAGCAGTAACCATGGAATGTAATTAACTGGCTACTTTCAGAGATATGAAGTATGAAAAGGAGGCAGTGCTGATGCAGTTTCTTCTTCCTTCTCAAATTCATCGTAAATGCAGTATAGTTACTCTGCTTTTTTGGCCTGTATTTACAATCAGATTAACTCGGTCTCTGGAAGTGGCTACTGCAACCATAAGGTCAAGAAACAGTGAAACACAGGATTAAAACCTTTCGGAATGAAAAAAACATTAGCAACAATCTACAGCCATTTTTAGTTGGTAATATTCTGTCCCTTTGGTTTGGGAAAGTAATGCTCAAAGATTTTTATCTCATCATGCAGAACTGAGCTGGAGAGGAGATCACCCAGTGTGATGGAGGGCAGGAGTGGAAAAAACATGAGCTCTGCTGGCTCACCTGGTAGGCTGGGGGCTGCTTTGAGACCCCCAAGGCACCAGACCTAGCAAGTACTGCTACTTACAGACCACTTGCAATCTGTGACCTGCACAGTGCCAGTAGGAGGCAGATTACACATGAGAAAACATTGAGAAACCATTGTTTTTCAGTATGAATAATGTATTTATGTACTTCAAATGATAAGTTTGCTTTGAAGAAGGACATGGGAGCAAAAATACAAAGGGTTTGCAAAACATCATCTAGGAATCTGCACTGCACAGAATTCACTCCTGGCTCAGCTGTGGGGCGCTGAGAGCTAAAGATAACTTGTCAAAGTCTTCCTTCCACACAACTGAGAATCCAAGCCCTGATGTTGTGAGTTTCAGCCAGGTTACTCTGTGTTCTCTAGAATTGTCTGAAAGTTCTTTACTCCTGAGCATACTGTTGTGGCTCTCTCCTCTTCCCTCCTACACAAGCATAACTGTTAAGGAACGAACAGTTCCTCGGCAGAAGTTGCATCAGTACTTATTACTAGAAAGGAAAGCAAAAACCCTCCAGCACTCCAAGGGGAAAATTACGAAATAATTACCTCAAGCACAGAGTTTCCTTGGAACCCCATGAACATGTTTGGCTCTTGCCCACAAGCATGAAGTTTTACATCTTTATTAATGTTTTTATTCTACTCAATGTAATTTGGATTCTCTCATTACCCATACTAATGTCTGATCTTTTCAATCCTCTTAAGTGCTTGGCTCCCATGATATCTTATGCAATGAGTTCTATATGCTAATGATGATATACTTGCAATTCCAATTTGACCAGTTCCATATTTTTTATTATCAAGTCATTCTCTTTTCCCTCACAAACATTCCTCTGCTTTTTAGAGTTCCTCATTTTGATTCTTTCCCCACTTTGAAATAAACACCCAGGTCTCTCCTACAGTAAAGTCTTTCTTTTACTATTTCTTTTGTTCCTAATTTTAGATTTCTTCATGAATTTCCTTTCTAAATAGAAAAACATTTGAAACATAAGACAGCATGAGAGATTTTTCTAGGCCATGGAATTTGCTTTAGACATTGCAAACATCTCAAAGTACATTTCAGAATGGTTTAAACAGCCCAGGAGTGGATTTCCAGTACAGAACCACAAAGGTTATTGTGTGCTCTCGCCCAAAGACATGAAACGTTGTATCATACACACTGTGTACAGGTAGATACCTTGAAACAATCCATGTATGACCAAGAGCTCCTCAATAGTTAATCCTCAGCCCAATCATCTGAAATGGTCAAGAAACTGTATGTACAACCGTTTTATAGATGGGTAACTCCCTCTTTGGCATTCCTTACAAATTCACAGGTGAGGAACAACTGTTATTTACACTAACACTCATGCACTATGCATTTCTAAGTTATATAATGCCAGAGTGATGGTAACCAATATTAGCAGTAACAAGAAATAGGCCTTCAGCCTGACTTCACTGAGCAGACAACAAGTAGTTTAAACCTACTGATTTAAAAATAACCCCACACCAAAGAACTCACACAAAGCTTAGAATATGCCTAAAACATTCAAAAAATACTGTACTAGAAGAACAGCAGTTCCCTGTCAAGCTATTGCATACTATTTCATTCAGAAATGTTAGTGGTTGGACTGCAGCAAGCTACACCTCATCGTGAGGGCTGGACTGTTCTTCATTGTTTATAGCCACATACTGAAATACTCCAGCATCTCATCTATTCTGTCCAGCTAAAAATTACATACTACAGCACTGCACTGGTATCAACTGTTTGAGTTGCACTTTCTTTGTGAAGCTCAGGCCTCTTCTGTCCCCAGGCACCCGGTTCACTTACTTTTGACTTTAAGTCTCTCACTGAAACATAGATTTTATTTTTGGCAGCATGCCCTATGTTTAGTTAATTCCTTTGTCTAACACGTTGTTACTTCCCTCAAATGCGCCTCTGTGACTTCTCTTCCTCCAGGTCAGCTGTAATTTCTGTCCTTTCACTTACTATTGGGTAAAAGGTTACCTTTATATTGCTGACATTCCTACCAAATGTCTTTGTCTGACCCAACTGCTCCTCACCACCTGTCACCTGGCTTCCAGGTTTGGCTAGAAATAATCCTTCTTTTGCTGGTTTGACTATAAATAATTCAATCCCCATACCGTTGGTTTTTGGAGTCAGCTGGATCCAATTTGGGTAAGGTGGAGCTTCCCTTTCCTTTACAGGGTTACTGTTCCTTCTCCTTATTGTGTTACCCGGACGGAAATCCTAACCTGCCCAATACCACACTATATCAGTAGGTCCCTAAATACAATCGTTTGCCTGTTCATCTACATTTTCATTATAGCATCTCTCATACTGACTTCCCAAAGCCACTGGAACCAGCATGCACAGAAGGCATTGGGCTGTGCTTATAGGTTCACCTCTGCCTATCTTGCTTCCCACAGAAGTGCCGAGATATCCATCTCATGGATAACTCCCACAGGTCAAGCTCAGCTACTTTCTTTGCATATGTAAATGTGCTTGTGGACTGGAGCACGTCACAGGGCTCTGTTTCTCTCCAGTCTCTGTCCACACGTGCTGACTATATGTGCCACAGACGGCATCTGAACAAGAAGGCAGATGAAGTCCTTCTTACAGGGCCTGCCTGAATGAGAGCATGTTGAAGAATTCTAAGGAGACTGTGGATGAGAAGCCATGATCTTGTAAGCTCTGCAGACTGCATGTCTCTGAGCCTAAGCGCCTTGCAGATTTGTTCTATGAGCTGCTGCAGTTAGATCCTGACAAACAGCTGACTTTAGTGTCCAGAAACTCTTCCCCTGAAGCTCTTGTATGGTCTGCTCAAAGTAACTGGTTTCTTTTCAGCACTCACCATATAAGATTTGACATTTTAACACATATTTAGCACATTTCAGAAGCAAACACGTGCATTAAAATCCTCACAGTAGTTTGATGTGAACTACAGTGGGAGACATGGTGCCTCAGCGCACATTTAGGGTTTGTACTTTTTTTTTAAAGATAAGACAGGAAAGCCACCCAGTCAGACTAGGGTGGTTACTGTAAAATTAAGAGGAAACTGCAGAGTTGGTCTGCATACCAACTCTGCCAGGATTTAAAAGGCTACCTACTAACAGTTCCTACAGCATTTAAGGAGGGAAGGGGGGAAAATGAACAGGAAACACCCCAGCCCGACCCCACAAATTTAAAATAAATGAAACAGTCTAGGTGAAGTTAAATTCAGTTGAAAGAGGCAGATAATCTTTCTTAATTGAACCTATTTACAAAGTTTTGGCACACTTCACGCTCCTCTTTTCAGAAAGGAGCAAGCAGCTATACCAAGTAACAAATGCTGCTTCTCGAGGTTTCAGCTCAAGACTGTCCTACAAAGCACAGAGCAGAAAGCAGGCAGCACCAGAATGTTTATGGCATCCTCAAGAAAAGCAACGATTGCGCAGCAGTAGCAATAGGCCACCTGCAGCAAGATAAGCAATAAGGGGGAATTAGAGAGGAAAGAAAATGCTGACTGACTTTCTCAAAGATTTTAAAGACTTGACTGGAGCTAGAAAACAAGTGATGTATTTGCTGGGGTGTATCTTTATCATATCTTCAGTTGAAAAAAAAAAAAAAGAAGCAGAGATTAAGGAATAACTGAGACCATGGAAAAGAGCTGGTGAAAGAAAGCATAGTGAAGTCCCGGGAAGATACAGACATCTGTATTCATTCAATGGCACTGTGCCACTTTATAAGCAGTGAAGCATGTACTATTTAACCTGCACAGAGGAATTCCTGGCTTAACTTGGAGAGTTAACATCCCTAAAATGGGCAGTGATGTTCCTCCATGCAACTGGAGTCACTAACACTGCACAGCTGGAGGAACTCTGCATGACCTTAAGGGCTGTACATACAAGTCTTGCCTGCAAAACCCATGAGAACTTTTCCTGCTATGATTATAAACTTTACTAAGTTAAACTCTCATAGAGTTATATAACCCTATGTGGTGCTTAATGAAGTGCTGGATGTAAGAAAAATATCTGTAATGTTATTTTGCCCCTGGTATGCTTTGCCTTATAAGGATTAAACCTAGAGCTAATTCACTTGTGTTTTGTGATCTCTATCATCCTGCAATAATAATACTTAGCACTTTATGGCACTTTTCACTTATAAAAGTGCTTTACAAACATTATCTAATTATTAATCTTCACAACAGATCTGTGATACAGGTCCATTTAATGTTCTGTTTTAATAAACTACTAGCACTTTAGCAAATTGAAATGTATAAAATGCATTAAACTCACTTAAGAGGAACAGATGCTAGCGAATAAATCGCAAGTCTTCCTACAAAAATTCTAGGTGAGCAATACGCATTGAAAACTGTCAATGATCACCACCTCCAAGGTCCACAGCAGCCAACCTGTATAGCACACATAGTTGAGACACTTAGCTTTTCTGGATGATAACATGGATAACATGGATGAAAAGAGACTATCAGAGCAGTTGACGTTCCTAGATCAAGACCACACTATACTAACTTCTATATAACCAAACATAGTAGTCCCTACCTGACAATGTTTGTGATCTAGGTAGAAGACAAGGGACAAGTGTCCCAATCTCCATGTCTCAAATGAGGGCAACAATTTGTTCTCTCATTTCACTGGAGTATTGTGAAAAAGATTTAATTAATAGTTTGTGAAACATTGTAGTATTGGATGCTATACAGATACTTAGAAGGAAATTAGTAATTCTATCTCTGGAGCAAGTTTTGCAAAACATTAAACAGAAAGGGCCTGAAGACACACTCAACAGAAAGGACAAAATAAAGGACTGGATTTGAAATATTTGAACAAAATATTTGAACTGCTCATTATGCGAACGCTGTCCATGCTTTATCCAGTAGATTTCATCCCGATTTTAAACTCAACTTGCATTATCATTTTCTATTTGCACATTACTAGGTCTCTGGAAATTCAGAGCTCCCCAGCTTTACACAAATGCCATAGCATTGAATCCTACTGATGAGCCCATGAATCCCTACCTTTTCAGCTCATGGGATGGAGCAACAATGATATATTTCTCAATAGGAATCAATACATGAAGGAAACATGACACTTTGACATCAGATTTTGATGGTATTTTGAAATAACAGAAGGCAACTGCAATTCAGGAGATAGGTAAGGAAGTGCCTCAAAATTTTATACAGAGCAATACATATCTACTTCTTTTCCAGAAACAGCCAAACCATTTTTATTACAGTAATTCCTAATGTTTTGCCTCAGGAGGAAGTCCAACATAGAAAATACCAGCCCAAACAGTGAAATTTGGTGAAGATTGAAAAGACACTTAAAAACTCTCGTTTATGGTAGTTTATCAGTGAGAAGATTCAGGCAGTCTTACCATCAATCGATATTCTTTGTCCTACCTACAACACACACACACACACTATTCTCTGTGCTGTTTTGCTTGCTGGGCAACTAATTTTAATACTGTCATAGCGTGTCTTCTTCAGTGCTGTGGGAGTTTCATAATTTATTTGTTTTTATTATACACCCCCTAGCTGTTTCTTATATGGAGAGAAAAGTATTTCTTAGCTTCCCTTAAATATTATAGAGATGACTAATTACTGTGGCACCCAAGAAAGATATGTCAGGTGAAGTAAACATCCTGAAAAGAATGAAGCCTTGAGCTATCCCTGCCACATACTCTTACCTGAAACTGTCACAATGATTGTGGTGCCACCAAAGAAGGACCCTTTGATGACTGAGGACTTATCACAATTAGTAAACTGCTTGGTGAGTAGAAAAAAGGCCTACTTGCAGTTAGTTTAAAGGAGTAGCATTTCATAGAAATGATAGAATTAGAGGGCTGCCTTTTCTGGCTATAATGCTGATGCTATCAAAAACTTCCTTAAAAATGTGAGAATAGCTGCTGTTTGGCTGAACAATATTGTACTGGTGTTGTCTGAAAGACTGAGAGGCAATTCTGCCACTTTGCTCTGCTCAGACCTCACCTGGAGTACTGTGTCTTATTTCAGGAAGGTCATGGACCTGATGGAACAGGTCCAGAATAGGACCATGAAAATTATCAGGGGTCTAGAACACCTGTCCTGCAAAGACAAATGGAAGGAACTGAGGTTATTCAGTCTGAAGAATACAAGTCTACTGGTGGACCTGACAGCAACCTTCCAGTACCTGAAGAGAGCCTAAATAAGTCTGGAGAGGGACTGTTTACAAAGGCCCAGAGTTACAGGATGAGAAGCAATTGTTTCAAATTACAGAAAGGGAGATTTAAACTGGATGTTACGAAGAAGTTCCTCAGCACGAGGGTGGCTGAACACTGGAATAGGTTGCCCACATAGACAGTTAAGGCTCCATCCCTACAGTTGAATCAAGTTGAGGTTCGACAAGGCTCTGGCAACCTGATCTGGTTGAGGATGCCCCTGCTCACTGCAGGGGGGTTGAAGATCACTTCCAACCTGGGCAATTCTGCAATTCCATAAAAGAGGCTGGAACTGCAACTCTCCCAATACCAACGCAGGAAAAAAGGACAACCAACATACTAAATACGAGACCTCAGAGAAGCAATAATTACTGTCCCAAGCAGTAGGCTTAAAACTTCTAATTTGCAAGGGCAGAGATATAAACTAAAAAGAAACAACTTATTTCTCCTTTTACCACAATTACTTATACTACTAAACGTTGACTCCACAGTGGCCTCATTTTCATCCACAGTGGCCTCTTACTTATCAGGCAGCTGATTAGTTCCCCCTCGCAGATGTATTCCCATATACTTTGTGCTGTAGACACTAATGCTTTGTTTGGGCTTCACACGCACCTGTGCAACGCAGCTGGGAGCTGCATATGCGGAAATGCCAGTTCTGGAGCTGAAAAGAGCAAACGCACTTCAAAGGAGCAAATGGGGAGAGCCAGAAACTGGTCAGACAAGAGCAATGATATGAGGAAAGGGAGAAGATAACCTGTCCTGAGGTTTGCATGTGGCACACATGAGAGGATAAATATATTCTGTTATAAGCAGACAGCAACAAGTGTCTTCCCAGGTGGGCTGTATTTGACCAATGTTAGTAGAAGCTCCTTGGAACACAGAGTCCAGCATGAATTTTCAGTAATTTATCCTGAGGGTAAAATATCCCCAATCTGATCATATGTTGCTGGCAAGAATCAGTGACAGTTAAGAGAAAAATCTCAAGCTATTTGTCCATCAACTCATGTATGTTGTTCCATATACACATTACATCCACCCCCTTATGTGCTCTTAAGGCAGGGGAAAAGAATATCATTTACACATTCTCTATGGCATGAGACACATGACCAGAGAAGGTAGAGGTGCACATGTCCACAGTAAAAAAGGGGAAATTCACATGAAAAACTGTAGCTGAGGAAGCAAGAGGAGAACTCTACGTGACATGTAAGGATGACTTACAGACCTAGAACTCTGTTTCAATTAAGAGACTAAACAGAGTCAATATGGAAAAACTACTTATTTCTCTAATATGGTTTTATGCCTTAGAAGTGGTCTGTCAGCATTAGAATTATTTGCAGTTTTGTGTTCCACTCTCCAACTCTGTCATTTTGCAAGTACTTCCAGAACACTACCTAGACCTTGCTTTCCCAATCTGCAGATTGTTCATTTCATATCAATAAAATCAATATTTTGGTAAAAAAACCTGAATATAATCAGCTGTGTAACTTACCAGTGCTGTAAATCCTTTGTGTGTCAGATTATTTCCCAGTTGAGAAGCCTAAGAAAAAGAAAACACAAACAAAACAGATGGTTAGTAACTACATCTATAACAGTATTTTATCTTATCCAACCAAGTATACATTAAAAACTCCTAGTATCATCCTCCTGGAAGGACTGAGGAATAGCAAGGCCAGATCTGTAATGAAAAGTGAATGTTTCATCGCCCTGAAATCTGTTCATATTTGATACATGGCAGTTTTCTTCCATTTACAGTTTTTATGTTATGCAAACACTTACATAATTCAAGTCAATGAGGTATATAAAGATAAGCATCAAATACATTACGGACAATCAGCAAACTAGAGCTCGAGAGCACTGGGCCTCTCGAAGCCTTCAGAAACAATCAAGGTTTATGGTGTTTAGCCATTTTGTCAAGGGAAATACACACGGCTTTGGTGAGATAATGCACTCAAAGTGTCATGAGTTTTTGTATGACCTGCAAAGGCACAACTGTCCTTCATAGACTAGCTTTTACTAATATGATTATAAATTCCAAATTTACTTTACAGGTCCCATATGTGCCCACTCTGCAGATCCTGAAATAGAAAACCTATGCTTTCACAAAGGTATAACAATTTGTTTACCCCATTCAACAAACTTTAGATGAGGTTCAACAACATGTTAAAAATAAGGTCCAAGGAACTATTGAAAGCTGAACATCATTTCTTGGAGATTCTGAAGCTTTGCAAGGAACCTGATGCAAACTGGCCTTGCACAAAGCTGGTAGTCATGAAGGTGCCTCAATTCTCATTTGACTTGCTGTGAGCTTGCAGCTTTGTCCAGTACTGAGGTGAGAGCATGAGACCGCTTCTACTGGTCAGAACAGACCAAAATCTCCCTTCTCATGAAACAACTGAAAACTGTAACATGGAAGAACCTCAATCTTTAATTTTGTGTACCAGAACTAACAGTGGTTCAAAATACATCCACGAGTAGATAAAATGACTAAGTTTTCTATAAAGATTGCGATCTAGCAGGCAAATATCTCCATCATAACAATTCATAGATATATTAAACTACCTGAACTTGCGTGACAGATTGCTATAAAGGTGGCTTAGATTAATGATAAATTTTATGTAAGAGAGCAAAAGATTAGCTAATATTTCTCTTCAAAATCTGAGGGCAGCCACATCTCGTTACTCAAGAAGGAAACAAACACAACTTTTGAAGCAGTGGAACACTGAGGCACATGCTGTTCACACAAAGTGACTTGCCCGTGGTCTTGAAGGCTGAAATAACAACCAGTTAAACTATCTCTGAATTCAGACAAGTAGGTCCCAATAGTAGGGATCCAGTCAACATAATACCACTGAAGAGAATGTATTGTCTTATATGGACAACTCCTGTTAAACACAGACTGTTAAACACAGAAATAAACCTAAAATGATCAGAATAGAGGAAACTTAACACCAATTTGAGTACAAGATTAAAATGAATAAAACACGAGGCTGGATGGCAGGAGAGACAGGATTGAAATTAAACCACTTAGGGTTTATGAAGCATCTTGCTTTCTCATTCCTCATTTCTTCTGTTACCTGACCTTCCTGTTGCAGAGTTTGAGAAACCAGCATTTCAAACTGTTCACATTTAAAAGTAAACCCTTCAGAGCATCCTCAATTTGAATAAGTGTTGGGCGCTTTGTGGGGTTTTTTTTGGAATTTTTTTTCCCAGTTGTTCCTTCTGTGACATGTCCACCAACGTACCAGATGAACCATGTCAGTCTCAGTTTATAGTATCTCTCCTTCCTTCATTGCCAATGAATCATATTAAATCTTCCTGGCTGGAACTCTAGGTAGTCTGCATCATGGGGAACATGTTTCCCTTACATCTTAGAATGCTATAATTTATAACATGAAACTTAAACCAACATAAATTAGTCATTCAATCCCTATATTCCGATTTAATGAACTAGAGGCTTCGTTGCTTTATTGTTTTGTGCCACTGGACCAATCATTTGGTTTATAGATGGAATGTACTTCTTCATTTATAAAGAGATGCATAAAAAAAAAAATAAAGGTATCCTCAATGCAATTATGCTGATGTCCCTCAGGAACCAGAATGCAATTATTTAAAATATTATTTTCTTAGATCACTCTCAAGAAAATAAGGAAAGAAATATGAAATCTGTGTCCTTTTAGCTTAAGCTCATTTTAAGAGCCACAATAGTGATGCATTTAGTCCCCAGTGGCAACTGAAAAGCACTTAGCCAGAAAATTATTATTGGATTACAGTTCTGCCTTTATAAAACGTGGCTAAAGATCATTTTAGACATCTATGGAATGACCCATTGTCAAAACTGGTATGACAAACAAGTGGCAAAGTTATTTTATTTGTCCATTTTGAGGCTTTTTCGAATCACAAAGGTAACTTGGGGCTGTATCGTCTACATGGTTTTGATTCAATTATAAAAATAACTCACAATAAGAAGAATTCTAGCATAAATAATTGAATCTCTCCAGAGGAAGAGAAAAATCCCCACAAACACGTGCCTACACTTTCAAGTATTCCTGATGTATGAAGAATGGCGAAGTGAAAGGGTGATCCGAAGTCAATTCTGATACTGAGAAGTACTTTCAAACTAACTGGTCTCCTTTATTAAAACAAACAAGATTACAAGGCCAACAAAGGACACTGCATGGTTTCTAACAATGCACAAACTGAAATCACTTTGATACCACTAAAGTTCATACAAGCCTTTAACTTCACTTTGCAGACTTTTTCAAACAGATGATTTTCTGGATGAGAAACGTGCCATCCATAGTTTAATCAGTCAGCAAAAAAGAATAACTAATGTGAACGTATATCAGATGCACATGTGCATACTTCAATGAATGCAAACAAGAAATTAAACCCTTCACCCTTTGCATTTGAGGTCACCGGTGACCACTGGCCACAGTACAACTGAGGGCCTTAATCAAAAACTTAACGTGGGATTTAATTTCTTCATGTAAGGTCTCTGTAACTTTCCTTCTTTATTTCTGCCCATTACATGGTATGTCTTTACTCCTATAATTAGACAATTAACATCCTCAACACCTATTTAATCCCTTGTTAATTTTGCTAAATATAAATACAGCTCAAGAAAATACCTGCTCAAGGAAACAAACCTGGCAAGCCAAATATCGTAACTAATTTAAAGGAAAATTACAAATCTATTTACATACTGATAATCAGTAGGTATCACTGAGCATTGCGAGATGCTTATAATACACGACTGCCCTCTGACTAGAAGTGTCTATGTATCCTGGTTTTTGCACGGCACTGTCCAAACAGCTTTTGCTGGCATGACAGAGTTCACCTAAAAGAATTGGTACATGGAGATCTTGGTTGGTTTGTCAGTAATCAGCCATGCAGCTTGTAGTACCAAAGGGCACTAGTGGCAGCTGAGAAACCACACTGGTCTCACAACAATGTTGGTTCCCAAATATTTTTTATGAAAATCAAAAGAAGTGGGAATGGTACAGTGCAGTGGGGAAACTGGAAAACTGGAGAGAGAGAAACTTAGCAGTTAAAAGCCCGTAATATTTTTGCAATTTATTCTGCAGGCCAAAGGAACATTATTTAACTGACAGCACAGCCTGACTGTGATCATAACTGAAGATGTGAGATTGAAGATTAGGGGACTAGCAAAGGGTTCCTCTCTCACAACTCTGCCATGAAAGAAAAGTACTATAAAGATGACGGTAAACAACAAAGATACTAGTTCCAACTGAAGAACTGTAAGCTAGAATTTAGCTTACAAAGTTTTAATCGATTCATCCTTGGCAGCTTTATTTCTTCCTCCACAGTGTCCCAAAGTTTGTTCTTGTGAATAAAGTAAGTTTCAGGCGGGTTCCATTCAGTGGGGTCACAGAGACCAGGTCTTTATTCATCCTAACATGTGGATGCTCACACTTAAGATCACATTTTAAAACTCAGAGCAAAAATTACTTAGTTCCTTGGGGTCATGTGGGATGGTTTTATTAAACTGAAGTGAGTGGATCGCTAACTGCTGTTTGTAAAACAAACATTTTCAAAATTACTCCTTCCACGTAGGATAGATTCTCTATGTAGAGCTGCATAACGCCATTTGATACCACTAGTCTGCTTGCAAATATCCTCCCCATAAAACAAGTTATCAAACTGGTTTGATTCATTCACCCAGAAGTATAATCCAAAGATACACCAAAGTCTGTCCCCAAGTATACGATGCTGACTTACTTATCTCTAGAATTGTGTTTAACTGTCCACAAGCATACAAGAAAATGGAACAGTCCAGTTCCAGTTTGAACATCCTGATGCTGTCTCAGCAATTTGTGCTGCCAGCACATGCTATTTCAACAGCCGGTGATCACTGGAGTTAAAGTGCACACAACCAGCTGAATAGGATGCAATTCTTATTCTTATGATGAATATCAGGGTCAGACATGAGTGCCAGATAACACATAGCAGATGTGGAGGGAGTAGAAGGAATTCTGTTTACTTTGGGTGACCACCTATGTTTCAAGCAGGGGGTGCAGGGGGAGAGGAGGGTAAGGTAAAACTACTAGATAAAGACTATTTAAGGCACTGCATTCTACAATATTTTGCATGATAAAGCTACATGCTTTTATATTAGCTTGAACTATTGTCGAAGTATAAGACACAGTGCACCCCAAATGAACCACTCATGGAATGTGACTTTTTAAAACAAATAAAGAGACATCTTTAAAAAATAGACCTCACACCCTGTGATCACTTCAGCTGATATTAGAATGTTTCATTTCTTTTTGTGTTGCCTGTACTACTCTCAAATTCAGGATCTTTCTCAGCTACTAGCAGTAAGGTAGCCTTACCAAATGGAAATTAAGAAAGTCTGATCTAAACCTGAGGGAAGTTCTAGACAACCACTGAGAAGACTGTTCCAGATGCACATGACAGCACATTTACAGTCTTTCATCACAGAAGAAGAAAGTACTGCAAGCCATTCCTAGTTGCATGAGATTCAGTATTGTAGCACAAGTTGTACGAAAAGGACCCGAAAGTGCTTCAAAGAGACAGTGGAAGAGTCTCCCAGAGAATTCTGCTTCATGGAGCAGATTTATAAGAACCCCTCAAGGTGATAAAACTATTAGCAGCCATTTAGATGCTCACTTTTACATAGCCATGGTAAAAAAAGATAAACCTATCTCAGTACCCTCAGTTCTTAAGTCCCAAGCAGCAGAGGCAGCCTTTGGGACTACAGCTACTGTGAGAGACAGGTGAGAAGATTGATTACTTCAGGTATGCCAATGAGCTTACTGTACAAAGAATGAACTTTGCTTCCCCTGCTCCTTCTTCCCCTCCTAAAGAAATCATGAAATTCATTAAGCATCTTGATGTTTTCCATATGGATGCTTCTACAAGTTACAAGGTCAAAGCGGACTAGTTAGGAGAACTTAAGCCCATCACAAAGGGCAGAAAAGGAGAATGATTGCCACAACAAAGTCTCAGCGAACCGATGGATTGAAAAAAAAGTTTTGTTGAAAATTTTTCCCTAAAATATTTCCAAATATTTTGAAAAAAAAGATCTAGTAGTTACATTCACACAATGGGATCCATTCTGGGCTCAAAATTCAATTAAAGGGAATCTCCTCACAATTTTTACCGAGGCTTTATAGAAAAATCTAATAGAAGCTAGTAATCTGTGGAAGAACAGATAAAGCTGTGAGGAGTAAAGATCAGTCCAAGCTGGAAGAAACCAAAACAACAAAACTCCAGGTCACAGTCGTCCACCAGTTAGGCTGCTGACATTCTAAACGGGTTGTTACATTTATTCCTTTGTAAGCTTTGCTCTGTATGGTGAGGATTTGATTTCATTTTTATGAGTGAAGTACACAGCAAGGAAGTTAAGTTTGGCGAGTGATGTCTCAACTACTCCAGGCTCTTTGAATATACAGTTGTACTACATTTTTAAAGATAGACACTGCCTCATTTAGATGATGGACTTAAGTGGAGGATGGAGGATGATTTAAGTAGAAAATCCAATCATTTTCTGTTCTAAGCATTCTACACAAGGTACATCTTAGGTAACATTAAAGACAATTAAGAAAGTTCCTGATTCTTTAAAGCTAAAATGTATTTGCAGCATAAAGCAATCATTCTTTCTGAAAATCAAAACAATCTGCAGAAGCAACTCTGATATTGCTAGAGTTTGGCTGAAACAAATGAGCAGAAGATCAATCATCTCTCAGAAAGTGGAAGGGAATGTATCTCTCCCCTGCCCCCACCGTTAACTTTTGGTCTGCTGCCAGGCTTCCACTTTGGCAACCAAAGGAACGCTGTGGGCACCCTATAAAGGCATGTGTGGCAGCCTGAGGGTAAAAGTAGGCATTCCTTGTCTTTGACAGATGGTTAATTCATGGTCGTTACTACTAATTTCAATTGCTCGATAATTTAGATATGACAAACATGTGTAGGAATATATGCCAGGGCACTCTTCTAGGACTCCCAAAATGCAACATACCCTCCACGCTTTCACCATATACCCTCATGCTGAGTGTGAGAGATTGAAATAAATGTAGGCTTTCTGGGCACTTCAACTCCCTCATGCCACTCTCCTTTCATTAAAGAGTGGATCTAGAGAGTTACTGTGTCCATGCTTAGGGATGGATGACCAGAACTTGGCTAAAACAATAAATTTGTCAATAAGTGTAATGCAGGCCCTTTTTTTTCCCTCAAGTCATAACATTTCTACTTTTGTTGCTGCGTCACCACTTCAGTAATCATAAAGAAATAATTTTGCAGACGAGTTCCAAATTCACAGTTTGAATTTGAGTGCTAGTAGGTCTGCTTAAATGTTGTCTGGAATAGCTCTAAAGCAGAGCATAACTGACTAAACATTTATATCAATGATGAGCTGCACATCCATTTCTATAACACAGAGTCACAAAGTAAGGCAACTGAACAAGCTGTCCTTCTCTGTCCATTACCACCCCCTATACCAAACCCAGTCTCACGTAGAGACAGGCACACAGATCTCCTGGCAAATGTTACTTAAAAGACATGAAAATCTTTTAGTTGATACAGGAAACTCGACTTCTTTTTGTTCCCGCTGATATTTCCAAATTGGCAGGCCTCCACAGTTCCCTCACTGAAATTGAAAGTCTTCCACTGACTTCAAAGACGTTTGGATCAGGCCCAAAGTCAGCATCCTAACATGCTAGCACAGACTACCAAGCCACAACACTGGCTGGAATCCATGTCATTTATATGACATTGCTAAAGTAGTGCAGGAAGTTCCTCTCAAAGTGTGGGCTGCTGCCATTAATCCTATTCAAGCATTTGCAAAACAAAAAAGTGCAGGCAAATGTCTGGAACCTAAGCTCTACCTATAAAGCTGCAAAGTATCTCAGCCACAGAGGGAACTGAATCTAACTTTGTGTATACTCAAGGCAAGTGCATCCATTAAAACAGCTCAGATAAAATATTCACAGTATCCGTTTCAACGACCTGCATTAGCATTTGCATCAACAGCATCCTGTTTGTGTTTCTTCCACACCATTCTAAATTGCTCCAAAGCACAGACACAGTGGACATACTACGATCTCTCATCTCTTAAGGAGCATTAAATAACAAGACATCTCAGAGGTCTTTCTCAACATCTCATAAAATCTACCTTTTGGCCGGCAACTGCTCTGACATCTGGTGGTATTAAACTGTCTCTCTTTTCCTTGCCCTCTGACTGAGTTTGCAAAGCATACATATATGAAGCTTGTAGAACTAAACTAAAACTAACAGAAAAGTATCATAACCTCAACAATATGATGCCATATGGGGCACTACATAGAGCTGAAGGTAAGCAAAATTGGTGTGCAAGCTCCTCTCATCTTTTGTATCCAGGAAAACACAGGCTTCTGGTGAACAATCAAAGTCACAAAAGTGCAGCAGAACATCACAACTCATCTCTCTTCGTTTTCAACAGATAAAGCATTCTTTTGCCTCTAATTAAAAAGATTAATAAAGTAAGAGAGCACATCAGGTTTGCATCAATCATTGCCCATGTGGTTCTTATTATTGTAATTAAAAGTTATCTCCTCGAAATTGTTGGATGAAAGTGCCATGATCTGCAATTGAAAACACATTGAACAGAGTTATCCAGCTTATTTGAATGCTTAAAGGCAGTCACATTTGAGAACACTGTGGAGATAATGTATTCTGAGAGTTCTTAAAGGCAGTCTGTCAGTAAAGGTGTCCTATGTAGCCTCTATTCAAGAATGTAAGGCCTTTTTAAAAAAAAACCCAAAAGATTTTAAAAAATAATGTTAATAGAGTTAACAGTAAGACTTTTTTGAAAAACCAAGCTATTTCGAACTCAGCTACTGAAATTCAACATTGTGTCTTAGGTTCTGTACATATCAGGATTGTTCAGTTCCTGGAGGACTGAATCTTTTAACGTGTTTTGATTTTCACACTAAATGGCCCAGATTTCAAATAATCCTGAAAATATGTGGTGCTTTTGCTGACATATCACTCCATATTTCACAGAGAGTAACATTCAGCTTTGACATCCAAACTTCCACAATATATATAATAAATTATATATATCATATATAATATTTTGGAATTCTCTGTTCTATAAAGAGAGAATTTTTGCATATGCAGGACTGTAGATTTGGACACACATGGCAAAGAGAATTTGTAATTTCATTATAGTCCCTATCAGGCATTAGGAGCACAATCATTTTAAGAGCAATGCCATTACACGATAGCTAGTAGCACGCTTAAAAATCTACATTTTAAAAACCTTTCATTGTGTAACGTAACTGTAAGGGGTGTGTGTGTGTGTGTGTGTCCCCATTCTTCATCTTATTCACTGAATTTATGTCTTCTGTTTTGGCACAGGATACAGTAACTTCATGGAGTTCTGTTGAGAACTTTTCAGGGTATGAGACGACTCACTAGCTTTTGAGAACGATCTCCTGGATGCTATTAAAAAATTGAGAGAATTTTTATGGGCAAAAAGGTATATCCTGTAACTCATGTATCAGAAAAGAAAACTGTTTACTTAACACATCACAGGAAAACACCAAAGGGTGTGAAAAAAGGACCTGTTTGGATTTTACTGTGAAAGACAAGAGAACAGTTTCTTGCCATCTATATTTTACATCTGAACTTTGCTACCAGTTTTCTTCTGTAGCTTCTGAAAACCAGTGGTCTCTTGCATCTTCTTTCAGGTCACCAACACAGAACTTGATCCTTGGGCAGCAGATTTACATGACAGTTCATTTACATGATAAGAGATGGTCAGTCTCCAAAGAATATTTAGAAAACTAAGAGAGACCGTGTAATTTGTCCCCACAAAAGCCTATAAAACCCAATGTTTTTAAAATTTTTGCTTAGATGGACTTATCCAACTCAGGAAAAAAACCAGTAAAGAAAATGAAATGAGAGAAGTGCAGAATTCTTCAACAAGGCTATGGGAGAAAAGCCCTGTAACATATTCACAGTGACCCTCTAATATTTCCTATACAAAAATTACACTCCATTGAGGAAAATGTGGGGAAAAAAGAGAGCCAGTGATGCTGAATATGACAAAAAGCTTTTTTAATACATAAGAGAAATTGTTCAAGGACAGTTAAATGTGACCCATTTAATATACCAAGGTCTCCAATATCTATGGCACGGTGCTGAGTAAGTGCTGATCATGCAAATGAAGGCTGCCTGGGAATACACAGTGTTTTTCAATTGCAGTTTGAATTTTCCAGGTTCTCAAAAATTTTTACAGATGTGGATACATGTTACAGAGTCACTAGGGCTACGTCTACTTCCTCAGTTTTTGGCTCATTTTGAAAATTCTTCTGTTGGATGTTCTTGAGTCTTCTCATATACACATCCACACTCACAAATCTAATTATTGCTACTAGTCTTGAAATTTAAAGTACAGATGGGCAAGTCAATTTAAAAATGTGTCCAAGACTAGTATTTGAGTTTGAACGTGAAAGAGGAATAAAAGCCTAGTGGTCATTGGAACTCTAATTAACTCAAAGGTTCAGCAGAGTTGAAGAGTCATCAAAGGTAACGCAGATTATGCACTCATACACTGTATTCTGGACTCCCTCACATTTATTGGCTTAGATTCTTACCCAATTTCCAATATGCTTACAAATCCCACTGGCTATAATTTTGATCCATTATGCCTGAGTAAATGCAAAGAAATCCAAACCACACATCACCTCTGAAACTGGAATCAAACACCAAATCAAAACTTGACATGTGAGGTGACGATTAGCATATGGAATGGCTAAGAAAATCATGCAAGTTATTAAAAGCAATGCTCATTTAATGAGAGTGTAATATGTCCACTGTCTAAAAGGGCAGAACAATCCTTTTTAAGTAAACAGATTCTAATATCTAGTGAAATTATGCTCTAAAACAAGTAACCCTAACCCACATTCCCCAACCATTACTCTAACAGATTAAACTGTGTGCTTTTCCTATGGCTAATTTTAGTAATGGCATCAGTAATTAAACATTCTATGGTCTGAGTCCCAAAGAAAACAGCACTCTGCACTCTGGATGTGCTGCATATCTAGACATAATCTTCAAACATGTGCAGCCTGTGTTGCGATCCCCACCAGATCTGCAGAGACCCATTAGGATCACCAGGGGAAGCACATGGCTGTGACAACGCAAGCGATTTAGCATTAACTCACTGCAGCCAAGGCATGCCACAGTGTGAAGCTGCTGTTATCCTTGGTTTCTCTTAAGACTCTTAAGTTCAAATCTACTTACAGCCTAGTTCACAGCTGAAATTGTAACCAGGGCCTGTAACCTCGCAATGGAATGTCACCAGTGCCTGATAACAACCTGCTCCCATGAGAAAAAGTGCTTTGAATCCATGTTCTCATAAATTCTCCATGAGAAGGGGACTAATTAATTATGCAGTCCCATGTACTTGTTCTCCATTTTGCAGGTCTGTAGTGCCAACCAGACCACAGGAACTTTGGTTAAAAAAAGGAGCTACCTTACTCCAACCAACTCCAGTACAAGCAGACTCCATTAACTCTCCATTTCAGTGCCCGAGGGTTCATGGCAATGCCATCTCCTAGTGAGCAGCACTAGCATTGGCACATACATGGACCGCCACCAGTGTGGTCTTATGAGACATGGGACTTGTGCAGCAGGAGACATGCAGATTGGTGACCTTCACATTTCAGCTGCAAACTCTTAACACAGGACCAACTTTTGTTCACCTTTATCAACGTACTATTTAACTCCATTTCTTTCCTCTACCAACACCCAAGATCAAATAGGAAACTTTGCAAGGAGCAAGTGAAATGGTTTCAGATTCTACGATTTAAGTGAGGTGTTTTTTAAAATGAATCTGATCTGATACAGACTTTCTTTTCTCATGTCAATTTGGCTGCAAGATCAATTACCTAGAGTTCTAGTTTACACTAAAAGTTAGTGGGTTAAACCTTAAGGCTCACACCTTAAGAAAAAGTTATTTTGCTCTTCTAATTACTTTACTTCTTTTTCCTCATTCTTACTAGTGACAAGTTCAAAAATGTGACACTTAACAAACTAAAATATACACAGCATCCACCAGCTACACTCAATAAACTGAGCAGATGGGTTTACACTCAGTAAACAGACATGGACAGGTTGTTCAGCTCCCTATCCAAAAAGACGTTAGGTATCTTGAAGGTGTAGTGGAAATGTATATAACATTCTGAGAGACATGTTGTCTCACATTCAGAATCATTAGTGTATTTTATTTGACATACGTCAAATGTAAGATTAACAGGAGAAATAAGATTGGGGCTTTATCCCCACCAAAGTTTACCATGGAATATTAAAATAAAGATTGCTAGAAATCATTTGATTATAGGTCTCTTTCGAACTGTTTGTGTGAGTGAAACAACTGGATTTTCCTACACCGTCCTCATGTTTATCAAAATACAAGCTCCCTTATACTAACGGAAAAGCACACGGATGCCCACTTCAACACCTCACTTAATACGATTTTCTTTCTCAGAAACAAATCAACTTATAATGTAACTGCCGCCAAAGGCTTTCAAATGACTGTCAGGGAAACAAACTCAACTCTCAATGTCAAATCACTGGCACAGTCGATGAGTGCAATGCAGTTCAGTCTAGACATTGGGACACCTAACACTGAGACACAATGCTCTCTTGCAACAACTTCTTTTAATTAGTCACCAAGTGAAAAAGGAATGTGGGTGCTCAAGGATACTCACTGCACACTAAGTTTGTGTTCATGTGCCTACCCAGTATCCCTTACATGCAAGAGCATACATGCATGGACAGAGGAGGATACTCAACTGTACTGAGACAGTCCCTGCTAGTTATATTCCCTTCATGTTTGAGTACATATAAAAATAATCCAAATAGTTGAGAGTGTTAAACTCAAAGAGACAGCACACCTTAAAACCCCACTTACTAGTATTAATGGTTATGGTGTGAGAATGACAGAAAGCTGACCTTAGTTAGCCAGTGTTTATAAACCACAGAGCACTGTAGGAGAAAGGGACCTGGGGGTCCTGGTGGACAGCAAGATGACCATGAGCCACCAGTGTGTTCTTGTGCCCAAGAGGGCCAACAGCATCCTGGGGTGGATCAGAAGGGGGAGTGGTTAGCAGACAAAGAGAGGTTCTTCTCCCCCTCTACTCTGCACTGGTGAAACCACATCTGGAGTATTGTGTCCAGTTGAGGGCCCCTCGGTTCAAGAGGGATGTGGAGCTGCTGGAGGGAGTCAAGTGTAGAGCAATGAGGATGATGAAGGAAGTGGAGCACCTCCTTTAGGAGGAGAGGATGAGGGAGCTGGGTCTCTTGAGCTTGGAGAAGAGGAGATTGAGGGGTGACCTCACTAATGTCTATAAACATGTGAAGAGTGGGTGTCAGGAGGATGGAGCCAGGCTCTGCTCAGAGGCATCTAGTCATAGGAGTAGGGGCAATGGGTGTGAGCTGGAACAGAGGAGGTTCCACATCAATAGGAGAAAGAACTTCTTCAAAGTGAAGGTGACAGAGCACTGGAACAGGCTGCCCAGGATAGTTGTGGAGTCTCCTTCACTGGAGACATTTAAGACCCACTTGGATATGTTACTATGGGACTTGGTCTAGGTGATCCTGCTGTGGCAGGGGACTGGATGATCTTTCGAGGTCCCTTCAAATCCCTTATGATTCTATAGCCACTATATGGAAGCATTTTTGGGTGACACCTTCAAAGGGTACAGCAAGTTGCAGCTCTATCACATTAAGTTGCAGCTTAGTGTGTTAAATCCCAAGCTACTGAAATCAACACAACTCCACTTACTCCACCAGCACTACACCAGTTTACATTGCCTAAGGATCTAGCATAGGAAGTGTAATGGGACCCCTGTGGCCTCAGCTTTCACAGAACAATGCTATGTACTGACACTATATAACATAATCTGACAGACCCAAATAATTCAAAATGAAGACTTCTGTTCTCTCCACACTTTGGGCAATTGTTTATAAGTGCACTGCTGCAGAGGCCTTGATATTATGCACTCAGTACACCCAAACAAAGCCATAAGAATTTTCTCCTTGCTCAGAAAAAGATCCTATTGACTCCACTGAGATTCAATTTCAGTGAGATCTTATTTAAGCAGAGAGTAGGTCTGGGCTAGGTCCAGTGAACACTGTGATATTAAAATGTAAAAGGCTTTTCATAGTTCATTTCTAGACAATTGCCTTCCTGAATTCTGTGGTCCTGCTGTGGGTGACCAGCTTTGTTTAGCTGGGGTCCCAAATGGCAAAATTCAGATCAGGATACCAACTTCCTCTTACACTTTAAAAGATGTCTCTGAACTTTGGAAGCAGAATGTTATTCTTGGCTGACCAAGATGAGATAGGGGGATACTCTACAAATAGATGCAATTTTGAAAGAAGCTAAAAATTCAAGCACATTTTCTCAGCTGTCACAGAAAGGGCATCAATGCATTTATATCAGTGGACCTAAAAAACTCACCCGAGTTAAAGGACTGAACCTTAAATATCTACAATCTCTACTAAATGCTTGGTATCAGTGACATGAAGTATTGGGATGAAATCTCGTGAAAGACAGATTAAAGGCCATCACTGGACAGAGCCCATAGGGCAAACACGTATTTCAGAAAAGAAAATTTCACATTTCAAATTCGAGTTCTCTTCACAATGAAAGGTGACCTCTGATAACATTCTTGACTTGCTGTTTGTATTAAAACTCTTTTTGCTTCATCCTTTCCTTAGCATCCCTACTTCAATATTCCAGACTGAACCATCACTTACCCCAGCAGTCCCCTACTGTGCATCTGTCCCTCAAATCTTAAATACCTGTCCTCCCAATCTGTTCTGAGGCCGAGTCAAATGAGTTTTGTGCATGTAAATTCTATTATCTACATGCCAAACTGACAGAATCTACTGTCTATGCATGCAAATGTTAGCTATCTAGACCAGCGAATGTGCCACTGTGTATAAAAGGGACAAAGGCTTTTTGTACACGAAGAGATGTTTATTAAGTCTACCTTATACACAAGAAAAGGAAGTACCTCTGCTTGTGAAGAGCAAGTATTTCCAGAAGGTAAAACTTTCATGTTGCCTAAATCTCTGGATAACCTTCAGAGGTTGAGATACCCTTGCTTTCAGCTCTTCAGGATTCGCCTGGCCTTTGGTAATGCCGGAGCATATGTGCAATCTGTCCAGTTAAATTGTTCAGAGAAAGAAACAACATCTCACTAATATAGATTATCCACACCATGGAAAGATTTCAGGTCATAAAAACACAGAAGGATATTTCGCAATTTATTCTCCAGGAAGACATTATAAGAGATAAGAGGTAACTTGAAAAGCCTGATGATATTTCTGTGTCAGGAACTTTTGGTTAAGGCATGTTTTCACTTAAATACTACAAACATCAGCACTTTTATTCTAATTCACCCCCCCAAACAGGTAAAATTAGACAACAGATGCCCCCTTTTTGTCTTCATTTTTTAAAGCTGGGAGCCTTCACTCCAGGATTGAGAACTTCAGCCTCAGGCCAACTTACCAAGTATTACAATCCCCACCCTGAAGAGGTCTGAAATCAGAATAACGTATTTACCCTTCATTAAGAAATCACGCAGTTCCTCCTCTACAGTTTCTGTATCTGTATGCAAAGTCAGGGTTCAGCCTCTATCAACCCAGCTCTGTTGCCGAACTGTAACTAAGAACTGCATTCAGTTCACCGTACATGTATCTTAGCCACACATTTATACACCCCATTATATAGACTTCAGTTATCATGCAGTGTATGAATCAGTCCCTTAGTGGTTTATGATTAATGCAGCTTGCTAGAAGAGAAGTAGGCCATGCTAGCCCTGAAAGCACTTTAGCTTAGTTGTTTTCACTCACAAAGGACATGTTGTCCTGTAATTATTCTGCCATTTCTTAAAAGGTGAAATCCTTAAGAGGTTCATGCTTTATGTGCTGCTATGTGTATGTGTGAGTTTATGTCTGAGCATGTCTCACCAAGTAGGAATCATCATTCCAAATCATTTTACAAGAAGCTACACAGCACTGGACAGCTTAAAATGTGTTAAATGTCCTTAGACTTCACATGGATGGTTGCAAGGGGAGCTGAGTGGAGCAGGATAAGAGGAAACTGTTAATATGTTCAGGTTACTGCTCTGATTCACAAAATACACAACTGCATAAAAGTGTCACTTTCTGTTCGGATCCTGCTGGTAACGTAATATAATGTTGTGTTTTCCTGTATCATTTAATAGGGGCAGTATCAGCAAAATGTGCGACTTTAAACAATTATGCAAATTTTAAAGTAATGTGTTCAGAGAAAAACTGAAAGGAGGTTCTGACATTAATCAGAGATTGCAAGCTCTGCTTGCAAGTGTTCTGTAAAATATGGGCTAACCTTATTGTTAGTGGCTGAAAGGCAAAGTTACTCTGCTGCCTCAGATTAACTGCAGTTAAGAACATTAAATACCCATCTTTACAGAAAAGTCTGCCATTTGGCTTCAGGAATAGCACTAAGACATATAAAACCTTCCCTTTGTTAGATATGTCAGAATATCTGGAGAATTTTTATAAACTACTGGAGTGATCTATAAATCACAGGACTGAATTATGTGCCTAACTAATCCTTATCTGATATATTGGCAATATGAAGGTAATAAGAGTGTAAACACAGAATACTAAACTGGTTTCAATGGAAAAAAGATCAGCCTGCCCCTCAAATGAAAACAGGGAGGACTCTGGGTCCTTCTGATACTTTAAAATGTAAAATAAGGTTCCAGTTAGTTGGGGTTTCATTCAACTAGGGATGGGAGAGAAAGCAAGCCTGGGATCACACTCCTTCAGGCTTCAGAGTCAAGTTTTAGATCTCATTTGCTGGAAACTACTTGTGTGATACTCAGCCCTTATCATTAACCAGGGAAAGGAGCATAACCCAGCCAAAGAAAAGCCATGCTCAGCATGACCATTAAAAGAAAATTCTGTATCGCTCATGAGAAAGTCTGATCTTGAAGGACATCTATCCTCCACACTCAACTACTGGGGTCCAGGCAATGTCCAAACTCTTAAGATTATTATCTACTCTCAGAATCTTTGTTTCCCCACTGCCAGCTATAATATGTGAGGGCAGTTTAGAAGTGAGTGTTAGTTATTCACTTTGATTTTCCCAGGTTTAAGTGAGACCCCTAAAGTCACTTAAACATAGTGGTTTTGTGTTATATTTTAATTTTGAAAGGATTATCAAGAAAATCTACCCTTTCCGTTAACTTTCTTTGAAAAACGATTAAGAGTTTTGGAAGGGATCGCCAAATATCCTCACCCTTCCTGATATGTTATCCAGAACAAAACACGTAATACAAATGAAATTTTAAAAAAACCTCCAAAGTTCTCAATCTGGAACTACAAATACTAGTGTGTTATTTGGGAAAGCAGTGCAACATAGTTAAACACCATAAATTATATTGAAATGTTTTTTGTGTTGGTTTTTTGGTCTCTAAAGCTTTATTGATAAAAACAGCAATTTATTTTTCTTTTTATGAGACTAACAATCACACACCACTCAAAAGAATTTGACTGCTACTAGCTGACTACAGCACTTGTGAGGAAAAATTCCTCTTGTCTTACACAAACATTACCAGTAAGTAAGAAATATTCCACCTAAGAAAGACTTTGGAGAACTGTTAAGAAAATCAGGCTTCTTTATCTTCCCCTTCCTAAAACATTACACACTGTTGTCTTGACAGTACACACGGAAGTGTGAAAACTATGCAGAGATGGGATACAATGAATGAATCACTCGTAAATGTGGTTCCTCAAACATAAAAATCTTTGTCAAAGCCCAAAGAGCAGAGCAGGAGGTAAGACAGCCTTCACATGCTGCTGCCCTTAGAGCTCTCAATGTACACTGGACAACAGTGCACCTCATCTCCTTCAAACTGAGTAAGATATTTTGTTTTAAACCTATTTATGCAGTATGCTGCTATATGTCTCTCTTAATTTAGTGTAGTAGTAAAGCAAGCAGTTCTAAATTAAATAACCCAGCATACCTATTTCATAAAGCAACCAACTGCATTCCAGTGAAGGCCCTCTGAAAGTGATGTCAAATCTCTGCTGTCTCAGGGAGTAAAGTACCTCATTCCCTTTGCATTAGTCACCCTGCTAGAGATTAATCCTAATGAGCTTTTTTTCTACAGGCTTGGCTGGCACACCCAGGATTTGCATTACACACCTGTGATTTCTCAACATTTAGCCTAAAATGTGTTTGCTCAAATGCAGACAGATATCAACTTTCCAGAAACCATTAACTATGGCATTACTGTAATAGCTTATCAAGCCTAGAGTGAGGCCAACCACAGGGTGCTTCCTTAACTTTGGTGAGAAGCCATCGCACAACTACTTATTGTAAAATAAACATGGGCTAACAGTCATAGGAATCAATGGTGTAAATTACACGTCTCAAAAAAGGTCACTGCATTAAAGAAAAACTGTGCTCTCTTTTTCTTTATTTCATTATCCTCATTATCTCCCTCATTATCTCCCTACTCCAGTGATTTTTGGCAAACAGTGGGCATCTATTTGATGTGGCTAGATTGTTTGCAGACCCTGCCACAGAGTTTCAAGCTTCCTCCCAGCTGTATCCTGCCCTCATTAGGGAAACAACCGTCCTTGGCCTTTTCCACCCACCAACGTGAGAAAAGACTAGCACAGTTTCAGCTCACACAGAAACATCTTTGTTCATTCTTAAGTTATTTTAATCTACAAATACCATGCCTGAGCAAGTGTTATTGAGGGAACGATACTAAACTGTAATCAATATCTACAACACTATCACAAAAAAAGATCCAATGTGCAAAAAAATGCTCGCCTGTAACTTGGCTCAGTCCCTTTGAAAACAGAACAGCTTCTATTAGATGTATGGGCTAAATCAAGAAGGCTGGACTCTTCTGGACCAAGGGGATGGAAGATAATTTTCAGATCTGAAGAATGCTGAAAGAAGACAGTAACGAGGTCTTTCCCAGTTAAATGAGGGTACAGCAAACAATCTAAGTTGTTGCAGCAGCTTATGTAATGCAGCTGGGTCTTTAACGTAGCCAAGGACCAAACTGCTTACAGTTTCAGAGTTAAAAATCATGAGTCCAGCTTTCCTCAAAAGCAAAACAGAAGTCATCATAGCTCAGCGTAATATTCTCCATGAAGGACACACTGTGAAGGCAGCTTTACTGAGCACTAGCTCTTAGTCCCAAGCACTCTCCAGCTATCCTCTAGTAATGGCAGCATAAAAACACAGTATATAGCTCAGCCTCTATTACCAATGAAGAAGCACAGCTGTGCTTCATCATGACAGCCCATAGCCACAATGATCATTCACTGTCACTCTATAGAGGACTGGTCTAGCAGCTTATATTCTACCTCCCTTAATGGTTTCTAAGGTACCTACCATCCTAGTAGCTAAGGTAATGAAGTAAATGCAGTACTATAAGTTGTCCCTTGGTTCACCTACCTTGCGAACATCTTTCTGTTGAAGCAGTGCACAACAGAACCAGTGTTAATGGCTAAATTTTCTAAACAAAGAATAACTTCAGGTAACAGCTGGGCACAGCTCTTGGAAGGAGCCATCAGCTAAGAAAAGATAGGATCACAGGTTGGTTCTAAACTTAAGATACCCAGGCACCTGAATAGACAAAGGTATCCCTAGCTGTTCTGGAGTTTCACCACAGAATTGTCTGCACCACCGCAAACAGCAGGTCTGCTCTTTAAGTCATGCATTATAGCACTGCCCTTTTTAAAATCTAAAATCACAGTGGTTTCAGCACTGGCAAGAAAGCAGAAGACTGGGCTCGAAACATTTCTGCAAGTGCCCAAATTAGTATCTCCTGTACATGCTACCTCACCACCAAGCCATCGGGCAGCTAGCTGGAAACACTACCTTTTCTGACAGTCCCACCTTGCCAGCAGCTCTGTGAGATTAATCAACATTGTGACTAGTGCTCAAGGTCTGGTGATTCAAGGCCTGGGTGACCCCCAGTTCACTGTCTGGAAATTGAAATGTAGTGTTTTGTTGTTGGGTGCCTAAGAGGGTATTTTTGTAGAGGAGAGGTAAACCAGTCCTGCCAGCTCCATGGAATTCCCTTTCTCCTGCTTCCCCCGGGCAGGCTCTGGCAGACATGCTGCCAGCTGTCCATGTTCGTGCAGGCCTTAATGTGAAAAAGCCAAACAACAACACAACTTTCATACTGCACCATTTAGCTCTGGCTGAAACTGTGATCGTGTGTCTGTGGTTTTCCTGTTTGGGAAATATAGCTGGCTGAGCCCACTCCTTCAAGCGTGGAAGGGACTCAGGGTATAAGGAATTAGAGTGTTTCTGTCAGAGACATTCCACAAGGATCCCATGTTTGTTTAGCATGTACAAACAGCTAAAATAAAATATTTGTGGGCCTTGGTAATAAACAGAATATAAAATAGTGTGAAATTAAGCAAGTCCAGCTGCGTTCCAGCATATCTGAAAGGAACAGTTAAGTTACACTACACAACAATGTGGAATGCAGACGCACTAAGATGGACTGCTACTGATGTGTGGGTTTGATGTACTTGATATACAATGTCCTGATTAGATCTAGGTACCAAAACTCTACCCTTTCATATCCATATGTCAGTAATAAACAAAATTCAGAGGAACAACACATAGCATGCTTTCTTCTGCTCTAAATCCACTGCTTTGCAAGCCAAGTTTGCAGTGTTGCATCATATGCTGTAGAAGTGCGAAGTGATCATAGCAGTGATAACTGATTTCATTCTTCCTGAGGCAAAAAAAAGAAGACAAAAAACCAACCAAAGGAAGAAGAAATTAAGAAGTATTTTGCTTTAAGGTAGGACTTATTTGGTTCTCACAGACCTTTGAGAATTTCAGGATATGAATCGTATAGATTCTGTGTAGGAGCATTTGGGCCTCCATATATATATATTTATAAATACTGAAACTGCAAAGCAAGCAACCACTTGAAAGGAGGATTTTTGCAAAGTTCGGACAAGTTATTCCCCACTAACACAGGACAAGATGGAGTTGCTCCCTCTGTTAAGATTTTGCCTCCTCAATTTGGGAGGCAGTTAAGGAGGAAACTATTTTATTTCATAGCATTAATACAATGTTAAACAATGAATACAAAAGGAAATGTGACTTAAATTGTAATTCCTATGATGCAGGCTCTGCTTACACCACGTAGACTAACCTTGTGTTTTTATTCGGCTACTTGCTGCGCCACAAACCTTTCCTATTTACCTTCTCCGGGTTTAATACATACGGCACTATGGCTTACTCCTCCTTCCAGCAGATGACTTTTAGTAACTGGACACTTTGGATCTTTCTCAGTTTGTTACAAAGAATGTGTCAGATGCATTTATGCTTCTGATGTCTTTTTTAAGAAAAAGAAGCTGAATGAGAAAATAAAGGCCAGCCCTTGGAAAAGCTGCATGAGAAAAAACCTGTTAGTGAAGGCTACAATACTGATGAAACACAAGGCCTGGAGAAACACATTCAGAAGTCTGTCAGATGAATTACTGCTTTTATATCATTTCACTGGCAGTTGTTTTGTTCTTTCACTTTCTACTAAAAAGAATACACTGGAAGCACTAAACACTCAGGATCTACTCCTTTCTCCCCAGCACGAGCTCCCTGTTTAATTGCCAAACCAACAGAATGGATTTTCTATCAGTCACAGTGAAGTCACCTATATTTTGCCACCTAGGGGCAAGTTTTCTCAAATCATTCCATAATCAAAGCTAAGCCCCAAGACACAGCTTCATGTGAAAGACCATGTCTGTGAGTCCAAAGTCACTACACCTCCAAACACACAGGGACAATCAGATAGGTTAAAGAAAATGACAGCTTTTAGTCTGTTGATCATTTAAAAACACCAACTTCACCCATTCCTTATTGTCCCATGACTCTTCTGTCATAAACCAAAATATTAAAATGGCCTACTTCCCAGATAAGGCAACCTGAGAAGGAAAGCCACTGACCCAAAATCAAAATGGAGAGTAAAGATTTTATAGCAGCACCTATCACTATGACAGAATAATCCACCACAGCATCACCAGACAAAAATATCTGAACCATTAGTGAGAATCTGGATGTGGAATGACTGTCACTTGAACGTCTCTTCCCATCTTCTACTGGTTTTGTTTACCTAAGGACAGCTTGAGTACAACAAACTGCTTTTTGGTCTCACATAAATTCACAAATGTTCATTGTCATTTCAGGAAAGTAATTTTGGGATTGTATGGCCAGCCTGAAACCTCCTGCTGTGGATGTGGTCCCAGACTGCAGACTTTAGACCTGTCACATGAAGACATGCTCTAGTAGCCAATAACGTACGCCCTATCAGCTCTTATTGCTGAAAAAGCAGGTAATGCTCTGGAATCCAAAGCTGAATATATTGCCATTGTAAAGGTTTGAATATGATCTAGTATTAGAGATTGGTCACACAGTCATGGTAGACTAGTCAAATCACTACAAAAATCATTTGTTTATATGGTAAAATACAGTTACAGTAGTAATAATACTGTAGATACGGTGAAGGGCCCAACTGAGAAAAAGTATTCTTCAGCACCCTGCACAGTCATTCAAAAGCTCTGTTTTAACTACTTATATCAATTATTAAAGCTTCACTGTATATAAGTACATCAGCTTTCCACCTTCAGGAACCTGCCTCCAACATCTCCTTTTCACCCTGCTACCTAGAACTTACAGTTTCAGCATGTGTTCTTCATCCAGCAGAACCATTAAGGAAATCTGCTTTTATAGGGGCTCCAGAATGTTGGGGATGATGCTTCATCTAGAGCCTTGAAAGATAATTAAGGTAGCACAGACAAGGGCTGACTACAGAAATCCGAAAGAACTTTATGAGCCTAATCTCTGGGTGATAAAACAATTACTGAAATCGAATGCAAGTAAACCTAAAGGGACACAGATTGGAATCAACACCTCTGATTTCACCTATAAAATTATGTGCTCCAAGCTCATTATTACATCAAGAGGAAGATCTGGATAGCGTAGTTCAGGTAATGTAATAGCCAGACAAGTAATACTGATAGTAAAACAGGCAATGACAATCTCAAAGAACAGAGCTGTCAGGAAAAAAAAAAACAGCAAATCTAATGTTAGGAATCTTCACAAAATAGAGAGCATGAATTGTATGTATGAGGGCATACATTCACAGCCTTGTACCCACTTCTAAAATGGATACAATGAAAAAAGGCTTGGAGAAGAGTGGCAAGAATAATAAAAGCTGCAGAATAAATGCTGGACAGGAAAGAATCAAATGCGCCAGAAATCTCCAGTACAGAAGATGTGCCACAGGGAGGATATGACAGAGAACTAATAAATCTTAAGTGGTGTGGCAAGGGCAATTGGGGATCCATCCACTGCTTCTTCCAACATGAGAACTTGGAACCATCAAACGTGAGCGTTCTGATGACAGGGCCAGAGGAAAAGGTCTGAAGTTGTGGCAGGAAAGGTTTAGATTAGATACTAGGAAAAAATTCTTTACTGCGAGAGTGGTCAGGCACTGGAACAGCCTGCCCAAGATGGTGGCCGAGTCACTATCTTTGGCAGAGATTACAGGGGTTTATTTTGTGTTTTATTCAGTTGAGTGTGTTTGGCGCTTGTGTCTGATCAGGGTTTTGGTTTTGTTATTGTTGTCTGTATGGTTGGACTTGGTCCTTTCCATCCATGAGTATTCTGTGAGTCTATGAGCAGACCCCACACTCCAAACAATTTAATGTACAGTCAAGCTGTGGAACACCCTGATGAATGATGTCACTGTGCATGCAGAAGCTTGTGCAAGTTCACTAGGTGCCTGGATTCTTGATAAAAAACATGCAACAGTCTACCAAGGAGGAAAAAAAACCCTCCTCTTGTTCTGCAAGGCCAGGACACACAGTTTGTGTTTGGAAGAGTTTTCCAGAGATTAATATCTACATCTGTCAATAATTGACCATAAATGGGACAAGGATATGGAGGGTTGGGGTCTAATATAGCTTGTCTTATGCCTTTTCGCAATCATTTGCCTTTCATAGTGGACTGAGTACATTCTATTCACAGATCCTCCTCTACTCACGGCTCTGCTAGCTGAAAATACTACTATCCTTGCTCCTGTGGATTATCTCAAATCTACTGCCTAAGACTGCCTGTTTATGCCCTCACCTGTTTTAGTGAAAATGAACCCTCCTGCAATGACAGCTATGACAGTGCCACTCACTTTGCGAGAAATACAGGTTAAGGAGGGTTCACCTGAGCAGCTCTGTCACCATACTGAAATAGGGAGGCAACAAACATCTGGAAAGGCAGGACAGACTACAAGCCTGTCTTTCCTTTCCACACCCTTTCTTCCAAAAATAAGGAGTCCCAAATGGATCTGGCTAAGGAACTCTCAGTTTGTGAACAAACATGGTTAATAATTTTTCAAAATGTTTTCTTTTTGTTCTGGTTGCGTGTTTCTTTGTCAGACCCGCAGGAGGTTTAGCTTCACCAGAAACAAAACCCCCATATTTAACACGAGCTATCTACCGCAGCTCACTTAAACACTTTACTGAAAATACTATTCAAAAGGTTATAAAAAATGGTTATGTCTTAAAAGATTAAACTCTTCCTAATAGTATTTCTATGTCTCAAATTTATTTCCAAGTGTACACAGCTTTTCAGAAGGAAAAGCTATTATGTATGCTTCAAAGTGACCAAGTTAAGACTTTTAATTGAAATGACAGTCATTTTCAGCCAACTCAATGCAAGTATGGAGGTATCGTGAACTGCTGCAAAACTGTTGTCTGTGCTGTTTTCTAAGATGTGAATACTACTGTAAGTAAAATATGAGAAACAGGTAATTATACTTCCTATGTTTACTGTGACATTATTTATTTGTAATCATTATAAATATAGGCAAGAGTTATTTTGTTCCCCAGAAACCTCCCTTGGTACTTTTGTGTTTAACTGTCTGCATTAAGTTGCAACAAACCAGACTAACCAGCAAAGCATGCCTCCCAACCAGAGCTCAACAAAGCTCTGAGGAGAGACAGAGTGGGGGCTGTTTAGTTTGAGGAAGAGGCTTAGGAGAGACCTCTTCGCTCTCTACAACTATCTGAAAGGACATTCTAGAGATGGTGGTGCTGGTCTCTTCTCACAGGTCATTACTGACAGAAGCAGAGGGAAGGGCTTCAAGCTCCAACAAGGTACGTTTAGATTGGACATCAAGAAAAAAATCTTCAAGGAGAGAGTGGTCAGGCAGTGGAATGGGCTGCCCAATTGAATCCTCATTCCTGGATGAGTTCAAAAGATGCTTAGATGTGGTGTTGGAGGATCTGATTTAGAGGTGAACTTGTAGAGTAGGATTGATGGCTGGACTCCATGATCCAAAAGGACCTTCTCAACCTGAATGATTTTGTGAAAGGAACAAGCACCTCAGAGACTCTGTCTACCATCATGGAAGGAAGCAGCACAGCACTCAACAAACATCCTTGGAATAAAAGCTAAAAAAGAAAACTTCCTGATTTCCTTTACACTCTTACTCAATCTATCCAACTAGCACTAATAACAAACTAAGAATTGAGACAAAGATGAGGAGTGGGTACTAATGATCAAAACTAAAAATGTACCCAGTTCATTACACACTTTCACTGTTCTTGTTTTCAGAAGTGACAAAATGTTTTCATAAGCAGGCAAATTATTAAAATCTCAACTTCCTGGTGAGAGCTGGGATGTTTTCCATGAACTTGTTTTTAAAGAGAACTGTCCACAGAAATCAGATGAAAATTTGAATCTTTATCGCACTAATTGCTAATGATACAAGGTAAAAAGTGCTCCTCAAGAGACTTTGCAAAAACACTAAGGTGTCTGTTTCAATCTTGATGAAATCACTTCACAAATAAGAAGACGATCAGTTATCTGCAAAGGTACCAAACCTTTGTTGCACTAACAGACATTAGACACTTTAAATAAATAGAAAAAACCCAATGAACTTTAATATTTTTCTCCGCATTTAGCACATTTATGAAAATATACTTAATTCAGGGCCTGAATCTTAAATATCAGTAAAACTCTCAGAAAATAATTAAAAGAAAAAGACATTTTGACAGACGTACTGTCCAGATTCATTTAAAAATGTTTAACACATATCCTGAGCCTGAAATCTAGGGCACTAGTAGCTGAGCAGGGACTCAAAATTACATGAATGGAGTGAGTTTTGGAGTTGTGATGCACTCAGCAGCAGAGGCAATTGCTTTTCTCACCTATTCCACAAGGGAAGGAGGAAGGAAAGCATTTAAGAATTAAAAAAAAAAGACTTAGCACTCTGGGGTTAAAGCATGTTGTGCTGCTATAGGCTGAATCAGAATTTGCATTAAAAAAAAAATCTAAAAAACTTTTTACAATGAGTCATTTCAAAGTGAAGACTGAAGAAAGACAAAATAAATAAGTGACATCTGTGCATATTAGATTAGTTTTAAAAGAATATGTTCACTCATAATAAGAGGGGCAAGAAAAGGTCCTTGTTCCTGCCAGGAGGAACAGCTCCTCCTGTTCCAGGAGGTGGGTTTCCATGCAGAACGTACAGGAGGGAATATCCATAGATCATAAGTAAAGAGCACGAAGGAAGCCTACAACAGAAGGGATTACATGCCACAGCTCCTGCACAACGATTAAGCAATGAAGACAATCACATACTTCTTTTTCAGTTTAGTAATGATGAAAAAATTGCTGTCAGTAATCAATAGCCACCTAAAATGATGCTTGGTGTACAAAATTCTCTCTAGGTCCCAACTAGTACCTCTGATATAGGCATAACTATACATTAATTTAATACACATTGCATAATGTGCTGCTTAAAATGAGGCCAACCAGATCAAGGAGTGGCATAACAGGTGTAGTGGTTCCCAGGAGTCACAGGCAACCATATGTAGCTTCCAGTCAGTGGCTGTAGTTGCAGATGTGCAGGAAGGCAAGTAACATGGTGGCTATTCATGGGTATGGGTATAAGCAACAAAATAAATGTGTACAAGTTAGCATATCAAAACCAGAAACTGACTGTAGGATCAGGCAGAATTATCATCAAACCAGGTAACAGGAAGATGTGAGATAAAGCAGATCAGGTCTGCTTTAACTCACCCTTCACCTCGGTCGGAACACTCAGACACAAATGGGCATTCGCTTCCGAAGCCAGTGACAGCAGTGGGCTGCATTCATTCCAGAGTACATGACTCATTTTCATAGCATGATTTACACCACTATACCTTTTACAGGCACATATAAATTTCAGTAACTTGCATCTTACAGGTATTTACAACAATGAAGAACTTGAGTTGGGTGAGGGAAATCTGATGAACAGAGCTAAAGAAAGCTCAGACAAAAGATCGAAAGGGCTCTGTCAATGTAATAGAGGTATCAGCAAACACTAATTTCCTCACATACAACTAAAAGTAGCCTTGCTATTGTAAACAAATAAATATTTTTAATTCAATTCACTTAGCACTACCTATGACATCCATTTACTTTTCTGTTTCTCAGTTTGAACAACAAAAAGCAATAAAACAAGTTTCACTTTTGCTTCCAGCTAGTTTCACTTTCAAAAAAACCTCTTAAAATAACCCACTGGTTGATTGCACTGTAATCCAAAAGCTGCACACACTTCTGTTGGCCTCTGATTCAATAAAAGCTTTCATAGAACACTTAGGCTAGGTTAAATTAAGTTGATGGAGTTTTGATAACAAATATTCGACTGTTTTACAGAGACATTCATTTAGTCCAAATTGTTAGTACAGCTATTGGTTTCAACTGCAAATTAAGGAATTTCACAAAATCACAAAATGTTTGAGGCTGGAAGGCACCTGTGGAGACTGCTCAGTCCAATCCCCTGCTCAAAGTAAGGTCAGTAAGAACAGGTTGGCCATGTCCAGTCCAGTTTTGAGTATCTACAAGGTCAGAGACACCAAAGGCTTTCTGGGCTGATGTACCTAAAAGGGCCTCTCATCACCCTTCATTAGTTCCAGCTCTACAATGGCTTTGGCCTTCCTCACTCCATCCCCACACCCTGAGACTGTCCTTTATCACTTCCACCTCTTGTATGCTTTTTTTTTTAAAGCCATTTAATATAGAAAGCTCTGCCAGCATTCCGTTTTCTCATTTTGTGTGCACAGTCCCATTAACACAATTGTTTTTCTAATCCAGTACAATGGGGATATCAAAGTTCTGTTTACATGCTTTAAAAACTCTTAAATTAAAAAAAAAAAAAGATGGAATAACAATCCTACAAAGGCACAGTATTGTGGGTAGTTTTTTATGGTCTCTCCCCTAGTAACCTGCTGTAGAGCATGAGTTCCAAGATCAGGAGGCAGACACATCAAGTCATGGTTTGTAAACTCTGAACAAAGACTGATCAGTGAAGAACTGTGTTGTGCAATCTTCATAAAATAAATTAACAAACAAATAAATATTCCCCAACGGATGAGCCAGACAACCAATATCCCACAAGTTCCTCCCCAGCCCTATTCCCACAGGTAGCTGATGTGCAGACACCTGACTGCACTCCCACAAACACAGCTGCATGGAGACCTTGGGCTGATTTCCCATTTGTTCTTGAGCCTTTTGGTGCTGTGAAGAGCAAATTAATTGTGAAAACAAAAGCCAATTCTTAGGAGTTTCAGATGCCGTGTAACACCTTCAGAGACTGGGATACCAGTCTCTGGCTCCCCTCACTACTCTCAGCAAGGCCCTTGCAAGTCCTGAGGGCGCAGCCGCCATTTTGAGAGCTCTGTAATCCTCCTCCAGTCTCCTTCCCTGACATTTTTGGTGTGACCTGTAGGGTTTTAGTTCAACAAAAATATTGGGAAACCCTTTAAATCACTTTTCCAGAGAAAGGTAAACCTTCTTTATTCCCCGTAGCTCACCTTTTCTCTCAGTAGTTCCTCAGGTTTCCCTGTGAAACACCAGTTTCCTCCACTGGGGACTGAGGCCTCGGGCTAGTAGCACAGTGCCCTGTGCAAGGCCGAGTTCGTACCTTCACAGAAGGAGCACAAATGCCTGCCCTGACCTGTGAAGTTGTGTCTAGAGGACAAGCAGTGGTTCAAAAAAACCGCTGCTGACACTTCACAGACTCCGAGGGATCCACTGTCCCTCGGCAGCGTTGGCCGCCACCTCCCCCTCAAAAGAAGCGGCTCCGCCCCTGCCCCTCAGGCAGCACCTGCAGCTGGCAACAGGCGGGCGCCCCGGTGGGAGCAGGTCTGAGCTCCACAGCAGGGCAGCAGAACACCGGAGTAAAGAGGGAACTAAGCACTGCTCCTCTCTGCTAGTTCGAACTCAAGCACTGGGCACGGCAGCACCAGCTTTTTAACGTAAAATAGGATGAACAGCAGGTTAAGGTAACAGAAGACTAGTTAGCAGTGAGTTTTGTAAGGTTGGTTGAAATGTGTGTCCTCTACTCAGGTTGTTTTTATCCAGCTCTCCTGAGACCGCCGAAGTTGCTGGGTCTCCCATGAAGATGCTTAGCTCTGCAGTCGTCTCTGAGTGGGAAATATTTTAGGAGTAAAGAAACTCAGCTTTATATGGACTCCCCAGTAACCCACCCATCATCTCCATCGCTCTATAGGTATTAGTTGTGCCCAGCAAACAATAAACAACTACAGCCAAACACTTAACAGCATATTGTGTTCCAAAGAGGTTGTTCACCTCACTTGACTATTGTGAAGGTTTCTCATTATCACTACTGGAGAATCACAGAACATTAGGGATTGGGAGGGACCTCGAAGATCATCTACTCCAATCCCCCCACCACAGTGAGAGTAAACACCTTCATCAGGTGTGTTATGAGGATGAGCAAACAGCTGAATGAATACAGGGGGCAGAGTCAGAGAAGATCTTTAAGGATTCATCGCTGTTGTCCCTTATCTAGTTCTTTGACCATTTATGGGGTGTTTTATGATTAAATCTTTTCCCCCACTCACATACCTGTCGCTCAGAACTGAACTGTTGTTATTTTTGTTGTGTTTTCTTCCAGGTTTTACCACAGAAATCTGGGCACCCACCCAAAATCAATACATTAGCATCTCACTCAGCACAGCACCAGCATCACGTACCACAACTAAAATGTTTTTTCTTTCTCTCTGTCCTGAATCCAAACTTTGTCATGATCCCACATCACACATCTGCTTCTTCAGCCAGTGCAGCAGAGGTGGCTGTATTTGTGTAAGAAGACAGAGCCACTTGCCCCACCGAGTGCTTGAGCTGCTGGCGTGGCCCCAGGAAGGGAACACTCTCTGGAAGAGGAGCTAAAACTGAAACTACACCTGGAGAGGCCTGCTTTGCCTCTGATCAAAACAGCTGTCTAAGGAAACGCCCGACCTCGCTGCATCGGGGTCAAATGTAGAATTATGTGGCAGTTTGATAAGCTAGAGTACACTAATTTATTAGCTATTCTAAAAAATATATAGAGGGAATGTTATTATGGATTACTTTGAAAACTTTTATAATTAAAAACATCTGCAAGACATTTCACTGTATCCTCAGGAAGAGGAATTTCAAAGCACATGACTTCTAAGAAAATGATGCGAATCCTTTCTGTCCCAAAATCAGAGAAATCTGGTTTTCTTGTCTGGCTACAGTGGGAAGGGAGACTGAATGAAGGATGAGTCAGAAATGAGAAAACTGCTAGTATAAAGAAGTACATTATATTAGGAGCTACTGTTTCATCAAAAATGTTATTTAGAAAACAAGAAACCACAACAATAGATTTGGCTTCTCTTCCCCACTCTGCCCCTGAACTAATGAGTTTTCAGGTAACATATCCTTCTGGAGTGGATAAACGGCGACATCAATCCTGACAACACTAGCAGGCTACCACTGACAAAGAATGAAAGGAATACTTTGAGGATGATTGCAGGTAAAAATCGTTTCAAACTCCTCAGTCCTATGCTTCTCAGTGAGTATCACCGAATACCTAGAGCTTTGGTGATATATGGCCATTCTTTAAGAAACAAAACAAAGCCACAGTTCCATATATTACTAAATATCTTTGAGCAATTCATTGAATGTATGTATTTTTAAAATACAGTAAATTTATGGCATCTAAAACCAAACACAGTCAAAAACCTTTACAAGAAGTCCCCAGCACGGTTACCACAAACCTAAAAAAATTACTTAGTTCATAGCAAATGAAATGATGCATGAGAATAGCGAAAGCATTTATAAACAGACCTAAAAGTTACCAGAAACTTAAAAGTGGTTTTGGGCTCACTGGAAAGACATAAAAACCCCAAGTTGGACTGTCCCAGAGTTCGAGGTGTTTCTGTCTAGAATTTCAGTTGAGTACTTGGGCAACTCCCATACAGTTTATATCACAGAATCACAGAACATCAGGGATTGGAAGGGACCTTGACAGATCATCTAGTCCAACACCCCTGCCACAGCAGGACCAAGTCACACAGGAACAAGTGTCTCCAGAGAAGGAGACTCCACAACCTCTCCGGGCTCTGTCCTACCATTCAGTCCTGTAGTTCAGTTTGTTCAGACTTGTTGCTTTTGAGAACGAAGCTGCTCTGATATGGACAACATTCTTTTCACTTTCTACAGCAGAACAAGAGAAATGGGTTTAATACCTCCTCGCTGCAAACGAACAGGATAGTGGCTATAACAGATCGACCTCAAAGCTCTGCATCCAAAGACAGCCACAACCTGTGACCTTGCTAGAGCTGTGCCGTAGATGGTCCGGTGGTGCTCATTCCCAAAAGAAGCTGCTAGGGCAAAATGAGATTATGTTTACTGATTGCTTGCCTACCTTCACTCAGTGAGGGCTCACAGCTACTCTGTGAGACGAACAACAAACACCCTTTGCTAGGGGGACACAATATGGGCCAGAGGAAGAGAAGTAACATACCTGGTGTATGTGGAGAGGAGGTGCTAAATCACAGAGCTTAGAGTGAGTCAAATGTTTACTGAAATGAGTGGTTTTATTATTAAAACGGCCTTGTGTAAAACCACTAGTATTTTACTGACACTTGGTTATCGGTTTTGCAGGTAATAAAACACTTACAAAAGCTATTTTCTGGTATCAGAACTAAGCTTCTATGTTACAAAAAATTTTTCAAATCCTTTCTCGTTATTTCAGATACGTAGAGTCTCAGGTATAACTTACTGCACTGGCAACACTCATTTTAAAGGGTTTTTTACTCAAAACTAATGATTTTCTTTCAAAAACAAAATAAAAATATTTCTGGACAATGGGATAAGAATTAAAAACTCCTCCAGCCCAAATAAAGCCCTAATTATGAAATCAAACCACGTCAGGTTCTATTATTTTGAGAGAACACCATGCTTGCTGATGAACTGTATATTGCAGAATAATCATGGTTGGAAAGGACCTCCCTAGATCACCGAGTCCAACCAAACCCACAACAACAAAAGCCTAAATAACTGATTGATCAATTAACAGAAAATAACCCCCTACATGCCTGCCACTACAGCACGTCCTGAAGCACCACATCTACACGTTTCCTAAATACCTCCAGGGATGGCAGGATATACGGTGAGAACTACGTTCTCCCGATTTTAAAGGCATTTATTTGTTGCAGTAACTTCAGGTTACGTGCTCTGCGACAATGAATGCCTTGTACTAGCAGTACGTACCAAGACGGTCCCATTCTGATAGAGCACTCTGATTAGGACCGTAATGTTGCCAATGCATCAAAACAAAGATCAAGACTTAGTTGATTATATTGCCTTGTACTTTGAAAGAAAACACTCTGGAATGAGAAAAAAATATTTATACTATGAAACAGTGCAGGCTGTTTAATCAATTCCAGTGAAGAAGTGTGATGATATTTTGAATGGGTTTTTTCCCTCTTTAATGAATATTTGTGGGCCAGGTCTGTATCCAGCAATATTAATAACTATATTTGATAATCAGGCATTGATCCTCTTTATGTAGATTAATAACACCTAGAGTAACATAGAAAAATACCAGGTGTGTTTGCATTTTTGGTGAACAGTTTCAACGTTATAAGTTGCTTGCATAGTAAAACTCCTATTGTTAGTAGTTACCATTGTGGTTGGTCATCTGCTTTCCATTTTTGAATGAACCTTAGGGAACAAACCAACCTCTGCCTAAACAGAAACTGTTCATGGAATGGGTGTGAGCTAGAACACAGGAGGTTCCACATCAGTTTGAGAAGGAACTTCTTCACAGTGAGGGTGACAGAGCACTGGAAGGGGCTGCCCAGGGGGTACTGTGGACTCTCCTTCTCTGGAGATGTTTAAAACCACCTGGATGTGTTCCTGTGCAACTTGATCTAAGTGATCCTGCTGTGGCAGGGAGATTGGACTAGATGATCTTTCAAGGTCCCTTCCAATCCCTAATGTTCCGTGATTCTGTGACGGAAATGTTGGCAAATAGTGAGTACGACGGGATATGAATTTTCTTGAACCAAGAAACAATCCTGACAAACGATCAGAAATGCTGTCTGGGCAATATTCAGCCAGCTCCACTACACAGTATTTCCAGTTATCACAAATTAAATCCCTTTGTCCAAAATAAATTAAACATTTGTTTCCTGGAGTAGAATTCCGCAACGAAAAAAACAAGTGAAAGGCCTTAATCAATAACTTTGTAATTTTAGGGCTTGTCAGCTTACCCTTTCATTTTCAGGTTTCGCTCTTCTAGCACCAATGATGACAGACTGAAGGGATATGGAAATGGGTAAAACACCTCGAATTTGTAATTCATTTGGAAAACAATTTCATTTGGAAGGTCTCACCTCTGCAGAAAACCGTAAAGAAGTTCTATAGTGTAACTGCAACAGGTGAAACCATCTTGTGGCCTAAGAGCACCTGTCAAGGTCACACTTGCACCGGCATTTTGTATCTATTGGCACAAAAACCACCACTGGGGAAGGGAGGAGAGAGCTGATACTACACGACCAGCAAGGCCTGCAGTTCCAACCCCCACGCCAAATCCCTCTGACAAGCCAAGAATGGCTATGATGGGCTTTTTATTAAAATGATTGACTATTCACAGTGACAGCCACTGCCTTTGGGCAGCACTAACATGATTCTTCTCACAGAGAGTAATACCATTTGGCAGGCACTAACAATAGGGAGCTGCAACATGTTCTACTACTGTGGTTCATTTTGGAAGAGGCTGTCCCTGTCTGTGACCTCAGATCAACACAGGGGTTACACGGAGGCGGCGGGCATCGCTTGTTGTACTTATTGATCGCTATCTGTAATATGCACCTTTGTTTTGGGGCGAGGTCGCAGTACAAGAAAGAACATGAGCATGTACTTACCTGAGCTGGATCTCAAGTGTCCAGACACTACAGTAAATTTGAATGAGGTATTGATCTGCATAAGTAAAATAACTATCAAGAGCAGAAGAGGGATTGGACTAGATGATCTTTCGAGGTCCCTTCCAATCCATAATGATTCTATGATAAAGGAAAAGACTCTATATGTTTATAAAATATATGGTTGCTTCCAGCACTGAAATGACAGAAGGAACCAGACTTGGAAACCAAGTGCTAAAAATAACAGAGCAATGCTGTGCAGCAAGAAGAAAATATTTACTCTTCTTTAATCACATATGAGCAACATTCCTACCCAGGGAGGTAGGACTGGAATCAGACATCCCCCCTTCTTGTGTGGTTTCCAAATGGATGATCAGTTCATTTTTAACTCTTCAGGAGTGCAGTCAGGTTCTGGTACTTCAACATCTTGTCTTGTGTTTATTTCTTTCACCATGCTTTCCATACTCCCACTGTGCTGTGTCTAATCTGCCCTCGCCATCCTGCCTCCTCATTTAATCACGCATCAGAAATCTCCTTCTACCCTCCCATCTCACTACGCTGACTCTAATTTTCTCGTTCACAGAGGAGGTTGTCTTCTCCTCCCTGCTTTAATTACGACTCTGCATTTGAAATAAAAGTAATAAAAGCTTGTTTTCCTGAGATGTAAGTTATTGGTGCTCTGGCCCTGCAGAAACACGCACACTTTCATTTGAAGTCACTTTAAACATCCCGAGTCTAACAAAAATAAGTATGTAAGTAAATGAGAGCTGGGAATGCACCTTCTTTTTTGGCTGGCTGACCCCCTTGGAGCTTTGCCTTGGGTGTGTAACTGAGAGATGGGCACTCATGCATGAAGAATAGAGGCTTAATTAATTGGACTGGAATTGTAAAATGGTGTGCTTGATGTGGGGAAGGCACATTCCACACTTCTCCTCCGTAAAGAATGTGACATTCTTGTAGAAGTGTTGAAGAGTGGGTCCAAGAGCCATCAGATGGATAAGACTTGATTAAATTGGTACAGCAGGGAACCCCTACTCCTGTATCTCACAATGATTTTTTCCCCATGCATTCATTTAATTAACTCTCTATCTGTATCTCTGGTTCCAGAACACTTCTGGTGAGTTTTGATGTTACACGTTCTATGCAATTCATAGGACATCATAAATAATTTGTGAAAGGTGGAGCCATAAATAGTTTGAAACAGGTTTTCTGTGTCCAAATAAAAGCGCCACAAAAATAATGTTTTATGTCTGCCAAAATTAACTTCTATTTTTGTCCTTCTCAGCCTTCAAAAACACTGTTAAAAAACACCAAATTTTGATAAAAACCAAGTTTTGATAAAACAGTGACTTGTTTGTTAGAAACTGCTTATTTCAGCCTTCTCATGAAATGGCTCTTTTTTACATTATAAGCATTGCATACAAATAGATGGCTTAGAGATTATTTTAAATTATTTAAAATTTTAAAGCAAATTAAAAAGAATTCGGGGTTCTCATTTTCTCATAAACCATACCTTGTCTTTTTTTAATATACTGGTGGTGGTGTGAGAAAATTGGTCTCAAAAATAACTCTTGCATTCTGCTATGTTTTTGTATGGGAAGGAATAAACTCCTACAGGCAAATTTACCTTTGAGGAACAAGAAGATAGATTGTTTTGTGACCAGCAAGCATTTTAGAAGACAAAGGTATACGATTACTCTTTAAAAAACCTTTAAGATTAGTTTTCTTTTGTGTTTCCAAGACCTCTATCTTTTAGTTTCCTGAAGCACCCTGTGATATGGAGCAACCCTGAAGCTTGTTCCATCTTGAAGTCTGGAATCCATGTAGTTTCTCCTGGAGTGTGTGATCCACAGTCAGCTTTTGAGTGATCTTTTATTCAAACTCAAAGTGCAAACAGAATTATTATTGCACCTATTGACTTAGGGACAGTGGCCCTGGCAATATTACCTTGTTTTTCCTGTCAAAGACAGTTCAATGTGATCATCTTTAGAAATGATACTCATTTTTTCTTTAGAAACTATAACTACTTTTTGAAGCTACTGAGCTTTATACGAAGCTGTTCCTGATATTCAGAACAGCCTAGTTAGAAACTAGAAGTATATATGACAAGACATAAATGCTTAACAGCAAAGGAACTCTTGGCTGCACCTACCCAAGTGTCTATTTTCCTCACCAATGACCCAGTTTATACATGATTAGAACCAGCATTCTGTTACTCCTTATGAAGGTGAGAGTCAGCTTTTTGCTCCTGTGTCACATCTCTAGATGTCATATCAAGAGATACTCAAACACTGCGAGGGGAATTCTTGAGTACTTGAAGCTAACTACTGTTACGTCGCTGTTGTGAAGCCTTGAATAGCTGCCACCTAGAATTGCTAAGTAAAGTTGTAGTAATTACGACTAGCAGTGACACTCATAGTCTAAAACAACAAATTGTTTGACCTGAGTAAAATGGTAATAAAAAGTCATTTCCCCTCCTCTCTCTTATATGGGACCAAGTATTTTATCACCATTCAGTAAGAGGCTGAAGGCTCACATACCGCATCTGCTGAGCGGCTCTGAAAACCTACCTATTAGAGTAACCATCCCACGTATATACAGCACCACCCTATAAGACATCTGTAAACATCTTGGGTCTACAAGTTTGAGCTGGAATTCTGTGAGCTGTCTCATGAGACTTTCGGTTGCTGATTGAGCTAGAAAAATATTGTGATGCCTAGGCTTTCTTGTGGTAGTCTGGCAATCCATATTCGGGCCTGGGCAACACTGGGATGGGCACACACTTGCAAAAATTATTCAACAAGAACAAAAATGCACTGCTCTGTAAACCGTATAAACATCAAGGAACTGTTCACGAAGCACTACGAGTGTTTTGTTATTTCATTATCTGGCATTCTTTGAAGAGAAAATATCCAAGGTCTTACAACATTCGGCATCAGAAGGGACCTCGAAAGACCACCTAGTCCAATCCCCCCACCACAGCAGGATCACCCAGATCCAGTCACACAGAAACACATCCAGGTGGATTTTAAACATCTCCAGTGAAGGAGACTCCACAACACCCCTGGGCAGCCCCTTCTAGTGCTCTGGCACCCTCACTGTGTAGAAGTTCCTTCTCATACTGATGTGGAACCTTTTGTGTTCCAGCTCACACCCATGTTGCCCCTTGTCCTATCATGAGATGCACTGAGCAGAGCCTGGCTCCATCCTCCTGACACCCACCCTTCACATATTTATCAACATAAATGAGGTCACCCCTCAGTCTCCTCCAAGCTGAAGAGACCCAGCTCCCTCAGCCATTCCTCATCAGGTTGATGTTCCACTCCCTTCATGATCTTCGAGGCTCTGCGCTGGACTCTCTCCAGCAGCTCTGTGTCCTTCTTGAACTGAGGGGCCCAGAACTGGACACAATATGCCAGATGTGGTCTCACCAAGGCAAAGCAGAGGAGGAGGAGAACCTGTCTTGATCTTGCCTACTTCTTAGAGATACCTTGTACAAAAGCTGTTATCCACACTACGCAGGTTCTATGCATTTAGGTTTAAGTTGAAGTCACTAAGTATGGCTACAATAATTACTGCACTGATGGATCTCTGTGTGATAGCAGCAGACACAAACAGTGTATTGCTCTTAAAAAGAAGGGATAACATGGTGAAAAATGTACAGTTTATTAGTTTTTAATCTAAAGCCATTTTCATTCTAAGTTTCATGGTTCTCCAAGTGGCTTTCTTTTTATGAAACAGGAACAGGTCCCATTCTCATTTCTTTTAATAGGTGAATGTGAAGGTAAGAAAAAACAACCAAAGACACAGTGTGTATAACAAATTATAGTGAAAGGAGATTGATGTACTTTCAAGATGGTGATATAGCAGCCCATGCCGACTTTACAGCGCTTGTGGTTTATAGCATGTGCCATAATTACTTCAACTTAGAGCTGAATTGGCTTTGAAAATCCAGAAACAGTTACTTAGGCTATAAAATTGAGACTGACTTTAGCAAATTTGTTCCAAGAGTGAGAAGCTACATTTAAAAATGAAATTTCAACTTGCATGCTGTTTTCTGAGGCAGGCCAGGGGCACATGTCTCCTTGGTTCAGCCACCTATTTTGGACCAAATACAATGTGGAGCTGTCATGTTACACAGAAGAGACAGACGTGACCAGCTTCCATAGAAAAATGAGACAGCACTTTCTCTTGAACAAGATTATTTATGCATTTAAGCATGTGAGTCACTGAGTTAGCTAAGACATAAACATAGAGCCAGTTATAGCAGCTGTAAAGACACGGTGGGTTAATCTGCAGCTAGAAAGGAAGTTGGGAGAGGGGTACCCAAATTTTTCCAAGCTCAACCACATTCAGTCAGAAGAAAACCAAAATATAACACATGGTAGAATGACAAGATTCATCAAACATGTTTTTTTCAGGAGGAGGTTGACAGCATTTTGAACCTAGGAGAGCAGTTACCAGTCCAGTGAGAAACAATTGAGAGTAAACATATTTACTGCTAAAGGTGAGGTTCCTGAGGTACTCAGTACCACAACAAAGGTTTGTTGATTCTCTAGTTTAAATGCAGCTTTACTCTACAGTGTTCAGGTGGCAGATGGAAAACACTCCTTTGTTCTTGGTCTCCTGCTGCCTCTTACTCTACTCCTAGAGCTCATAACCAAGTAGGACATGTTTTTATTGCTGCTACAGGAAAAAGAACCGTATTTTTTTCATCACCTAAAAAAAAAATGCTTACCTAGCTAGATCAGTCAGAAACAGTTTGCCAAAACTGCTTTCAGAACAAAAAAAGTAGTACAATTGTTCCCCTTCTTCTGCTCCTCACAACCTGCTGGCAATGTTTGATGAGCATTCTCCCAGCTGCTGTTGCTCACAAAATCACATGCTAGCTGCAGTCTCTAAGAAATCTGGTTGGTTTGATGTTGTGTAGGAAACTGAACCTGTCTACACACTAGTTAGAGTGTGACTGAGCTATATCTGAAAGCCAGGATATTGCTGAAGCACCTGGAACGTAGCCCTGAGACACACACACCAAGACTTAGTTACTTAGGCAAACTACTGTGGAGCTGCACTGGTTCCAGTGTGTCAAGTGCTGGTTCCCACAGGGCCTTATGAACCAGTGTCTCCCAAAGCAACAACCTCAAGAATCTAGTCTCTCAAAATATTGAATTCTAGACACTAAAGATGCAGGACATACATATATGACAAGACTGGAGAGAGATGTAAGCCTGTCTTTGTGTGCCAAACTAGCTGAAATGAGCTAGCTCTGGGGCAGAAGATGCAGTTTATTGCTTAAGCTGCTTCTTAAGCATTGTATTAGGATATATTAATGTCTGACCAGGACTCTTCAGTAGGATCCAAACACACCAGACACTTGTAATTAGTATTGGAAGTCATTTCTACCCACCACTGCCCTTTTTCTCCCCAGTTAGGATAACTAATACAGCCCCAAGCAGATTCTCTTCCAACCCTCCCTCAGGAGGTACCATTACCTGGTACCTCTTGTCTTGTAACCACTGTGCCACAAGTTATGCTGAAGGGAAGGAAACTGCCTTCTTCACCTTGTGTGGAATAACTTCTAATGGGATCCACTCTGCAAAGCTTGATCAGCAAAAGATGGAACAGAGCAAGCATGACTACAGCTTAGTTGTCAGAGCTTCCAGCTGTGAGGTAGGAAACTATTTCAGTCCCTCTTCACAAGGATTAACAGGAGCAGAGATTGAACTTACACTTCAGTGAGTAGAACTTGAGAGACCTATGATAGCACCCAAAAATATTGTCTCTGGGATTCACAGTTCACCCACTGATCATCTTATCATTGGATTTTCCCAACCTTCCATTTCACTGTCTCCATTCAGTCTGGAAAAGCCCTGGCTTGTTTGTTCAGAGGCTCTACAGATCCTGCAGAAGTAATGACTATAACCATAACTTAGATACTGCACTGGTGAGTCACGATGGGAACAGGTTGTATGAAATTCCTAACCTGTTAGAGGAAAATTAAAAGCTTCTTGTTTTGCTTACAAAATGTTGTCCTTGCCCATTGGCTCCATCCCAGAAGAGCCTCAAAGAATAGCCTGAAGCCATTCAAATAGCCCTCAACAAGCCTGAGTGTCTGTTTTGATCCCTACGTTTGAAAGCCAAGCGCTGACTAATAGTGACAAAGTCAAGGCTTTTACAATATGTTTCATCAGTAGAATAAGAACAGAAGGCAGAGACAGCACAGAACGCTGTCAGAGACTACATAAATAGAAGAAACTTTAAGAACATAGAATCATGAGGGATCAGAAGGGACCTTGAAAGTTCATCCAGTCCAATCCCCCCACCACAGCTGGATCGCCTAGACCAAGTCACACAGGAACACATCCAGGCAGGTTTTAAATGTCTCCAGAGAAGGAGACTCCACAACCCCCCTGGGCAGCCTGTTCCAATGCTCTGTCACCCTCACTGCGAAGAAGTTCCTTCTCATATTGATGTGGAACCTCCTCTGTTCCAGCTCACACCCACTGCCCCTTGTCCTATCATTAGATGACACTGAGCAGAGCCTGGCTCCATCCTCCTGACATCCACCCCTCACATATGTATAGACATGAATGAGGTCACCCCTCAGTCTCCTCTCGAAGCTGAAGAGACCCAGCTCCAATTTCCTTTATATATTTGTCAAAGACAACCATTCTATCAGCAATCCACTGTTTAGGAAGAGGAGAACAAAGCCTGTGAGACTCAGAGAGGAAGATGATAGAGCACCTTCTCTACCCATCAGCTTAATTAGTCTCATTCTTGCTGGAGATATGTATACATGTCATATATCACAGCATATTTTAGAAATCCAAGGAAATCCCTTATCACTCCACATAAAGGCCAAACTAGTTCCAATTCAACATAGTTTTCTCAGTAGGAGTCTAGCCGACCACATCAGAGAGAATAGCTACCTGCACAGAGGTTCTGGACAATCTCCTTGAGTGAAGATTTGGTTGCAATTTGCTTCTATCTGAGGCAACAACCCCCATCACACTCTTGTCAGAGAGCAATGTACTGTGGGCACAGCAGTAGGCTTCAAAACAAACATGCTGCTGTGACATGCTGTCACTCCACTGTGGCACGTTCACATCAGCCTGAACCTTACGCACACCCCCTTTCTAATGACAACGCCAGCAAACATGCTAAGAGTGAACTTCAATATACAATGTTTTGGGAAGGCTCCAAATAGCTTAAGCAGGTCTGGGGCATCATGACAACATGGGTAAATAACATGGGAAAGTGCCTGGAAGGGACTCTGGGCAATCAGCTGTCGTGTGGCAGACACGAGGAATTCAGAGACATGCACGGAATCAGCTGCTAGCAGGGACTGCTGTAGTGAGTTTGTGCTTTGAATCATAGAATCACAGAGTCATAGAATCACTACGGATTGGAAGGGACCTCGAAAGATCATCTAGTCCAATCCACCTGCAACAGCAGGATCACCTAAACCACGTCACACAGGAACTTATCCAGTCGGATCTTTACTATCTCCAGTGAGCTTGTGGACAACTGTGAGGGAACCATCAGTGCCCACTGGTCCTGTCCAATCCAGCATATTACCACTAAAGTTCCCACAGTAAGTGCTAATTAAGAGGTATTTAATAATGGAATAAATACAAATAATTTTATAGCCTTCTTTGTTCACAAATATCTGTACACTAAGCCCTTTTAATTCCACAAACAGCATCAAACAGAGTGTTGTTCTTCAAGAGAGAAATCAATGTAGCAGCCTGCTGCAAACTAGTTGCAGCATTATGGACTCACCCTGAAACAGTGACATATTGATTCCCAGTACAAATACTGTCACACGGCAAAGTTTTATCAAATTGTAGTTTGGCAATTTACATTTTAAAAACCCGAGCAAGATGCCTTATTAACCACATTTATTTTTTTATCTAAAAAAAATTTAATTAATCAAACAAACAGAGTTCTTACATCCTACAGTAGCTGTTCCTGTATTGGATGGCCAGACCAGGACCTCAGGGCAGATAGTGCTTTATGCTATGCAACACAATATACATACTTAACCCTCCCATAATATTTACCATAAAGTAATAGCAGAAACAGAAAGCATTAAAATAAGCTCAGGAAAACAGTCCAGGAGATAAAAGGCAGATGAATCAGTTGGGAAGCACACAGTTCTTCATGCATCAAGAGCTGGGCTCAGAGTCAAGCTACATTTTCTCTCAGCCCTGTAAGACGTGGTGTTGATGGGCATTATCCTTTCCTCATGAATTAGATACTAATATCAGGTATTATAACACAGATCCTGCAGAAATGGTTCACACTCTTGAATGCTTTTTTCAATTACCCTTTCACACAGGGAGCGGATCTGGTTTTCCTCACGCTTCGAGGCATGGGAAAGTGCGGGGCGTGCTTATCCTCAGCGAGCTGGCCCTATCCCCAGCTATGCAGAGCTAACAGGATGATATTCTCTGCAGAGCTCTGAGGATGAAAGGCTTCTCTCCAGCCTCTACAAGTCAACACGCTAAATTAAGGATACCTCCGGAGATGGCTTTTACGTGTCACACAGAAATGGGGCTATTAGGGAATTTGTCTTTAAGAGCACACGCTGGAGACTGCAAACACGCCGGTGAAATGAAACGCTTGATGCACTTGAGGAGAGACACGCAACTGGGGCAGTTCTGGAAAGGTACCACTAGCTGTCAGGTGATGGAGAAGGGATGATGCTAACTGGCCAGACAGAAAGCTGCTGCACGCAGAACGAAAGAGGCTGCTGGTAAAATGTCTTTATCTGCAAGTCTCCACCCAGGAGATGGTTGGCCTGCCCATATGCTCTTTGCACGGCCAAACGTGCCATGGGAGCGAGGAGACAACTTCACACCTGTGCTGATTCTCCTTTTGGACCTCAGGTAGGTAGGTGCTTGAGAATATGACTAATTAAAATAGTACAACACATTCTGTACAGCATCCCAAACACTGCTTGGCAGCAGGTGTTTGCCCTGATGCCTTCGTGAAGGCTCTCAGATTCTACAGGTACTGTAGAACTCAAACATCAACCTCAATCCCAAAACACTGGCTACCATATGGAAGACTTTGAGCCTCTCCCAGGTGTAAGATTCACTGCACTTTTTGCCATTTTCCTTTCAGAGAAGACAAGACAGGAGATATCGAGGTTCTCAAGACACTTGTTTCTCCCTGGAGTGACTCCAGAGCAGCCACCCTCGGGGCAGTCTTGTATCTGCCCTGTTCGTGGGCTTTAGCCCTAGCTGAAGCAGTAATTAGTCCCTCCCTTACATACTTCACCATTTGCAGTGGTTTGGGATGCACATCTGCCATTTATCTGCCTCTGTGTAAGATTTAGCACCCTGTGTTATACAGAGCCTTACTCTGAAGGTTTCAGAGATCTTGCACATGTCGTAGAGCACAGATCTTGCTCTACCAGACTCCTGGCACTGCCATACCACAGTGCTTACTGGATCCACTGCTCCAGCTGTCAGTGAGGACATTCACCACAAATATTCAACAGAGAGATGCTTGGAGAATAATGACACTGAGGCTGATAGTTCCAGAGAAACAATTTTCCCCCAAAGCTTGCATGATAACTTGCCTCATACACTGAAGCATGAAGACACAGAACAGCCTTACTGATCTCTTATTGTGCAGGAGATTTGGGGTTTGGGTTTATCTGGCTGAGAGACATCAAGTGTCTTGGGAGAGATAAGGCTTCGACAGACAATATGATAAAGCTGGAAAACAGCAGCTGCATCTTCCAGAACATAGGACCTGTATGAGGTCATTTAATGTTTTGATCCTTTGGACACGTCACTTTTGGCTCAATTTGGGCACTGCCTCTTTGCAAAGGCACTAATTGACTTGGCTCTGCACAAGATGAGTAAGGACACGACAGCCAAGAAGCTATTCTTTAATAGAATGTGGAGAAATGAGTAATCCACCTCTTTTCCCACTACTTTCTATAATAGGTTCTAATGAAATATGGCAAAGGAAAAGATAGGTAGGTTGCCTTATGCAGAAGCAAGTAGATCATCCAAGCAACAAATCCGCGGTGCAGCAGTTTGGCATTTACCTCCAGCCCAGAAATTTGTACCAATTATCTTGCCATTAGCGGAACATGGTACATCACAGACTGCATACTCCAGGCATATCATTTCAAGGGCAGGAAAGGCATATCAAAAGCATCATGTTCTAATTCTGTAGATGAGGCTTTGTTTACACAATCTTATACCATCTCAGCTGAACGGAGGCAAGATCAGTTGGAAAAATTAGCTTTCCTATAGATAATGTGAACCTCAGCAGGCCTATTTCTTAAGGCTTATATTAATGTCAATACAAGTTTCAAGGGATTACCCGTAGGACACTCTTGAAAATAAGATGTCACATTTCAGCGAATTTAACCTAAGGCACAAATTTTTAAGTGCACACTGTAAATATTAAATAAATTTGCCTACTCTCTTGTAGCTGCTGCTTATTGTTTGAGAAATATTTCAACTTAAAAACTAAAAACTGTGAAAATTTTGGCATGTGCCAAAAGAATTTTGGAATTTTGACATAAACTGTGATCTAATTAAACAATAAGACCTGACAAAACAGTCACCACTGTCTGATAATGACCTCCTGGGGCAGTTAAACATACTAAAGCAAAGCAGAATAGACTGAGAAGGTCAGCAGCATCACTAAGAAACCTTTTACAAGAGCTCTGATGATTCTTATGGCTTCCACTTTCTTAGCTTTATTTTTCCCCTATGAAAAAAATAAACCACACTGATGGAAACACAGAACAAACATTATTCTGCATTATTTGCAAGTACAAAAACTCTGAAATATAACTCTGTTGTCTGATAAATAGTCCCAGTCTGGCTGGCACATTATGGTGCAGATTTCATTAACACCTAATTATCATTCTCACCTAAGATAATGAATGCCAACATACTGGGGGTAAAGGGAGCTTGAAGAAGACTCAAGCAAGACACAGAATCACAGAACATCAGGGATTGGAAGGGACATTGAAAGATCATCTAGTCCAATCCCCCTGCGCCAGGGCAGGATCACCTAGAGCCAGTTGCACAGGAACACATCCAGGTGGGTTTTGAACATCTCCAGAGAAGGAGACTCCAAGACCCCCCTGGGCAGCCCCTTCCAGTGCTCTGGAACCCTAACCAGGAAGTTCTTTCTCATATTGATGTGGTACCTTATCTGTTCCACCTTATACCCATTGCCCCTTGTCCTAGCACTAGATGACTCCCAAGCAAAGGGTCCAGCATTCACTGTTGTCAAGAGTCATGAGGAAGATCCTCTGGATCATGTGGTTGATGCTGAGCCACTTACACTTGTACTGGCTGTACAAGGTACTTATACTACTGGCTGCACATGTGCTCCTCTAAAATGGAAACAAGGATACATACAGCTCCACATGCTCTGTCAGATATAAGCAAGAGGTTCAAGTCCAACAGCATGGACAGCTTCTTTGTACAGATCGCTCCAAGCGGAGCATTCATACACAATTTAAGACTTTTGGGCATCTTACCATCATGCAATTGAGAATTCCTAATTTTACTGAGTTAAGCTGTACCCATTTAATAACTCAAAATGATGGATATGTTCACAGGTTAGGTTCAAGGTTCTCAATCATTACACCTAAGCATGAGCTGCAAAACAGGCTTCATTTTCATCTACAAAAAACCAGAGGAGTTTTTAAGGTAAAGAAATAATGTGGGGAAAAAGTTATATGACTTATGTTTTTATAACGCAGTCAAGTAACTGGAAAATCAGCACAGGTTCTCATCGTGGAGCTGAGAGATACATCATCTCTCTTTACAGATCAGCAGCAGGGCCTGTTCCTCTGCTATTTGCTGGTTCTTTGAAAGACCACTGGTTGAAGAGGGCAACATACAGAATCACACAACATTAGGGATTGGAAGGGACCTCAAAAGATCACCTAGTACAATCCCCTGCCAGAGCAGGATCATCTAGACCAAGTCACACAGGAACCTATCCAGGTGGGTTTTAAATATCTCCAGAGAAGGAGACTCCACAATCCCCCTGGGCAGCCTGTTCCAGTGCTCTATCAACCTCACCGTGAAGAAGGTCCTTCTCATATTTATGTGGAATCTCACACCCATTGCCCCTTGTCCTATCATTAGATGACACTGAGGAGCCTGGCTCCATACAACATACTTACAGGAACCTCAGGACATTACTCTGTATGTGTTATTTCTGCAGTCAATGGAAAGTTTACACGTACCACCAAAAAGTAATCACCTGCAGAAGATGGGGACCTGATATAAAGTGTAATTTGGCGTTAGGTCCACAGAAATACACGTGCTGATGCTGCTCTCTAACAGCCCAGCAGTACAGCAATTATTACAGTAATCTTATTACATTTACTCCCTCTAAGAAACAGTTTTGTGTGCTCCAGAAAATTAATCCAAATATGTTAACTTATTTTTTTGCTAATTAAGAATATTAAAGTACAGATATACAAAAGATTATCCTATTTGCTTTTGTATTGTGTAATACAGAGTCATTCACCCTCCTTGTCCTCTAAAATGTTTTGATTTGTTTTTTAGTTTTTAAACAGCTAATGCTATCCCTACCTGCTGAATTCCACTGGGATTTCTGCATGGTTTAGTCTAATTACTCTTGATGCTGGACCTCTCACACTATGAGCTACTTCAAAGGAGAGAACTAGAAAAGGGATTGCTTTTCTGAAAGGCGCAATATCAAGGAGAAAAGACAGCATTTTCTTCTCATGATATGACAGACAAATCATAAAGAAAATCTGTTAGAATGATAGATGGTATAAATTTTAATATAAAACACCAGCGGTTTTTTCCTGGAGTGGCTTTGAAATTGTACAGTCTTTGTTTTGCCCAAATTTATTGCTAAAGCCTCTAGTTGAAAAGTTCGCCAATGAAGAGAATCAAAGTAATCAGATTTTTACATTACAAGAACTAGTAAAATCTTGGTTCACGGCTATGATTTCCTAATGAAGCACCAGCACCTATAAATGAATATAATTTCCTGCCTCAAGGCTCCCCCTCGCTTTAAGTACAGTACCCATCAGCATTGACCAGATACTGCTGGATTATGATCTGGCAGTTTCAGGAGCAGCACAAAGCAGGTTCATTTTTTTAAGGTTCAATGTAGCAAGTAGTTTTATTATAATTTTTCTGGTCAAAGGAATTTTTCCGTAAATATTCCAATACATCCCAGTCAAAACATAGCAAACATTTTTCCCTGATCAACAACTGGTGCTTTATTATTAATCCAAACAAATATATGTGTTAAAGCCACGTTATGATGTTTAGCTTAGAAAATGCAGACTGGCAGTCACTCAGTGGTACTGATCAGAGGGAACTAATTTAACCTTAAGCTACAATTCCAGAACAAATTCAAACCAAAATTAGTTCAGCTTCCACCAGTCTACACCAAAGCCCAGCGCCCTGTTCTGTGGCAGCAGCAGGGAAATGAAAGTACCACAGCTGCCCAAAACGTGTGCTAGACAGCCGAGCAGCACACGGCCAGAGCAATAAAGGAATGCACTGATTCAGCAGCTGCTAACAGCAAGCTTCGTATGAAGTCGCAACCACAAATTAAATTAATCTCCTTCCATCATCAGAAAACACCAAAGGAAGGCAGAGTGCAACAAGCCATGCTGAAACAAGGAGGTGTTATTTATATCTTCCAGACACAGCACTGGTGAATTTGGCCCTTCATCTCTAAATTACCCATTTATGCCTTTACTAGGAATTTCAGGGCCAAAGATTCGTAAGACAAAAAAGAGTGTCGAGACTCATGCAACAGCTCAGTGCAGTTATCTGTAACCAATAGGTTCAGTCTTTGTCCTAAGTTCTCTGGGCCAAATTACAGCATGAGTCACAATGTACTTGATCAAGTTTTAGGGTTCCGTTTGAAGCTAGGAGTTAGTTCTCTGTTTTGCAGGTTCAGTATCTCAACTTGTGCAATACGTTCCCAAGAAGTACTTCCTTGCCTTTGTCAAGGTTTGTGGGCGTCTGGAAAGAAGATGATGAAGGGAGTAGAACACCTCCCTGATGAGGAAAGGCTGGGTCTCTTGAGCTTGGAGAAACAAAAGACTGAGGGGTGACCTCATTAATGTTTATAAATAGGGGTGGGTGTCAGGAGGATGGAGCCAGGCTCTGGTCAGTGTCGTCTAATGATAGGATGAGGGGCAGTGGGTATGAGCTGGAACATAGGAGGTTCCACATCAATATGAGAAGGAACTTCTTCACAGTGAGGGTGACAGAGCACTGGAAGGGGGTGCCCAGGGGGTTGTGGAGTCTCCTCCTCTGGAGGTGTTTAAAACCCACCTGGATGTGTTTCTGTGTAACTTGGTCTAGGTGATCCTGTGGTGGCAGGGGGATTGTAGATGATCTTTCAATGGTAGTAGATGATCTTTTAAGGTCCCTTCCAATCCCTGATGTTCTGTGTGTGACCATGTGCTTGGGGCCATTTTGCAGTTTATTATATCCCAGCATCTGAGGTATTAACTTGTTTTGTTGCTGGTCTGAGTGGAACTCTGGCAAATCACAGGATTTTAAAATGATTAAAAAAAACATAATAAAACTTTCTGACATTACAAACCAGTCTTAAATTTTCAACATTTTATAAATGTAGAAGTAACCTGATTTTATAAGAGAAAATTGTTCACAATTATAGGGGTAAATTCATCTCAAAGAGTAGTTTTCCTTTCAAATTATGAGTCCTAACACATGTCAATTTATAATAAAACTAATAAATATTAACCACGGAGGTATCAGCAGGCACCACTGTAATGATTACTGTGATCTGCTTATTGATAGCTGTAACAACTTCTAACAGAGCGAAGCTGGAGTCTTGAGGGTAGCAACTGCACTACATTTATAACTAGTGAGAGCTGCGAGGCTTGCCTTACATCAGAACATAAGGAAAATATCCCCCAAAAGAAGACTATTTGTTAGCCCATCCCTTTTGTTTTCCTATTACAACCTTGCAGTTTAACAGGCAGCAAACATTTCTTGAGTAGGAGTCATCAGAGTGATGCAAAAGGCTGCAGCCTGCTGGCCAGTACTGCTGCCTTCAGAGACAACTAGCCCACAAACAAGTTACCACTGGGGACTGTAGGGTGTGAACTTCCAGTGCATCAGCTGCTCTCTGGCAATTGCCTGTGAACACGCTTTTATCCAGTAGTTACCTCAAAGCTCTTTATTTTTCTTACATAGAGAAGTAAGCTGCCCTGAATCATCCCATTAGCTCAGGGGAGAGAAGGTGCAGACGAGCTGCTCCTCTGGGGCAGCTGATGCACTGTAGGTCCAAGCTCTTCCTTACCCCATAGTAATGGGCTTCAAGTTCTTCCAGCTTCACTGGCCTAACTGCAGCTGAATGGAGTGACTCAGGACTTGCATCGCTGAAGCTGCAAGCAAACCTGAGCTGTTACTCTTCTTCACGTAGGGCCATGCTGTATCATCAGTTTTTAGGTCTAAGTCCCAAGTGGAATCAGTTAAGAGATCAGCCTAAAAATCAATGGCCCAGAGATAGCAGCAATCCTTCCTGTAGATCTCACATCTTTGCTTTTAAATCTCCCCTCTCGGACAGACCCAGCTTGTTTCCTTCTGCTCCCGCTATATCAGAGTAAAACCCACAAATGGGCACAAGGTAAAACACGGTGTCTGAATTCCAGTCACTTGGATATGTCTAAAATTGGAGTTCAGGTCCTGACTTTGGTGACATATGCAGCCCCAGTATCACACAGATAGCCAGACCCAGCACTTCCTCACCATCCCGAGAGGTAGGCAACACAAATTCCCTACTAATGATGGCAAAGTGCAACAGAAGTAATATTTAAGAGAAATTCACTATTGTGCAAGATCAAGCACTTATCACTATGAGATAAGACACCATGATACCTCTTACAATGGGAAGCCTAATTCTGATTTTCTTCAGCCCTGACAGAGTTCCAGAGCAGCCGAAAAATGTCTCTGTTTGAGACTTTCGCGTTGGTTTCGAACCCAAATATTGAGGTTTCACCTCTGCATTTGTCTGTGTAACTGGAAGGAAGAATCTCTCATCAATAGAGCCTCTGTGAGTGCATTTTCCTCAGTGAAAGACATACTGTTACCTTTCAGCAGCACGAATGAGTTCACAGGTTCTTCCTGTTCAGCTCCCCTCGCTCACAGAAGCTGGTGTGGGGATCTCTCATGTGAACACGATCAGGCTGGCTGACAGGTGGAAGCTCACAATTGCAATGAAAAGTGCCAGCTTTCTTAAACTAAGTGCATTTGGCTGGGTTTTAAAATAGCAACACGTTTTGAAGACAAAAATGCCACTGTCAAGGCTGCCATGATTTCTGTGAGGTGAATCAGATCAAAAAGATTTTTGGCATTCCTGCCCTAGGTATCGCACCCCACGAGCACCACCGCAGCAACCCTCACCGGCACGGCGCGGGACAGACCGTGTGTGTCTGCGCTTGTGGGTCTACACGTGCCCACGCGTAGTTTCACGGCCAAAGTGAATTTAGAATCCCACGGCTAAATCCTGCGCTCCCTCACACACCAGCTAATCCCAGCAAAATTAGTGGGACAGCAGGCGTGCGAGGCAGCACAGCGCTGGCCTCCGGGCTGTGTGATTCCATTCAGTAAACACACTGTGGCACTTGTGCTGAATGAATGCTTTTACCTTCTCCCTTTAAACCTGATATTTTAGATATTAAGAGAAAATAATTACATCCTCCTCCTGGGAGGTTTATTTCAATCCTTGCCAGGGCCCCACTGTGACCAGTGCTTACATTTTTCAAAATTGATTTTAGGCAGCATAAATAGTCTGGAGCTGCAGATGACATTTTCTCACCCCGACAATGACACACTAGCACGGAAACATTTCCGAGCGCGAGGCAAGGTTTAGCTCTTTGGCACTGCTTATTCATTAACCCTTTTGTTCTATGCCAGCAAGCTGACTCAACAAACTAATTAATGGTGACAATTAGAAGGCTTCTGATTAATACCTTAAATATAGAGGCTTCTGCTTAAAAGGATTGCAATCCTATGACGTGTTACTACTTAAGTCGCTACTACACTGAAACTACTTAAGTTACTACAAGTAACTACCACTTAATTTACTGCTTTTCACCTGAACAGTTGAAACAGGTCATGCTTATGCTTTCAGCCAGTCCTGCAGTTAGACTGAAATACTTCAGCTTAAATCACATTCCTGACACTGCCTGCTCTTCTCGAGCTGCATGCACAAACACTCTCCATGGAGAAGCAAGCCATATTAATTTACCTCCTGTTTCATATAAAAACCTGTTCTGTGCAATTCTTTGTTAATAATTAAAGTGTTCTTCCATCACCTTAAGTTTACTTAATGATTTATATTTCTGACTGCTTTTGGATAGCTAATCTGGGAGGGGGGGTGGAATAGAAGGAAAAGACAACGCGCCTCTCATGAAATAGGCTTTGAGTACTGGAGCTGATGTTAATTTAAAACTAAAACTCAATCTAAGTCTTTATTTCCAGGCTGGTACTCTAAGCCCATAAATGCACAGTTAAAGGCATATTATATACACTCACACACATATGTGTATGAAGAAAAAAACCTATTTAGTAACTTTAATGACTGAGGTGTGTGGATCAAAAGTATTCAGCACGTTGTAACTTCTGGAGGTAAATACTCCAAGTTATAATTTTTATGCTTGATATTTACACAGACCTTTTTCTGTTGCAAGCCATGGAGACTGTCCATCCTTTCAGCTTTCACATTTCTTCCTGTTTCTGTTATTTATTTTTAAATCCATGATGTTATGAGGTGACAAAATGCTTATGATGATTGATGTAAATACTTGAAATGTGGAACATAGGAGGTTCCACATAAATATGAGGAGGAACTTCTTCACGGTGAGGGTGACAGAGCACTGGAAGGGGCTGTCCAGGGGGGTTGTGGAGTCTTCTCTAGAGATGTTTAAAACCCACCTGGATGTGTTCCTGTGCGACTTGGTCTAGGTGGTCCTGCTGTGGTGGGGAGATTGGACTAGATGATCTTTTGAGGTCCCTTCCAATCCCTCATGTTTTGTGACTCTGAAATCTAATAGCTACTACCCCAGTTGAGCACCACGCACTAACAGCTCACCTAAAAATCAGCTTCTGAAGATGAGACACACTGATGAAACTGTACAGAACATTTCATCATTCCATGACTTGAAGGCTAAATCCAATACAAACATCTTAACTAACCTGGCAAAATCCATGGGGCTCTGTGGGAAGCCCTAATATTAGTGGCCTTCTTACTTCCACCGCATGCAGAACTGGCTCACTACCTCAATTAAAATGTAATCTTCAAGGAAAATCCCTGAAGGCCAAGTTCAGTACAAAAACACTTCCAGAAATTTTTATTGGCTCTAGTCATGGCCACCAATATTCCTAGCCATGTCTTGATATGATTTTGGTCTGAAGAAGTCTGAATGCTTTAAATCCCCGAGCTTAAAACTCCTTCCTCCGAGCTGAATTTAAAACACATTGGTGTGACCACACTATGCACATAAACAGCCATCAGTGAAAACAGCAGCAACTACCCTCTGCTAAAACATTTGTCTATTGATTTTGCTACAGAATTAGTTACAGCCGTACCTTGAGTCTGTGCAGTAAATCTGTTGCTGTTTAAGTGACAGTATGAAACTCAGATCATATTGATGTTGTGGGTAAATGATGTTTTGGCTCAGTGGCTGCTGGAACAGGGCTGCGCCAGCCCTCTGAATTACTGCACTTCCTAGAAATTTTGCACTTCTGGAATGTGAGTGAGGTTTCCACCCTGGTCTTCTAGCGTTACAGTAGCTGCTTAGCAGGAAGTCCTTGCTTTCACATGAAGCATTTTTGATAAGTTCACTTGCTGTATTACATTAACACCCGGGTGCATGTGCACAGGCACTTTTGGTTGTTTATCTACAACAACCAGAGTGTGACAACACTGTACCAAAAGAATCGAGGAGAAAGCAGCAACAGAGCATTCAGCCCAAAAACTTCCCATCAAACATCTTCAGAAGTTGCTTCATTTGCCATGTTGACCTGCATGAGCCGTTACGGCCATTTGGCTCTGAATTATTAACAATCAGGAGAACGATTGAGCACCCCTTGTCTATATCCTCCAAGATAAAAACAGTTTACTCTCCGTGTTAGTTAGGAAACAGGCATGAGCACTGCAGCACTCAGCTTCTAGTGATAACCTTGTTAGCACTCCACAGAACTGTACGTAACCACTCAGCCTGACAGCCCCTCGCATGTCTCTCTATGAATAATTTTGTTATACCTCATCCACTTTCACGTGCTCTTCGTTACAGCACGCGACTGCGTTTATTAGAGTCCGCATCAGAGAAGTCTTGTTAGCCTTAATGGCTCAACACGCTGCCTGACCTGGGCTGTAAGCTTGGGGCTTTTTAAATTCCATTCCCCAGGGATTTTTCACTTTAGTTTTTCAAAATTCCTGAAAGGAACCTTACAGGAAGTAAAACAGTTAAATATCTGACAAAAAACATAATGAGCAAGTTAACCACCAAACAGAACGAAAATGGAGTGCGAGGTGAGCACTCAACCTCGGTATAATATCTAGTGCAGGAAAGCTATGGTTTTGCCACCAGAAAGTTTATTTTCTCTTGGGTGACAAATGAAAGGTAATCTAGGATCTATCCAGAAAAAGTTCATTGGTCCAGTTACAAATTTAACATATAAACTGGAAAATTGAGAAAAAGTGTTGGAAAAATTACTGGATAACTGCCTGAACTGTTGGAGAGTGACATAGGAGAAAGGGACCTGGGGGACCTGAGAGGACAGCAAGATGATCATGAGTCAGCAAGGTACCCTCATGGCTAAGAAGGTCAACGGCATCCTGGGGTGGATCAGAAGGGAACAGTTAGTAGATCGAGAGAAGTTCTCCTCCTCCTCTACTCTGCCTTGGAGAGACCACATCTGGAACATTGTGTCCAATTCTGGACCCCTCAGTTCAAGGAGGACATGGAGGTGCTGGAGGGAGTCCAGCGCAGAGCCACAAAGATGATGAAGGCATTAGAACATCTCCCTTACAAGGAAAGGCTGAGGGAGCTGGGTCTCTTCAGATTAAAGGAGACTGAGGGGTGACCCCATTAATGTTGATAAATATGCGAAGGGTGGGTGTCAGGAGGATGGAGCCAGGCTGTGCTCAATGTCATCTAATGATCAGACAAGGGGAAATGGGTGTAAGCTGGAACAGAGGAAGTTCCACATCTTTTGAGGTCCCTTCCAATCTCTAATGATTCTATGACTCTATGATCAATAAGAGAAGGAATTTCTTCCCAGTGAGGGTGACAGAGCACTGGAAGGAGCCCAGGGGGGTTGTTGAGTCTCCTCCTCTGGAGACGTTTAAAACCCACCTGGATATGTTCCTGTGTGACTTGGTCTAGGTGGTCCTGCTGTGATGGGGGGATTGGACTAGATGATCTTCTGAGGTCTCTTCTAATCCCTAATGTTCTGTGATTGTGGGATTCTTTACTTTTACTGAGCTGACTAAAAGAAGTGAGGGGAAAGTAATGCTACCTGTGGTCTATATGCATACATCTCCATACGGTTTAATTAGAAAACACCATTATCATCACCGCATACCTGAATGTTTCCAGGGATTTAATAGGGATTTGGAGGTAGGAACTGGGATCCAAGTTCCTTGCCTTTGCTAATAAAGATGATATGCCTTGGGAAATTGAGGTGTCAGGGGAAAACGTTCTTGAGCAAATGCATAATTATAAAAATAATGAGTCATCAGGCACAGACGATGATGTTACATCAAGAGCTCAGAAGGGCTACTGGCAAAAGGCAAACTCTTTCTTGGGAGAGCTGCTGTCCTACAGGAGTCAGGCCAAGCGAATACTGTTCCTTCACTGCGTGACATCTCAGAATGATCAATGAATTGGAGTTTCTCTCATCCATCATGTCTGATCACCTATATTTGGTACACTGATTCAAGCAATATGAAACTATGCCCCACTTAATCTTCTGTGATTCATTATGTTTGCGCCTGGATCATTAGCAAGTACGGCGACACACTGACACTCCCGTTAGAACAGGCCTGTGACCAGCTTCTTCAGGAGCAATTACTGGGGAGTCAAGGAACCGTCTTCCTAACTAGAAAGACACTGCTTCTAGGGTAAACATTTGTGCAGCTGAAAGATGAGTGAAGAATTCAGGTGAATTTCTGCAGAGCAAAAGGTTAACTACTGGAGACTTCTTACTGAAAACTCCACCTCTGATTATTTGTCTTTTAATATGGTGGAAGATCCAGGAGCAGTATGATGGTCAGGAGCAGATCCAGGAGCAGTATGAGCATCAAAAGCATCGAACTTGGGACAAACGACAACCAGGATGACACACAGACATTACAAGCAGCGATGCAAGTAGACAAGAAGTTCATTGTTGACAACAACAGTAACCTATATCATAATTTAAAAAAAAAATAAATAAATCACAAAATCACAGAACATTAGGCATTGGAAGGGACCTCGGAAGATCATCTAGTTCAATCCTCTGGCCACAGCAGAATCACCTGGATCCAGTCTAGACCTAGCAAATAGCCAGTGAAACCCCTCCAAAATCTGCACTGCCAGGAAAAAGGGAAAAACTAGTTACATGGGTAAAAAAAAATCACAGTGAATAACAGCTCAACTCTTTGAGTGCTCTAGACAGACTAAGATTATTTACCCTAGAAGGGAGATGAACAAATACTGAAGGCATGCTAACAAATAACACAGCAAAGCTAAGTTATGTTTTCTCTGCCACTATCAAGAGCCAGACACCCTTCAACCAAGTTAAACATTGGGGAACTCCAAACACTTTGTACCATTTGTAGCCACTGGATGTAAACAAGACAAAACACTTTGCAAGATAGGACACTGACACAACTTCACAGAGAAAGAAGCTTAACAAAGCCAGGGTGATCAGAATGGGGTTTTGAAAACACTGCGGAAGGAATATTCAAGTATTTCCTTCCCAATTTAACTCTGTCTCAGCATCTTACATGTTGTCAGGACACAATGCTGCAGAGGACAAAATTCATCCCACACCTTCCTAATGTAGGACAAATGTAGACACTTGTTATCTCAAGTGTCTGCCATGGATCACTGTCAGAGACAAATCTAATGTCATTTCCTGAGTGCAGACAGCTCCATTTCTTTGTTTTGATTGTGTTTATTTCCATTTGCCAGGCAGGCAGGTCCACACAGCAAAGTCAGTAGCCAGCTACTAGCAGGTGAATGTTAAACGATCTGCTATCACAGAGTAATAATATATTCACAATATTTACAGCGGAGAGGTGGTGGTTTTATTATGTGGACCGTAATTCAGATGCTCCTTTATACTCTTCTGGCTGTGAGAAACAGCCCACCCTTCCAAATGGTGCAGATGCTGCTACTTACACCAGTCCTGAAGACTGTGCTTTGCACTCGCACGACTTGCCTAGCTACACCACATGGAAGAACTCTGTGCCTGTGCTGCTTAACAGGCCTGACTTGATCTGGTATGAAAGCTGGTAGTCACCTTTGAACTCGACTAATCAGATTAGAAAAATGAGTGACAGAATATTTTGGAATATGCTTTTCAGTGTAAATACCCAAATAATATTTTTCAACATTCACAGCAGAAAACCAGCTGCCAAAGCAGTAGCCTTCTCAATAAAAACTACTATAAAAACTCCATAGGCTTTTATGCCAGATTCTGTAAAGAAAAATAAAAGAATCCTCTGCAGTCCATGTGGGGAGGACATCTGGGTCTTTGATTTGCACTCCAGAGTAACATGTTTATTAAAAATGAATAAGCCTATAATTGATAGCATTTTGAAGAAAAAAAAAAGTCATACAAACCAAGTGAAGCAAATGCAGAGGGATTTGCTTGAGTTTGGAAGGAGCTTAAAAAAACCCCCAAAAACAAGAAAGCTCAAAACAAACTGTTCTGTTCATCCCAAAAGTGGACAACTCTGAAATCAGCGATACGTTCACTGTCAGCACCTGTAATTAATTCATGACTCCCTGGGAGAACACATGTGAAACACTGGCTACACAAGGTTACGACAGGTACATCTTGATCAGCACAGAGGGGCTGGACTGCAGGGACTCCAAATGTGGCTATAAGAGCAAGTCAAAGTGCATTTCCACAGCAGCTCCCAGTTTGACACAGCCTGCACTGCTCAACATTACAAACAGGTTTCAATATCACAGAATCACAGAACGTTAGGGAACATCAAAAGATCAGCTAGTCCAACCCCCTGCCACAGCAGGATCACCTAGACCAAGGCACACAGGAACACATCCAGGTGGGTCTTAAACGTCTCCAGTGAAGGAGCAATACGAGACCATCACACCATCAGTAGAGGATTATCTGTGGAAGGTTCACAGATTATTTGCACAAGTTCTTGTTAGACAGGAAGCTATAGCAAAAATCAAAAGGCTCAGCTCCTACCTTAAGTCTTTACTCAGCCCGGCAAAATTCACTTCTAAAACAACTGTGCCGTGCAAACTTCTATAGGAGGAAGCCTAAGGACTTGTGTCAGGGCTGGAAAGCTTCCTAACTTGCTGGGATGGTTTTCTAAAGGTGCTGAAAGGTCCTTTGGTGAAAACCTCTATCAATGCACATATGTTATGGAAAATAAAAGCCCATTCAAGTAAAAGGACTTTTCCTGCTCGTGTATTCAAGTGTGAAACCTTCAGGGATGAGCAATACTGAGGCCTTCAAAGGTCCAAGAGAGGGGAATACAGATTTCCCCTACAGTATCAAGCAAATAGCACATAACATGGAAAAATACACACGTGTAACCCCTAAATGTATACATTGAAGTGATTTTTTTTTTTCTTTTCAATGTATAAAAATATAACCCAGTCATAAATGAAAACTGCAAGGATTGCACTGGGAATAAGAGGACATGCTAGCCCCCATCTTCACAAGGCAAACAGCCTGCTAGGCAACCCCAGCACTCTGTGAATGGCTCAGGTACTTCTGGCAAAAGAGAAGCATCTGAGAACACTGGGGAATAGTGAGCAGCAACTGGCTCATTACGAGCTGTATTAATAACACGGCTTGGAGGAGAGGCAGTGTTTAACAACGTGGTTACAGTGATTCACTGCCAGGCACAGAGAGAGGGGACCCAGCTGATCAGCCAACTTCCCACTGATGTTCCCTACCCTATCAAGCACCCTGTTGTCTCTGCCACCCCAGGCCACGTGCAACAATTGCACCCCAACCTTTTGTTTTGCTCGCCTTTCCCTCATTATATCATGAGAAAAACGTCAGTATCTCCTCTTCACCACAATTCCTAGGCAAGGAGAGATGAAAGGTGGCAGGGACCAGGACCAGTCCATTCCCAAGCTTTGATTTGCTTTGTCCATGATACTTTGCACTGCTGTCATAACTAAGAGCTGAGAAGAAAGGGAGAAAAACATATCCCAGAGCAAATGGATGCATCCGTTGGCCTGTGAGAAGGAGTTGGCAGTATACCCTGGAATTCTGAATGCTCAGAAAATTTGTCTTGGTAGAGGCTCAGGAATATGGATGTTTCTATTTTGCCCAAAGTAAAAATATTGGTCAATGTGAAATTGAACAGTGAAAACTTCCAGCCCTCTACACTTCCTGTATCTCACACACTTCTAGAACAAAGAACGTGCATTTTATGCTGTTTTCTTCTACTAATGTTTTATGGGCATTTATAATGTAGCACGGAAGAGACTTTTAAGAGGGGGAAAAGGCAAGTTACAATGACATACCAAAGCTTTTAGAAAAGGCTCTGATTGCAGAGGACACAGATCATGCTACCTGCCTTTTTCTTCTAAGGTGAGGAACAGAAAACATCGGGCAAGTAATGCAGATCCTTTCTGTTGCCACTGAGGCACACATTGGCATAGAAGGAACATATTTCAGATCAGATTTTTCACACCTCCTGTTTTGATTCCATCAAAAGAACTGGGTCTACAGATCCAAAAAGCAGTATCTATAGATCACCATTAACACAACAGGTAAATAAGCTAAAAACAGAGTATTATGAAGGAGAAGGGGGAGCAACCTGGGTGATAACCCTGTAACTAAACTGAGTTCTTCGCGTATTTTTCTCTTAATTGCTTGATCAAGGCATCAGAAACTACACTGTTTGGAAAGGTAAAGTTCCTAATAATATTTTTTATATTATATTTTATTTATTATATTATCCAATAATATTATTGTTATTTATTATATTATTACCCAATATGCATTTGTACATCTCAAAAACGATGGCTCCTGGCACTTGTAGAACACAGCAGAATTTATACCTAGGATGCATGATTGATGTTAGCCAGTTAATCCTTCAGAATTCCCATAAATTAGCTCTCCAGACTTCTCTTCAGGAGAGTATTGGGTAGTCTGTTGTTTGGATTTTACAGTTACTGACACCTGACAACCTTTTCAGCTGCCAGCGTTATCTACTATCTTAATCAGGGAAACATGAGCAACACTTCCCCCTCCCAGTCCTGAGGTCAGTGGTCTTGAAATGGGAAGCTATCATTTACTTCAAATCTAATGGTTGTCCCATCTTTAGAGGGATATCTGAGCTGCTGGACTCATGGTGCACACAAAGCTAGGCGCATAGGTGCCTGTGCAAAATTGGATACAGAGAGTCATGGGCTTGCATCAAACTAGACCAAAGACTCAGCTGCTTCTCTAACACATCATGCTGGCGTGTGAGGGGCTCCCCAGCACTCCACCAGGGACAGACTGAATTCTACACAGAATCCTCAGGGATTGGAAGGGACCTCGAAAGATCATCTAGTCCAATCCCCCTGCCAGAGCAGGCTCACCTGACTGGAGAAGCCATGGAATTGGAGTCACTCAGGATAGGAAGGAACCATCATCCAGTTCCAACCCCCCCAGCACATCCATGGCACCTTCTACAATGTTCGTAGTGTTGCATATGTGAATCTTGTAACTCTCCTCATTACTTCCACCAGAGACTGAGTTCTGAAAGAGAATCCTACTGTTAATCAGATCTTTCCTTAGTTCCCAGGACTGCTGCACACACAGCTCCTCAGTGCAGAGCAGCACTCTTTTGGTGTGGCAGAAGGAAACTGCACACGTCCAGCAACAGAACATTTACCTATATATACACAACAGACAACCGTTTTCCTTCCAGTACAAGACAATGAAACTGTTGCTTAGCACAAGCTGCTTCAGTAAGCACAGGGCACTGAGGTAAGTTCAGCTTCAATGTACTATATTAATACCCACAGCCCTCAATCAAACAGGTTTCCAGCACGCTCCCTGTAAATGTGTTTTCTGTTTGTGTACTGAGCCAGAAGGTCTTTCAAAGACCTGCTTTATTCAGTACCACAGTCAAAATAGTCAAAGTAATAACGGCCTGGAATCCAGTAATAATGTTAATTCCAATACCGCAGGATGGTAAAATTCCTTCACATTTCAGCAAACAATCTGTCTTTCTTACAGGCCGTAGCCGTGCAGATGACTGAGGCAGTCTCTGAGGAGGCAGAAAGGCATGCAGAAGTGGTCTGAACTGCAGCTTGTTAACTGTTCCAGGGAAAGCAGAGTCCACTGCCTGTAATGAGCTCACTCTTTTAAAACAAAGATATTGCACCAACTGTAGAGCAAACTGGTGTCACCAATTAGTGACAATACAAGCTTGATTATTGCTCCTTCTGAGGTAAAACTGTCACCGGAGAGCAAAGCTGCTCTCATCACTGGAGAGCACAGAGTTCACTGTACCACCTCTGAAAAATTATCCAGAGGACAGAATAACAAACACTACAGCGACTACAGCATCCTGCTATCCACCAGTCAGCTTTTCTACTTCATTTCCTTAAGCACGAAAGCTTGGAAATGCATGACTGCTACAGTGGAGAGTCCGTCTGCAAGGCATGATGCTGGCATCCCATGACACACCAAGACAGAGAGGAAGATGGGAGTTTCTAACACAACGTCAAACACAGCAACGGCTTTCTCGTGAAAGCGCTGCCAGCCGCAGTCAAAGCACAGCTTTTGGAAACAAAGACCTTTGCCACCAGCCTGAAAACAGCTTCCAGGGTCTGTATCTCGTAGGTGTTCGCAGGACGACACCCGTCATCGCACTAAATCCCAGCGTGTTCAGAGTTTCATCCCTTGCATCTGCACGGGCTGCCTGGATCCCATACTGCTCCACAAGAGGAAAGCCGAGTGGTCTAGAAACCTCAGGTCCTCACTCTCACAACAGACTGTGAGATGGGTCCTGCAAGCCCTGGCACCAACAGAATTGCTGGTTTCTCTCTTCTCTGCAGCTCCCTGCACAAACACTGATCAAAATCCCACCAACCAGTCAGCTCAGCGGCCTCTGCAGCACCGTTCATTTTGCATACACCACGTTCCCTGTGGTTTTGGTTTTCTTCAAAAATAGGAAGGAATTCTTTCCCCTTCCTTCCTCCCACCCCAAATATTAAAATGTATGGCAGAACTGAAATCCAGCCAGCTCTACCTGTGCTGTTACAAGTAAGGTATTTGGCTGTTTCACGACAGTATCCGGAGATCTGTGTAACGCAGACATTGGTATTTCAGGGTCTGTTCCCTACAGCTCATCTCTATTAGGAAGAGATTTATTTTCCTTTCACCAGGCAGAGGAGAATGCACCCTGCCCTACAGAAGCATTGTTAAGTTTTCAAATAGACCCTTCTGTTTCCAGGATTTTCTTTGAGATTGCTCCAGTCAGTGCTTGATAAAGTAACGTGGGCTGTATCAAAGTGTTGATGCGCAAGCCCCAGGAAATCATGATCCTCCAAAACTTTTATGCCAAGTCTCTCAGCTCCTGCTACAGTAGCTAAGACAGGACAAACAACACTTAACCTCCCAAACCTTTGGGTTCCTGTGTCTAAAACTTCATTCCTTTAGGGTCTGCTCGTTCCTAGCTATCGCAGGCTCAGGCCAGGGTACATGATGCTTTGTTAAGGATACAAAGAAAAAGGCAAAAGCATCTTCAGGAAGTATAACTGAAAGGTTGCCAGAGATCCCACAGAACATCAAAAAGGTGTGCGGTGTGACAAGGCTTGGGGTTTGTTGTTTGGCTGGTTCTTTTTACAGAATCACAGAACCACTCTGGTTGGAAAAAAAACCTGGGATCATCGAGTCCAACCACCTACCCTACCTACGAGTCCACCCCTAAACTGCATCCCTCAACACCTAGGATCATAGGATGTTAGGGGTTGGAAGGGACCCAAGAGATCATCAAGTCCAACCCCCCAAACAATCCTCATCCAAACAATCTTTAAACACATCCAGGGATGGTGACTCAACCACCTCCATGGGCAGCCCATTCCAGGGCCTGACCACCCTTTCTGTGAAAAAATTTTCCCTAATCTCAAGTCTAAACCTCCCCTGTTGTAGCTTGATCCCCTTCCCTCTTGTTCCATCACTAATTGCTTGTGAGAAGAGACCAGCAGCAACCTCTCCACAAGGTCCTTTCAGGTAGTTGTAGAGAGCGATGAGGTCTCCTCGCAGCCTCCTCCTAACAAACACTCAATTTCCCCACGGTAAAAGCCTCTGTAACAGTGAGCTGGAATGAGCTCTTTGCTAAATCAGGACTCCCGGTACGCATCTGTAAGCGTGTGAAATGGGAAAATCCAAGGAGGCAGGCTCCCCAGCGCTGCATGAAGGCCTGATCTGTGCTGCAGACCAGAAGGTCACAACAGAGAGTGGGAGGAAGCACTGTTCTGCTCCATTCGGGCAGAAGTATTTTGCTTTTGTTCAGAAGCATAAGAAACTTCAAAACACCATATAAGGGCAGAGACTCAGGACCTGCTGAAAAAACCTGCTGGAGTCAAGCTCTGCGCATAACTCATATGAACGTTAATGAGAGTTAAACGCACGCACTGAAAGAAGAATGGACCCCTTGGTGATTTGTCAAGATAAAACTCAAAATAACTTTGAATGCTCAGAGGTAAATATTAGGTTTAGGAATTAAAACCAGCAGAAGTAGTGGAACAATTGCCTATAATGAGATCCAGGAACAATCTACCCACTGTACCAGGTTTTCATTAGAGTTATGGCCTGCAGCCATACCACCTTGTGCTGTGATCTTAGAAGCTTAGACGGGTTGGGCTTGTTAGTATTTGGAAGGAAGACCTCCAGGCAAGCTTACCACTGCAGGAGCAGCTTAGTGATGCCATAGATAATGTTCTTCCTTCTGATTCAGTATTGAATCCAGGTGTTAGGAGATCTGAAGTTCTTTTGTGCAAGATCTAAATCCAAGGATCTGATGATCTACGGTCATTGAAGCATGCCTGTTGTCTCTCATGAGGGTACGACGTCACACTGAAATGGCTACTGCATTTCCCTGTAGATGTGGCTTCTACACCAGTAGTTGGTAAATGATGCCAATATAATGCAACTATGAACTTCAGAGAGGTTGGAAGGCTGAACTTGCCAACGTGGGGCAACTGGTTTAAGCCCCAAAAGCTGCAGAAAGATGCTAAGAAGTGTTTGCTTTTTTTTTTTGTTAAGGGTTCACATCTACCCTGGAAGTATCATTCCATCTCAGAGCTCTTCAAAGGGAGGGCTTTTTGAAACGTGTAGTCACCACTGGCATTACAAAATGTTTCAATAAGCACTCTAATCCCTGCACACACAGCTGAGCTGCCTCTGCAGCTGAACCATCCGAGTCTGCAAAACAGGCTCCAAACTCTTAAGGCTACGGTTGGAGGTGCAGCTCCTGAGGAAGCTCAGCTGTCTAGCTGATGAGAGAATGGCTGACAGCTTGTCGACTGTCCCATTCCTGCCTCTTCAATCTGTTTGAACCCCTGAGGAATTACACGTGCGAGGAATTAGGTGCAAATTCAGCTGTGGACACTGAATAGGTCTGTACACCCAGATCAATGGGGCTACTCACAGTACGAGAAGTTAAGGATGCATCTGCCTCCAAAGAACGAAAGCAACAACGAGCAGCACAGCCACACAATTCCGAATTGATGTTCTCGATCTGTTAACCTCCCTGGTCGTCATCCAGGACGCTGTGCTAACATCACTTGGCCTGTCCACGTAGGACATAACGCTGAGTACTGCCAAGAGAGAGCCCTTGAGGCTGTAGTGCTCAGAGGGCTGCCTCCATCAGGAATTCACTGAAATCCATCAACTGGAGTTCACTGAATTCAATGGGATTTCAGCGCATTCAGCATCCCTTAGGAGGCAATTAGCACCTTCCAGAAAACAAACATCAGACAATCAGACCCAGGAACTTCAGACCACTTTTCCTCTGGGTTTTGTATACAATTTGTATATAATAAACAGGCACTTACATTTGTTGCTTTCATTTTAAAACGTAATTTTGAAGACAGTTTGAACTGTCTATTAACATTTTGTATCATGCTAGGAATAGACACAGCACAAGTCTGACACTAGTGAGTAATCTGTCGGTGACTTGCCTGAACCAAGATGCTAAACTGATTTAATATGAAAACGCATTATAATGTGACCCAAATAAACTATCTTTCTCCTTTCCCATGATTGTTTTATTTCCATCATGTGACTGAATAAAGTTATTTGTTCAAGATACCTATATAACCTCCAATAGCTGCTCATCTCTGACCTCTTGTAGTGACAAGAAAGAAGCCATGAGTGTGTTTGGCTTTAAGAGGCTTCCAGGCTAAGTCATGATTTGTGTTTGTACATGGGCCACATTTCCTTAACATCCCAGTTTTAACGTTGACTTCATGGGAAAAGCACGGTCACACGAACCAGCTGGCAACACGTATTTGTGAGGAGGAGGGAAGCCATCAGCAAATACTGCCCGCTGTCTTACATCAAACACCCTTCCAACTTACTGTAAATGAGCTTGGGAACTGGAGCCACAAGAAAAGCCCTTCCTTAATTTGGTTGTTTTTCTTTGTATTAAATAAACTTAGCCCCAGTGCTGGATAGGCTTCTCTGAGCTGAGAAATTGCATATGAAATCACTTATCCAAGACATCCTGGTGATCTCCTTGAGTGATTGGAGATGACTCCAAGAGAGGTTTTCTGCAGAGAAAATGTTGGTTAGGAAAGAGAAGCTACCAGTTGAAAACACTAATGATATTATCACTGGTAATGCTAAGGCAAGCATCCCAAGGCCATTCAGAAAGACCTTTCAACAGCGAGTGCCCCGTGTTCACAATAGTCCCAACTTTGTTTGGGTAATTGGGACTTCCTGCCTTGATCAAACGACCAATGGAGTCCACAGCAGTTTTGAAATCAAGTAGAGTTTGGATTAGTCCCTTAAGCAATGACAATTTTGCAGGATAATGAAGCATTAGAGTTAGGACATTTTTACAGTTAAGTATTTTATACTGGTAAGTAAGAGAAGACTTTAAAGCCTGACACGGCTCCTTATTTGCTTTGCCATTTATAGGTTTATAACTTCAGTTCTGACTAACTGCAAATTAAAACACAAAATCAGAGAGAAGACTCTGAGAGGAACCTTATAGCAGCCTTCTAGTACCTAAAGGGGGCCTACAGGAAAGCTGGAGAGGGACATTTTCAAGAGACTCTAGTGACAGAAGAAGGGAAAATAGTTTCAAGCTCACAGAAGGTAGATTTAGATTGGATCTTAGGAAGAAATTCCTCACTATGAGAGTGGTGAGGCACCAGAACAGGCTGCCCAGGGAGGTTGTGAATGTCCCCACCTTGGAAACTCTTCCAAAATAGGTTGAATGAGGACCTGGGCAACATGGTCAAGTGCGAGGTGTCCCTATCCTTGGCATGGGGGTTGGAACTAGATGATCTCTGAGGTGCCTTCCAAACTAAGCCATTCTATGACCATGTAACTGTCCCGTACGCAACACTGTCAGAAAAACTGAAGGAAACAAGTCCCCATTTAGTTTCAAAACACTGCTCTAATCCCTCCTAAAACCCTAACAGTTTTTACAGCGCTGCATGGGAATCCTTACGCTTCTGAAGTGCATCATCTCTATCCATGCAGTGCACATCTTAAGGCAACAGAAAAAAAATCCACACTAGAAAGAAGAGTGCAATGTTTTTAGAGCATCCTACGTTAGCCTTCGCTCCAGAAAGATGTAAGCCACCAAATTCCAAAAGAATGTATGATCCAGCATAAAGTGAACACTACTGCCACTGTCAACTGCTTTAACATACACAAAGTTGAAGCACTGACCACAACAACTGAAACTCCTGTTTATATTTTTTTTAAGAAATACACATCCACTTTTTAAATCCAGATAATGCTGTAAAGTTTCATCAAGAGGTTACACAAAACAACTGCAAATAAAGTGCAGATACATAAATAATGCTGACTTTTTGTTTAATGTCCAAGATGATTGGAACAGATTGCATCATGAAGTACTTTCCCTTTGGCTAGCTAAATAGCCATCCCCACTTACCATAAAGCACACTCTTACTAAAACAAGTATCTATATTCACTCTGGTGGATAAATTGCTTCCAAGTATGTGCCATAAAGCCCATTACACTCCTGCTTTAGAAGTGGATCCGGTCCAAACAGACAATCAAAGGATTTTGCTGGGATTATTTTAGATTAGAAACACTACAGAAGACATAAGGCACTGACAGGATTGTAAAGGCAAAAAGGATAAATTAGCAGTTACATACCAAAGTACTTCAGCAGTTCCCAGTATATTAAAAAACAGAGGGGGGGGATGCAATTGTACTAATCTAAAGCCAAATGAAAATCTGTTTATGCAGAAATAAAATGTCAGGACTAAATGTTACCTCCTATATAAATCAAATAGTTATTTCAAAGTTTAAAAACCAATGCTATACAAAAATAACCAAGTTCACCAGCTAGCTGAGCAGGAACTTATTTCTTTCCACAAGTTCCTTTCAAAATTGAACAGAAAATACCATGTTATCATTTACCATATTAATGAGCCATTATTGCCTAACTGTATTTTTATTGCAGATATATTACCTGCTAAATGATGCTGTTCTTCCAGAAAAAGTTCACAGTACAGATTCTACAGGAATGTTTCCTGCTGACAGCTCCTAAATCTTTCAGAAGCTGTCAGCAACCTCAGAAATCAAGTTTGCAGTACCCTAGCAAGCAGAAGCACATGCACAGGCTTTCTATTTTTAAACTGCAATCCAACTCATTAAAGAAACACCTTTAATATAAAAGATTATTGAAAATAAGATGATCCTATCTCACCTGTCAATCTAAAGGACACTGTCAATTACATGTAATCTAAGCTGTAATTTCTATAAACATAACTTGTCATTTAAAATCTACTTTTTTCCCCCCCACCTCTAACTTCTGCCCAAACTGATTATCCTCAGCACCACAGTAACAAATCCTTGATGCAAAAATAAGTAGCATTAAGTAAAATAAACACTTCTACAGAGAACACCAATGCACAGGGAATACCTGTCTTTTTGTTTACTGGTACCCAGCCTGCCCAGCACACATGCTTCACCCCTGGTGCTCAGGTAAGCTTCTGGCTGACTTGTCCTACCAAGAAGTGAAGCAAGAGGCTGTAACTGCAATCAATTGCAACAGATGACCCGCCAGAAGCCTGAAATATTCTCATGTTTTGCTTCAATGTCATGGTCTTGTTCTGCTTTTTACATTTTTTCTTTCAATGAAGAATCACAGAACCATTCACTAATCGCTTGAGAGAAGAGACCGGCACCAACCTCTCTATAAGGTCTTTTCAGGTAGTTGTAGAGAGCGATAAGGTCTCCTCTCAGCCTCCTCTTCAAACTAAAGAGCCCCAGCCCTCAGTCTTTTCTCATAAGGTTTATTCTCCAGGCCCTTCACCAGCTTGCCCTCCTCTGCACCTGCTCCAGCAACTCTACATCTCTCTCGTATTGAGGTGCCCAAAAGTGGACAAAGTGCTCAAGATGCGGCCTCACCGGTGCCAGATACAGGGGGATGATGACCTCCCTGCTCCTGCTGGCCACACTACTATATCTATCAAGTGAATTGCACCTATGGGTACGGATGCATGGATAGAACAGATTGGCAAGTTAATATTCCTACCAAACCAGCTCTATAAAACTATCATAATGTTTACGGTCAAGCTTCATTTGTTTTGTAAATCGTACGGAACCTTAAGCCAAGCTTGAGCACTCTGCTGTTTACTGCGTGTTGTGAATGGGCAGCATTTCTAGAGACCTACCTATCGGAAGCCCCAAGCATTTCGTAACCAAGACTTGTCTTCAGTCTCAAATGAGCAGTCTAGAGAAACCTACCAGCATCGTTACAGCTAAGCTTCTTTATGACAGATAGGTCATGGACGTGTTCATACACACTTAAGATTAGAACAGATAGAATACATTCATTAGTTTTTAAAGCTTCAAATCTTAAAAATTGTTTTCATTACTAATTAAGGAAATGCACTTTTCCTCCATCATTGTTCTCCAAGAACTATATTAAAGGATCCTCCAACACCATTGCTCAGATACCTCTGTAAGTTCACACGGAGCGCCAACTAAGCAGGGTAGCGTTTTGCTCTAGGTGCATTAAGTATTCCGAAGATGACGGAGTGTATGATACACACAAGCTAATGTACTAAAACCACTCATTCTTCTGAGGTGAATATTCACCTACATGCATCAAGGCACAATTATTGGGATGAATCACTTTGAGCTAGTATATTTTGGTGAGTGTGGTGGTTACACACATGCAAAACAGACTAGCAGGAGGAGAAACAGCAAGATGAATGTTAATGTTTATAAACTTAAAGGGTTTAGCAGGCTTACAAACAGAAGCATTTTGTCTACCTGGAGTCTAGCTACAATTTTTAGGGTTGCAAAGCAAACAACAATGCAGAAACTGACAAAACCCAGGAAGAAACAGGTCAGTTTGAAGCCTGCCAGTGGCTAAAAGTATCTGTAGGCATTAAAAGATCTATAAACCATGCTAACTTCAATAGCAGACTTCAAATATGCTTTGTACCTGGTTTTCTACACACTTTATCTCAGCAGACACCTACTACCAGCCATACTGTGTCCTTCAGTCAGCCCTAGCAGGCATCAGCATGTCCTTCAGACCTGCTCTGTAGCAATCACAAAATCTGTCTCTCCTTGGTTCTTCTCAACTGAGACTTGGTATCTGTAAAACCCTTGAGATTCTCCTCTCCAAGGAGCTCTAATTCCTGTCTTCCTCTCACACTTGTTTCTTTCAGCTGGCAACATGCTCTGCTAGAGGCCAGTTTGGTTTTCTTTGTGAAGTCTTAACAAGCCTTGTAAGACGTGTTACCTCAAATACCCTGATTTTTGGTATGGAGTGAATGAACTACTACTGAACACTTGGGAATTGCTAAAACAGGAAGAGAGGTGTTCCATTCTACCATGGCCTCAGTGTCAGATCTAGTGCTGCATTTGGGAGATTTCAGCTGTTCCCAGCAGCAAGCTCTTCTCGGTCTCCTGTGCAGCACTCTTCCTTTACACTCAAAATACAGCTATTGGCTAGTTCCCTGTGAGTTTCTCTGTTATTCTCACATTTGCAGGCCCAGGGAAGAATCTATAGCTGAAAGCCCTGGGAGGGCTCTCAAATAAGTGAGCAGGGATTCACACCTCCTTTGGACTATCCCATCTAATGGAGAAGTGCACCTACCTGACTGGATGCTGGTTTGGTCTGTGGTGATCATGATTGCACAACTGTGTTGAACACACTCTAGGCAACAGATGATTAAATCTTACTACTTCTTTACCTAAGAAAGATTACACAGGGTGGCTCCTTACGATTTCACCCACACATCATGACTGGAAGGGAACAGGATGGAAATAAACCAGTCATTTCTTCGCTGTGAACAAACGCCGCTGTCGTTAGATGACCAGACTGACTACCTTCTGCTTAGTTTTAAAGGAAATGCTATTATCTAAAACCAGAGCTCCAACAGCTTTCTGACTCATGGTTGCTGTTGGAATAAAAGCAATATACCTATTTGTACCAGCAAGAACCCAAGCCCAGCTCATCAGTTTCATAAGTCACACTTCTAATACAGTCATCGTGTAGATCTTCCATGAACCCTACAGGTAGGCATAGCCTGGCAGAGGGAGTTGTCGTGTTGTGAACAAGAATAAAGCAGCCATTAAATATTTTAGCTTCCCCACACCTCGTTCTTTTTGCAGTATTCAAACACAGAACCACATCAGATAAAAGATTCACCTAGTCCAAACCCTGATTGACAACAACCAGCTGACACTGAGAAATACAGAGATGCACAGAAGTATGCAGTGACACTTCTCTAGGATATATTCCCAGCAGAGACACCAACACTAGAGCCCTTGATGGGTTCCCCAAACCCTCATCTTTCCTGTATTATGTTTTCAAAATTGTGTAAAACTTGAGCATCATGTGCTTATTTCCCAGTGACTGTCTGTTCTGCTGTAGAAGATCAACTTCAAGCAGAAAGTGTCATTCAGGAATCCAGGTTCTTTTTAAATGGCATCTTTTATAGTCATGAGAACAGCTAAAAATTAACCAAGCACTCCCCTTTAAAACACCACAATCATTTTATCGCACAAAAAACCCCAAATAAGGCTTAAAAGAACAAATATGACCAAGAAGCTAAGACAAGGTTTGTTACACAAACAGAATACTAGTTTATCTGCTAGAAGCTAGGCTATTAGCTGCCAGACACAGTCCATGCAGCAGCAGCGACATCGAGGTGTTCTCATCACCAGCACTACTGCTGGGGCTCCTTTAAAACTTCAGGAATGCATTACCAAGAGCTCTTTGTGCCCCTTTGTGCACTTCAGAGGTGCACACAGCAAGAGTGAAGGATGCCATATCCAAGAAAAGAGATGTGACTGACTCTGATACACTTTCCACTCCGTGTCCATGCAAGGACCCACATCCGGCAGAACGTGGTTCCTACCATCAGTCGTTTATTTTGAAACCTTTACCTCACAGGCACCACAGTGAGGCAGAGTGCTGAAGACAAGAGCTTTCAAGAGATATAAAAGACATACAAATCATGGACCTGAGCCTTATGAAGGTAAGTACCCCCTCTACTGACCTTAAGATGCTATCTTCCCAACAGACTGGAAGTATAGCACGCACATGGCTGTAGCTCCACGCACCGAATGGGAACATACGCGCACACACAAATGAACAGATGAATTCCAGCCACTAACATGGCAAGATTTTCACTCCAGAGATGTACCAATATTGGTTTACTTATAGGGTCTATAGCTAATTTCAGCTGTGGGTCTCATAAGCTTCATCTAGTAGCACACCCGTTTAACAAACTGCATTCTACATCACCGAGAAGCAGCACTGAGCTGCTTTCTAAACCAGCTCCTTTTGCCAAGAGTATTTGGACAGTGCCACCTGCCCAAGGAATTATTTCTCCTAAAGTGAATCTTAAAGCCCTGCTGGCTGTGGGACTGCTTCCACTCTTGGATAAAAATCAATGGATACCTTTGACTTCAATGACAACAGGGTAAGGCTTCATGCCACAGAAATATAATGACCACAATATTTGTCAACGCGACTTCATCCCGAGATCCTCTGTCACTGGGAGGAAAGCCCAACTATCGACTCACTTTTAAACCGAACTGTGGCTTAAGACCAAGTGCCAAGTCAAATTCAGTCACACCCAGCCTAGGATTCAAATATGAATTTTAAAGGCATGGTTAGAGGGCAGTTTAACACCACGTCGACCAGCTAAATCATATTTTAATGTTCAATGCAAACCAAAGTATGTGGGATACTTCTACTTCAGAGTGCAGCGTTTGTTGAGATATCTGAGGCAGTTCAGTGTCAGAAGTGTATCAGCCACAACTGCCCAGTACTCAGCAAGTCAAATACGGCAGCAAAGCTTGTTTAAAGCTCAAATACTTTTATGTAGTGTGAAACTGATCGGTACAGAAATACACGTTATATTCAGGTAAGCTAGTTAAAAAGATCATATCTGGTGGGATGGAGCTGAAAGTCATCCATCCTAATACATACTAGGCCTTGGAAGAGCTGTATAACACTGCCTCATCAGGGCAGTGTAGGGGGAGAGGACAAACTCTCTAGACCTCCTGGTCACACACTTCTTAGTGCACCCCAAAATACCACTGATTGCTTGGCAACAAGGGCTCACTCTCAGCTCGTGATCAGCTTACTGTTTACCAAGACTCTACAATCTTTCTCTTCAGGGCTACTCTCCAGTGGGACTACCCCTAACCTATGGGTTTGTCTCTCCCCAGGTGCAGAACTCACCTTCATGACTAGCTAGATTGCTAAAGGATATTCAAATGCCACCTTCTAAAGCTGAGGACTTTATCAAACTCATACTTGGAAGGTTTCAGAGTCAGACTACTTGAAATACTTCTGCATCAGGAATGTAATGAGAAAGAGCTGCTACCCAGTGAATTCAGTGTCGTCATCTGTTCTGGCACAGGAGAAATTCAAGTGATTTCTCCTATTTCTGCCGCTTACCTCAGCCATTCCCTTTTATCACACTTTGTATTTGTGTTGATCCCCAGGAAGATCACCAAAAACTTTCCTGTTGACACGAAATCCAGGTACTGAGGTCAGCCCTTCAACACTGGAATGTGTGATTAGCAGGTAGGATTAATCTACAAACCATCCTCCAGTTCTCTTAACTCCTACAGCAATTGCTCCATTCCCACTGGCAGCACCTTTGCACACAAGTACAGTAAGTGTTAAGCCTCACAAACCATGAAAACTTGAGATAACAGTGGCTGTACATCAAGGTCCATCAGGCAGTAGATATCAAACTGCTGTTCTCAGTGCTGTGGGCTCCATATATTAGCACTCAGAATAGTTGAATCAGCACACAAGCCCATTTCTTGAAAGGTATTAATCTTTTTAAAGGTGAAGAATTAATAACACAGGGAGAGAGAAAGGGTGAGAGAAATGCAATCTGTTACAAGACTGGGAGAGTGCAAATGAAGATTAGAGCTGTATTAGATGTCCAAGAGATTGCAGCCTCTGGTGAACAAACTCTCAAGCCACTGACATTTGTCACTCTTCAGCCTTCTAGCCTAAATTATATTTAAATTAATTTTGAGACAGTGGAGTTGTTCATACTGGTATTCTCTTACACACAGGTTATGGCAGGAGGTTAGAAGTAATGAAAAGAGAGGAACAGATTCTTTATTGATTAGCATGTGTTCCTTGCGGAAGAAGTAGGCAGAGGGGAGCAAAGCAGTATGGATTTTCTAGCATATATTAAACTACAAGATGGAAATAACTGCAAGTACAGAACTATCTGCAAAATTCCAGAGCCTCAGTAGGGTTTTTAAATAATTTGTATTTCTGTAATCTCAGTCTTCTACTTAATGTGTTTCAGAAAAGGCAAATGAGGATCAAGACTATTTCTACAGAGGAGATGCAGGCAGGTCAGACACAGTCCTAATACAGTCAGCAGCTATGCTAAACCCTCCGGCAACTAGAGCTGAAGGGACAGCAAACTGTACCTCCAGTTTAGTAGCCAATTCCTGTCATTTTCTTCTGCTACTGATGTCAACCCATAAAGCAAGGTGGAGCCATCTTAGGTTTGGGGTTGCACTAGTCTGACAACTTGAGGCTTGTGCCAGCACCAGCACATCCAGAGGGCCAGGGTCATGCTAGATCCAAGGGACAGGTTCTCACTGCACTGTGTGGCACCACGTGTTCACAGATTGCTTAAGGGTTTTGCTGCAGCATGAAGATGTGCAGATACTCCTTTTCACAGCAAGTACCCAGCCATAGTGAAACGACAGACAATCTAAAATAGAAAGCCTTCAGCCAGGCTGGTCAATTCCAAATCCAGTAAGCATCATTTTTCAGATTCTTGAGACTCTTTCCCTATGGCTATGAGCACTCATAGCCATCATATTTTTACTTTTACTAATGCTAACGTATAGACATCTGTGCATACAGATATTTATGCTTTTTTATTCATTTGTTTTACCCAATAGGCTTTACAACTTGAAAGATAACCCATGATAAGAGAGCCCGTGCATTTATTCTGTGATGAGGAAAAACTGCTGCTACAATTATGGTCTTTCACCACAAACAAGAATCCCTTTATTGCTGCCATAGGAATGAAGCTCCAATGCTGCACCCAAGAGAGATGCTCTAAAACTAGGTTTTGTTAGAGTCCAGCACAGTAACTGTGTTGGGTAAGAGCCTTCGTATAAACTGTGGCCCAAAAATCTGTACAAAGCTGTGGGCCACTCACTTCAAGGACAGGGAACTGCTTGAAAGAGTCCAGTGCAGAGCCACGCAAAGATGATGAAACAAGTGAAGCATTTCCCTGCTGAGGAAAGGCTGAGGGAGCTGGGTCTCTTGAGCTTGGAAAAAAGGAGACTGGGTGTGACCTCATTAAAGTTTATAAATATGGGAAGGACAAGTGTCATGAGGATGGAGCCAGGCTCTGCTCGGTGGCATCTAATGATAGGACAAGGGGCAGTGAGTGTGAGCTGGAACATATCAATATGGGAAGGAACTTCTTCCCAGTGAGTGACAGAGCACTGGAAGGGGCTGCCCAGGGGGGTTGTGGAGTCTCCTTGTCTGGAGACACTTAAAACCCACCTGGACTTGTTCCTGTGTGACTGGATCTAGGTGATCCTAGATCTGTCCGGGGTCAATGCCAGCTGAGATGATCTTCACCATCTTCAGACAGACATCATCTGCAAAGATAAATCACTGCCCTAACAAGTATCCCTGTTAACAATAAAGGGATCCTTCCCTTGCTCACCACCCAGCAAGAATGTAACTCATCTGGTCTGCTTCAGATAGAAGGACAAAGTCTGTGCCAACCAGCGGTATTTTATTGGTGACCACAAAGTACTTCCATTGAAACACAGGTTCTCTGTGATTCAACACGGCATCTGAAGTTGAGTTAACAGAAGTAGCCTAAAAGAGGGCACAAACAGAACCTGCAGCCGTGCTGCACAGCAACTTGGGAGAAGATATCATCAGTTACCCTGCAAGCTGCAATGACCCTCCACTCAGTATAACACCACCACTCAGGTATCAGACTAGCCTTGCCCCAGTTTTCCTCATTCAACATCAAACACTGAAATTGTTTTCCAAGCAGAGCATCTTGTCTTCAAAGCTAGTAGAAAACCAGAAAGAAAACGAGAGGCAGAAAGGTAGGACTTCAACCTAGTTTGGTCTAATTTTTAAATGGAATCTGTGTTTTTTCACTCTAGATGGCTGCTTACTTATTCAACTCCAGTTCATTCTTAGGGGGATCTTGTCAATAAAGTCAAATAAGGCTCTCTGTGAGCAGTGAGGCTTTTGAGGGTCTTTTATGAAAAAGCAGACAGTTTCTCTAACCTTTTAGCAGAACCTGTTATCAGATGACGTGAATTAAAGTCTCTCAAATGACTAATAATCATATCAAGGCTGCCATGTCAGCTTGTAGATTTGAATAAGAGGGTCTGAAAACATTTGCATGCCTCGATGTGCCAGTGCTAAGAAGCTAATGTGATAGTGCTGTCATAAAGCACTGGAAAGACATGACTTAATGTAATCTGTCATGTCATATGCTAATCTTCAGCCATTACTTGAGTGCTGTAAGTAAGTAGAAAGCATTTGGGAGAAATCCTTTTCAATTTCTCTGAGTACCACTTCTGCTGCTGGTCAGCTCAAATGGGTTTTGTGCATTTAATGCAGAGCTCAAGTCAAGTTGGTTTAGGTCACACTTAATTAACCAGCACATTGATGGGTTGAGCTGGTACAGCACTATGGAAAATGGGTATTCCTGATACTGCCTAACAAGTAAATATTTCATATGCTGGAGGGGAGGGGAGGGGGGAAAAGAAAAAAAAACCAAAAAGACTTTCTCAGTCCTTGATAACATGTCCTTTCACAAAAACACAGACTTTTTAGCAAGACACTGCTTTCTGTGCTTCACTTCCCCTGCTTCTGTGTGCAAAGACAATTTAAACAAAGGCGATTATAGAGACATTTCCATTTGTAACAGCAAACTTCCAAAGTGCCAGATCTGGACTTGTCATTTAAACAACAATAGACAAGAGGCAGCTTTAAATGCAAAGTACTTTTAATAAGAGAAGAAAAAAAAAAATGATCAAAGGCAAAATTTCACTCTACTTATTTGTTTTAGGAAAATGGCACCAACATTTTTTTTGGTAATGTACAGCAGGTAAAAATGCTAAGTACAGCGTGTGGGATGGAAAATGAAACATATTAGTGAGAATGACAGAAATTTCAGGACAATTTTAGCAAAGTGCGAAGGGATTTTGAGTCAACACTTGAAGGTTATTTTAATAATAGCTACAGCCTATTCAAATAAAAGCGTAAGAACTCTGCGCCTTTTGCAGCGATGAGGATGTTTAGCAGGGCTCAGCAGTTTGCAACCTGCCCCGGCTAAACCTGAAGGCTTTGTGCTCAAAGATTTCAGATCATTTAGATTAGGAGTGCCGTAAGGAAACGTGGGAACATTACACCCACACCAGGAATAGTAAAACTTTGCTCATTCTGTTAGCTCGGTGGCCACGCTGGAGTGAAATCCTGCCTAAGTCAGACGTTTCATAGATCTACAGGAAAGAGAGGTAGACAGTCTTTACAGTATTAGGTCATTACATTCATTCTCTTGCCAATGCTGGATTGTTCCCCATAGTAAACTCTGAAGTGCTTAATTTAGTCTAAATTTAAAATAACTCATTATAACAAGGTTTCCACCATTCCCGAAGGGAAAGCGTAAAGTATTCTTACCCTCCAACAGCAAGTGTGGCTATTCCCCCATCAGATGTAAGCCCCTGCCTTGCTACAGCACAGGGAGATCCGTGCTATCAGCTGAAGCCTCAGTTTCCCTTGCTATTAAAATACTTGAGAGTTTCTGATTGAGAAACTCTTCTCCTTCTGGAGGAACAAAGGAACAAAATATGCTGTCAGCTCTGTTTGGGATCAGTAATCCTTCAGGCCTCTAATACTATGCTATTCAATTGTGTTCTCAAGCTAAAAGATCTCCTTCCTTCCCATTTAAGGGGTTTAATCCTTCAAACATTTAGGCACTTTTTTCTGAAGCTTACTACACTTACTGCAGTGAGATGAAGCCCTCTGCTGTTTTCTGCACCACAGACAAATGACAGCAGGTCTTCCTCCCACTCTCGCTACGAGTGCCAACTGGAAAGGCAAGGATTTAGGGCAGATGCAACTACAGTGGCCGTAAGCCTCCAGCAGTTCAATGTAGCAGAATGAAGACTCAGCTCCTGGTGCTGTCTGGCTTTAAATCACTCAAATACTTTTGCCATGGGGTAAACGAGGACAAGAGCCTGTCCAGCCTTATGGACAACAGTTTTAAACACCGTTTCTCTGATTATTGAAAGTCATGTCTATAGTCTAACAGCTGTCACTGTCACGAAGTTGCCCAGATAGCCAGCCAACACATTCAGATTTCTTTCACTCTTTCCTCACATAGAACATTCACTATTCCAACCTCATAATTTTTATGGTCTTGTCGACCCATGCCAAATTGCTGACTGCACTCATATATAATAGTGTCCAGAACTGTCTAAAAAGAAACTCCTCAGACCTGTGACACGGACCACGTATCTAAAGTGTGAGGCTAATACGCGTGTTTGTCTTCTATTTAAGGGGAAGCTGCTTTATTCACCAACATACAGATAGCAGCTACTTTCACAGATAAGCAGACAAGCAAGCTGGACTAAGCACATTGACTTGGTATTGCCAGGTAGTCTGTTTGCAGAATATTTGCCTTCTACGGGAGACAAACATCTATTCAAACTCAGTGGGTTTTGTATTTGCTGTATTAGCTTAAGCTGTAGCATCAGTTTTGCACATCATTTCAGCTGCATCTGCACACAGTAGGCAAGTTTTGTGGAGGACCTGATACCAACTAATTCAGCTAAACCTCGCAGTGAGATGACTTCACAGACATTTGAAGACACAGATGTCTATTTCTAATGCATCACTGTCTTTTGAAGGCCAACCCAGGGGCTGCAGGTCAATATTCACCTGCTTTTACACCATGAAGGGCTCTAGTTAACAGGAAGAGCATGCTGAAACTCCCTACTCAGTTGTGGCAAGATGTTTCTTCCCTGTGGCTAGCTACATTTTCAATTATCATCATCTGAGTTGGCAGGCTATGACTCCATGTCTGTGTGCACATTTACCACAGTCAGTTATCCAAAAAAGGTAAATAAGGTCTAAGCTAGTCCAAAACTACTATTTATTGGTCTACAGAGTGGTATTTGTCAAGTGTCTGGGAAGCACAAAGCACCAAAAAGTATTCAAAGGCCTCAATTAGTGTAAAACATACAAGTTGTTTCTGACGTTTACAATGAATTTCTAAAAGAAGATGAAGCAGACCTGAAACTTTTCACTGTTTATGATCGATAGACTGGGAGAAATCAGCTCAATTGCAATATTAAACTATGAATGTTCGTGTGCACCGCTGCAGATAACTACCTGAAAGATGTAAATCAATAATCTAACAGATGGGGAAAACAGATCATTTCTGTATGCAAATGGAATGACTCAAACTGGTAGAAATCAGAAATCAAGAGCGTTCAGCAAAGAGGTTTTTCTGAAGGTTATTGAATTTATATTTATTGGGGATTTCAAGTCATTGGGAGAACGTTAAGTCTAGAAGAACACATGACTGTGATCCTCCTTATTGCTTCCTCTCTTACCAATATGACCTTACTCTTAAAACATACCAGATTCAGAAATAATCCATGGCATTTGTGAATGGACTGACTGCACAAAGAAGCAACCAAAGCAGAAAAGCAGAATGGTACTGTTTAAATCCTTCTCAGTCTATTTTACCCCAACTTCCTCAGCCTGAGTTTCCCAGAGTAATATTCAACTTTATCTGGTTGTATGAGAAAAATCGCAGCAGAAGGCATCTTACAGGCCACCTTTTGTAGGACTCTGACCTCCAGATGAGAAAGATAGAAGAGATCTCTATCTATTTGCTAGCTGTAAGGTAATTTGATATGATTGCTTACACTTTGATATTCTGGATTAATGAAACTAATATGGACTGATGAAAGAACTGTGTTTAACATTTTCACTGCAACACAGCCAGACTTTTTGATATACCACAAGAAATCCATGCTCAATACAGAGTTGGTCTCTCTTGGGCTCCCAGCATTAAATCTTTCAAATTAGGAATGAAGGGAAATTTCTCCCCGATTGGGAAATATAACATTTACCAAATCAGAAATACTCGCACACAAAGTCTTCCCAGCACCACGGTGTTCTACAGTACACGACACAGTGTACATTTGTATGACTTCAGAGATTTAGCTTCCATTCTCTAGACAAATCACAGGCCATTAGGGATTGGAAGGAACCTCAAAAGAAAATCTGATGTCATTAGGCACAGACTCCATTTTCTTGAAACCACTTTTTTACCTCCCTAAAAAGTTGCATTAAAAGCCATGGGGCATCAATTTAGTTCCTTGTTTTTCCACAAAAAACAGGGCAAAAGGCAAGTAGTCATAATATTCCCTTAGAAGCCTGAAGTGGCATTAATACGAGCGTGGGATTTTACCAGGTCTTCGAGTACAGAATGTGAGCTTGTCTACTCTAACACTACTCTGAACATTCTGAAGTTTCCACTACCTGCGGGCTCTTAAAAACAGAGGAGCATTTGATTTGGATGGCTGCATTAAATTAGGGGATACTCGTGGATTACATCCACAGCATCAAAAGTAATTGCCATTTGTCTACAAGTGGCTACTTCTATAAGAAGGCCAAAATTATTAAAGCAAATCACAAACAGTAATTCCTTTTTATCTTTCTATATCAGTACCCCCAGCCTAGTCAGAAACTCCACTGCTTCTTAAACACAACAGACAAGCAGCTAGAATTTAAAAACTCAGCTTTAAGTAGAAATTAATATCCTGTTTGGGACCAGTAGTTGCAGCACAGCCACCCTAGAGACATATATATACACACTCATGACAAGAGCTAAAATGAGCACATACAGAAGCAAGAAAACAGGCGTGCTGAAAGTCACCTAGTAGTCCAATTGTAGAGGCAAATAGGGGAGGATTTTCTTTAGTACAGATTCTTCCGTGAAAATAGTATCCCCAGAAACCACAGCATACATACATGAAGACATGAGTGTGTCTCTCTCTATATATATACACACATACACACACACTCTCTATATATATATATGTGTGCATGTACAAACATAAAACTTGCATTTACTAGTTTTACTGTGTAGTGCTACAAGACGACTACAAAGGGAAACAGGAACAAAACATTAGAAGTAAGAAATTGCATTTAAAGAAGAGTTCATCCAAATCTCTTATGGGCCGAAGCATTATAATGTCAATTGCCGTTCAGCATTGCCAACCTAACAACCAACACCATCATAGCTGGCCAACAAGAAACCTAAAAAGTGCATTTGATCCTATCAGTTCTAATATCTGAAGAAAATGAAGATATCTAGCCAGTGCTTTTGTTAGTGCATAGCGAGTTAGAGTGCTTTGAAGCTTTTACAAAGAGCTGGTGAGGCAGCTCTGCCTTCACAGGAGCATTGGTGTCCCGGTGCTATAACTAGTAATGGAGCCTGCTGGAACATACACAAGAAAATATAGCAGCCCCTACTAACTGCAGCTGAGCACAAGCGTATTTGGATGCGATGGCTAACGCTTGACACTGCAGGTTCTACACTTCTGCTAGGCCTTGGCACGTTTTTTAATGGTTTCAGTAAACAACTGCAGGCAAAACCTGCTTTCCACTGACCCGAGGTTCCACTCCACCCATTCACCAGCACATTCCCAGGGTAAGATTGCTGCCGTGCTCAGCCCAGTGCCACATATCTGTCTTCAAACAAAGACAAGAAAATGAAGAAGGCACAGAACATTAAGGATTGCAAAGGACCTCAAAAGATTATGTAGTCTAATCTCCCCGTCACAGCAGGATCACCTAGATCAAGTGGCAAAAGAATATATGCAGGTGGGTTTTCAACACCTCCAGAGAAGGAGAATCCACAACTTCCCTAGGCAGCCTGTTCCAGTGCTCCAAAAGCTCCAAACCAGTTGCACCACTCCACAGAGTTACCTATCGGCCAATGCTGAAACTAAGGGACAGCCTGGAATTCCAAGTTGTTTTAATCACAGGTTGCCATAGCAACTTCCCATACTCTTAGCCCAAGAAACCCACCAAATTCAAACCACAACAGTGATTTACTTCAATGTTTTGACATTTCAGCATCAACATTGACCTTTGACAACGAGCCCAGAGCCAAAGAGCAGGTGCAACAGCATACAAAAGCACTAATAGATCTGAATGTAAAAGCTCAGACAGCTCAAAAAACCAAACCACCCAACAACCCATCATATCATCAGAGCACACACAGATATCCAAAGTGAACAGCAAAAGACTTTGGTATGAACTACTGGGAGAGTTGAAATTCACTAGAATGGCCTTGTTTAAGAAAGAGGGGGCTACCAGTCACCCCCAGGAAGTTCAAGATTCCATAAGAGACGCCTCTGGTTAGAACTCTATTTTTAGCTAGAATGACAAAAACAGAAATCAAGCTCTAAGTTGACAGTGGTATCAGATTGGAAGAAAACTCACATCATGAGGAATGATGTAATGAGATATGGAAGCCATTTGATCTTTTAAAAAACCAAGTTAATAGATATTAAATGTAATTTCGCAGAAGTATTCATCCATGAAAGAAACAAAACCCACAAAACAATAAAATATTGTAGTCTACTGATCAAGGAAAGATTACTTTGAAAATATATGGAAATGATTGCTGGTGGAAAGATAGAGCTGTTTGTCAGAAGGACAGCAGACAGGCATTCTCATGTGAATTTAGTAGTCGTTACCCATATGGCTATAGTTAGTTCATCACAATCTAAATCCCATTTTGTTTTAGGTATGAAAGGGGATCTTTGTGTTTCTAAGATGTCAGGGTCTCCACGCTCTGAGCCAAAGACAACTTCTTGGACAGTGAAGCAGTGTTTCTAAAATAGTTTAGTAACAGCTGGTTTGAAGTCTAAAGGGCTGTTCAGATTTGAGTCATAATTTATCTGCACAGACGACTCAGAAAAGAATTAGTCCACACGCAAAGATTTACAGATATACTGGAAGGCTCGTATAGCCAGGACTTTCTTCATCCCTAAAAGTATCACTGAAATTGACAGCTATTTGGGACAGCTTTGCACATTAGGTTTTTTCAGTCCGAGTGCCATTTTATCACCTGCAGAGTAGTCAGGATAGATTTATTCCAGCCAAAACCCTAGAAGGTCTAATTTAATAACGTGGACCACAACATACCCACAGCAATTAGAACAGAGAGCTCAAATCTGAGAAAGTTAGAGGGGAGAGTAAACAAACAAACACTCTACCAAAACATTAAATAGGTCAGGCCACAGTTGGTATCTTCAGATGCGTTACAACAGCATTTAGCCCTAACAGAGGAACAGAAATGGCTTTCAGACCTCTTTCCATACTTGTTTTCCTACAGCCAAGGTAGAGTGACCGCAGTTAAGGATTGAAACTCTTCTAATCCAGGAGGACAGATACCTTGTGGATAAACTCGCGTTGCCATTAAGGATAGAAGTGTCTAAAACGGGCAACATCCTCCTCTCAACTGCCCTGAAACTTTGTGAAGGTAAAGCTGAAGGAAAATGAGTGCTACTACTAAAGTCTAGAGTAGTTGAGAACTAGACCCCAAGTGCCTGATGTGAAGCAGCACGGCAAAGGAAGGGGAAGCAACACAAAACAAACACTGTAAACTCCAAACTCTTCTCAGTGCCTGTACTTCAGGGTCCCCACTTGGCAGAACGAGCAACTGCTTATTTTCCTGGAAACAAGAATGATTTTTTTATTCTTTCTCTCTTTTTCAGTATATTTGTACTGCCTTTGGCGTAGCAGAGAAAAAGTTAATAACAGAAAAGGACTAGCTTTCCTTAAAATGTTTTATTGTGAATTGTAATTCAAGTTTAAATGGGTTCTTGTCAGTTAGGGAAGTGGTCTCAATTATACTTTTTCTGGAAGTGAGAACACAGTGTCAAGTACAAAATATTGCTTAATCTGCATTGTATGAGCTGCCCGATGGGACCTTCCCTCTCTTTCCCTTTCGCTCCTCTTTGGAGGGCTTTTGTCATTATGGTACCGCGCCTTGGGACTGCTGTTTATCTGAAAGATCTTTTACAGGGAAGAACTGGAAACAAAATCGGGGAGAAAAGAAAGGAGAGGATTAAAAAATAAATCTCAAGCCCGTGGCTTAGTCTGTGAGCTTATGTTCACGTGGGTTTTTCTCCTCCACAAGCAAGCAGGACTCTAAAAACCTTACGTGTATATTGTATGTCTGATGCTGTATTGAACTGCTGAACAGCCAGAGACATTTCATCACAGTGAACACTAGTTTTAGTTTTTAAGTAATGACAACAGCCACAGAAGTAGTAATATCACTCATATCACATCACTCCTTAAAAATGCCTCAAAATTCAGCCAGAAGTGGCTTGACTGACATTAACATCACCTAAAAAACTCCATTCCACAGAATACTGTAGATGCAGGCACTACTAGCCTTCTATTGAAATGACAACTGAATCCCATTGCATCTTCACCCACAAAAAATTCACACAGAGATTCCACTTTCAAAGGGTTGACCAATCTGAATTTCATGCCACACTGAGGAAAAAGTCAAGAGGAACAGAAGTTGTCATAGAATCATTAAGGTTGGAAGAGTTCTCCAAGATCATCAGCCAACCATGCCCACTAACCCATGTTACCAAGTGTTAGAGCTACATGATATTGACCATCCCCAGGGACAGTGACTCCACCACCTCCCAGACAGCCTGTTACGATACCTGACCGCTCTTCCAGTGAATAAATTTTTCCTAATGTCCAATCTAAACATCTCCTGGCACAAATCAAGGCCATTTCCTCTCATCCTATCACCAGTGACTTGGGAGAAGAGATCAACCCCTTGCGTCTCGACAACCTCCTCTCAGGTAGTTGTAAAGGGCAGCAAGGCCTCTGTCCTTTTCTCCAGACTAACCAACCCAAGTTCCCTCAGCTGCTCCTCACAGGACCTGTCCTCCAGGCCCTTCACTAGCTTCATTACTCTTCTTTGGACTCACTCCAGCACCTCAACATCCTTGTTGCATTGAGATGCCCAAAACTGAATGTCATACTTGAGGTCACGCCTCACTAGTGCCGAGTACACGGTGACAACCACTCCTCTAGTCCTGCAGGGCACTGATACCCTTGTGATGCTTTCTACCAAAAATCTCTCAATAGAAGGAACATAGATCATTTCAGCCTTATACTGGTGTCAGTTCTATAGCTGTCAGTCTTCAAACCGGCAACGCAGCAAATAACCCTGATCTAGTATCTTTGTAAATCAAGGTGACATCTTAGTTTGGGGTGTAAATACTCAAGGTAAAGATTCAACATGCCAAAGACATATTGCCTTGAATAACAAACAGAAGCAAACTAATGGCATGCAAACGAAGATGGAAACATGCAGGCTGTGGACATTGGAAGGGAGGCAGTTGAGACTGAAAAAGTGAGACAATGAGAGTAGTGTAAACGGGGTGCTGAATGACTTAACCGCTGATTTCCTTGCTGGCTTTGTTTGTGTTGGCATCCAGGAAGTCTAGCAATCTTAACCAGAAGCCGATAAAATCTGACTGCGTGGGTAGGTAGACACAGAAGTAGACAAATACATTATACACTTACACATTATAGGAGCACAAATAAAATTGGCTAAGAAAGTAGAACAGCTTTATTTCATATACCACAAAGTAGATAACGAGGACTATGTGGCATAATATAGCACACAGAGCTGAATGAACGTGCAAAAATAAGCTGAAGGCTCCTGTGATTTTAGCTCAGCAGCAGGCAGTAGCACTTGCAGACTTATTTAAAAGTAGTTCAAGATAGCTTGCGTGACTTCGTACGTAAAACATTCTGTTAAGAAAAGACAGACTAAGTAAAAGCTTGAAACATGGGGACTGGGTGAGAAGAATCTGGACACATTCACAGAATCACTGTGGTTGGAAAAGAACCCTGGGATCATCGAGTCCAACTGTCTACCTGACCTTACAAGTTCACCCCTAAATCACCTCATCCCTCAACACCACATCCAAACGATCTTCAAACACATCCAGGCGATGGCGACTCAACCACCTCCCTGGGAAGTCTGTTTCAGTGCCCGACCTTCACTGCAGAAGGGGAAAGGAACGTTTCAAGAACAACTAACATCAGGCCTCTTGAGCTTTAGAGGAACTTGAGAAAACTTATCCTATTCAAGAGTAAATGAGAACATGGAAAACAGGTAATCAAGAGCATTCCATACAGGGCTCCATCTACAACAAACTACCAGAGCACTAGCAGCGAACGCGATCCCTTCAGAAAGGCTCCGAAAGCACCTGCTGCTTTGGGGTTAGGTGAAGGAACTTCTTTACAGCAAGGGTAACAGAGCACTGGAAGGGGTTGCCCAGGGCTAGTTGTGGAGTTTCCTTCTCTGGACATGTTTAAACCCCCCCCCTTAGATGTATTCCTGTACAACCTGATGTAGGTGATCCTGCTGTGGCAGAGGGACTGGACTGGGTGATCTTTCGAGGTCCCTTCCAATCCCTAATGTTCTGTGATTCTGTGAGGTAAGAGCTTGGTTGAAGACAGTATTTCAACAGGTACATTTCAAAGTTATAATGACACCAAATGCACCCTTAGACTCACGTAGCTGAACACCAAGATTCAGAAGAACTATGTCAGCCTGCTCCAGTAACTTACACCAGCCTTCCCCATCTCTGTGATACAGCATGTATGAATTTTACAGCATTGGCCAAGATTTCAAAGGTATAATAGCAAAAAATTCCCTCCAAACAAGTCGAGAACTGTCTTTCAGCTAGCAGGCATGACTGTCTCCATAAATTAATACTCTGACCAGAATATCATTAATATTTTTTTCATCTATCTTAACTTTCTAAGCAGCTCAGTTGACAAAAAAAAAAGCTGCTGTTTTTTATTCATTGCTGTGAGTTTCATATGTTAAACAAAGACAGCCCAACCTTAAGCCTTTTGATAAATATGATACTGTGGTAACTGCAGCATTCACTTCATATCCCATTTCTCCAAGTTCCTGTCAGCCAGATGTCACTTGCAATGCAAACACAAGAAAAATATGAAATAATAATTTCATACATCATCTATGCGAGCACAAGCCAGTCAAACATTCAATACAAATTCAAACTGCTGCTACACATAAAGCAAATATCATCCAAATAATATTTAGAATGATTGAAAGCCTTTTGATTTGGAAGTGCATTCTCTTAAGCTAAGTGGTCCCCAAGACCATCTAGAAAATTCAATTGTTTCATTTTAAAACATTTTCTGCCCAAAATTATATAAAACCCTAATGTCTCAGTAGAAAAACATGGGATCGGATTGCTGACTGGGCGCCTGATGTCAAAGAGGAATCTAATTTTCCAATGGCATTTCCTCATCCTGTCTCACCAAAACACAAAATTAATAAAATTTTAATGGATAATTTTCGGAGCAGAACATTAGCCATCATGCTGGGACACAGCACAGGAGAACACCACGTAGCATCAGAAAGGCAATGTATCACAAGACAGTCTGAGTAAATATTAACACACAGCGCACGCCTTACATTCCGCATTTTCCTCTGGCGAGCAGAGACACAATTCAGAAGGTGAGTTTTGCACTAACAGGCACATCTCTTTCCTCCTTTTCCAGAAGATCTTGCACACATGATCTCTTAAAACGATGGTGCAATGCACTGAAGGGTACAGGGTTCATATTTTACTGAGATGTCACAGTCCTCATCTGACTGAAAACAATTGTCAAAGTCATAGTGACTTCAATGACTACCAGCTGCCTGGGAAAAGGCTTTGCTGAAGTCTAGGCCACCAGATTGCTGTGATGGCTACCATATCATACTTTTCCTGTTGCACGACAACGCCCAGCTCCTCCTGTTTATTGCCTGTAGTGTGTGCATCACTAACTAGGCTTTGACACCTGTGTCTATGTCTGTACGTATATCCACACACACAGGTACTCAGGTGGGGTTTATGTTGATACAAAGAGCAGCATTTATGATTAGGAGACCTGTATCTGCTTTCATCAAGACTTAGGGATTAAAAAGTCTTAATAAATATCTAAGCAAGCTTTACAGAACATTAAAAAGACCACAACAAAGGAAATGGGTGATTAAAGTGGAGAGGTTTCATCTGGAGGAAAAAAGGCCTGTCTACAGCACATGCCAAGTTTGCCACCGGTTAGGATTTTTCTTTCAAAACAATCTAACATCATTGAAGATCTCAATTTGGGTAAGACTAGAGCTGGAATACCTCCACCAGTACAGCTTCCTTCCAGAAAAAGCTCAGTTCAATGCCACTGCTCACAAGCCAGAGCCATTCTGGGCTCCTCAGTTCAAGAGGGATGTGGAGCTGCTGGAGAGAGTCCAGCGTAGGGCAATGAGGATGATGAAGGAGGTGGAGCAGCTCCCTACCTCCCTTATGAGGAGAGGCTGAGGGAGCTGGGTCTCTTTAGCTTGGAAAACAGGAGACTGAGGGGTGACATCATTAATATCTATAAATATTTGAGGGATTGGACTAGATGATCTTTCAAGGTCCCTTCCAATCCCTAATGACTCTGTGATTCTGAAGAAGTGACTATTTTTCTAAGCTGGTTTATTCACGTCTCTGTATTCAGCCAATCAAGTACATTTAGCACCACACAAAAGCTAGAGCCTGAAGAGATACAGCTTCCCCACACCTCAGCTATGAATCACACAATCACACACACAGAATGTTACAGGTTGGAAGGGACCTCGAAAGATCATCTAAGTCCAACCCCTGCTGCTGGAGCAGGGTCAGCCTACAGCACCTGGTGTACCTAGACTGTCTGCCATCCAAGAACAAACCAGGCCTAACCCTGCTTAGCAAATCCAACATTCCAAATGGATCCTACCAAGCATTAATTGCCTACTGGATCAACCAGGTAGTTAGGCCCTTCCTCAACATTTTCATCACTTCTGCAGCTGGTCTGCTAGATTGACACATACATCCAGTCTCCTTTGTGACTCCACAAGGGAATTAATCTCTCTAATATGGAAAACAAAATGGTGGAAGAGGGAAGGCTGAGCTGGAGGCTTTTCCTTCAGAGTGTGTCTGTGTGCAGGAGACACATAATGCCACCCCCTGCTCCATTCCCTACAACTGGAGTGTCCATTCTATCTTCAAGGCAGCAGAGGAGAGCTTTGCTTGCATTGCACAGGGGTTCAAATAGAAAAGGTACTGAGTAGGAAAGAAATTGTTTTCCTAGAGGACCAGAACTCTCAGAGAGTTGACAAGATGCACATTATCTTCATTTGGCTGCTCACAAAACCAAAGTCTAAACAGACTTTTATTAACAAGCCTTTCACACCTCTGCTCTCGGCAGTTGAGCTCAGCACAGAGAGACAGGCTGTGATGTGGTAACTTTGAGAAGCTCTCTGTGCCTCTCTCAAATGGAGCATGCACTGGTTACCTAACTGTGCATGAGCACAATACAGCACAGGCATCAGCTTCTGCCAAAACCATTACTGGAGGAAACTGCAAAATCGACAGATTCACCCTCCTGAAGTCATAAGGCTTAAGAATGAAGAAGAGAGTGAAACAGCCAACTCCTGCAGTACACTTTGCTCTGCGTCTTGGCTGATCTGCACTGATAGCCACTACCAGTTCAGGGCCTTGAGAGATCTTTTTAACTATCAATTTAACTTACAAGTTGACTTCCAACTTTGCAAAAGCAATGACCTTTTATTTTAACCAGAAAACAAACCCAACAAAAAACCACCACAACTGCCAACACGTTGACCCTCACTTAAGTCTGAGGCCTGTAGTTTTATCCTTGCAGCATGTCCATTCTCTTCAAAAGAATTTAACTTCTCTCAACAAAAGCTGGACTCCTCCTCATAAAACTCTGAGCTTTCTAGGCCAGTGGATTAGATGTATATTTCTCTGTCCAAGAGCACAAGAGTGTGCAGGCCATATTCAGAACGCCTAACACAAGGCAGGCAGACACCAGACAGAGAGAAGCAGACACAGAAGAACTGCCAGATGCTGGTTTGAGTAACTAATTCTTGCATCTGTAAAACTTCACTACACGTTTTGACTCTACTCAAACAATTCTGCCCCTTGCCAGTGGTTTCCTATAGCAGGCACCACATCAAACGAAACATGAAGACACTACATTAAGTTCTTCACACAATGAAGGAGCCCTGCATGCAGAAATACCTTGTTTTGGTTTCCACGAGCTGGACTTACTGACCTACTGGAGGAAAACATTATACTAGAAATAGTACTTTGCAATATTTAACCATGAGAGTGGGTAACTTGGCACAGGGCTGGTCTTCAAGGTCTGTATTCTCTTCGCTTAAAGGTTGTTTAAACACACATCTGCATTTTGAAGACAATACACTTACTAATTACCTCGTGTTTGCACTGTACTTTCAAGAAGGAAAAAAACTACCTAAGTGCTATTAGCATCAGCCCTTCCTGTTCCTCTCCTTGAGCTTTTAAGCGAATATAGTGCTTGTACAAGTTGTTGGATTGACAGCCCTGGAGACTGAAGTCTAAAGTGCAGCACACCCGCTGAGCCAAACAGAACTAAAACGTGCTAAAGCTCCTCACTAATTTTAAATACATGCTTCATTTAGTTATTGTTGTATGGCTGTGGCATAAGACTAATGGGGGAAGGTTTCTGCCTCCCTTTTATTTGTTCTAAGCGTCACTTCAAACTCTTCATTTTCTACTTTCAAAAATAATTTCCTGCTCACATTCAACACTCCAGAGACTGCTCCCCCAGCTTCCAAATCCTACGTTACAACACAACACTGCTGAAGCACAGCTTCACGCTGCTGCAACCACGTACAACATCCTAGCATTTACTTTGTGCATCACAAAAGGACATTAGCTAATCTCATAGTCTTAGTACCAGTTGCACTAAGTGCTTGGCTGCAGGAAGGTCACTCAACATCATAAACTAAATCTTGGATTAGGTGGAGAAGCTTGGAGACCTCTGATGGAGTATCTACTCCTTACTTTAGGAACACTAGTGTTAGAAAACAAAGTCAATACAACTCATTTGGATTTAAGCACCCCAGATTTCCAGGAGCACACTCTTAACCACCAAACCAACAGCAAAAAAATCCTACCTTCATGAGAAATCTTTGTACAAAAAGATTCAGTTTGCTTGCAAAGTTTCTCCACAACTTCAGTTCCCACCATCACACCACCCACAAGACTGCCATCCCCTCCTTCTTTTGAACAGGTTCTCTGAGTTGCACAAACACCTAGTGGCTGCAGGTTCCACCCCCTCTTCATCCACAGTCTCATTGCCTCCAGATGGGGCTCTTTCACGTTAAGAGAAGGGGGTGATCCCCACTGAGTAGAGTGAGCACCTGAGATGCAGAACACCTGCAGTGTGTTGAGCTGCTACTAACAGCTGCTGTTTCAGATGCTTCCAGAATGCTCCCTCAGTTGTCTTGACATGTCCTAAAGAGCTAATTCGATGCCTGGATCCTCTTCAGTTCTGAGTAACTTCAAGCTTTGGCACTTTCAGAAAGCGATTCCTTAGCTTTCCAGTTACTTTTCAGTTCAGGAAATTTCTCAGAGTTTCTTGTCAGGGCAGGCTGGTCTTTTATGATTTTCAGCCTGTGATGCTGCTTCTGTTTCATCTTGACTTAATGTCATCAGTCTTCTCTCACAGAAACCTGAGCATTCTTTTCCTAATTTATCTAGATGGTACCCTGACAGCAGCTCCCTTGATCAAGATTTTACCATTTATGTCTCTCCTCCCATTAATCATTCTCAGAAATGAGATTTGCAGTAAAAAACAATTACATCAAGTCTGACTGCCTTCAAATTTCTTGTCTTTCTGGGATTCTGGATGCTCACTCAGGCCCTTTGGAGACACTGCTTTCTGTGGTTTACTAAAGAGGCTCTTAGGGCAATTTTCCCACAATGGAGGGTGAAAGCAGGTTTTACTATCCAGTGAAACTAGGTAGGGGTTAACAGGACACAACTGTGACACCCAGACACCTTGCTGCTTGTTAGTTCTTCCAGAAATTGTCCATATATTTCTAGTTTGGGCTAGACATTGAAAAAGATTTAATCTGGATGGAGGCCAAGTGGTCATGTGAGGACAAAATAGGAATAAGAATAGAATAGAATAGAATAGAATAGAATAGAATAGAATAGAATAGAATAGAATAGACCAGACCAGACCAGACCAGAGCAGAGCAGACCAGAGCAGACCAGATTTGGCTTCTCCATTATGCAAAATGTCTACACTGAACTCTGGGTTCCCAGCTATCCTCCTTCCTTCATTAATTTTTCTATCACTTCATATTTGGGGAAAGAGGTACAAAATTAATGATCTGTTGGAATTTGGTCTTTAAAAAGTTCCTTTTTTATAAATGTGGTCTACATTTTATGTTTATATGTCTTTTGTTTCATGGTTATGATTCTGAATTAAGACCTCCAGCTCTTACAATACTACTAGATCTCTGCTCAGCAGACATGTCAGACGTGTTCTTTAGAAAGTTAAATTCTTAGTCCCTGTGTCCGAGGCATCTGTGGCCTGGACCCTAAAAGTCTAAAAAGCCAGCTATGCCCAGCATCTCAATTTCTCTGACCAGTGGAAGTCTCTACATCAAGAGTAGAGCTCAGTTGTGAAGGAGATAAAACATTCAGCTGCCCCAGGAGAACAGAAAAGTACCACAATATACAGCACCTCCCAGCTCAACAGGAGACACATTTCTTAATGACTTTGCTGGCATAAACACGGGTATAACAGGCAGAGCTACTGACCAGCTTCTCCCAGCTTGGGGAAAATTAGGAAGAGCAAAATCATGCGATAGATACGCAGTCCCATTATGTGTTCCAAGGCCAGAAGGTGCTGGGGTTTTCCAGTGCTCAGTATGTTACAGGACCCTGTGCATATGAAGCAGTCACAGCAGGACACAGAGATCTACTGACGTATAGAACAAGGGTAGAAAAACCAGTCCACTCCCCTTTAGGACTTTTTTGTGACATCTCATACAAGAGACCTGCATTTGTGTTTCAGCCAGAAACGATCATTCAGCTTTGTCAAACACCACTGATTTTTATGAGAAATGGGTTTACAGTCTGCTAGATTCAAGGCAAATCATCATCCAGTTTCCTGTAGTACAAATGGCTGCATTTAAAGCATGTTCTTGCTATTAGGTCTAAAGCATTACAAGATCGAAATGTTCTGTATCTCATCTCAAATTTTCAAACAATCCAATATCCAGGCTATATATAGATATATTCTAGCTGTTCAATCTCTTCAAAATCAATCAATATTAATGTGTCTGCCTTCAACTTTTAAGGTCATTGTCTCCCTTCTGACATTTTTAACTACATCAACATCACATTATATCATTATAGACTCCTGAAGCAATGTACTTCTACATTTTTGCAAGATAATGTCTCTTTTGTGTTTCAGTTTTTATCATAATATAAATCTTGAGATGCAATTTGCATACCTTTTGTTTAGCGAAGGAGACCCCCATTTAAGACTTTGTCATTTTAATACAGACACTTACAAGTGGATGACTTTTTAAAGGAAATGCACCAAAATATTCCAATTTATTCTTCAACTGAAGCGGCTGCTGCATCAGTAAATCGGTAAATTCCCTTAACAATACACTTACTAACAACTATGTTCTGCCTGCCTTGGGCTTGCTTGACAGTAGGGCTGCCATCTGTTGAGAAGGCCATTCATAAAGGGCTCTTTATAGGTTTTAATTTTAAACATTCAAAGTACCTCTTTGCTCTTCACCTTTGTCTCCACCTATTTAGTCTTTCTAGCCCCTTGTCCATCTTTCTTTCCACCCTGATAAAGAGCACAGGTTTCCTTCAAACACTGAGCAGTCTCTCTGCACCAGCAGCCACATCACAGCAAAATGCTTTCAGGCACATTTAATTCTGAGGCAAGCCTGGCCTGGTTTTAATGGCTGAGGTGCTCAAGCAGAGAGGAGGAGGACGTTTATGGAGAGAGATGGACAGAAATTAACAGGATCAGTCAAGAACTCTGCGAAGAAATTCAAAAGCAGCCATGAAGGAAACAAATTCAAGACGATGAATGAGAAAGAGATGGTAGGAGACCCAGCTCTGGATAGATGGATATTTCATTAATTCTTTCAATAAATAAGGAAACTCTAGGGAAATTCAGCACCTGGCAATCTTAGTTGATAGTGGTGCTGCGAAGAAAGCATAATGTTCACCCCTGTGGTAAATCCAAGCAATTAAACCCCCTTAAAAAAAGGTGCTCTTAGGCTTTCTGCCTAGTAAACTCCCAGTGAAAAGCAACTTTAATAAATGTTATAAATCTCACCTCTGAGCCAAGAGGAAATTCAAATATCTGCATGTGCAGGAACCAGGGAGCTGCTGAAACAAAAGACAAATGGTTGTATTAGAATAGGTTATGCCCATGCTCCAACTGGACAGCAGTAGAAGCAGGAGGCCCACACACGTGACAAGTTTTTGAAAGCAACCTTTGTGGTGCCACCTTTGACCATTTCTCTTTGTGTTAGTTACACCAGAATTCTCCATGCTTTGGGAGTGGACTAATTTGTTTAGTTATGAGTTTGTCGGCTCAGTGAATTCAGGATTAATCCTTATCACGCAGCGTTATTGGAAAGTAGTTTTGGGTTTCAATGTCTTAGACATAAACCCAAATAAAGAGATGGCAACGAATATCTGCCGTTTGTAAAATGTAAAGATCAAAGAAAAGAGACTGCAGAGGATTTTCGATGAACACCCTGACAAGGGGTGTTAGTTTTAATAAACAGTACGAATTTTAGGCCATTATGAAGTATGAGATGCAGGCTCAGCTGTGTTTCTAATTTCCTTTCTTGCCTTTACTGCTGTTATATAAAACTCTGTAGTGACAAAGACATTTATTGAAAAACTCTGAGCACACCGTTTGGGATTACAGTGCTTTATCTGCATCAAGCCTTCCCAGCCAATTAGAAATATTTATTTCTCCACCCTCCACGGTGCCAAGAGCTGCAGGCCCATTCCGCATACGGGACAAGCCACTGGACAGAGATGCACTCGTATAAATGAATGAGGACTTCATTACTGGGTCTGAGGACTAAATGATAATGGAGTGCTGCTTGCTTTGATTACTATTCTTTTAAAGCCACGGATGCACACACACACACAGAGCTTTGAGCACATTTTTAAAAGTGAAATTAGGAATATAAAACCCATGTATATTTGGCAACATATCTTCTGAGAAAGAGGGTTTCTGAAGAATCTCAGGTAATTACCAAGTTATGAGCACTGTACTTTTTGTTTACCACACACTGTATGGGCTTAGGAAATTACAAATGCTGAAACGAAATAAGTTTCCTTTGCTGCTGGAACTACTCACAGCATTCAGGGCAGAGGCCTGTTCATTCTTCCACTCTTAGTTTTTGGGGCCTTTCAGGTGGGCAGGGAGGGTCAGTATGAGAGGTCTCATCAGAAATCTCTTCAGTACCCTTGAAAAAAGATGGAAATGAATGATTACAAGATGAGCTCAAGGACCAAGTATCTATTTGTCATAAAGAGTCCATCTACGGCTTTCCACCTACGGTATTTTTCCTTGGGGGATTATCAAGAGTATCAGTAATTATTACTAATAAGCTATTAATATGTATAATGGTAATTACAGTATCATTTAAGGATGCTGGTCATATTCTCTGTGGACAACTGAACAGCGCAGCAAAGACCAAAGCTGTGCAACAGCACATCCAAATCTCCTAAGAGATCTTGAACAAGCACAACTGTACTCCAGAGAGCTGGATGCTCCAAACCTTTCACCCTTAAACAGCCAGTGGCAGCATCACATCCAGGGTTTATCCACTGACAGATGACTGACAGATTTTAGCAACAATTTTTGTTTTAAACAAAAACAAGAATAAAAAAAGTTGTTTGTTTGTCTTTTTATGGTAGGATTTGGGAGGACTGGCAGAACCACATAATCCCATCTCTAGGCCCAAAATGTTCAGGTTCTATGACACTCCTGACTACAGGAAAGATTCGTACAGTAGATCCAGCCACCAAATGGATCATGGATGCCTGGAGAACATCCTGTGATTATGCATATTCCACAGAGAAGCAACAAGCTTCTTTCCAATCTGGTTAGCTTAGTCTGTGTCACTTATTCAACAGAGTCACAGTTTTTAATTTAAGAGACAGCAAAGCCCTAGCTGTTACAAATTCATGTCCAACACCCTGCTTTTCCAACTTTTTATATTTATAGAATCATAGAATCATTAGGGATTGAAGGGACCTTGAAAGATCATCTAGTCCAATCCCCCTGCCACAGCAGGACCACCTAGACCAAGTCATAGAGGGCTAGAAGGGACCACAGGATCATCCATTTGTTTTGGAGTTTTTCCTCTCAGGAACACATACACTCCCTTCTCTCTTTCCCTCTTCACTTTAGCTCTAAATCCTTGTCTATCTTACTTTCCATCATCAGAGTCATAACAGAACTCTTCTAAAAGTACTTTGCTGACAATTTCTGATCTGTTTCCACTAAGATAAGCAGAACTGCATTTATAACCTTTTAACTTCACATATACGACATCAGAACTTTATCTTATAAGTACAGAATTTTGTAAGGTTTTATATTTAAAGGATGACCTTTTCTTGCTTAACCCGAGATATGAAGTAACAGGGGTTTTTTTTAAGATATATACATATGATCCTATGCATGCATGTATTGATATCATATATGTGGATCATTACAAATAGAAAGATGCTTCTCACTAAACATGGAGAGGACCTCTCATGCCATAAAAAACAGTGTTTGCAAATGCACTCCAGAATATACTGCAAAGGGTATGACAGTGGGGAATAGTTCTATTTCAAAGAAAACCACTTTCCAATACAACATGCTGCAGCTGCGTTTGTTAGAGATCCTGTTCCTGGGGGTCACTGTACAAAACTCAGCACTGCTCACCAGCAAAGGTACCCAGAAGCACTCTGCACAGAAGTAGCTCTGCTTTACAGGAAGAATTGCAGCTCAGGTGCTTGCAAGCAAAAAATTGTTGTTGCTACACTACATTTAAGAACCTAAAATCACTCAAAAATATCACAGAAGCTGGTTATCCAACTGCTTTATTATTTTGGCTTAATTTCTATTACAATCCAGATGTAGATGAATTTCAATACACACACCTTGGTTTCTCGTTCTCAGGCCTCACATGCATGAATTTAACAACTTGTAGGGCTAGACCAGATAAGCATTCAGGGCTGGAAACATCTGGCAGCCACTGCCAAAGCCTGTACAATGGACAGAGCAATAGCCACTTAGGCTAGATCTTTCATCATAAGCACAAAGCCTTTTCCAACGCCTTATTCCTAAAAATTACGTTGGTCTAACAAGCCTTAACTGTTTGCATAGAAAAGGCTACTCACAGAATCACACAGAATCACAGAACACTAGGGATTGGAAGGGACCTCGAAAGATCAGCTAATCCGATCCGCCCACCACAGCAGCATCACCCAGATCCAGTCACACAGGAACATAACCAGGTGGGTTTGAAATGCCTCCAGAGAAGGAGACTCCACAACCCCCCCAGGCTGCCCCTTCCAGTGCTCTGTCACCATCACCATAAAAGAAGTTCCTTCTCATATTGATGTGGAACCTCCCATGTTCCAGCTGACACCCATTGTCCCTTGTCCTATCATTGGATGACAGTGAGCAGAGCCTGGCTCCATCCTCCTGACACCTGTCCTTTCCATTTTTATCAACGTTTATGAGGTCACCCCTCAGTCTCCTTTTCTCCAAGCTAAAGAGACCCAGCTCCTCAGCCTTTCCTCTGCAGGGCGGTGTTCCCCTCCCTTCATCATCTTTGTGGCTCTGCCTTGAACTCTCTCCAGCAGTTCGTGTCCTTTTTGAACTGTGGGGCCCAAAACTGGGCAGAATACTCCAGATGCTGTTTAGTTCTTTCATGTTGCCTAGATCAAGCAACTTTTAAATTAACTTTACCACCTGTAAGGTACATAGGAGGGGAAAATGTGCATCTTGGGACGTTCTATTCATTTCAGCTACACAAGTTTGGAGTTTGGTGCATACCTTTAGGTATTTTAACTAAATTTCCATAAATGACTTTTGCTTGTTTAACTGTTTTTCTCTGCTACAGGAAGAAAAGCAAAAATTCTCTGAAGATCTGCTTTGGATCAGAACACTTATATGACAATACTCTGGGGTTTTTCAGTTTTCACTCATGAAAATTATCATGCTGTTATACACCCCGTTCATGTGTGATACCTCCCAAGACTCTTAAGAGGCAAATGTATTCCTCAAAAGTAGAAATGAAATGCAAAAAATATAATTGTTGAGATTTAACCCACAAAGCCACTTCAAAGTTTGCTCATAGTTAGGACCTTTGTTCCACATGAGCCATGAGCCATGAGACTAGACATAGGAGTGTTCTCTGCTTTGTTGCTGTATGAGGCCCTGTCTGCATTACATATTTCTGCTAGGACCTTAAGCATTAAGTTAGGCAGAGAGATCATGACAGACCAGTCAGCTTTCAGACTTCAAACAGCACCTGGAGGGCAAAGACCTTTCACAGTTTAATAGTGGGCAGAGAATCACAATAGTGACCAGGGTCATGTGGTGGGTGAGGCAATCACTGATACTGAAATACCAGATGTCGCTGTGACAGCTGTAATAACCAGGGCTTACTTCCTTCAGCTACAAAATACCCACAGAACCTGGTGAATACCCTGCTGCTCTGTGTACCTCTTACACCTTTGGTTTGTGCTATAAACATTTTAACTCCTGAAGGCTCACAGTGCCAGAACAGAGCAACCCAAGGAGGTTGCGCAGTCTCCTTCTCTGGAGATGTTCAAAACCCGCCTGGACACGTTCCTGTGCGACTGGATCTAGGTGATCCTGCTGTGGTGGGGGGATTGGACTAGAAGATCTCTCGAGGTCCCTTCCAATCCCTAATGTTCTGTGTGATTCTGTGAACTCACAATACGTTTTACTCTACAGGGGGAGTATGACAGAACAGAGTTTTTTAATAAATTTCGAGAATTCTGCAGAAAAGTTGTTATTTACTTGTCACTGACAATTCATTCCTCTGAGATAAACTAACTCTGTTACTAGAGGATCCCAAGGAGACCCTGGCAGTGATAAACACAAGTGCACATCATAAAACAGGCGCCACCAGTTAAAAAGTAACCTTAACCTGTTTAGTGCACACAAAGGCAGCTCGGCCAAAACACTTCAGCAATGATTTAAAATATCAAGTTAGAGGTCAGTTTCAACCTTCAGGGAAGCATTCTCTATTCATAAGGTGCTTAACTAATCGTAACTTCCCATGACTTATCAGAACTGGGTGCAGTGTGTCGCAGCACGATAACCGAGCTCTGGAAACGGAACAAAAGATGCCTTCTTCATGAAAATAGTAGTGAGATTAAACCCCAGATTTTAATCTTTGGGGGAAACATCCTGTTACTCATTGAGCGTTTGCACTAGCATCCAGGGAGTCTTAGCTGGGCAGTTCATGCTCGTATTCCTGAGTGATGTGCTGGGCAGCAGGTGTGGCAGGAAAGGAGCAGATCTCTGAAACCCAGCCTGGGGATGCTACACAAAGTGCATCACCACGAAAGGGAACAGACAGTGTCAGACACACTGTATTTCTGCAGCTAGCTAGCTAATGAAAGAGCTACGTCTACCTGAAACACTACTTGCAGCCGTCTAACTGCTCAGCACTAACACCCAGGTGTTTATGAAAACATGTCGTTTTCTTTTTTAACATTACAAATATTCTAGCTGTAAGAAAGCTCCAGTGGGGGGTTAAAAGGAGCCCAAAAAGGACCAGATTTCTATCTGTATTTTCTTCAGAATAGTTCCAAATGCATTAAGACCTCAGTAGAGACCTGCAAGTATTACGTGCAGCTTTCTTTTATCTCCAGGAAAAGCAGGGGGGAGGAAAAAACCCGCAATATGAAAGAATGAAACAGTGCCAAACGCTACAAGAAAGGCTTAATAAATAGAGCCCAGGGTCACAATGTTGCTCTTAGTTGCCCTGAAATATATCACTGAACTTCTGTATATTCATATTTGTTTACATTATAAATGTACTAAATGAGCTAATTATAGTGATCATAATTTACAATTAAAAACAGTTAAAAATTTCAAAGGCTTTCAATATCTTTTCTTTAATCATTCACCCAGGCTCCAAATATGCATTTTTTAGATTAAAGCATTAAAGTTGCTAATTATATTCTCAGAACTAACAATTATTTCTTTACCCTTTTACTACCTTCTTCTGGCAACAAAAAAATGTCAGCGCTGATTTAATTTTTTGTTATTACAGGATTAAAAGAAGTTTCTAAAATGCAATTAAATGTGCCCTATAGCTATAGTAACTTTCCTATCAGCATCCAAAGCCTCTTCACTAAAACAACAGCATAAAAAAATATTCAGACTTCTTAGACATACTTTTTTTTCTCCTTTTATAACACATTCCTTTGGTTATTATCTCCAATGACAACTCAACCATCTTAATGAGATTGTGCACATCGAGATCCTGGTGAAAGTAGATTAATAGGAGAAAATGCAATTTAAAGAGGCTGTTTAAGAGTGCAAAACCCTGCATGTGTCAAGCTCTGGTTCTTCACCTATGGGAGCTTAGTTCAAGTTCACCCTGAGGCCCTAAGTGAAAAGTTCAATAGTCTCCACCGTGTCCCTACTTGAGAGATCACAAAATCAATTATGTTACGGTGGTACATTTGGTAACCTATGCTCAGGCAGAGGCTGGACTCTTCCCATTGGGAATTCACCAATTATCTGCTCAGTGAATTATTTTCAGATCAAATAGAGATACCTGCTGTCAGCAGGTACCCTCGTTGTGCTGCCCAGCAGTTTACAGGCCAGTCTTGTTTGGAACAGTAGCCACCAAGCAATGCACAGTGTCAGACACCAAAGCATGATTCAGTAGACAGACTTGTACTGTTTTGGAAAAGACAACCAACCATTGCAAGGCACCAAAATCATGCCAAAGAAAAACACACATCACTGAAAACTCTGGAATTGTTCTATGGCTTAGCTGCTTCCAGGTCACTCCTAACAGAAAGACCATGGGTTTAATTCTCACAGATGTGAACTCCATTTTCCTAATCACCACCGACAGCGTGCTTGGCCCAGTTTGCTGGAGAACAGTGATCTACCTGATCAGTAGCAGTCCCAAACCACAGAATCACAGAACATTAGGATTGGAAGGGCCCTCAAAAGATCATCCAGTCCAATTCCCCTGCCACCTACATCTTCTATCACTTGACATGATATGCCTGTTGCTGGAGTTAGGTTAATTATTTAAAATTATTACCAATCTAAGTACATAGAGTTTTCATATAAGTGAATGCCACTCTGAATAATAAATACAAGTCACTGAGTGGCTTAGATACGGAATATGCTCTCTGTATGCTGGCGCATGACTGTTTAAATGAAGCCCCATTCACTGTGAAGGACTATTTCATACCCTGCAGTGTTCTGTCCACACTACGTTTAATCTGCTCAGTCTAATTTTCAGCAGACTGACTTTTGTTTCATAAAAACACCAGCAAGAAAATTAATGTGAACCAGTCTTCTCTGTCAGACTTGGCTACTGTAGATGCATTCTTTGACCTTGAAAGGGATTCCTCAGTCCTAGGGCCAAGTAAGTAGGCAATTCACACTATCAGAAGGGGGGTAGTTAGGAGATAAAGAGAGCTTCTCCTCCCCTTCTGCTTTGCCCTGGTGAGACCTAGAATATTGTGTCCTGGTGCATCTGGAATATTGTGTCCAGTTCTGGTCCCCTCAGTGCAAGAAGGACACAGAACTGCTGGAGAGAGTCCAGCGCAGAACCACAAAGATGATGAAGGGAGTGGAACATCTCCCTGATGAGGAAAGGCTGAGGCAGCTGGGTCTCTTTATCTTAGACAAGAGGAGACTGAGGGGTGACCTCATTAATGTTGATAAATATGTGAAGGGAGGGCGTCAGGAGGATGGAGCCAGGCTCTGCTCAGTGTCATCCAACACCAGGACAAGCATCAATGGGTGTTAAGCTGGAACACGGGAGGTTCCACATCAATATGAAAAGGAACTTCTTGGTGAAGGTGACAGAGCACTGAAAGGGGCAGCCTGGGGGGGTTGTGGAGGCTCCTTCTCTGGAGACATTTAAAACCCACCTGGATAAGCTGCTGTGTGACTTGACCTAGGCGATGCTTCTGCAGCGGGGGGATTGGAGTAGATGAACTTTTGAGGTTCCTTCCAATCCCTAATGTTCTGTGATTCTGTGATCCACATTTTCATCATTTTGTGGAATCTAAAGGGAAATCCCAATGTGTGAAGGTAAAAAAAGACAGAGTGGTGTGATAGTAAGAGGCCACATCATGATAGAAAGACAAGAAGACAAAGTTCCTATTTACTTTCACACATAGTAAAGGAATATAAGGACATGCAATGTCAGCGAGACGATATAAACTTGAAAACAAGTCCAGAACAGGTTTTAGTCATATTGGCTTCTTAGTACTGCTTAGCTAATTTATACTTTCCCAGCTATAAAACTGGGATAATATTCTTGGCTCCCCTCTGTACAGAAAAAACTCATTAGGAAAGAATTCAGATAATTCTATAATGAATAACGCCATTGAAAACAGTAAAAAAGAATTAATAATTTCAAATGCAGTGCAGGTTTGGATTACATTTGCTGGCACGGTGGACAATAAATAAGGACTAAGACTACAGAACAGGCAGTGGAGTTAAAAGAAACTGTTCAACACCCTCCTTATTCCTTGTGAATCATCACTCTTGCACGCAAAATGAGGCAAAGATTATACATGATTTGTAAATAAGGACGCTATCTTAATAAATACCCAAGGGAAGCTGACTTAGGGCCATCCTCCAAATTGGAATAGCTTGATCTGGCACCTCAATGGCTTGTACTCTGGTTTTTTTAATAGGCAGTTACAAACACGTTATCATTTCTACAAAAATAACTTGATTATTAAGTTGGCTGGTTGCAAAGTAAATGTGAAATGCTTTCTTTGCTTCTCTAGAGATGATAAAGATTTTGTTTGCAGCCTTCAATTCTGTGAGCAGTTAGTGAGTTTCTCACATGGAAAATGAACTGCAAGGAGCATTTCAATTCTGAAAAAGTTGCATTCCTCTAGTGAACTCTATCGACAAGCCCACGCAAAGCCCAGACTCAGTTTACTGCATCTCACCAAGCAGACTCTTTTTTCATCAGGGCCAGGAATATGACCACTAAACTGGTGATGAAGAATGATGGAACAAATCAGAACTTCACAAGTGCAGAACCTAGTGTGTCTGCTCTAATTTAAGGAGACCTCTGGACAGTCATAAGGCCAAAATCTTGATTGAAAGATTTTGAAGACTGACAAAAACATCTAAAGTAAAAGAAAGAAGTTAGCGCATCAGAAATTAGAATACGCACTTTATTTAATGTGTAGTCAGGAATAAAGGGGACTTAGAGCTGGCTATGAAAGCTGATTTTTCATTTAGAGCATAGCTGGTATAACACAGCACATGCTTTTTTGTCACAGCTCAGTGGGAACAGTTATTAGAATCCATATGGATTTGAAAATATAGAACTTCAAGGTAAACTTCTGGATTAGATGGCTATAGCACACATTCTGCAGCTCAGACCTTCCTCTGGTAGATTATGTGAGATGAAGTGGGATGTTTCAGAAAGGTCAAAGCATGCGAGGTTGCAACTAACAGATAGTATGTAAGACATTAGTAAAAACTCCTTCACTTAAAGGCTTACCAGGTGTTGGAACTGGCTGCCCAGGGAAGGGGTAGAGTCACCATAGATGGAGGCATTGTAAAGACCTGTAGATGTTACACTTAGGGACACAGTGGACTTGGCAGTGTTGCATTAGTGGTTGCACTACATGGGTCTTCTCCAACCTGACCAATTCTATGATTTCATTTATGTTGTCCTACGATGCTGGATTACCTTGACTCAGTCAAGTGTGCTACCATTATCCCTTCTGAGCTTCACTGCACCTCAGGATGAACTCCAGGAAGTATCCATTGACTCTTCCAAGATAGATGAATGGTTTTACAAGAGCAAATGGCTAGATCACAAACCTGGACAATGATCAGTGGGTAGGAACATAGACTGTCCTTCGGCTGTATCAAGTTGGGAAGTGTTTATAAGGAACTACTAGAGTCAATATAGAATTGGAAGATCATCATCATCATCGAATCATCAGGGATTGGAAGGGACCTCAAAAGATCATCTAGTCCAATCCCCACTGAGGGTAAAATGGGTACCATGCGTGCTGTAGCTAAGCTGCCCAGCCACATGAAAGCAAAATCCCACTAAGACGACCTCTGGGTTTAGTGCAGCATTCACAATTGCTATTCACTGTATTCACTGGTACTCCTCAACTGAAAAGTATCATACAGGTTTGGTCTCTGAGTAAGGGATTTACAAACCAAAGGGTTTTAAAACTACACACGCAAAACTTTCCGGTGTGACAGACTATTCTATTGTTACAATCATCAGGATATATATCCCACCTTGTCCAAATGAGGACAAAAAAAGCAATGAAATGGGTGCTAAGACATCTAGAGAAGCAAACAGTAACAAAACTTTACGAAGGAATTTCCCAAGTCTCCAGTCAACACTGGCATACATTGGCAGCTTTAACTAGAGTTAAAAAGGCAAGATCCATTAGCTAAAGTCCACAGCACAACTGGAAAACAACCAGCACTTCTAATGCTGATGTCTTAATTCACTTTAAATTGCTTTATTGAGTTTAGTTAAACTTGCTGGCTTTACCAGCTTGCCTACCTGTACCACAGATCTCATTTAGAGGATTTAAAAATTAGGAAAAGTGCTGTATGTGATACTATAAGACTCTGTTGGTTTTGCACTTGAAATAAAATGACCTCCCGCTCCCACATTAAGAATCACAGAAGTAAACTGTTGAATCTCTCCACTTCTGTAGCTTCACTGCAGAAATCCTTTGCCGAGAAACTGTCTAACACTGTCATCACAGACATTTACACCAGCCCTACTCCTGGTTTTGTCTAGCCAAAGAAAAGGAATGTTGTCCATTAGGATAACGGAAATTTCCATGCCGGTAGCTCAGGCCAAGGTTAAAAGTAATGACACAGTCTTTGGAGGAATAAAGAATTGGCCTGCGTCCTGCCCTGGCCTGGGCCTGGCTCATGAGAATACCATCAAGTTGTATGAATGAGAGTGAACGAAATAACTTGTACAGCACAATCATCAAGAGAAAAGAAGATGGGAACAAGTGTATCACATATATTTCAGCCTAATTTAATCTAATTTCTTTGGACACTGTCCAAAGAATCGTCTCGATTAGATTATTAGAGTCATCTAATTTCTTTGGACAGTGACCCTTACTTCATTAAAATAAAAACAATAAAATTGATTGTGTGACTTGATCTAGGTGATCCTGCTGTGGCAGGGGGATCGGACTTGAAGATCTTTTGAGGTCACTTCCAGTCCTTAATGTTCTGTGATTCTGTGATTCTGTCTGAGGACTCCCAAAACATAGGAAAGTTCAGGTCAGAATTAACGCTACCTGGTTTTGTGTTGCTCACCGAGACATTCTCTTCTCCAAGGAACTTCTTACAGACAAGCAAGAAGGGCTCAAAACCTGCACTTTCTATCTCTAGAAATGTTATTGAAGCAAAACCATATTTTGCAAAAATTCTAAAGTCTGCTAATAAATGACAGACTGCAAATTACTTGCAACTGCATTCATTTCTTGATGAAATGACATGAAGAATTGTAGTTTAAGTATTCACTGAATCACAGAACATCAGGGATTGGAAGGGACCTCAAAAGATCAGCTAGTCCAATCTCTCTGCCACAGCAGGACCACCTAGTCGCACAGGAACACATCCAGGCAGATTTTAAATGTGTCCAGAGAAGGAGACTCCACAACCCTCGGGGCAGCCTGTTCCAGTGCTCTGTCACCCTCACTGTGAAGAAGTTCTTCTGATATTTATATGGAAACTCCTATGTTCCAGCGGACACCCACTGCCCCTCGTCCTATCACTAGATGACCTTGAGAAGACGCCATCCTCCTGAGTGTTTTAAGGAGTATAATTCAAGTTTTGAAAGTTCTTAATTCCATTTTAATTTAACTTAATTTTAATTTAATTTAATTTAACTTTTGAACAACCTGTTTACTCCTATTTCTTTCTGCAGACATCCGTGAAAGACAGAGACTTGCCATGGCCCAGAAGGCTAATGTGCCCTACTAAAGGCATTACCTAGACATCCTCGTTAAAGTCTAAAGAAAGGTCTTCATAAAATAAAGGAGCATCGGGATATACATATGTCCTGTAGATGTATTTATAGTCACATCTGTAAATGCAATGGACATTATGTCTCCAACAGAATACATATTCACGACGGTAACCGCTATTCATTATATCTTGAATATACACATAATGATGATGGGATGTGAAGAGTTTCCAAACTGGTTAAGGTACACAGTGCAAGCAGTTTATAATAAGATACAGACTGTGCTGATGTCAACCCAAGCTGTTTAATACCACAACAGAATTGCACCATACTTTATGGACATTTTCCTTCACCGGAGTCTTAGAGAACTTTCCATTAACTTCAATAGATGCCAGAACAGGCCTGAGAGCAGGAAATGAAGAAATATACTGTACCCAAATGAAAAGGCAGTGGGAATTTAGGTAGGCAGAATGTAATTATTCACACTCGAATCTGGATGGAGCATTAGGTTTATATCCCCATTCTAGCAAATATATAATGGGATACATAATAATCAAGAGGAGCAGGGCTACTGGCTATTCTCTGTCAAAAGATGAGATGTAGAGGAGCGTGACCTGCTTGGTTGATATGAAGTAAAAGGGAGGAGTAACATTTATTGCATCACCCATAAAACCTTCCAAGAAACAAAATGTTTTAAGTAAATAATCACGGTTTTGGGATCTTTATCTAGTATGTTGTTGCTGCTAGTGAAATAAGGAGAGGATTTTAAAAATTAGAACCTTGGGTCTTTGGTGCTGCATGCACTTTAGGCACATAAGCAAATGGAAATGCACAGATTCCTTCTTTTGAGGATAGTCCTAGAAAACAATCTCTGGAAATTAGTGGCTTTGCAAAATATTAATACTTTTCATTTCTGTGTTTACTGATCCAGATGAGGACAGCAGGAAGCACTAAAAAAATAATGACTTCTCTTGCACACGTACTGGATTGTAAAAATCCAAAAGTTTCCAAATCTTGTAATAAATTCTAGCAATTAGACTGCGAGATTGCTATATTCTAACAATCCTAGATCCATTTCTGATGTGGAATATGACAGCTTTTTCACTTTCTATAGTATGTGACAGAAGAACACTACGTTCAGTTGTTACTGTAGGGCGATTTACGGAGGCAGAATGCAATAATATAAATTGAGTTTCAGAAAAGACACTGTGACTAATCTTACAAAAAATGCTACGGGATGTTTAATAATCCTGCTGGATCAGAAGTTGTTCTTCAAAAAATTCTCTTAAGACCAATTGTTATTAAAGTATGTACTGTATTTGGATCATTTTTCATTTAACTATGTAGTCTAAAACTGCTGTCAAGTGTAAATATTTCAGTTGTAATTGGATACCCGTAGAAATGGAGCAGAGCCACAAACCCTCAACTAAAATTACAATCATAGAATACTTAAGGTAGCAAATGCCCTTTGAAGAGCCACAAGACGAGCATCTGTCCACATCTCTTCAGCTGTGCCTAGCAACTCTCATTGGTGTTTATTGTTCCATTAATCACAAATGAAGCAGCAGGAACAAGGCAGCACACTAGAACTGCTTCCATGCACTCACCCTGTAATCTTCCTCCTTCTGCATTTAAGGCTATAGTGCTTATTCATTACATTATGTGGTAATTTTGAGGAGATTGAAGCGAGCAGAGAGGAGGGAAGAACATAATGTATGTAGTTAAGACTCAAAAACTCTGTAAATTAGCAGAAGTCTATGTTTTACATACATTACCTCTGTATTAGTTCCAGAGAGGTTTCTGCAGGACTCCTCTCATCATCTGCAGGAAGGCTGTGACTGCACATGTCTGAAGGCCCAGTCTGAGCCTACACGGTTTCACAAGAGACAGAAACAGACACCATGGTGTGGGTCTGATGTGTTCTGTGACCTACGGTGTGAGCTCTCCTGCTTTACTATTCCAGACCAAGGCCTGGGGCCTATATGAGGCTGCGAACATGGAGGCCCCACAGCTGGGCAGGACAGGGCCTGGCAGTTGAGGCCTGTCCCTGTCCCGGGCAGTAGAGGGGCAGCCCCAGGCATAATCCTGTGGACAGGGATGGGCCAAAGCTGGGCCAGGATGTGGCCCTGAGGGTGGGCCCAGCTCAATGGAGCTCAGGGTCAAGCCCTGTGGGGGCCCCCACAGCCCTGCAAGGGCCGGGGCCTATAAGGGGCTGGGAGCATGGAGGCCCCACAGCACAGCAGGGCAGGGCCTGGCAGTCAGGGCCTGTTCCTCTCCCGGGCAGTAGAGGGGCAGCCCCAGGCATAATCCTGTGGACAGGGATGGGCCAAAGCTGGGCCAGGATGTGGGCCTGAGGGTAGGCCCAGCTCAGTGGGGCTCATGGCCAAGCCTTGTGGGGGCCCCAGAGCCCTGACACATGAAAAGAAAAATCAAAAAAGCAAATAAATCTTAGACTCACTGTGTTTCATAGGACTGCCTCGCTTTTCATTTTTTCTTGCATTTCCCCTGCATTCTCTTTATCACAGAATCACAGAACTTAAGGGATTGGAACGGACCTCGAAAGATCATCTAGTCCAATCCCCCCACCACAGCAGGATCACCTAGATCCAGTCATACAGGAACACATCCAAGTGGGTTTTAAATGTCTCCACAGAAGGAGACTACACAATCACCCTGGGCAGCCCCTCCCAGTGCTCTGTCACACTCACTGTGAGGAAGTTCCTTCTCACGTTGATGTGGAACGTCCTCTGTTCCAGCTCACATCCATTGCTCTTTGTCCTATCATTAGATGACACTGAGCAGAGCCTGGCTCCAACCCCTAACCCACCCTTCACATATTTATAAAGATTAATTAGTTCACCCCTCAGTCTCCCCTTTTCTAAGCTAAAGAGACCCAGCACCCTCAGCCTTTCCTCAACAGGGAGATGCTCCACTCCCTTCATCATCTTTGTGGCTTTATGATTCAAAATCTCCTTAGACTTGGCTTTTTGTCCAGTATTGAGGTCTTTTTGGTTCACTCACGGCTGATGAGAACAAATGAAAAAGTAACTGTTGTGCTTTTTCAAAGGCTGTTCAGACAGGCTGAGATCCACCTATATGGTCTCCATTCCCTGCCTTCACAATAAACCAATGTTTTTGTAACTCTGGAAAATTTGCTCCACCTAAAGGTTTGGCTAACACTCACATTTTCATCTCCACTTTTGGGCTTCCTATAGTGCCTCAAAGTTTACATTAACAAACTCATGAGTTCCTTAAAGAACATTTCTCATAAGGTAAATAGTAAGATGTTTAATGTATACAGCATGTCAGGTTTGGTCCTAATATCTTTCTAATGGCTCTTGGCCTTTCCCACCATAGGATACAGTGCGTCAGAGACCACCCAGCAATCTTTTTTCCACTGTATTTCCCATTACTGCTTTGTTTAGCTGTAGACCTCGACTCCATACAGTACAATATTCCTAGATACTCAGTACTCTGTGGTTTTGAATCTGTATTTAAAGTCTGCTTATCCACTGATTGTGCAGTATGTTCAGGGACATAAACTCCAACGTATCTCAGTTGAGTCGCCATTCAGATACGCTTGCAAAGCTCTCAGTCAGCTTTCACAGATTTTTTCATGCTCTAGGAACTGAAATATCATGTAAACCGTATGGTATATATTAGAGGTGAATTAGCAGTGCATAGCAATTAACATAGAAAACTATTGTTTACTAAGTGTCCATGAGCTGGTCCTGATTTCTTTGATTTTATTCAGCAGTCTCCATTTGTTGCAATCACTACTTTCGAACTAGGATAGTTCATGTGTTCAGTAGTCATTAGCCAATCTATGTAGGATACTTCTGATCAGTGTGCCTGAACACTGAATTTAAACATGTCCACCTGTAAAACCTGAGCATTTGGCTGTAACAAGCAACTAGTTTCTGAACTAGTTGCAGCTGCACTTGGATGTACCAATGCAGCAGATAGAAACAGCACAGAACTATCATAGAATCATTCAGGCTGGAAAAGATCCTTGGGATCACTGAGTCCAACCATCAGTCCTACTCTACAAGTTCATTCCTAAACCAGATCCCCCAACACTACATCTATGCATCTTTTAAACTCTTCCAGGGATGGTGACTCAACCAACTCAACCCTTGGCACACCCAGTGCTGTCCGTGATTAATTATCTCCGTCAAGATAGAGGACATACTAGCTGAGCACCACCTGACAGCAGCTCTCTTGCTTTCAGAATCAATCTAGTAAGTTCTTATGATGCTACCCCACTCCCTGTGGATGTATTATCCCCTCTGGAATTAGCTTGGTATGATTTGTGTCGTGCTCCAACATGTAGCTTAGCAATTCTTAGCACGATGCTTTGCACCATGTTTAGGAATGAAGGGATCACCTAAGAAAAAAACCCTTCATTTTGAGACCACATAACTTCATAAAGAAAAAACCCTACAATATGAAGACTTAAACAGAGGAAAACATATAAAACTGGCAACCTAAACAAGGTCTGGAAAGAGCCTGGAAAAGAGAGCTATTTTTGTCTTGAAATGTTTAATCCAATTAGTTTCTAGTTGATGTTACTTATAAAATCTAAAAATAATATTAAGTTTTCAAAAACGTTTTTCTGAACATAGCTCATTGCTTGTGAAGGCAGGGGATTAATAGCATTTGAAATGGGAAAGCACAGTGTAGATTGGCACATAGCAAACTTTTCCTCAGCGCAAGGCTGTTTTACTACACTTGCTTGAGTCCCAATATACAAAGACCCTTCTTTGCCAGTCCTCACGGACCTCATAGACAAGATTTGTGAGATTTCTTAATTCCAGAACATTGGGATAAACATCAGTTCAGCCCATGTAATTATTGTACTTTTTCCTACTACACAGTCTACTCTGCACTGCGTTAAAAGCCCATCTAATGATGAGGGCTTGTTATAGTTCTCCAAAAATTCTGCTCCACTAGATAATAGAGGGCTCCTTGGGAAAGAAATACTCTTCATATTTTCAAATATCCCCTCAAGTCATTGCTCCTACCTACATACTCTTGCAACAGTGCTGGGCAGTGATGGCTACTTATAGTGAACTGTCCCAAATCACATAAATTTACATGTCTGTCCTTTTCTAAAAGCCAACTTCATTCTGCAAAGGAAAAGAGCTACTGCATTAACTCAATTGGGCCGTGTGCTACAGAGACCAGAATGGTAGTCTCCACAGAAACCAGTATGCTAGAGGCATACAACAAAGTACAACGTGTGCAATTCGTTCTGGTGAAGAATACCATGGAGATTTGTGATGGTCACATCCCACACAACTCGTGGGTTCAGGGTTAATGTCAATGACCGTGCAAGTTGCTTGATCTTTGTATGACATATATTTCACTCAAAATTCCCATAAAAGCAAAGAATGCTCCACTGTTGTAGATACACAATGTGCCAGCAGAAGAATTTCCTGACTCATTATTGCAGCTGAAACATTTTTCCATAAAGCAGGGCCATCTATGAGCAGTTTTGTTTTCTTTGAACTCTGTCACTGCTCTATTGTTCCTCATAGCTACTGTCTTCTGATCTGATCTGCTGAGTGGCCAGTGCTTCTTGCTTCACCTTGTAAGTGAAAACATTCTACAAGTGCATCAGCATTTTCTGTTTTGAATAATTTAACTTTATGCAATGACATTAGTGACTAATTACTAGCCACTAATCACCACAAGCAATCTACTGAGCACTTCTATAAAGAACATGTCAGTGTTTGAAGGAAGCGACTAGACCTGTCCAAAGAGTCCTTTCACAAGGAACTTCAAAATTGGTGGTTGTTGCTATTTGGAATAAAATCTTTCAAAACCCATCTTGGAGTAAATTCTAAGAAATTCTGGAAAATAAAAAAAAATTCCTTTGATAATTTCCAAACAAAGTTCTTCACAGTGGGAGAAGCACTCTCAAGCTCCTAGACTTTCCAAGCTACTTGGGAGCAGAAACCTTGGTTTAAAACCCACCTGTTTAAACATGTGCCTGTGCATGTTGGTCTAGGTGATCCTGTTGTGGTGCAGGGACTGGACTGGATGATCTTTCAAGGTCCCTGCCAATCCCTAATGTTCTGTGATTCTGTGATTCTTATTTGTCTCAAATTCTGAGATGAAGCAGTTCAATAACAACGCTCACAACACAATGACTTTGCAGATGTTGCTTATGAAGCAACAAATCTGGGCCATGCCAGGAGGAATTAGAATAACTCAAACTACGTGCTACAGTCTGAGAGCGTGCTACGCACAGTACAAAATCCTGTGCCTCTACCTAGTCTCTCCACTCACAGAAGATCTATGTCAAAATATTATTAAGCCTACACTTAATTATTAAAGTTGAGTCCTTTGAAACACAGTCCCATCCAAACCAGGACTATGGTACAGCAGTGTACGATAGGGTACAAGCACGTACCTCAGAGAACTGGAACGGGCTGCCTAGGAGAGCTCTCCTGGGAAATCTCCTCTGGAGATGTTTAAAACCTGCTTGGACATGTTCCTGTGCGACTTGGTCTAGGTGATCCTGCTCTGGCAGAGGGATTGGACTAGATGATCTTTCAAGTTCCCTTCCAGTCCCTAATGTTCTGTGATTCTCTGATCAGGGAATTACTCCCAGTCCAACATCGATGCAGCAAAAAGTGTGTGGTAGAACGGAAAGTTTTATGCTGGAGAACAGATAAGTGACACAGATTGAAATGATGGTAAATGTAAATTGATGGCCTAATTAGCATTATCTCTTTTTTGTGTTCCCTGTAAGAAATATTACCCAGGAAGAACTCATTTTGCATTAATGTTGATAGAAAGTGTAATTCTGTAGCATTTCCATTGTAATCTGGCATTAATTAATGCATCATTATTCCAAAGTGTTAATTAAATTATTACAGAAAGGGACATCTGCCCTAATTCAGGAAGAAAAAAGAAGTATGGTGCGTGTGAATTAGATTTTCAAAGGTCTGAAATGGCACGTGAGCTCCAACAACGCTGCCACAAGCACAAAGCCAAGCAGAAATACAGGCACGATGAGCTTGTGGCTCGTAAACCTCAATAAGACATCAAAAACTGCCGACTTCTGATGGAGTCTGATGACCCCTTCAGAGCCAGACTGTCATCAAACCTAAAATGGCAAATTTCTAGTACAGTAAATTAAAGACACGCTGTCCACGCTGTCAGGAGTCGCTCACAAGGAATTCAGAGTATTAAGTAGGGGTCTGAAAATACTTACAAATTCTACAGGCCCTACTAAATACTCTGCTGTTGGGCAGCAATATTACTATATGGTCACCGTGAGAGCCAGATTAATTTGCACACCATCCCACACTCCTCTGCATCTTGACCTTCTGCTGCAGTCCTAAGTGGTTTCACTCAAATCTCAAGTCAGCATGTTAGTTGCATCTGGTGGTAACCGTTTTCACATGCAGAGAGCAGAAATCTCAGTCCTTTGTCAAAGAGTATCCAGTCCAATCCCATGCCCAGTCTACACAAGTCTAACTGTTGGCTTCACAGAGCGTCGGCATTTCAAGCCCGTGTCTGAGAACTGCGCAGACGGACCTCTGAGGCAATGCCACGGGCAGCAAGTGGGGCTCTCGGCAAGGGGCCACACAAGATCTGTAGAACTGGGGTCTCTGTGAATTATTAAACTTGATAAATATTTCAAGAAAACATTAGTCTAAAGCATGAAGCAAATTCTATGCGATGTGACCTACCTGCCAGCTACACCAGAGCCAGAGTTGCACAAGATGCTTCCCGCCTGTGGCTTCCATAAAATTCAGCGTCTCCACTATTCCACAACCCTGCCTGTTTCAACAATTATCACTTTCTTTTGTTACACTTGGGCTCGCATCGAAAGATCTTTAAAATGTAAAAGTTAAATGAGGCTCTTGTAAAAAAGTGCTTAGGGTGCAGCACATTAAAGGCAAACTTCAAAGGAGCTCAAGATACCTTTCAAGCTAAGGTACAAAAATTTAAACAAGAACAAAAGCCTCTCTTGCATTTTGAAGCATTAATTGTTCCCCTTCTGTTGATGTAAAGTGAAAGGAGAAGCTTTTAGTTAAAAGCACCTAGTATCAACCAAAATGGAACGTTCCAGAGCCACATGGAATAATTTCAGCTTTGATACAATGGCACAGGTGAATCCCGAAGTCTAATGCTGTTTGGAGCACATGCAGTAACTTTTGGTAGCTGAATCCATTAGATAAACATTAGTGCTTGAAGAGATTATTGGCATAAATCAGAGGTTCACCTTTTATATTTATAAGGTGTTTCATATTTATAAGGTAGTTTATAACTTTGTGACTGGTGTTTGTCACACAGGTTCTTGAGTGTCGTTTGATATTCCACAGCTTTGTGACTGAAGAGTTATCTCTCATTTCAAAGGATAAAACACGGAACAACGCTTCATCTGATGTGTTGTCCCTCAGTTCCCCTCCTTATAAGGAAGGGGCAAAATCCACAGAATCACAGAATATTAGGGATTGGAAGGGACCTCGAAAGATCATCTAGTCCAATCCCCCATCAATTGTAGAAACTCTAAGCATCAAGTCTGCCACAATTTCCATGAAGGCTGGCACCTGGGTAATAAAGAAAGAGCCAAATTGGTGCTTCCATGGAAGACAGGCTTCAACAGGGAATTCAGCAGTTCTGGTGAGTATAGGGCTGTCAGCAGGCCAGAGTGTGCGAGTTGTTTAGCACCAACCACACTGCGTTAGCTTGTCCACTTGTAATTAGTCAGGGACACTGTGGAGGGTCTTATGAGACATGAACTAGAACATCTCTGTGCAAGCACATAATGGGATACACTCTGGAAGGAACAGTGGTGGTTTTGGTGGGCAGTAACAGGAATACAGCGTGCAAAGCCACTGTTTACTGGTGCTGCTGGTCATGAACAACCTGCTGTGGTATAAATTGAGCACACTCATAGACCTGTACAAGACTGAGGGGTGACCTCATGGACGTTGATAAATATGTGAAGGGTGGGTGTCAGGAGGATGGAGCCAGGCTCTGCTTAGGGGCATCTAATGGTAGGACAAGGGGCAGTAAGTGTGAGCTGGAACAGAGGAGGTTCCACATCAATATGAGAAGGAACTTCTTCACGGTGAGTGTGACAGAGCACTGGAACGGGCTGCCCAGGGGGGTTGTGGAGTCTCCTTCTGTGGAGACATTCAAAACCCACCGGAGTATGTTCCTGTGTGACTGGATCTGGGTGATGCTGCTGTGGTGGGGGGATTAGACTAGATGATCTTTCAAAGTCCCTTCCAATCCCTTAAGTTTTGTGATTCGGTGATTCTGTGACTTATTTTACTACTCAGCTCTTCCTGCCAGATGTCTGAGTGGCCAGCCAAGGTCTGATGTACATGTTTGATCCACAAGTATGGTCTCTTTTGTTCATCCTTCAACAAAGTGACAGTGCAATTTCATTATTTGCTAAGTACTTACGGATAAGAACAAATCAAGTTCTGATCAATCAAATATAACGATCCATTTGACCCAGAAATAATAACAAGAGAAGATATACGGAATTTCTAATAAAATTACAATCCCAACAGAATTTGAATTCATTACTTTTGAAATATAAGACAGGCAGACCCTTTCACTAACGTGGATTTGAACTTGCAGAGGGTAAATTATCAAAGAAGCCTTTGTTGCTTGCATGCTGCAATACAGTTTTTATTAAGAATTACAGGGGGAAATTAAGAAGCACTCCAGTGCTGAGTCCTGAGGTGCAGTATGGATTAGGTCTTGGCACAAACTTAGGAACATGCCCTGCTTGAGGTATTGTATTCGTTCAATTTAAACACTGGAGATGCGGCGGGCAAGGTTAAAGCTCAGCTCGTGTCAACCTGCAGGAAAACCCAGCACCTGCCAAATGGCAGGAGTTCTCAGCCAGCACTGAGCATGTTCCTTCTCTGGATGTGCAGTGCTAACGAACGAGCTACCAGAAGTCCACATTCCAGGCCTGTGCTCTGGAATCATGCCAATACGGCGAGTTCCTTTTGGCAGCGGCTAAGAATTGCCATGCTCCTGTGTAGGGTGAACAAGCTAGTCCCAGCGAGCGTGAGGATAATCAGGTTCAGCTCAATGCATTCAATTCACTTCCCAAGTACTGACAGGAGCAGCTCAGACATGAAGCTGTCCTTCTCCTTTCCTCCCACTCCTTGCTCTTGAGCTCACAAATTTTCTATTTCATACAATTGAACTTTTAAATTGAGCTGATAATGTTACCAAAATGCCCAATTACCAATCATTTTAATCCCAGCAGGGTGTGCTAGGTTTATTTTCTGTTATGGAACAGTGTAAAGTAATAAACAGATCCCAGAAATAAATAGAAATGAGCTTCCTCACATTCTGGAGGGAATCCAGACCTGGAAGGATACAGCTCCGTGCTGCTTTCCCTACACTGCTTTCTGCAGCACAGACATGTTCATTCATTCCTTCTGTGATCATCATGATGTCATGATGCTCAGGAGGAGGAATGGAATTAGCTACAGGAATTTCACAGAGATCAAAAAAAGAGCTAGAAAAAAACCCAGAAGACCAGAGACTTATTTACACTTAGTTTCAAGACACTAAACAGCTCAAATTAGAATGAATTTGTTTTGGTGTCTTGTTTCTCTACCACTTTGTTCTGTTGAGGAACAGATGCTCAGCACAGGGTTATTTTCTACTTCCTTTCAAATTGTTAACTTGAAAGTGTCTCCCTGCAATCTTAGCCAAACTCGCATCTTGTGATCAGTCAGTTCCCTGGTTCAGATTAGAGAAAGTAAATATTCAAAAACGACAAACCATTTATTATTACCAAGTGTCAAAACCTAACTGATGCTGTTCTGCAGAGAATCACAGGATGCTAGAGGTTGGAAGGGGCCTCTGGAGATCATGTAGTCCAATCCCCCTGCCAAAAGTAGGATGATCTAGGGCAGGTCACACGGGAATGTGGTCAGGAAGTTTTTGAAAGTCTCCAAAGAAGGAGACTCCACAACTCTCCAGGCAACATGTTCCAGTGCTCCATCACCTTCACAGTAAAGAAGTTTTTCCTAATGTTGAGACGGAACCTCCTGTGCTCCATCTTGTACCTGCTGCCCCTCGTCCTATCACGTGGCACCTCTGAAAAGAGACTGGCCCCTTCTTCTTGACACTGACCCTTCAGGTATTTGTAGATATTAATAAGATCTCCTCTCAACCTTTTCCTCTCCAGACTCTCATAAGAGAGCTGTGCAAGTGCCTTAATCATCCTTGTAGCGCTCTGTTAGACTCTCTCCAGCAGTTCCCTGTCTCTTTTCAACTGGGGAGCCCAGAAATGGACACAGTACTCCAGGTGTGGTTGCCCCAAGGCATTGTAGAGAGGAAGGAGAACCTCCCTTGACCTGCTGGACACAGTTCTCTTGATGCACCCCAGGATGCCATTGGCCTTCTTGGCCACAAAGGCACATTGGTGTCCCATGGATAACTTACTGTCCACCAAGACTGCAAGGTCTTTTCCGTGGGGCTACTTTCCAGCAGGACAAGCCCTAATCTGTAGTGGTGCCTGGTGGTGTTCCTCCCCAGGTGCAGGACTCTACATTCAGATCTGAACAGATGATTTAATTCTGAAGCAGCCCTTTAGAAGCCACATCACAACTACAGAGATACAACACATGCAACATCCAGATCCCAAAGAAAACATCAAAAAGATCAGTCATCAGGTCTGGCAAATCCGTGTAAATTTGCCAAAGCAGCAAATCAAAAGATTGCTCAGGAGCTCACTCTTTCAAAGCCATTTCTCTACTTCTAAGCACGAGAAGTCAAATCCTTCCATAACCAGGACAGAAGAGCCAACAAGCCATTATCTAAACTGTAACTGTTTATTCTGCTCAACTGAAAGCCAGGGATGAGGACGCAGGATTTGGGATACTTCCTCAGCGGTAAATCCACTTTTACTTTCTGCCTTACCCTTCAGTACTCTTGCAAATGCCCATGAGTATAAAACCTGTCTTTCCCTCTGCTCTCGTTTTATGTCCCAGTTCTGCTCAAAAAAATGGCAACCATTCCTTTTGGTCTCTGTGAATTATAAGCCCAAGCAAGGTGACACGAATACAAACGCCAGTTGATGAATACGTGAGTATTACCCGTCTGGGTGAGGGTGCAGAAAGAGGACGACGGAAGAGCAGCTGCCAGAGGTAAGCATACAAAATGCAGCTCCTACACAAAAGAATGAGATTTTCAGAGAATCTGGTGGAAAGCCTGACAAGTACATTTTGTTGCTGCTAAGAGAATTTATTTCTGCTGAAACCTATAACTCCTGGGTTAATAAAGTGAACTTTGATGGGACTAGAGGGAAATATGGGCTTCCCAGGAAAGTTAGGACAAACTTAGATGCATTTCTAGAACACAGATTTATGGAAGTGATTGAAGCTGATAAGATCAAAACCCAAGTTAACACTTTCCTTTGCTTCCTTATCACACGCTAAATAGACCTCTGCCACAGTTGGCCTGCAACCAATAAAACTAATGATGCCTGTAAACAATACATTACACAGAATCATCAAGCCCACCCAATTAGCAACCGTGCCCGTTGTTTTACCTTGAATTTTGAAGGATTTGACAGAATTAAACTGTTATCATAACTGACTATGGAAATAGCCAATGGCCTGCCAGGATTGACTGCTGAATCACAGGAAAAAGAGTTACAGAATCTGAGTTAAAGCAGGTCTGAACATGACAGAGCACTGGAAGGGGGTGCCCAGGGGTGCTGTGGATAGGACAAGGGGCAATGGATGTCAGCTGGAACACAGGAGGTTCCATATAACTATCAGAAGGAACTGATAGTGAGGGTGACAGAGCACTGGAACAAGCTGCTCATATGGGTTGTGGAGTCTTCTTCTCTGGAGATGTTTAAAACCTGCCTGGATGTGTTCCTGTGAGACTTGGTCTAGGTGATCCTGCTGTGGTGGAGGGATTGGACTGGACGACCTTTCGAGATCCCTTCCAATCCCTAATCTTACATGATTCTGTGATTAGAGGGTGTACCTTGGTAAGAGACCCCACAACCAGTAACAACGAAGGGTCTTGAAAAGATTGACTCCTATATTAGTTGTAAAATATTTATCCACTAGACATTTCTGTTATTAAAATACCAAAACTGGTGCACTCTTCATTCCATTCATTCTTGCTTATTAGTGCACTAAGATACACACAAGATATGGACACTGCTCTTGTTAGAGTGCTGGTCAACACACTGACAGCAACCTGGGCGCAATGAAACCCAAGAGGTAGGTCGAGCTGATGGCCATGTTGGAAAAGAACAATATTTTCCTGCCGCAAAGGGGAGGCTTTCTGGATGGATGCAATAACACATCCTTTTCTGCAGACACCGAGGGCCACTTAAATGGCTTTGTCTCAAAAACAAAGTACTGAGGAGACTCTTGACAAAAAAGACCAGCTAAGCAGAGATGTGGCCAGTGTTAATCAGGTCATATGATAGGGCCCATCTGCACTGTGGTCATAGGACGGCAGAGTTCCTTACGTTCCTCAGGGACCGCGATAACGGCGCTAAGGAAAACACCGAGGCGTGGGCTGAACGAATTGTTCTGATGAGACAGATTTGACCCACGGGCTTGAGGTCAAGCTAGAGCGGACAACTCGAGGGCTAGCGTGTTCTCTGGTTTTCATAAATATAGTGCAAAGGGTCGTTTATTAAATTTAGGCAGGAAGCCAGGTCTCAACTACTTTTCTGTTTCAAAATTTAGTGTTGAAGAGCCGACCTTTCTTGTTTCTTTGCTAAGCCCCACAGCCTTCCTGAGTTTCTCTTCCCTTTACTTTACATAGTATGAAAGCCCAGATCTAATTTATACCAGTTCTTTTATACCACAGCCTACTTCAGGCTGCTTTTTTCAATGTCTCTTCTTAAAATGTTTTCTCTTAGGTGAGTCAATGCTACCTCCAGGTAGATTATTCAAGTATTTCACAGTTGTACTACATTACAAATGGCTTTAACACTGTAAAAGGTAAAAAAAACCCCATTACTAGTGGTTCAGTCGCTTATTAGCTACGTATATTCTTGTACACACGTGTGTGCACATGCATATGTGTGTGTGTGTATCTATATGGACTCCCTGGTGGTACCAGACATGTGAGCTTTTCAAAAATATCCATTGCAAAATGTATTGCTTGTCTTTCTTGTTCACCCATTCAACATAAATCAAGCACGATACTTAATTAGACTACAGTCTATTCAATGTTCCAAAATTAATTGACCTGGATGCCTGAAAATGAACACTACAACTGAATACTACACATTGCTGTATTTACTGAGGGTCTCCTTTCCAAGGATAGTGCCAGCAATTGGAACAACTGGCTACATGTACACGATGGTTCAGATATTATGGCTGCACTGCATAGTAGACTGCATCCAGCATCAGAGAACATTAGGGACTGGAAGGGACCTCGAAAGATCATCCAGTCCAATCCCCCTGCCAAAGCAGGATCGCCTAGATCCAGATGCACAGGAACATAGATAGTTGGGTTTTAAAAGTCCCCAGAAGAGGAGACTCCACAACCCCCCTGGGCAGACCCTTCCAGTGCTCCATCACCCTCACCGTGAAGAAGTTCCTTCTTATGTTTATGTGGAAACTCCTCTGTTCCAGCTGACACCCATTTCCTCTTGTCCTATCATTAGATGCCACCAAGCAGAGCCTGGCTCCATCCTCCTGACACCCACTCTTTCCATATTTATCAACGTTAATGAGGTCACCCCTCAGTCTCCTTTCGTGCAAGCTAAAGAGACCAGCTCCCTCAGCCTTTCCTCAGCAGGGAGATGTTCCACTCCCTTCATCATCTTCGTGGCTCCAACACTGAACCCTCTCTAGTGTTCCGTGTCCTTCTTGAAGTGAGGGGCCTAGAGCTGAACAGAATACTCCAGTAACTTGCACTGTCTTTGAAAGGAAACACTGATTAAACTCTCATTAAGGAAAGAATCTTAGTAGTTTTTCATCGGTAAAAATCTTTGTCTAACCAACGTGCATTCTTAATCCTGAATGGCTTTAGTCCATGAAAATGTCACATTGGAACTTTCTAGAATCTAATCAAGATTTCTGTAATTCAAAATTTATTTTATGTTGTTAATAAATAACTTAGAATTATTTCTCTTTTGCAATAGATTTATTGCAACCCTCATGGATCTATTAATAGTTTGCCTTCTTACCCTGAGCTAAAACAGGCCCTGTGACTGTAATATACACGAGGACTGGCTTTCACAAAGACCTACCTGCTTTACAAGTTCTACTGGGACAGACTTTAAAAAAATTTAAACCAGGAAGATGTCATGCCTTAAAATTAAATCACCACACCCACGTCTTTCTAAGATGCTCACTGAGTAGTACTGAAAAATATTGATGCTTCTGTCCCGAAGAGAACTTGCCTGGGCTGCAAAAAACTAGCTGGATTTGTGACAATACTGCAAACAAAGGTTTCATTCTCTGCTAAAAACCTGGTTACGCAGCAAATGGAAAGAACCTGCAAATACAGAGCAGTACACAACGACCAGTTCACAGAATCACAGAACATTAGGGATGATGGAAAGATCATCCAGTCCAATCCCCCTGCCAGAGCAGGATCACCCAGACCAAGTTGCACAGGAACATGTCCAGGTGGGTTTTAAATTCCTATTATTAGAAAGAAAAGATTAAAAATGACTACATTCTGAACCACAAGCATCTAACCTTTTCATATTTGAAAAAACTTCACTGTTTATGAAAACATCTATTATTTGCCTTACTGGTACTGCTTGTGCGCTTGGCTGATGGCACACAAGACGCACCGAGAAAACATCTGACTTCCTCTACGATTCCTCAGTTAATTTGGCAAAAATGGAACAGGAAGATCTGAATTTCACAGGCTGATTAGATTGTATTTCCTCAAAGGAGTTTTTTAACAAAGTTTCCTGAGAATGTCACTGAATGGAGCACTTCATGCCTTGAGCCAACGACACAGGCAATGCGTTCTGTACACCGCCTGTATAAGAAAACGCCGAGCGCAGCTCTTTGAATTTCAGGTCTGAGTTAACTCTTACACATTTAGAGCCACAATATGCGAGCGACAGACTAGGATCTCGTTTATTGAGACACACAGCAGAATGCAAGGAACTGATATTACAGTGGAAAGTGATCTAAATTGCTTTCACAGAATTTCTACTACTTTCAAGTAATAAAAATGTTACACTCTACACTCTAAATAAAATCTTAGTTGCTATCGACAGTAACTATGAGCTTCAGTCAGAACTACCAAGCTGTGAAAATAAGGCCCAACTTCTGTTGTTTTTGTTGATACATTTGGCATCCAATCATGAAAAACAATGTCCATGTCACTAAAATGGCCTCCAGGCATTCAGTATATCTACATCGAGGTTAAACATCTATGTGAAGATGTGACAGCACACCTTATAAAAGATATTATTGAGTAATATAGACTTTCTGTAATAACCAAACAGTAAAGAATATAGCTTTTTAAAGGTCTCCCCATGGCTGATCTCATGACTCAAAGATGAGAGACTGTGCTGCAAGCTAAGTAATAAAATCTGGTGGATACTGTGGGCAAGCTTGTGACAAATCATATCAAAGTATTATTAAAGAAGGAACTTGAGACCCAAGACTATTATTGATTCTTGACAGAATTTCTTATAAATAAATGTTGCAATCTGATCCTGCACTCCCAAGGCCCTGGTAGAATTCTGACTATTATAGGGTAGATTGCAAAACAGTAACATTATATTAGTGAAGGCTGAAAGGAGCACATCCAGTCTCAAACAGGTAGCCCGGTGTAAAAAGACCAGTAAGCAACCATTTTTCATAGGCCTCATGCACCCAATTACTGTTTAAAATGGCAAAACAATTTCCAAGCTTATAACGGGGCTGTGAACGTGTTAGTGGAATGAATCTGTGACCCTTTAGAGCACTAAGGACACACCTCCATTAGTGTCCATATTCCTGCACTGAAGAGGCTGATACAGTCAACTGAAATGACAGGGTGATAAATATAAAACCACTATCATCAAAAAGACTGGAATGTAAAAGCACTTAGTTTCAGCCTAAGTAACTCACAGAAAGTTTGGTTTCAAGAACCAATGTATCATCCATCACGACTCTACCTTCTGTTGACAAAGTAATTGTAAGATATCTAGAATGGAGGTTCAATATGAACTGACATTTTTGAAAGGAGGAATTGTGTGCTGCACTTACTCATTAAATGTATTTTCCTCCACTAAAGATGTTTCCTTTTTTAGTTTATGTATGAATAACTTTAGTCAAAGTTCCCTTGACACACTGACTTTGCTTTGAATAGCACCTATGTTCATTAACATAAAACCTGAAAGAAAATAATCTTAATGCGGCTTTTTTAACACTTCAAAAGCCTTTAACAAATTGATCGAGCACAATTATGTGTTCTAAAGGGAATTGTAAAGAGATCACACAAGGTTGAAAAGTTCTGGCTAATAAAAAGGAAGAAAACCTAAGTAAAACCAGGCAGCACTCGGTGCAGAACTTTGATGCACAGCAGAAGAAAGCAATAAATGATATAAATGCTCTTAACTTCTTCCTATTTTAACAGAGGCACACAATTGCCTGTGTGACTGAGTGCATGGAAGTCACCACGCCAGCTCAATACTGGAAAAACAAAGGGCAGAGGGCAGGAGAGTCAGAAATTCACAAGAAGCTGAATTACCAGCCCAGTTACTTAGAAGGGGGACTAGCGAGTCAAGGCAAACCTGAGCAACTGTTTAACAAGGCGATCACACCAACTCATCATGTGTATGGCTGTCTGCCTGTGGGCAGAAAGAGATCTCACAATCATGACATTCTTCTCTTATCTAATGGTGGGGTACTACTGGTGTTATTTTCAAAGACTAAGATGGCAGCATCCTTTCGAAAAGCTCAAAAACTAAACCGACAACCCAGTGCAGCTAAATGCATCGGCTGGTATCGGAGGAGCCGTTAGCCAAAGAGATTCTGGCCTACAGAAAGCACAGGATTCACTCTCATATTTGCAAGCTTGAATTAATAACTGATTATTTTGAAGGAGTATTTTAGATGAGGAAATAGAGCCACATTGGTTAAAGTCAACATAAAGAAGCAGAATAAGACCATCAATATGTGGAAAGCAGAGGCCCTTTGGCTTCGAGCTCTGAAGTCTCCCACTACACTTGATCCTGAACAGAGACAAGCAACCACAGGTTTTCTTTGTTTGCATAAAGTATTTCCACAGAACAGCAGAGGCTCTCTTTGAGAAGGAAGACCTCCATTTGCAAACCCTTTCTGTTCACCATCTTGTCAGCAATGCTGAGAGCAGACATCAAATGGCTCCGAACTTCTGAGACAGGGAAACAACCTGTGAGGAGATTAAACGAAAATAAAGAGAAGGCTGCAGCTAGATGCTGTCAAGTACAAGGCGCACGGATCTAAAACCTGCTCGCTCCAGCGAGACTCTGCGCTATTGAGAGGACTGCAGATGGACCTAGTGTTACACTGAGGGATCTGTAGCAGTATGAGACAGAAATGCTTTTTGATGGGGAGCAGGGCATGTCCTTACTGGCTTCTCAGAGGACCACAGAAAAGCTCGGTGAACTCCACTGAGGACAGCAGCTACTCTTAATAGACCTGAAAGCAGGGCAGCAGGAATGGGCAAAACAAAGCAGGCAGGACTGCAGGGAGTTAGGAACACAGTGCTCTGCCCACACCCCGACATTGTGCCGGGCGCACTCACAGTGCCGGCAAGAGGCAGAGGAGAAGACCGGGCAGTAAGGATGTGCCCAGTGAACGTTGTCCAGCTGGTCATGGAATGACACAGAAACACAGAATCATTAGGGATTGGTAGGGACCCCGGAAGATCATCTAGTCCAATTCCCCTGCCACAGTGGGATCACAGGAAGTATGTTCTAGGAAAGTTCCTGCTAGGAAGAGACTTGACACTGGAATGGACTGCCCAAGGAGGTGGTGAAGTCCCCATCCCTGGAGGTGTTTAAGGACAGACTGGATGTGGCACGTAGTGCCCTGGTCTAGTTTATGTGGTGATGTTAGGTCATGGGCTGGGCTGGATGATCTCAGAGGTCTTCTCCAGCCTCACTAATTCTGTGATTGGTGGATACACTGTTCCTCATATTGGGGTCTTGACAATTCTCTGCTCTGTGTTGCACACACAGAATGAGAGCTTCAAAGCAGGAAGGTGTCAGCTTCCTTCCTGCAGCGCTTACTGACTGAACCCAAGCTTTCAGTGCGAGGCTCCACCTAATGTCTTAGTTTTAGGAGAGCTGCTTTCACCTGCCTATCCTTTGTATCTGGTGACAAGGCTGGGCACCAGGAAAACATGACTGATGGTCTGCAACGGAATAGCTATTACTCCCTGCGAGATCACTATCATCATTTCAACAAGATTTGCATTTTGCCGCTGATAAAGGGGACTCTGGGAGCAGGCAGGTGACGGTGTCAGCAGCGGGACTGTGGGAACCAGACCAAGCACAGAGAGGGCAATCTTTCTAGCAATCTCCTAAAGGCTGAAGGAGTAGGAATGTGGAACTCACAACCCCACAGCCTAAGCACTCATCCTCCCCACTTGCCATAAACCATCTCCAGTAAGGAGAGACAAGAGAAACTCCCAGTCCATTTCAAATGCCTCCTCCCCTGTCTAGAGCATCAGATACTGTGAGACAGACTACAGACTGAACGAAGAAATGCTGCTCAACCTTTTTTTTTCCAGGAGTTTAGAGCTGCTGAGTCGGCATTAAAACTGTCTTTACAATATTTTGCTGAGAAAGGTTTGATTTTTGTTCTACACAACAATGCATTGAGAAAAGCTAAGTTCCAGTTACACGTAGATCATAAGTAGGACTAGAAGTCGTTTATGCTTCAAAAATCTTGAAGTCTATGAGGTCAATGTGCTGATTAGGCATATTGTCATACCACAGGCACAGGTCTCGATGCCTATTGACCAAAAAGGCAGTAAAGAAGGAGGGGAAAGCCCTTGTGTGGACAGCAACAGACTAATCACTCTGTGGGTCAAATGCTGTTAGATCTATGCACAGCACATAAATTCACACTCTCTCATCATTCTCTTAGGATATGTAGGATGACTGGTGGGATAAAATGCCACTTAGTAAAATAAGGATGACAACACCTGGCAAAGGGTGGATGGGAGAAGTAAAGAGACATTTCAGCAAAGTATGGACTGACTACATGTTTTGTTTATCCATCAAGTGACCCTACAAGATGGAGGTTTATTCTGTGAGGTTCCAAAGTAATTCTCTGGAGAGGCTGGAAAGGATGTTTATTTTTTTTGAAACGCAATCATCTCTGAGGAAGTGTCATTAAAACAAAAACCTAAACCAAACCAAACCCAGATTGGTGCCAAGCAGTTTTCAGAGATGATAAAATAAGTATGATTGAAGTTGAGATTGGAAGAAACAAATCTGTGTGTCGATAAATATAGCGATCAGGATGAGCGAGAGGTGTCAGACAGAAAAACCTGCTGCGGTGTTTGTTGCTGCCAGAACAGAGACTACGAAGCCTAGGAGAGCTTGTTGAAAGCTTCTTATGAAAATCTGCAGAGCACTGCAGATGGACGTAGTTGTTGTCGTGAGGGGTGCACCACGTGGGTGAACAACAGGCAACCACACAAGAATTCTAGGTGGAACACTCCTGTAGCAAGATGAGCTTCTCGCATCCTAGCAATGCAAACAGAGCATCCTTCTCTAGCATATGGTACCCTTTTGTGGTATCACTGAGGAAGCCAGTTTAGGAGTTTCCTGGCCCTTCCCAAAGATACTCCTCCCACTTCCTGCTCCTGTATGTACACATGCTCATGTTTGGACTGGCAGGTTTGAAAGGGAAGTGGGTGAGCTATGAAAAAGGCTCCAACACGACTTGGATTCAAAGGTGGGAAAAGTGATGGCATTATGAAGAGTGAGGGATGAAGTAAGATATTATCACAGAATCACTGAACATGAGGGTTGGAAGGAACCTCAAAAGATCACCCAGTCCAATCCCCCCACCACAGCAGGATCACCTAGACCAAGTCACATGGGAACACATCCAGGTGGGTTTTAAACATCTCCAGAGAAGAAGTCTCCACAACCCCCTGGGCAGCCTGCTTCAATGCAGGAGCTTCAGAATGAATGGGAGAGCACAGGTGTACCCCAGCATCATCTTCCTCAACCTTTTTATTCCCCATTGGAAAATTCCCATTGAATTATAATGAATTCTAGAAGCTTCCTTTTTTCTTATTCCTTCTCCTCACTGTGAAGAAGCTCCTTCTCATATCGATGTGGAACCTCCTCTGTTCCAGCTCACACCCATTGCCCCTTGTCCTATCATTAGATGCCACTGAGCAGAGCCTGGCTCCATCCTCCTGACATTAAATGTAGAAATTGAGAAATTGTCTCAAAAAAAAAAAAAGGAGAAATATTGGATGTGAGGAAATAAGGAGACAGAGCTAGTTATCAAATTTATAGGTCCTCTTAGCAACTGAATGAAGAATTTGGAGAAGGTAAAATGTCAACTTCATCAGTCTTGGCTGACTTGCTATTCTATTGCCAGATGAGACCATGATCATCTGGTAACGATCATGACAAAACGCTGCTTGGATCCAGAAATGAGCTTTCAGGACAACCCTCAGTCAAGGCTGAGCCTTCCTGCCTTTAAGATCTACGGACAACACGACCTGAAACTGGATTTAAATGCCTGACTCTTGACTCCTCAAAACACTCTTCTGTGAATATCTGATACTCTTGGTAACTCCCTTGTGCCTTCTCTCTAGGTTTTTCTTCTATGTGTTTCTTTATAGTAGATAAGATGGGCATCTTCATTTAAAATTATATTTATATTCTTTTCTTTTATTCACTTGCAATTCCAGGCAAAAAGATAATGAGATTTCCTTTCAGAAAAACCAGGAAACAAATGGAACGTAAAGTGCTCAGCAAATTAAAAAGTTAAATGTTTGGTTTAGACCACCAGAAAATTGTAGACAGTGTTTCAGCACTCCGGGTGTCATTTGTTCTGGCCCAGTCAGCTGATTGTCTTTAAAATAGAAAATTATTTAAAATAATGATAACATTGCATTCAGGATGTGTTGAAACATTGTTTGGAAAATATTTGAAATGTAATTAAATGCTGTGACTCTTCAAAAATTGAACAGAACTTGAAAAAGAAGGAAAAAGAAAAAAGGAAGCTTCTAGAATTCATTAGCATTCAACAGGAATTTTCCAATGGGGAATAAAAAGGTTGGGGAAGGTGATGCTGAAGTACATCTTCTGTGCTCTCTCATTCGTTCTGAAGCTCCTGCTTTGTGGAGTCTCTTCTCTCTGGAGTTCCTGCTCTCCCAGCTCCATGGAGCCTCTGCCCTCTGGAGCTCCTGCTCTGTGGAGCTTCTGCTCCATGGGACTTTTGCCCTCTGGAGCTCCTGCTCTGTAGAGCTCCTGCTCCATGAGGCTTCTGCTCTGTGAAGCTCCATGGAACCCCTGCTCTTGCAGCCTCTGCTGTGACAGGTTTTTCCCCTTCCAACGTCCTTGAGATGAGCCTGGCCAGGCCTGATGCGTGAGGTGGAGGTCTGCTGAAGCCATGGTGCTGGTTGCACCTTGCAACATCTCACCTCTTCCACGAGTGTTTCTGGCACAAAGATTGGGGTAGATGATCTTGAAGGTCCCTTCCAACCAAAGACAGCTTGTGATTCCTGTGATTTCTTCCTCACAGTGTTTCCTGAGCTGAGGAGACCGTCACAGAAACCGCACTTATCCAAAGAGAAAACTCTGAAACAACAACGTTGTTTCAGACAACAGAGGGAACAATGAAAGATGGTGTGTTTTTCTTTTGAAGGACAGAAGCTGACCAGGTGTGATCAGCCTTGTTGGGTTTGTTTTTTCAATTTTAGCAAAATGAGGACATTCTAACAAAATAGCTCAGAACCTGGCATGGGTCTCCACAATCTTTTGCATCTCTTGCCACAAGAACTTGCGCAATAGGGTTTGACGCGTCAAGAGTTTATCTCTGTGTCGCACAGAACTTCACTACGATTGGGTAATTGCTGAGGTTTTTTATGATTAACAAGTGTTGTTTTGCAATTCTTGCCTCATTCTCATACGCTTTTCCCAGCAGGTGTGCCTGGAGTGGACCTTGAGCTACCGAGCAAAGCAGCCCACTCCCGCTTCGGTACGGGCACCACTCTACCATTTGTTGCAAAAAGGCCTGATGCAGCTTTTGTCTGACAAGGACCTCCTTAGCCTTTCAGAGTTTGTCATCCACTTGAAGCACATTTTGTTCTGAGTACAAGCACTTCTATATTTTCACGCTTATATCTACAGTGTATAAATCACAGTGCAGAAAACTGAGCATATTCTTGTTAATGGAAACTTCAGCTGCAAATAAGTTATCCCGGTAAAAAGACTTTTATCTTCTAATGCCACGTAATCATAAAAGAACAAGGAGATTATTCTCCTCAGATAGAATTTCCAAGATGGGATTTATACATGGGTGCCTAACTCCCCTAGACATCACAGTCCACAACAAGAGGTGGAGGCTGACGAGAGTGTGTTTCATTTACAGATAAAAGCAGAAGATGCTCCATGTAGATTCCATTTCCGGAAGAGCTTTGTTGTGGTTGCTGTGCTGACTAGAAACTTGGATTCCCTGAAACATTTAGGCCTTGAGAAAGAGAAGCAGGAGACACATCACGTGAGAAGCGGTAGTGAGTAGCAGAAGATGGAACACCTCTTCGAGCTCGAACACGCTTCACTAAATGTTCATCTCTGTTTGGCCAGGTGGTAGTTGAAACACATTAAATGAAAAGCTACGTGGGAGTGTAAAGCTGCTCTGCTGTTGCACTTTGTATACACACTTCTTATCTTTTTAGGAACTCACTCCAGATGTTTCAGTAGAAGAAAATAAAACAATTATCTCGCTTGTGTTTTAAGATAAGCTCACAGCAGGTCTGGAAAATGGTTTAATCTGGCCTTCCATCTCCTCCAGCAAATTCCTTATAACATTAATTTTCTAAAACTGTTTATGCCTCGGTTTATTTTCCCTGCTATTTGATGTGTGTAGGGTTTTCGGCAAATATGATAATAAAACAGGAATAAAACGGCGTAATTATTTAGCTGTAAACACTTTTTAGTGCTGTGCTTCAGTAAAATGTGGCAGTAGACCATTGGAACCCTTCTACATAATTAAGGAAAACCATATGATTTTCATTTACCAGCATCTCCTGAGATCTAGATGACAAATTGAACTTTTACATAAAGAATATTGACTTCAAGCCATTATAGAAAAAGATAATTTCAGCATCATCGGGGCAACTTCAATATTTATGAGCTTGTGGGTAGGATCCTGCTTTTGAAGACGGGAATAGAATGAAACGCTTAATCTGGAGGAGAAATTACATCAGCACTGCTTAGGTGAATCCAAACAGACCAGCAGTGGATCTCCAGGCAACAGGTATCATCTGCTCCTCACAGGGAGTGGCTGGGGAAGAAAAGTGTTCTTTAAAATCCAGTGCAAGGCAGGGACAGGAAGAGAGGGCAAGGCAAGGGGGAACTGTGAAAGCAAGGTGCGGTGTCTCCTCATTACGCAAAGAATCACAGAACATGAGGGATTGGAAGGGACCTTGAAAGATCATCTAGTCCAATCCCCCCACCGCAGCAGGATCACCGAGAACAAGTCATGCAGGAACACGTCCAGGAGGCTTTGCAGACCTTCAGGTCCCTTAGTGGATCCAGGACTCCTCTCCCACCTATGCACTGCCTGCCACGGAGAACTCACCCCTTTGAGCAGGGAGTCTCGGGACTCCAGGTCATTTCTACCTGTTGATTTTGACCTTGTTTATTCAAACACATCTCCAGTGTTGAAAGCTGCTGTAAGCTCAGCATTGCCCGGCGATACATGACGCCACCACGCTTGCTGAGTTGTGCTGCTTTTCTCCACTCTAGGCCCTTCTCTGACATTTTTCCTAACCATCCTGATTTCATTACAGCAAATGTCATATCTCCTTTAGCTTACAAATTTCCAGCCCCAGAACTCAGGCAGCTACTTTAATGTAATGTTAAATTTTTAAAAGTACTTCCATGTTAGACATCCACCGGCTTTTTAAGAGTAATTTCAAAATACTGTTATGTCCTGACCAATTTTATTAGCACTCCTCACCCCCTTTCCTACGATCAGAATTAACATCAGCACAAGGAATACACCCTGCCTTGTAAAGGATGACTTTTCATCTTGAATCATGCACAGAACGTGCCTTCTAACTCTATCCAGTGTAAATAACGTGTAAAATAATCAAAGCACCATCATGACCTGACAGCAGAAGCCTTTTGATGAATAGAGTTTTATGTAGGATTATCATATGACATTTCCAAACCACATTATACTTGAGTCATATACTGGTGCATTCAATTTTTCTATCAGGCTGGATTTGTACATTTAGCAAGTTATCAGTGTTCTCCTTTGTGGTCAGATTTATACAGCAGTTGCAACCAAAAGCACCAGAAGTATAAAAGGAAAGAAGAGCAGCGGAAGGATTTTCTAGTGCTGTAGAATCAGATCTTGTTCTCATTATGTTGTCTTATTTATTCCACTCGTTAGCCATGATGATATTACTGGGTCCAGACACCAACAGAGTTCCTCAGTGTGTAGTGGTTTAGGGTATTGGATGTGCTGAAGAGCAAGCGGTGGAACTTATGGGTGTGAGCTGGAACACAGTTGGTGAGTTTGGTTTTAAAATTAAACTGGTTTTGTTCTCCTCAGGACAAGCCTGTCTTTTGCCCATGAGCATAATTGGTGAGTGAGCCCTTCCTGTCCTTTGTCTCCACCCTCAAGCTTTTTCTGGTGCCTTCTCCTGCCCTGGGGGTAGAAGTGTGAGAGCAGCTGCCTGGTGCTGAACTTAAATCACAACACGTGCCTTGCACTGACGTTGCTAGTAAGGGAAGAAGTGCAGCCCACAAGTGAGGTAAGAAAATGAGAAATACGATTACAAAAAGCTGAAAGATCACAGAATCATAGGATGATAGAATCATAGACAAGTTTTGGCTGGAAGAGACCTCCAAGGGTATCAAGTCCAATCTTTACGTAACCCTATCACAACCACTAAACCACGTCCTTCAATACAACATCCACCCTTCTCTTAACCACCTCCAGGGATGATAAGCTCAAACGCCTTCCTGAGCAGACTCTTCCAACACCTGAGAACTCTTTCACTAAAGAAAATCCTCCTAACATCCAAACTGAACCTCCCTTGGCGCAGCTTAAGGCCATTTCCCCCCATCCTATCACTTGTCACTAGGAAGAACAGACAAACCTCCACCTCTCTACAACCTCCTTTCAAGTACTTGTAGAGAGCACTAAGGTCTCCCTTCAATCTCCTCTTCTCCAGGCTAAACAACCCCCAATTCCCCAGCTGTTCCTCATACAACACAGGTTCCAAATCCTTTGGTTTGGCAGTTGCCTCTGCTCCCTCTCTAGAACGTCAATGTCCCTCTGGAGTGAGGGGCCCAAAAGTACTTGAGGTGTGGCCTCACCAAAGGAAGAAAATACAAAACCCTGTGGATCTAGTAAATCTAAGCAATAAAGAAGACAAGAGAGGAGATGAGAGAGACAGCGTTCGAGCAGCAAGAGGGAGAGCAAACAAACCAAAAAAACCTGCCTTAGCAAGCGTCCAATTCACTTCCTGAACTCAGCTCTGTGCCCCTGTCTTGGGCTGGTTTTTAGCCTGTCTCACAAAAATGAAGGCACCAGGTTGCACCAAAAAGCAGCCTTTTAACAAAGAGATGTCCTGAAGGAAGAAACTGCCCCATGGCTTCATCTCCTTTTCAGAAGTTACTCAGTCTAAACAGCAGACAGGAGGAGGAGGAGAAAGAATGGAGAAGGGGTGACAAAGAGAGGAACACAGAGGAGGAATCCAAGCGGTGACAGAGACTAACGCAGGGCTCCGTGGTGTCCCTGAGGCTGTCTCCTACTCAGAAGTCAGCACAAGCCACTGCTGTGAGCTAACCCACACTTCTTACCATGGGGCAGAGGTGCAGTGCTATGTTTCTCAGCTGGAGAACTCCCCATGCAAACAACCCTCTCAACGACTTCTAACGCATCAGGATCTTACCCTCCACACTGATCTTCCACCCAAAATGCCACGCAGATTCCTAGTTAGAGAAACACACTTGGCCTTCTACAGGTTGAACTAGTACTGACACCTCTCTGCAGATGCAGGAAGGGCGAATAAAAAATAAGATAAAAAAATAAGATAAATAGAAATCAATAGCTCTGAAACGGAACTGTCTTCATTTACCATTTCTCTGTCAAGGACTAGGTCTCTAGAGGTCCATGCCAGCCTCTCGCATTCTGTGAACAGACTCAGAGAATCACAGCCACTGATGGAGCTTAATTGCTTATCACAGCGTAAGATCTAACGACAATAGCCAATTGTTATGAAGTAATACGTTTCAACTGATATCAGAAAGAAATAAAGTGCTTAAGAACTTAAAACACTTTAGCTGCTAAACCCCCTGCATATCCTAAGTGATATCCACCACATTCAGCGCAAACTGACAATTTACTGAGTGCTAAATTCCATCTGAATTAATCCACAGCCCTGAAGTTCGTTCTTCAACGTTTGGTGCCAGCAATACCTTCCTTTTGTTGTATTTTGGGTTAAAAACGTTGTTTCTTGGCAGGTTTCTTGCTTTTGGTCACGAATACGACCCACATAACTTTATACAGTGGAGACAGGGTAGAGAGAAATTCTCCTTTCTTAATAAGAGTTGGTGTATCTGCTGCTCAACTGAGTATAATCATGTCACAGTTCGGAACACTTTGGTACCACAAGAGGTAAGGAAAATATTTGGATGAACACAGTAATGAAGAGGTTAAATCTGATTGTAATTAGTTTTCAGAATTCATGGTCATGTGGCTAATCGCAGATTTTCCTTGATTAACTGATCCTGTTTGTTAAGAGCTCCTATTAACATTAGCACACTCTGTGTCGGCTGTGGAGACACACCACGGACCAGTGCAAGATTAATGAAGACAGGTACGCGTGCTGATTAGAATGTGGCAGTTTAATAAACTCTTCTAACATTAAATTATTTAATGCATTCATGCTCATGTAGGCTATTCGATGGTCAGCTTGACCACCTATGTGTTAATATTGGGAATTGAAATGCAGAGGATGGAAGAAATATAGCGGTGGATGAGGTAATTAGCTCTCGTGGCTGATAAATGGGGCAATACCTATGTGTATACATGTTTTAGCACATCACAAATGGTGCTTTCATTAACTGCAATCTCTAGCTGGAAATTCTCACAACGTTCGGGTTGGTTTTGATCCCGTAAACAATTCAGCTAACTACTACAGCCAGTGTCTGTTTAATATTTGAAGCAAATTTGGAGCAAGACATAATGATAAGACACGTTGTTAAAATATCACACACAAATTATCCTTGAAGCATCCGAGTCGTTTGGACGCACCTCTCGTGTACTTCTTGGAAACAAAGATCATGTTGAATAAACATCACCTGAAGGTTACGTGTCGTGGACTGATACTCATTTGATTTTGTGTATTTCTCTCTCCTGTGAGCTGGAACAGAAGAGGTTCCACATCAGTACGAGAAGGGACTTCTTCACAGTGAGGGTGACAGAGGACAGGAACAGGCTGCCCAGGGGGGTTGTGGAGTCTCCTTCTCTGGAGACATTTAAAACCCACCTGGATATGTTCCTGTGCGACTTGCTCTAGGTGACCCTGCTGTTGCAGGGGAATTAGACTAGATGATCTTTCAAGGTCCCTTCCAATCCCTAATGTGCCCTGATTCTGTGGCTGTTAACTTTGCAGGAAACTGTGTGAAGTCCGAGAAGGTATCAAGCCAAACAGCCAAGCAGTACCAGCATCATCTAAGTGTGCACTTGGGTTATCCACTGTGCTGCACCCCACCTTACTACAGGGCAACACAAGCCCCGAGTATCCCTCCACGCTAAAACCAACACAAACCAAAGGCAGCGTTTGGATGTTAAGGTGGTGCATCACATAACCTCATGCATCGCATTCTGGCTTCGGTGGCTTTCGAAAGGACTAGGTGCTAGTCTGTCTGCCCAACCCTTTTTGTTGGCATTTGAATCTCTTTCCAGGTCATTTAGCAAATCTAAATAAGTGGCAGGAATAGCCGATGGGTTTCAATCCAACATCGTGTCCAGCCTTCAAAACCTTGGTAGAGCACTGTGGTGAGCGAGCACTTTGCTTATTGACTGCGGTCTCTGTCCATTCATTTACAGGAAGCCGCTCGTTTCCAATGGCTTTTGTAACATTTTGAAGATTAGAATGGTATAAAATGAATAGCTTTAGTGCTGATCAGCCCTGTAAGTGCATATTACTACAATTTAATTAGCCGGGCTATTACATCATGGCCAGTGTAACTGTATTCATGAAAACACCCTACCGCTCCAAACCTAGGGACCTGACCGAAACATAGCTCCCTCAAACAGGACCCAAGCAGCATTTCCTGATAAAGTTTGGGTGCTATCACCACAAAATGTACAAGGCCAAGGGCATCCTGGGGTGGATAAGAAGAGGGATGGTTAGTAGATCGAGAGAGGTTCTCTTTCCCCTCTACTCTGCCCTGGTGAGACCACATACGGAATATTGTGTCCAGTTCTGTGCCACTCAGTTCAAGAAGGACATAGAACTGCTGGAGAGAGTCCAGTGCAGAGCCCCAAAGATGATGAAGGGAGTGGAGCATCTCCCTGATGAGGAAAGGCTGAGGGAGCTGGGTCTCTTTAGCTTGGAAAAAAGGAGACTGAGGGGTGACCTCATTAATGTCTATAAATATGTGAAGGGGTGGGTGTCAGGAGGATGGATTCAGGCTCTGCTCAGTGTCATCTAATGATAGGACAAGGGGTAATGGGTGTGAGCTGGAACATAGGATGTTCCTTACCAATATAAGAAGGAACTTCTTCACAGTGAGGGTGCCAGAGCACTGGAAGGGGCTGCTCAGGGAAGTTGTGAAGTCTCCTTCTCTAGAGATATTTAAAACCCACCTGGCCATGTTCCTGTGCAACTTCATCTAGGTGACCCTGCTGTGGTGGGGGGGACTGGACTAGCTGACCTTCCGAGGTCCCATCCAAACCCTAATGTTCTGTGATTCTGTGAAAAATAAATCAATCAGAGGTGTACATGGGACAGAAAAACATCCATAAAATGCGTGCAGCAGCTAAAGGCAAGGAAAAGTGGAGCATTGTCAGGAAAGAATGGATGCCTGATGTTGACCTGCTCGTGCTTACTTAAGACATCTGAAAGATTCATAGCGCAGCTCAAAAAACTGATTTAAAAGAATGGTTTGCTGGATCTTGTTTGAAAGCTTAATGGAGAAGGCAAGTCTTGCAATGAGAAGAAAGCAAGCCTCAGTTTGTGTAACCTCAGAGAAGCCCAGAGTTGTCCTAGCAGTGCTGCTACATGGAGGTTGGTTATTCCCTGTGGGTTGGTGCCTCCCTTGTGGGAGCACAACAGGATTTTGTCATCAAACCAGCTTACTTCACAGAATTAACTATCTCAATTTGTTCCCTAATTGAAGCTATGAGAAGATCCTAAGTTTTTATCTGCCTTCTTGGATCACCCAGAGTGATGTAATTTTTCATCTGCAATTGCTTCTTTAAATTATAATGATAATTAAAATCAGGAAAAAATGATCCCACCCTTAATTCGAAGGGAAACAGACAATTAATTTCCTTCCCCCATCCTGGCAATACAACTTTCCATTTAAAAATCTGCCTTTTCTGGGACGGTGGTCATATTGTATTTCATCTGGCTTCGCTGCATTTGCCATGCTGTCCCTCTGGGCAGTGTCTGCTCCTGAAGTCGAGCGCTCTGCTGCATGCCAAATTCTACTCACAGAGTGCTTCGGAAAGGCTGCTGATAACCAGGCCCAGCGAAGCAGCCTGGCAGCGGGAGAACGGCGTCAAGATCCGTCCCAGATCAGAGACAGGGAATACATGGTTTGGAGAGACTGAACCACCAGTAACTGTAAAGGAAAGGCAGAACTGGGAAGAGACAAAGATAATGTGAAAGCAGTATTAGCACATGAGGATAGAGGCAAAGTCATGAGAAGAAAATACATGCATTTGCAGCTTGATTTAATCCCTAACTGTAGCTCCAGAGCAATTGTGCAAATAAAAGACACGGCAAAGAGGCTGTGGAACATCCCACGTCAATTCAAGGGAACCTTCCCAAAAATCCTTTTAAAGCCATTTCCTTTTAAAGGAAAGGGACAGGAGCCTGCCACCAAAAAGAAGAGGGTTAGGGTTTGGGTTAGGGTCTGAAGTGAGATCTGTGAGTGCAAGTCCCTTCTAACCTTAACTGACTGTATGACTTGCTCTGGGTGATCCTGCTGTGGCAGGGGGATTGGACTGGATGATCTTTTGAGGTCCCTTCCAGTCTGTAATGAGTCTATGATTCTATGACTAGATGATCTTTTGTCCTGTTCCTGCCTGATGTCTACCTAGCAGTCTGAAAACACTGCAGTGCACCCCAAGAGGTCTCATCACTAAGAGCTCCAGAATGCTAAGAAATAGAATTTTCCTACTTCTACCCAGTTTTGTAAGATTTAAGGCTGGGTATGAAGCACAGGGCAAAGGATTTATCTCTATTAATTCCTCCTTTAAGTCCTATGTGAAGACAGAAAAAGTAGACTGGATGTCAGGAGGAAGTTCTTCACCGTGAGAGTGGTGAGAGCCTGGAATGGGTTGCCCAGGAAGGTGGTGGAGGCCCCATCCTTGGAGGTGTTTAAGGCCGGGCTGGATGAGGCTCTGGCCAGCCTGGTCTAGGGTGGGGTGTCTAGGAAATTTGGAACTGGATGATCCTGTGGTCCCTTCTAACCCAGACTGACTGTACGACTTGGTCTGGGTGATCCTGCTGTGGTGGGGGATTGGACTAGATGATCTTTCGAAGTCCCTTCCAATCCCCAATGATTCTATGATTCTAAGCAGATCATGGAACCCCACATCCGTGACGCCATGTGCAACACAACGTCAAGCATCCTCAAGTTCGATCACTTGTCCTGCTCTGGCAGATCTGAAGATAAGGAGGGATGATTTAATACACGGCAGGATTAACAGAAGGCACTGTCAGATGAACTGCCTACTCCATCTCAAACAGCTTCCTTTGGCCTGTAAGGGCTTTGACAGTTTGCATTTGCAGATGCAGATGTCTGTAGCAGCCCTGAAAGGTGTGCAGCACTGTGCTCTCCGACAAGCCTGGGAGTCTGAACATCATAAAGACACAGGAACTGCATTGCATTAGGTAATTTTCTGAAGTTGCTGTAGTTATTCCTGTGCTTTCTAATCCTCTCCTCTCTCTCTCCTGTAATCTCTTCAAGTCCCCCTTCAATGCCCTTCCAATTACAGTTCCATGCTGCCCATCATGTCGTCAGCTGGAAGATACTGTGTTTGGATTAGTACTAAATTCCCTTAAGTCTTTCAAATTCTCCACCTGGGTATGAAGTAAGCCTGAAACTTTAATTATATCTGCCCTGCTGATACAAGCTAGATATGTGCCTTTCAGGAGACCAGACCAGCTAGTACTTTCTATCTTCTGATCATGGGCTAGCAACAAATTTGAAAGAGAAGCTCCCAGAACAAACTGGCTAATCCAGTGAGGTATTTTTAGTGCTGAACAGTGGCGGTTTTCTTAAGCAGATGACATGTTCTTCCCAAGTAGCTGCTGCACAAACAGCTCTCGACATGAATAATGTTGGCGTCCGCTTGCTTTAAATGACCAGTCAAATCAAACAGAGCAGTGAAGTTGCCAAAATTCTTTCATCTACAAATAAACAGATTAGCTAAACCCTGCTGAGAAGGAGCCAAGGGCAATTGAGTGAGTTCAGGCTTTGCCTTGCTCCATACGCACACCTCTGGCCGCCCTGCACCTACCGCTGAGGAACATAAGCCGGTATCACTTCCCCGCTCCCAGCGCGTCCTCGGCTGCGCAGTGCTCTACTTGCGTTACTTTGATGGGCTGCTTTGACTCACAAGAGACTTTGGAGGGGTAAGACTCTCTTCTACTCTTTCAGAAATCGAATCTCCTTGATTTCCTGTCCTACTACCTAAAAATAGAGGATTTCTATTCTGTGTCAGGAAGGCTTTGGAGCCTACAATGAAATTGTTATCGGTCTAACTAGAACACTTTTACTAGCACTATAACAGCATAAATTAGTAAAACCACATACAAAACCCAAAGTGTAACTCACTGCTGCTGTATCAGAGCACAACCACAGCCAATACTCTACAATACATTTATTCCCCAATTTCCTTTAAAACCCACACAGGGACACCAGGATATAAAGGAAGTCTGGGGTTGTTTTGTTTAACGCTGCCTCTCAAGTCTATTTAAGTGCAACTACCTGGATCAGATGGAATAGATCATTTGCCTCCTAACAGGTCACACCCTGGCTCTGTAAGACCAGTCACCTTCCCCCGTGTGTCCTGGGAAAAGGCAAGGCTTGGTTAGGAAACGCGCCATCGACAAAGGATGGAGCCTCACAGCAATGTCTCTGCTCCAGGGACAGAGGATGGCTCCTGGAGCCAGCTTGCTTCTCCAGTGTATGTGGCTACAAAGCCTGTGGCTGTAGAAGCACTTTCTGGATGTCAATAAGTAAGGTCCTGCTACAGATGGAGAGCAGTTAGGGAAAAAATAAGCATTTCTTCTCGCTTCTAATTGTCTTGTGGGTGCTGAGTGCACAGATCGTACAGCTCAGGCTTACCATGAAAAAATATTCATAAGAGTAGCTTTTCTACCAGAAGATTTTGAGAAGCACTAAAAATAAACCCCCCCGTAAGCAGTTGGTACAGAGTGCCTGGTGCACTTTATATATTTAGACTTGTACAACCATCCAGTGCAATGTGGAGAGATTAGGTCAGACAGATACCATTAGTAGTAAAGGTTGTTCCACCCCTGAATTCCTGGGTGAATTCCTGAAAATTAACACATTTTTAAACTTTTCTTTTTATTTCACTTTTTCAATAGCTACTTCAGACATTTTTTAAGCTGTTCCAATACCCAGGCAGCGTGAAAGCACTCCTCACTGATTTAATTTCAACTGGTACGGCACTGGAATGGGCTGCCCATAGTGGTGGTTGAGTCACCATCTCTAGATGAATTTAAAAGACGCTTAGATGTAGTGTTGGGGGATCTGGTTTAGGGGTGAACTTGTAGAGTAGAGTTGATGGTTGGACTTGGTGATCCCAGGGGTCTTTTCCAACCTGAATGATTCTGTCCTAACTTGACTGTGACTCATCCACATAGTTTTACACAGATACACAAACTTACTGTATAAAAACCCCGCCAGATTAAAGGAGCACTGCTATTGCAAAGTTAAGGAATTGAAGAAGGAAGGTGGCTCATCCTGGCAGTAAATAAGGTAGTGCTAACACTCATACAATCTTAATTCATCCCTGTCCAATTGACAATGTAAAATATGGTTTTAAATTACATTCATACACTACTCTTTTCCCCCCAAGAAATACTTCAGTCAGTGCCCCGGTGCTGAGCAAGGCAGGAGGGCAGGTATTCAACACTTTCATTATCCTCACTGTTCAGAAAGTGGTTCCCCCCCTTTCTTCAGTGCACACGCTCTCCACACTGTATTTTACAGAACAAAGAATCTTCATTTCTTTGTGGGATAGTCTACGGCCCTCCACGGTATTGTAGCTGAATATTTCTCAGCCATTAATGAATTTTCAGAACCTCCCTTTGGTTCATTTAATTGTAAACCATTTTACAAGCGGGAAGCTGAGGCACACAGCTAATAAGGTTAAAAACATCTGCTCATCTGGAGTTCTTCTGAGATGACTGACACTCTTTCTCCTTGCTCCCAAGCATGAGGCAACACCATATTTGTTCAAGTGTATTTCCTACTGACCTGTTCTAGTTGTGAAGCACTTCACTAAATCGGAGCGTGCCTCTGCGGAGTGATGCAAACACGCTCCTGCTGGGGCAGCTGACACCACTGTAATGCTGTTGCCCTTGGCAGCAGCAAGGGTTGGGTTTACATTTATGGGAATTACCACAAAAATTCAAGCCATCCTAATGAACTCAGGGGTAATTGCACCTAATTTCCTTACCTGCAAAGCATCAGTTTAATAACTCATGCTGTCACTAAAGGCAGAACACAGGGCTGCACGCACGTAGATCAGCAGGCAGTGACCACTTTATAAAACTGCAACTTTGCACCTTATACTCTTCCTCCAGGAGTCCACATGGGGTTGCTTTCCCCTCCAGTTTGAAATGACCTGTTCTTGCTTAGTTCCCACTGGATCAGGCCATCGATGTGCACTGTCTCCGCCAGCTGCCCCGGCTTCTTAGTTCTTGCCAGCAGCAAGCCTTGTGCCACCTCTCTCCCTGGCTATGGCTCGTGCCCACCTGCACCTTGCTGATGGCACTTCAGCTACATCCAACAGTTTCACCAACATCCTCTGCTATTCTGTCTCTGGGAATACCTATAGAATCGTGGAATCATTAGGGATTGGAAGGGACCTTGAAAGATCATCTAGTCCAATCCCCCTGCCACAGCAGGATCCCCCTCACGGAGCACAGACAACTGAAAACTGTTTCTTGGAGCTACTTCCACATGAGCACTCCTGAGCACTTCAGATCTGAGAGGTCTTATTGTAAATGAGGGTGACTACTTTCTCTCCCCGCTCCTTATATGGGTACATACAGGCATTCAGAGGCCCAGGCTTCTGTACACTGGCTCAGGAATGCTCCTCCAGTTTCTAGAATCTTTAAGGACACAAGTCCCCTGCTCAAGCGTAATAGAACACCACGTGCAGAGCCCAGCACATCCTAGGCTGGTCACAGCCTACAGCAGAGCTGTCTCCCCTTTGCCCTTCCTCCTGGCTTCTCCTGCCTCAGGAGCTCTCAGCTGAAGAGGGGGGTTTTGTTTTGCTGTAGACCTCAGCTGCTCTGCTTTGTAAAAGATTTCTGCAGCTGAACAGACATTCAGGCCTTAGCTGATCTGCTTTTTGTTCCGTGTCAGTTGCGAATGGTTTAGTATTTACCAGTCCTCACCTCAGCCTCACGTTAGCAGCAGCGAGGTGTCGTGTAATGGATCCTTGCTGTCTAGGCTGTGGGTAACGCAACAGAACGCCAACCGACGTCTGAGATGGATGGCTTGACAAAGATATCTCTGTTTTTACACTTCTACGAGTCATCTGGCTCGAGAAGAATCACAGAACACTAGGGATTGGGAGGGACCTCGGAAGATCGGCCAGTCCAATCGCCCCAACACAGCAGGATCACCTAGACCAAGTCGCACAGGAACATCTCCAGGTGGGTTTTAAACATCTCCAGAGAAGGAGACTCCACAACCTCCCTGGGCAGCCCCTTCCAGGGTGCTGGCACCCTCACCGTTAAGAAGTTCCCTCTCATATTGATGTGGAACCTCCTGTGTTCCAGCTCACACCCACTACCCCTTGTCCTATTGTTAGATGCCACTGAGCAGAGCCTGGCTCCAACTTCCTGACACCCACCTTTCACATATTTATAAACATTAATGAGGTCACCCCTCAGTCTCCTTTCCTCCAAGCACAAGAGACCCAGCTCCCTCAGCCTTCAACTCTTTCTCCTACTGCAAGCATTTATTAGTGCACTACAGGCAATGATGCTGTGGAAGAATCTGTCTGCACTGATGGCCTGTCCTCTTCTATCCATAACTATGCATCTCTGAGAGAACAGACAGCAAACCTTGTACCACAGGCACCTCCAAGCAATTATTTCACTGTCAAATTGTCAGGGGGATTGGACTAGATGATCTTTCGAGGTCCCTTCCAATCCGTAATGATTCTGTGATGATTCTAAAAGTATTCTGCAGAGGGGTTTTCATGCCTTTGGAAGAGAGTAAAATACTGTGTTGAAATTCCCACTGTGAAACTCTTTACAAATTTAAGAACACATTCTTAAAAATTCTTAATCCTGTTTTGACTTAGCATTGGCCTTTTATTTTAACAGCAAAGCTCACGTTCAGCCCTTCAACACCTGATATGTCCAAACCAAAACCACAACTGCGCAGCGTCAGAGGAAAAGGCAGCAGCTCTCACTGCGACAGATCGATGACCACCACAGAAAAGTTTCTTGAATCTGCTTGCACGAGTCTTACACTCAGCTTACCCACCTTACAGCTCAGGAACTGCTTCTTCTCTGGTCTATACAAAGCCAAACAGATTCAGGGGATCCTGCCCTCCTGAGGTACCTGGAGTGTACAACAGTAGCAGCTCTAGAGCCGTTTATTAACAACTGGCCTGTATTTTTCACTGTGACAGATCCCCTGCCCTACAGAATCCAGCTTTTAATTGAAAAATAGTCAAAGCACAGCACTGCTGCTTGCACAGATAAAGTTCTCACTGGTACACGGATGCAGGCTTGTCTCAGGCTAACTCAACAGCTTTGAGAACGATTGCCCTCATCTGTTTCAGCTGCTAGTTATTTGCTAAGTGGAATGCTTCGTGTCTCCCTGACGCTAGGCAGCAAACTTGAGAGAATCGCAGCCCATCAGCCCTCAAAGACTCTCTTTGGCCCTCAGAACTCCAAGTGATCATAAGCAGCTTTGGAAAACTCATATTAAACAACATGATTCATACCTTCTGCATTAAGAGACGCATCGACCTCGACAATTTATCACGGCGAGAAAAAAATCAGGAATAAAAAAGGGCGATTCATTAAACTAGTGAAAGTAGAGTCTTCTGAATTTGTGCTTACTTTCCTGCCTGTAAAGTGGAGGATCAAGGCCAACAATGATTTAATACTGGTGCACTGTTAGAAATACTGGGAACTGCATCCAGGGACTGCTCTGTCCTACTACTGACTTTTGCAATGGCCACACCGATAGACCTCCAGAGAATTTTCTCCCTGTAATCAGTGTCAAGAACCTCGAGTAAACTAAAAGTGAGACAGAACTATTCTGAGCAAGAGAGTAAGGTGCAGCTTATCTTGCTTTCTGTGAATTTTTGATGTGGAGCGACCACAAACACCTCAAAGAACCACCTGAAGCACTGCTCAGCTCCTGACTGAAAGAACTTCCCTTTATTCAGGTGGAATTAGCGCAAATGACACAGCAGTTCTTTTTGCAATAACTCTGATAGACAATAAGTGCTGCTCCAGGTGTCAGCCTGGAGAAAGCAGTGCACATCCATCTCGCGTGTTTGTCTCTGGGACAGGTGGCAATAAATTTCTACTTCTCTGCTTTAATTTTGATGGTCAGACAGGCAGACAGGCATTTATTTCACAGTGGATTCCTCTGTCAGCATTTCAGAATATTAGCTCTTCCACAGCCAAGGACCAAGTCTGAGTTCGAATTTCACGAACCCCAGCAGCTGGTTCACACAAAGGTCAGTCTGGAAGGTTTCATCATGCCCCCTCACCTCAATTTGCATGAGGTCGTAGGGAGAAGATCCAAGCTTCCCAAGGCTCTGTCATGAAATCTTTTGTAGGTTTTACAGTGGGGAGTGTAACAAATCTGAGCTGATCGGTTTGTGAAACCATGTCAGGGTAAGCTACGTGGAAAACCGGACTGAGACCACATTTACAACTCAAACTCTGCAGCACAAGAAAATAAATGGCATTCCAGCCAGACACGCATTCCGACCAATTATCATGAATCAGGATGGGGAACTTCAGTTAGTACTTCATACATCACGGCCCTCTTTTCAAGTCCCAAGCTCGCGGTGCGTTAATGCTAATTTAGCATTCAGAAGAAAGACTTTTAATGCTTAAACACAACAGTTAATATTTACATAGAAAAGTTATATTGCTGATAACTCAGGATTAGTGAGGCACGATGAAAAGTGCTTTCTCCATAATTGATGCTGGGCTCGGATGCTGCTAATGTCACTAAAAATGCTGTTTCTAAACCACCTGGCATGACCTTTACAATAACAACCTAAATAACTTTGTGATGTGCTTACAGGTTTAAGTGAGGTCCAGACACAAGCTTATACAGATGTTGTCTAAGTGGAGGTTTAAAGCTCAGCTGAACTCAAGCTAGCTTAGAGGTTCTGACTCTAACAGAGAGTTGGTTAACTTGTGTTAGACCATATTTCAACCTCCCATGTAGATCTCTCTTCTGTGTGAATTGCCAGAGCAGCAGACAGTGCCATCAACTGAGCACTGGTGGGCCCTTGCCAAAGCGCCTTTTTGCTGTGGTTCTTGAATTTCTGCTCCCCAGGTCACTGAGAAGAATCTTTGCTACTACTTCACTGTAAACAGTGAGTACCTTTGTCTACCAGATGTCCTGGCTGTTAAGTATCTCCTACAAAACATCTACATGCAACCACTACGGAACATGTCTGGGTGCTGAAGGAATATTAAAAGGGATTTGCTGGAAGAAATCAAAACACAACCATCAAGAACTAAAAGGAGAGCCAAACCCCAGGTAAGCACAGTAATGTAAAGAATGAAAGGAAAGAATAGAGTAGCACAAGTGAGAGCGTGTGGAAAAGATGTGAATGGGGTGACAGCAGAGGTCCATAGGGGTGAACTTGTAGCATAGGACTGACGGTTGGACTCAATGATCCCAAGGGTCCTTTCCAACCCGAATGATTCTTTGATGCTGTGATTCTAAGTTAGCAAAAGGAAAGAACTGTATTTTGCTCTGCACTTCTTGCATTGGCAATTGACTGCTACTGAAGCCAAAGGAGTGGATTAGACGACGACTTTTGCCGTGGGGGTCAGCCAAGCCCCTGCTTGAGCACAGCAAACCTCACAAGGACAAGAAGGTGTTGAGATTCCTTGCCACACTGACTGTCTTTCTGCTGGAAAGATGCAAGGTCTCCTCCAGGGGTGAAGACAAAGAAGATACCTCCTACCAGCAGAAAGCAGAAGACAGACTTATCACCCAGACAGCTCCCCCAGCTCACTGGGGTATGGGCCTGTCAGGAGGTGAACAATCAAGGCACATGTGGCTAACAGCAACACAACCCACCAGCTCCTGTCAGGCATGCCTGCACCACAGTGAAATCACAGAATCACAGAACATGAGGGTTGGAGTGACCTTGAAAGATCATCTAGTCCAAATCCCCAACCACAGCAGGATCACCTAGATCAAGTCACACAGGAACATGTCCAGGTGGGTTTTAAACGTCTCCAGAGAAGGAGACTCCACAACCCCCCTGGGCAGCCCCTTCCAGGGCTCTGTCACCCTCACTGTGAAGAAGTTCCTTCTCAGATTGATGTGGAACCTCCTCTGTTCCAGCTGACACCCACTGCCCCTTGTCCAAATGGTACATCTCTTTAAAGAAACGGGTGATGGTTAGTTATTAATACGGAGCCTAAAATGTTAATGCTGAACCTCCTCTACAAATCAAAAACTCTCCTGAAAAGTCTGACTCTTATTCAATACAGTGCATTAGCAATCATTTTAAAAGTATAGAATTAAAGCAGTATTGCTGATCAAATATAATATATTGCATTAGAAATAATTTCCATATTAAAATGGGGACTTTTACTACAGAATTACATTTTTAACTTTTTTTTTAAAAAATAAATTACGGAAACTTTTGCACTATGAAAGCTTTCAGGCAAAATTAATGGTTTTGTTTTGAAAATTAATTTAGATATTAAAAAATTATATTTTCAACCAAGATCTCAGTTACTCAGATTAAATATTAACCAAAAGCTGTCTTCTGCTTAAATAGAATTTAGCCTTTGAAGTGTTTTTATTAATCTCTTCTGATGTAGGTGCTTGAAATTCTATGAAAGTGCTGCTGCTACCAGTTCTGTGCATCACTTACTGTAATTTATTTTCAGAACATAATTCTATTTATAAATGAAAATCCTATTAAAAGAAGACAAGAAAAATTAGTCCTAGACTTTGCATTGGTAGAGTAGAAACAAAATGAGCGGCCTAACCTGAAGTGACATTTACAAATTACCTGTTAATTTAAACTGGGTTGAAGGATGACAGAGTTTAGTCAGACTGACAGGAAGTACCAGAGGAATGACAGTTGGGCCTGTAGTGGCCATAAAGCTCCCACAGCAAGTGCATTTGTCTGCCTTCTCTGGGAAATGCTTCCCTTGTAGTAAATAATATATTTACAAAAATATTTACTTCCTGGCAGCCCAGTGAGTGAACATTTTATGGAGCTGAACACCCCCCAACCTCCCATCCCTTCCTTTTCATTCTTATTTTTACTAGGCACAAGAGCGGCTTTAAGATGGCCACCTGCCTTCAGTCACATGGCTCATTCATCACCCCCCTAAAGCTAAACCGCATGACTTTCTTAATGAAAATGAGATCAGAAGTGACAAGGCTTGTATCCTTTAGTTGCTTCAGGATAAGATTCATGCCCGGAGACCAGCTCCTTTGTTCACTAGACGTTCCTTGAACGGACACAATCGCATATCAAGGCCATGCAGCGCTACACATTTACAAAGATAATAATAGCACTGAGAAAACTCAAACCCAAGTGCCAAGAGTCTTGTTACTCACTTTTGATCAACCACAATGGTGTCTGAAGGACGAGGTTCAAGAGTCTTACACTTTAACACGAAACACTTTGCAAGTGCCCAAACTTTTCTGAAATCCACTGCTTAAATATTTAAGCCATAAACAGAATATTTGGGAGACTTAAGTTAGTCTAGTGGCAATTATTTAGGAATCTGTCCCTTTTATTACAATCAATAAAGAATCACAGAATCACAGAACATTAGGGATTGGAAGGGACCTTGAAAGATCATCTAATCCCCCCACCACAGCAGGATCACCTAGATCCAGTCACAGAGGAACACATCCAGGTGGGTTTTAAATGTCTCCAGAGAAGGAGACTCCACAGCCCCCTGGGCAGCCCCTTCTCATGCTCTGTCACTCTCACTGTGAAGAAGTTCCTTCTCATATTGATGTGGAACCTCCCATACTCCAGCTCACATCCATTGCCCCTTGTCCTATCATTAGATGACACTGAGCAGAGCCTGGCTCCATCCTCCTGACACCCACTCTTCACATATTTATAAACATTAATGAAGTCACCCTTCAGTCTCCTTTTCTTCAAGCCAAAGAGGTCCAGCTCCCTCAGCCTTTCCTCATCAAGGAGAGGTTCCACTCCCTTCATCATCTTTGTGGCTCTGCGCTGGAGGATCTTACCATGTAGCTACCATAGGGCTTCTCTGCAGGGGAGTGCCACACGTATGTGGAGAGAAACACCGACTGCAGCCAGCTGACTCAGCCCACATGCAGGATGCTCTTGTTGCATGCCCAATAAAAGCTGCTTCCCTATTTTCAAAGAGCAAGCTGTGTTTTGCATACACGTATAAATTACTGAACATAAATGTAAAGTGTTGTACTTTGGTTTAGGGATCTAAAACAGCCGAAGCTTATTTCAGCCGGCAGGCATGCGTTGCTCAGAGAGCCATCATCTCCCCTTGGAGATCTTGCCCGCGTTGCCTCACGCAGTCCACAGGTCGTGTTGCAATAAAAGAAGTACTACAAATGAAGCACACTCTGCTTACTCTTGGGGTCCATAACCTGTGCTGATAGAAGGCAGCTGTGTGTAATTATAAACATATCTATCAATTATAAAATTTAAAAAATGGCATCTCTTCCTGTGCCCTCAGGAACACGAGTGTATTTATAGACACAAAACAAATGGCACTTGGAGATCGTGTTTATGTTCCAGAACAAAGGCACGAATTTCCACAACCTATTTCAGTGCAGCTCAGAAGTCCTTATTTCCCTGCCGTTTCCCGAACACTCGCTTTTGAAATTGACGTTCGAAACGCAGAAACGTCAGCTGCAGCCAAGTTTACGGCACCAAACAAAGTCCGGGTTCCTGTAGATCGCCGGGGAAGGCTTGCCAGTAGGTGCCATCATTTTGTAGTAGATCTGCTAAATGTAACTCCTTTCTGATTTTTAATCTTAGCACAGGACCCCTGGCAGTGATGTAGTCTTACACCTACTGTACAGAAGATTTGCCTTATTTAATAGCAGAGTATAAATTCCAGTAACAGGAAAAGGTCTTCTTATTATGGAAGAACGGTAAAATAAGATCTACAGTACCATTACTTTTGAAATTAGATATCATACCTTAGTCAAAAGATCCAAATATATACCATGCTCTGGTCTATAATATGCCATCGATAAAAAATGGTCCTCAAATTCTACTTAGAGAGTCCAAGAAGACACAATTAATACCTCGATACTCCTCGGGAAAAAAGAAGCTCCTTTAATAGGCAAAAGTTTTGATGATCTACTAATAGTGGGAGGAGAAGAGAGTTAGAGGAAAAAAGGAAGTTAGACTTCGTCCCTCACTGAAACTGGCAAGGGTTCACCCAAACCAAGTAGAGCCCTTTAGATTGGAAAAGACCTTTCAGATCAAGTCCAACGATTAACCTAGCTCCACCGAGCTAAACCATGTCCTTAAGTTCTGTATCTACACAACATTTAAACACAATCACAGAGCATCAACCACTTCTAGGCTGCATTAAGGAGTGTGTGGCTAGTAGGTCTAGAGAGGTTGTCCTGTCTCCTCTACTCTGCCCTGGTGAGGCCACATCTGGAATTCTGTGTACAGTTCTGAGCTCCCCAGCTCAAGAGAGACAGAGAACTACTGGAGAGTCCTACAGCAGGGAATGAAGATGACTCAAGTACCAGTCTTATGAGGAAAGGTTGAAAGAGCCAAAGAGAAGAACGAGAGGAGACCTGATCCACTCCTATAAATATCTGAAGGCCAGACTGTAGGGAGGATGGTGCCAGTCTGTTTCAGCTGTACCCAGTGAATGGACAAGGAGCAATGGGCACAAGCTGGAACACAAGAAGTTCCATTTAGAAATAAGGAAAAACTTCTTTCCAGCGCGAGTCACAAAGCCCTGGAACAGGCTGCCCAGAGAGGCTGTGGAGTCTCCTTCTCTGGAGATATTCGAAAACCTGGATGCAGCCCTGTGCATGTTCTGCTTTGGCCAGGAGGTTGGACTTGGTGGTCTATTGAGGTCCCTTGCAACTCTGACAATTCAGTGATTCCCTGGGCAGCCTGTTCCAATGCTTGATAATTCTTTCAGTTAAGAAGTTTTCCCTAGGGTCTACCTTAAACTTGCCCTGGTGCAACCTGAAGACATTTCCTCTTGTTCTGTTGCTTGTTACTTGTGAGAAGATACCAACACTCACCTCTCTACAACCTCCCTTCAGGTCGTAGTACAGAAGGATAAGGTCTCCTCTCAGCTTCCTTTCCATCAGGCTAAACAGCCCCATAAAGGAGAATTACCAGTGGGATTATCTAACTACAGGAAGAGGAAGATCTTTTCCTCCGAGATATCCAATACAACGAGAAACACAACCATGTCTCCAGGCTGACTCTTTGATACAGTCGTGTGTCGCTGTACATCTTCTACACACCTTTGGGGAGACTGTCTTCTATTTAGATTTGGAGACAGAAGTAATACACAAGACTTTACTAATGCTCTTCCACACATCTTTGAAACTGTCTACAGTTCTTTGGCCAATCCCAACTGTTTACTCAAGCTTACCAAGTGTCCCTGTACTGTGAGACCGGTATCACTGATGTCCTTGCCCTTATACAGTACATCAAGGACATATGATAATGATAACAATCAATGTTATTTTAACACTGCACAAAGGATGTCAAGGCCATTTCTTCATTAGAAAAGAGGACTATTGATTATTAACTACAGACTGGATAGAAATGAAGAAATTAATAGGCAGATTACCCAGCTACCAATTACCTGCAAAGATTTAGTCAGGAATCTAGGGTGCAAACTAATTAACTAGATATGGTGGTGGAGATGGACTTGTTCATCATTCAGTGCCATTATTTTGATTGGATGTGTTACAGGAAAGGGGATTTGGGGCTGTACTTGCACCAGATGGGAAGATATAGATTACTTTTGGGTTTAGTGATGTCATGTCTGTGCAAGCAGGTTTTCAGAGGATCACTGGAAATGCTCTGCAGTCTCCCAGAACTAGTGCAATTATTATTATTATTAGCAAATATTACTATTAGCAAAGAGCTAATGTTCACTGTGCCTTGGGAGTCGCTATGTGTGAGCCAGTGACTGAACAGCACGAAACGCTCTTTAGAAGAGTTTGGTCTCTTCCATGGAGGATGGAACCAGGCTCTGCTCAGTCTCATCTAATGATAGGACAGGGTGGAAGCTGGAACATAGGAGGTTCCACATCAATATGAGAAGGAACTTCTTCACACTGAGGGTGACAGAGCACTGGAAGGGGCTGCCCAAGGTGGGTTGTGGAGTCTCCTTCTCTGGAGGTCTTTAAAACTCACCTGGACGTGTTCCTGTGCGACCTGATCTAGGTGATCCTGCTGTGGCAGGGGGATTGGACTAGCTGGTATTTCAAGGTCTCTTCCAATCCCTAGTGTTTTGTGAGTCTGTGAAAGCTGCAGCCACAGGGTTCACACAACATGTACTTACAAATTTGTTTACAAATGCACCTTGCAACACCCCGTCCAGAGAACCTTCATGTTCCTATAATCAAAAGATCTAATTGCCTCCTATGTACCCAAAGAAGGCAAAATTCACTGCTCCATGTTGGGTGCATTCTTTCAGCTGCAGGATTTATACCTTTCCTTAGGGCTTTTCTCTTTTTTTTTTCCTCATGACCTGCTTTTTATTGAATTTTAGAAGAGTTAATTCTGATGCCCTGGTAGAGCAACAAGACACTTTGCATCTCAGACTGCTGCTTCAGGAGGGCATGTCACTAGGTACGAAGTAATTTATGTAGGACTCTAACCAGCATTCTGAATTCCCTGATTCCTGGTACCCCAGGGAAAATGAGTCATGTGTCTAAATGACAGCAGACAACCTTTTTTTTCCCCTGAACTTTGTTTGCTAAATAGTCAATTATCTCTGGAAAACACTCTCAAATGTTTTCTTAATTTTATTTCACATCCTCAAATTATCACTGTAAGCCCAACACACAGAGCTAACTGTATTTTCATCAAAGTCCACAATTTGCAGACAGTATTTAACAATCAGAATCCTTTACTGCACATACAGTGGGGTTTGTCCCTCTGGTAGCCGAGCATCACAGCACTGACCATTCAGAGCAAAGGGCAACTATGGTTTGAATGTCATCCTAAAATACATAGAACCATAGAAGAGAATCATAGAATCATTGGGGATTGGAAGGGACTTCAAAAGATCATGTAGTCCAATCCCCCCGCCACAGCAGGATCACCCAGACCAAGTCATACAGTCAGTCAGGGTTAGAAGGAACCACAGGATCATCCAGTTCCAGCTCCCCTACCATGGGCAGGGACACCCTACCCTAGATCAGGCTCATCCAGCCCGGCCTTAAACACCTCCAAGGACAGGACCTCAACCACCTTCCTGGGCAACCCATTCCAGGCTCTCACCACTCTCACGGTGAAGAACTTCCTCCTGACATCCAGTCTACTTTTTCTGTCTTCACATAGGACTTAAAGGAGGAATTAATAGAGATAAATCCTTTGGCCTGTGCTTCATACCCAGCCTTAAATCTTTGAAATTATTAAAAATCACTGTTCTGTTGCAATAGCTTCACAAAGGCTCTGGAATTTCTATTTATAGCAAAGCTGGCCACTGCTTAAATGTGACTATTTGAAGCAGCTTGGTGACTGATCCTTGCCTAGACCTGACAGACCTTGACAATATAGACACCTATCCAACAGAATTCATCAGAGAGCTGTCTGTAGAGCACTGCCAATACAAAGTCTCCTCCATGTCATTGTGACCATGTCCACACTGCAGCCATTTACTGGGACAGGGTAGAAAAAGGGAAAGCTGTAGAGGAAACAGGGTATCAAGAGTAATATGTCCATCATTTGCCACCTCTCTACAGAGGCAGCTGAGAAAAATAAAGTGCAGAAGACCACGAAAAGCACCTCTGGCACTATGGAGTAGTCACTATGGAGAGGTTTTAAACCTGCTGTGCAGCAAATAAATCCAGCCTGTGATAAGCAAAACTAAAGTTTCTGTCTTTCCAATACTCTTCTCAAGAGTTGTGAGTTCTTCCTCCGTCAGGTAGGCAGTATGGAACTACTGCCCCATAAGGGCAGCTGGCCCTAACTAGTTAGTGGCTCAGACTGATTAGGTTTGCTAATTTCCAGAGGAATCTTGTGGTTATTGAACCAGATTGCAGTTTCAGCTTTGGCAATAGCTCCACATTGTTTTGACATTAGATTTGATTATCACGGCCCCTTTCATTTGGTTCTTTCTAGTCTGCAGGGACAAGGGTATGGAAGGGGCAGAATCTGACAGAACCTGTGCTCACTGATTCTGTCTTTTCAGAGTGAGTCATCCACATTTATGCTCAGAAAGTCCCTTTACCAAATCTTTAGACAGGTCACAGAACCACAGAACATTAGGGATTGGAAGGGACCTCAAAAGATCATCCAGTCCAATCCCCCCGCCACAGCAGGATCCCCTAGATCAAGTTGCACAGGAACACATCCAGGTGGGTTTTAAACATCTCCAGAGAAGGAGACTCCACAACCCACCCTGGGCAGCCCCTTGCAGTGCTCTGTCACCCTCACTATGAAGTTTCTTCTCAACTGATGACCAAGGCAAGACTAAGGCATCCATACCTAGGGTATCTGAAGCCTTCATTTAAAAGAAAATGCGGTGCTAACCTTCATGAGTTTGAATTCCACCATGCCAGAGTGAACCAAGCGGTCTGTGACAAGCGAATGTTGACTTGTCCATTGCCTTCCCTCTCCTTGTGCTCATTAACCACTTCTAGGTGCTACTCTAACAGAAAGCAGACACAACAACACCAAAGAGCAAAAGTTCTCAATCCCATCTAATACTGATACCAATCCACATTCTTTTTTTGACTAGTAATGACTTCAGAGGCAAATCCTGGCATCTCCCATGAATATCATTAACTGGGAGAACTGGTTAATGTAAGATATTTAGGCTACTTATTAAAAACCCTAGGGCCCTTACTTGGTCTTACAGGCCAAGATATGCAGTCTAAGGAGCTTTGCTTTGCTTAGCATAGTATCTAAGGAAATAAATATTCTCATCAGCATGACCCTTAGGGGATGAATTACTAGTCTCACAGCCCTAGCAAAGGCGTTAAGGACCACGCACTGGCCAAGCACCATAACTACAGACAGTTTCACTGCCCCTTTCCAGGACAGCCTGAAGGATCCCCTAGAGCTGAAATGAAAATGCTGAGGAAGCCGTTGTTTATATTTTCTACAAGTTTTGAGAGATAGTGATAAACATAAAATACTTTGATCTTTAAATGAAATAGATAGTGTCAAAAACCTACCCAGAGACCACAACTATAGATTCTCAGAAGACTTCCTTCAGTGGGTGGTATCCTTCCCACTTCAAGGCTCACTTGCTTTGACAAGGTCAGTTAGTCTGCTCATCTTCGACGCTGACTGGCACACAAGACACACTGGGTGCACCAGATGGAAATGAATACATAAAATTTTAGCTCCCTTAATTTTACCAGGCAGATATAATAAATGCACATAACTAATGGGTATATAATGACTTCCCTAAACTCCTACTTGTAGATCATGCATCCTATTTCCCAGTACATCTTTTTCCCCATGAAAAATTAAATTGGAAAGTCAACAAGAGAGAAATCATATTGGGGACATTTTCAATCCACCCATTTACATTTTCACTCTTTGCAGAGTGTGGAGAGTGTGTTTTTACGGCTTGTTTGGTTGCCACTCAAAACATCTTGGGTTGGCTTGGGTTTTTTTTTATTGAATAGCAAAATTATTAGATGAGTAGAATCCTGTATGCATAATAAGAGCACAATTTAAAGCTGTCCCTAGGCTAATTTATGAAGCACTAAATCAATTGGAAAAGTTTTCCCCTTTTTCTTAAGGAGGCACAAGTTGCTTTTTCAGCTAGTTTTGCCTGGTTTGCCTGGCCTGCACATTGATCATAGCCTGGTCCAGTTAGCCAAATCCATGTGGGAAAAGAAGTATCTGAGGGATGAAATTAATGATACGTGCGCTCTTTGTTGCTTTGTTTCACTTCCCTTTCTAAATGAATTCGCTCTTAACTAGTGCACAAGTCACTGCTGAATAAGGTTCACAGGCACCGACCAACGTGTAAGGAAACACGGTTTGTGTGGAGGAGTTTGGCAAACAGATGTTTGCAGTGGCACAAAGATAAGGCTTCTAAGTCAGACGAGCAACGTGCTACATGAAACACCTTCCTTCACATCACAGCAAGGGTGAGTGAGCACAGTAGGTTTAAACTACAGAAAAAGTATGCATTCCTGAACAGGCATTGTGGCTTCTGAACATTGCTATGTGAAAATCATAGCATCATTCAGGTTGGAAAACACCCCTGGGATCGTCAAGCCCAACCATCAGCCCTATTCTATAAGTTCACCCCTAAACCATATCCCCCAACACCACATCTAAGCATCTTTTAAACTCATCCAGGGACGGTGACTCAAAATCACAATACTTAGGGCATATGCACAGATCAAAAAGCACGTTATAAAAGCAAGAAGGTATCCCTGACATTCATACTGGGGGGGAATGGACAGATGATGCAAATTCCCTAGATCTAGAGCAACAGAGATCTTGCCTAGATCAAGCAGGTTTCATTAATGTTTGTAAATATGTGAAGGGTGGGTGTCAGGAGGATGGAGCCAGGTTCTGCTCCATGGCAGAGGGCAAGGGGCAATGGGTGTGAGCTGGAACAGCAGAGGTTCCACATCAGTATGAGAAAGAACACTTTCATGGTGAGGGTGAGCACTGGAAGGGGCTGCCCAGGGGGGTTGTGGAGTCTCCTTCTCTGGAGACATTTAAAACCCACCCGGATGTGTTCCTGTGTGACTGGATCTAGGCGATCCTGCCGTGGCAGGGGGCTTGGACCAGATGATCTTTGGAGGTCCCTTCCAATCCCTAACGTTCTGTGATTCTGTGGTTCTGTTTCAGGATCACATTTGCCTAGGGTCTCATTTTGTATTTGTCACAGTCTCTAGCCTTGGCATTTCCAATTTATTTAGGTGAACATGTTCTGCAGTGATGGTCTATCCACAGATAATGGGTACTGATGGCAGCTGTCGGACATTCCCAGTCCAAAAGTTCTCCAATGGAAACTGCTGTGCACTTTATTCACAGCCAGACAGGTATCTCTGTAGAGATCTTTTGTACTCATGTCACGCATAGGAAACTATACACAGAAGTCATTGTGTGAGTAGGACTGACCGGACACTTTTGGACGGACTAATATGTTTATACATCTCAGACAAGATCTGCCCGAGAAAGAGGTGGAAAAGACAGTTCTCCAGGAGCTACTCTGACAGTGCAGCCAGAGTGAGAAAGCAGGAGGACTTTGGCTGTCATGTTGCAGTTGTTTCTATGGTTTATTTAAAACATAACCTGTTCCATTATCAGGTGGATAATCATCCCGGGACTTTTTGATTAGACGCGGTTGGGAAATTCAAAGTTTAAACACCTGCTTTGTTAACTTGGTAACAGATCCCAAAGTGGTAAAATGCAGCTAATTTTATCCGACAGAACTGCAGTGTGGATTTGGAGGTAGTCCTTGATTTTATTGCCATGTTTAGTGCCTTTCCTTACACGCTGAGAACCTAAGGATTTGCACACGAGTATTTTTGTCCTCCAGAAGGACAAATTTTATTACCTGTTCATGTAACTGGCATGACTGCTGCATCCTCTTACATTACTTAGTTTAAAGGTTATATTTAGCAAAGCACAGTCCTGACATGTCTGCCACCACCTGCAGCTGAAAGAGGAGAGAACACTCTACTCTTCTATCAGGGTTAACAAGAACCAGAATAGCTTGAACATCCTCAGATACCCAGCCTCAAGGAGCTGCCTTTCTAATTGAGGGCTTTTCACATCTGTTTTCTATAGGGAAGAATGTAAAATGCCTCTCAGAAATCTCACTTGGATTTTTAACACACTTTGCAGTATTTTAGGTCCAAGAAGCTGAAATAAGCGTGCAATATTTCCATTTGCAATGGACAACATGACTCCACTATTATTTTTTATTTGAAAGAAAGCTGCACTTATTTTTGGCTAGTTCACATGATAGCCTCCTCTTCACAGCTATGTCATGTCCATGGTGAAAGCTGTTGAACCAGCTGCTTAGCGTTCGCTCTTAGCAATGTTCCCATTGTTCTGACAAATCTCTTCCATAGTCCTTGCCCTAAACTCTCCATCATCAGACCACAGAAAACGACGACATAAACGTGCACTCAGGTATCAAGAGTAGAGGTTGGTACGTGCACCCTCAGGTTGATTTCAGGTAGGTGTTGAAACCCCAACGCAGCGTATTTGGACTGGGTGACTAGGCAGTGTCACTGGGAGACTTTACTACAAAGTGATTCCTGGTTCCATACCAGAAGAAGGCAAATAGAACAGACAGAACTAAAACCCTCTTAGAGGGTGTAAGCACTGCATCTGCCTCGTGCCAGCCTCTTCTGCATGACTGCGCTCAGCACTGGGGAGGCCACACCTTGAGTACTGGGTCCAGTGTTAGACACCTCAGTACACAGGAGACATTGAGATGCTGGAGCAAGTGCAGAGGAGGGCAACAAAGCTGGTGAAGGGCCTGGAGGAGAGACTGAGAGAGCTGGGGCTCTTCAGTTTGAGGAAGAAGAGGCTACAGGGAGACCTCATCATTCTCTACAACAGTCTGAAAGGACATTGTAGAGATGTTGGTGCTGGTTTCTTCTCACAAGTAATTAGCAACAGAACCACGGGGCTTCAAGCTTCAACAGGAGAGGTTTAGATGGCACATCAGGAAGAAATTCTTCACAGAGAGAGTGGTCAGGCACTGGAATGGGCTGCCCAGGGTGGTGGTTGAGTCTCCATCCATGGATGAGTGTAAAAGACACATAGATGTGGTGTTGGGGGATCTTGTTTAGGGGTGAGCTTGTAGAGCAGGGATGATGGTTGGACTCCATGATCCCAAAGGTCTTTTCTAACTTGAATGATTCCATGATTCTATGACTGAAATTGACCCTAAACACACTCCTCAAAAAAAGAGGAAAAAAAATACTGTAGTTAATGTTTCAAACCTCCTAGTTGTGAACTAGTGTGGTGCCATTTGATAAGTGTTGGCAGTATCTTCACGTATACCTGTGACGACTGCCATTAAAATAAAACACAAACTGGGACTGGCATGATGAGATATTAAAAATTTAAACATGCATTTGCCACATTTAAAAATCTCTTTCACAGATATATTTTTAAACTGCATATTTTTAAGAAATAAGTAAACTGAATGCCTTATATTTTGAATTTTCATTCCAATCAAGCTAATTTCTCGTCATCACAAACACATACCTGCCAGTAATGAAGGCTGTTTAATTAGGTCCAGATAAAATAGCTCCAATTCTGTTTCTGATCCACCTGTCAAAGCAAATCAGTCTTTTACATGACTTAAAAAAACCAAATTAGACGAGCTGATGATTTTTTGAATATGCAAGTAGACATACTGAAGATAAATCCAAACTGAACTTGTGACTGAACAAAAGCCTGGAATGTGACCCAAAGATGAGATCTTGTTCTGCCAGAAGCAGATTTCCAAACTTGGTATTGGAGGATTATGAATTCAAGGACAGGGTGCTAAAAAGTGGCATCTGGAAAGGATAGCAGTGTCTTCCACAGCTTAGGGCAAGGTAACGTTTCAGCGCTGTGTGAAATTAAACACAAATAGCAGTGTGAAAGGTCCTACTTAAATCCCTAAAGCCAGGTGATTTCAGAACAGAGACACTGCCAGCTCACACCACTGCACCTCTGTGGAAGAAAATGCTTTTCTCTTTGTGCTTCCATTACAGAAACAAGCAGAAAATCTAGAAGGGATGACAGGGTTGGATGCTAAAAGAATTTTCTTTATCATTGGCTTCTAAGAATGACTAGAGGTCTGAACACGTTTCCTGGCAGGCAGAGAGTGACATCAATTGACCACCACAAATGGCATTATTTGACATATGAGATGTTAATTAAAGCAACTCAGTGGGCCTCTGAGAAAACACTACAGCAGTCGCTTAATACTACAAGAACTCCACCAAGAACTTTCCAATGTGTAGTATGGGGGGGGGGAAATGAGCAGAGATTAGGAAGAAAACACTGATTAAAAGGCCCTATTCAGACCCAGAACACAGGGATTGGAAGGGACCTCAAAGGATCATCTAGTCCAATCCCCCACCACAGCAGGATCACACAGTTAACAGCTAGAACACAAGAAAGACACCTCAAATTTTAATATGGGAATGATCTACTAGGCTCTGGTAAGTAAATCAGTCCATATGTCCCTCCTTACTGTTCCTGTGGTTACAACTGCATCATATCTGATAATGTTTGGCAGTTTTAATTCTTTTTCCTAAGAATAAATCCTGAACCAGTGAAGCCAATCAGAGCTCTTCCATTTCCCCTTATCACATTCATAAGAAAGAAGGTCACATCCCGAACTGTTCGTTTCATTAGAGCCTCTCCACTTAATTGTAGGCAAATGTGTTCTGTTAGATGACAAGGTCTGATGCACATCTCACAACCTTGGGGTAAAAATAGCAAGGCATACACTTGTTATAAGGCAAGCAGCTCCACAGATCCTCTTTGAAATAAGGATTCGGCCTGTTTTCATCTCCAGCTTATTTTGCTCAAGGTACAACAGGAATGAATTAGGATCATGAGTCAGAGGATTGGATTTGGTTTTTATGTCATTAGGTCTCAGCCTGGGAAGATTGCTGTTATTGACTTGTTTGCAAATTAAGGACCAGACTTCTCTGAGTGATTCATACAGACTCGCTCTGCCTAGAATACACGCTGTTCTTGCTAGTATTAGATGCCCAGGGTTATCTGCTATTCATACAGTTCCAAAACCACAGCTGGATAAGGTCATCTCTAGATCAGTGGTACTGTGATGTAGATCAGGGGTCCTCAAACCCCGGCCCACGGGCCAGATACGCCCCCCCAGGGTCTCCAATGCAGCCCCCTGGGGTTGGGGGGCAGAAACCGAGCAGTCGTAGATGACTTCCTGCCGATTGCGCGGCCAGGCTGAGGAGGGGGGCGGCAGCATCAGCGAGGTGGACGGCTCCCCCGTCTCTCCCTCCTTCCCTCCAGCTCCCAGGCAGGACAAGCCAGGCAGCACAAACTACAGCCTGGCCCCTGACACTGTCTGAGGGACAGTGAACCGGCCTCTGTTTAAAAAGTCTGAGGACCCCATTGTTTCTGAATACACTACATACTACTGCTATGTGAGCCGGCAGGAATTCATGACAACTTCATGTAGCATAATTGATATTTAACAGTGATTGGGACAAAACTTCTCAAAAGGTCAAACTCATCGAGTCCAATCCCTGCCCTACCCCAGCAGGATCCCTTAGATCTAGTCACACACGAACACGTCCAGCTTGCCAATGCTTAGTAAAAAACCAGGGCTGTCTTACATTGCAAGCCCATGTCTCCATCATGCTCGAATTCACAGCCTTCAAACTTGCTTTTAAGAAGCCACTAAATATTGTACCTTTTTCCCCAACCACAGAGAGCAGAGGGGTGAGGCACTTCTCTCTCTGAAACAGCATGCAATTTGTAAATCTCACATCCTAAAGCTATCAACACAAAAGATTGAACTGAATAGAGAAAGGTTCATGAAAGGTTCCAGTCAGTGCCCACGATGAAGCAAAGGGGCAAGAGGAACAGCAGCTTTAACGGTGGCACTCCCTCCACACATTCCTGTAGCACAGCAGCCACAGCGCAGGGAAATGCCGCGGTTAACCTGATCAGGCTCACTCTCTGCTAAGAAGTTGTTGTGACTCCTCTGTTGGGACTTCCTGCAAGACGATCACGCTCTTCATTAACGTTAAATAAAGGCAGCGTATTTGAGATGCTGAGCAAATTAGGATCCTTAATTGTTTATAAATATAGGAGCTATTTATATTTTCTTCATTCTGATATTTTGAAATGTCATTACAAACACATAAAATGCAACCAAATCCCTGCACCCCTGTAAAACTCAGTTGTACTGCAAAACAGGAGGTACTCCAAGCACCTAGCAGCTGTGTTGTAATACAGAAGTTTCCAACATACGCTGGAGGTAGTACGGTTACCTCGCTGAATGCCACTAGCAAACGTGGCTCTACATCAGAGTCAGTCATGTTTTCTTGCTTTGGGTATTTATTTCTCTGACTCCAGTAAGTTGTGAGCAAACATCTCAGTAGCCAAACCTCCTGCAGGGTCTCATCACATTTTAGAATTGGCCCTTTCTGCATATCAATAAAATGAAATTGCAAAGTATTTCTAGAGCTAGCACGTGTCGCAGGAATAAATTATCCGATAAAGAGCCCACTTTTTGCTGTAGCGTGCTCTGATGTCCTTCCTGAGGATACAAGTAAACAAAACAGCCCAGAAAAAAGCTGTATTGGCCAGCAATAACAGCACCAGGTCCAGATGTCGAAAACCATGCTAGTTCACACAATCACAGAACACTGGGCATTGGAAGGGACCTCGAAAGATCATCCAGTCCAATCCCCCTGACACAGCAGGGCCACCTAGACCAAGTCACACAGGAACACATCCAGGTGGGTTTTAAACATCTCCAGAGAAGGAAACTCCACAACCCCCTTGGGGCAGCCTGTTCCACTGCTCCGTCACCCTCACTGGGAAGAAGTTCCTTCTCATATTAATGTGGAACCTCCTCTGTTCCAGCTCACATGCATTGTCCCTTGTTCTATCATTAGAAGACACAGAGAAGAGCTGTTCTTATACCCAATCATGCAAGGTTATTTCCTCAAAGCAGAGGTGTGGTGTAATATGCTGCTGCATGTAAACGAAGCCCACAGTGTTTCTGAGTCTAAAAACACCACAGGCTATGGCCTGCAGCAGCTCGGAGGAAATACATCCCAGCACTGGAACAGCATTCTCCAAAAGAGTGGCTATTTTGGGGACTTTAACATCCCAAGCCATTGCAACTTAGATCTCCCATTCACCAACCCACACACGAATAAAAGTGAGAACAGGAACAGGAGAAAAGGAACAGAACTGGAAAGAAAAGCAATTAACGACATACACAGGAATGACGTCTGATGGCTTTGCTAGCCTGTCCTTCAGACAGTGGATTTGTTGTGGCTTTTGCCATTTGACAGATATTCACTTGAGAAAAGAGATTATAGGAAGGTTAATTAAAGGTTGGAGTCACAATTACAATGACCGTGACCTAACAAATGACGTTGCAATTAAAACATAATGCCGAAGTTGGATTTATCCATTGCCAGAGCACAACGAAACGCCACCGTTCATTAGACACTACACCGTCTACTAAAAAACTCGTCATGTGTCCCTTTGATGATGCAAGAGGGTTGTTACGGCAAGGAGATGCTACAAATTCTTTGCAATATTTAGTTAGGTAATTTCTTTAATCTCAAGAGATTTTTTTCACCTATTCTTTCCCCCTTTTCTTTTCACAACTCCCCACTTTTCTCTCTAGCTGGTTGCTGTTTGAAAGCTACAACAAACACCTGCTTTGGATGTCAAATACAATCACCACTGGAACAGTGCGATACTGTCTCTCTACAACTTTCAAAGTTACAGTGGTTCAAACTCCTCCTGATCAGATACTGCGTGTAGATGTGAAGCAGAAAATTCCTATTGAAATCTGTGACTTGGATCGTTCCTCATCATCCTATGAAACAGAGCAGAAGCCTCCTCTTGTTCACAAAAACATGCACCTATAAAATAATGTATGTACTGTCTGCTGAATATTCTCTACTATTCATGAAGTTAAAATTAACTTCTTGTTTTAATTGCTTATCAGTTCCATAAGCATAATTCCCATGACTTAACTTGCTTTCTTAGGGATCTGCTAACCTTTCCATAACAAACTTCACATTTTTATGAATTTCACTGTTTAAAATGTATATGTATGTAAATTATTATGCATCTGAGCCTTTCACATCAGAGGTACATTATAAATACTAAATCAGTGTGGAAAACATCATGTCTGCTTTAACTTGACTTGATTATACCTAAATATAAAAAGACTAAATTAGCATTTTACTCTATTTTTAGTTGTCTTCATTGTATGACACTGGGTACATGTTGGAAGTGTGTGGATTAACTCCCAACTCCTTCTCATATGGTAATCACAGAACATTAGGGATTGGAAGGGACCTCAAGAGGTCATCGAGTCCAAGCCCCCAACAACAGCAGGATCACCTAGACCAAGTCACGCAGGAACATGTCCAGGCAGGGTTTAAACATCTCCAGAGAAGGAGATTCCAGAATCCCCGTGGACCTGGTCCTGTAGTGAAACTTAAAATGGCTCATGAGGGACTAGGAAGAGAAAGTCAGATGTCTAATACAGATATTCCTCAAGAGAAGACTGGAAGCCTTGGAATATTGAGTTTAATTTCTGCCTGAGAACAGACCTGCCCGTTGCAGATGGTAAATTCACCACAGGTTTGCTAGAAAAGGCTGCGGGTATAAAGCTTTCTTTTAATTTCGATATTTTTCGCTCACGTTTTCCATAATTTATTATTGATTACTCTCAGATTTATTACCTGAATTTCAGCTAACAATTTAGTATTCAAGAGGTTTTAAAAATAAAGCAGCTACAAACTGTTGCAAGTCAGCAGTCGTGCCAAAGACTGTTTTTCCTGCCCACGGACATGACTGACATACGAATGCGACGCGGGAAGAAAACATTATTAATACGAAGAGAAGTTACGACTTTTGAACGATGTTGGCTCGCCTCGTAAGTAATTTCCTGGGCTATATCTGCATTGCACACTCTGATAAGTCCATATAGTCAGGTCCTCTCAAATATTTTAGCTTCCTTAATAATTTTGTTAAACGCAGAAGAGGGGAAAATAAAGACATATTATTAATAAACAAGCAATTAAACAGGTTAGGGCAACAATGCAATGCTGGTCATTCAGGAACCCGGTGCTAATTTTAATTAGTTGCTTTCCCTCGCTTTCAGATGTAATTAAAGCAGCTTAGTTGTGCTCAGTGATGCAAACCACCTTATTTAATCACTAACATTATTTCCCTGAACTATTAATGATTTTCAAAATGCTTGTTTATGCAGAATTAGAACAGTAATTATCTTACCAGTTAATTTTGTACCTTCACATTTCACACCTCGCTCAAACGTCATTCATTTACCGTAGCCTTTCTGTCAAAACAAAGACATGCTTGTTCTAAATGTGCTTCTGACTGCCAAATTGAAAGCCAAGTTTTGTTAACACTAATAAAGTAGCTCCCAAGTGAAACAGGTGTAGTAATTTAGACCCTTCCTGTCTCGAGCTTGCACGTACATGCTATGTCTTTTCTTTATTAGCTTTAAAATGAGAGCTTGGTGTGCAAAATAAGCTATTTAATTCAGACTTGTGGAGCAGAATATAATCTTTAATTTAAACTGGAGCAGTAAAAAAAGGCCTTTAATTTTAACAGGCATGTGCGTGTGAATTTGAATTAATAATCCAGAAAATTGAAACTGTTTTGCTGCTGTTGCTGGATAGTCACTGTTCTTCACATGCCCTTAGTTTCACTGACTCTGTTTCCTTCTCGCAAGCTTTGCCCAGTGCTTATTTGATGACGCTGCTGCCTAACAAAAAGGAAATTCTTCTCAAAAACAAATTCTCTGCTGATTGGATTCTTACAAAAACATTATGTTGAAATAAATTCTTGTGTCTGTATGAATTCAATTTAGAAAAATAGTATCATTGGCACAGTCATGACACACACCGAAGACAATTAAAAGGCACCGTGAATTTACACAGCGCAAATCACTGGATTTTTTTCTTGTTAATTTTTTTAGCGTAAGTTAACAGCTAGTTGTGCACTTTTAATGACAAAATACTCTGGCCTTTTAATTGCCAAATTATTCTTTCTCCTGAAACACTGGAGAGAGCCCAGCGCAGGGCCACGAAGATGGTGAAGGGAGTGGAACAACTCCCTGATGAGGAAAGGCTGAGGGAGCTGGGTCACTTTAGCTTGGAGAAAAGGAGACTGAGGGGTGACCTCATTAATGTTTATAAATATGTGAAGGGTGGGTGTCAGGAGGATGGAGCCAGGATCTGCTCAGTGTCATCTAATGATAGGACAAGGGGTTATGCGCGTCAGCTGGAACAGAGGAGGTTCCACATCAATGTGAGAAGGAACTTCTTCCCAATGAGGGTGACAGAGCACTGGAACAGGCTGCCCAGGGGGGTTGTGGAGTCTCCTTCCCTGGAGAAGTTTAAAACCAATCTGGGTACGTTCCTGTGCAATCTAGGTAATCCTGCTGTGCTGGGGGGATTGGACTGGATGATCTTTTGAGGTCCCTTCCAATCCGTAATGTTCTTGGACTCTGTGACTCTTGTGAGAAAGGGTAATCTTCCTTTTCACCAGGAAAATTAAGCAACTGCACCATATTAAAAGAGAATCTGTGGGACTACCGAAGATAAAAAACAAATCTCCATGTTCCAGCTGTCTCTGAGGTCTCCTACACTTCATGCTAGTTGTGCAGCAAGTGCCTGTTGCTTCTGTTTCAGAAGTTGGCTGGTGACCTATATGAGCAGCCTGTGAAGAGGTGCTTTGAGTCTTTCTTCTCTGGGGCTAAACCACAACCTACTTATTCAATTCTATCCAACGAAGTCAAACATTTCAATCACAACATGAGAAGATGTGCTAAAGGCCCACTGCAGATCAAGACTATCATTTACACCCTGCATCTGTGGAGAGCACAGATACGTACATGGCAGTGTTCCTTCTGAAGAAGGGGGACAGAAAAGACTGGATTTGATGCACTGCTTCTACGACTGATGTTATCTAATGACACTTTCTTGCAGGAAAGACAATTGTAAACAGAGTATTAAATCTTAGCTTTCAAAGGCTCATTAATGAGATTAAATTTAAAGAGGAAGAGGTGCATTGGAGCTCCAATGAAAGCATCAGTACCCATGTAAGGAAAGGGATGGCAGCACATCGCTAAGAGTGCAACGATGATTTGGTGCGTGTTCGTTAGAGGCTCTGAATTAGTCAAGATTCTAAACACTACACAGCATTTTGCAAATATTTTCTTAACACACTATAAATTATACAGAAGAAAGCAAATCAATGCGCAAACAAAACTGCTTTAGTTAAAAGGCCATATTTTGTCCAAGAGCTTGACGTGCACCCTGACAAGGTAGTTGTATTTTAATAAATTTAAATGTATGAGATTTTCCCAAAGATTCTATAAATTTAAGGCAGCTCAAACTATTCCAATATTTTCAGAACACCCCAGACCCATGGTCTCCTGGCAACACGCGATCACACGGCTGTAGAGGTTTTGGCCTACTGTTACAATGCTGTTATATGTTTGGTTGATGATTTATTCAAACCCAGTTTCAAACCTGCTGTTAGCTCCCTCATTGCTTTAATGCAGCTAGTCTACCATTCATAACTGTCAAGATCCAATTCATCGTGACTTGGGCTTATTAAGCACCCAAACTGTGTAGTGAACACACTCAGTTCTGTGCTTGGCAATGTGAATAAACGCTACACTTTCCAACTGTTTAAATTGTTCGCTGATGTTTTTAACACCCGGCGATATTTTTATCTTGTTATCAAGAAATTCAACCATGAACATAAAAGAATGCATTGGGCGTTAGCAGGCGGCGCTTACCCTGGCTGCCTCCTTTCTAACAGGGGCACCTACGCAAGGGGAGAGGTTAGAGTCATGGGATCATAGCATCATTAGGGGTTGGAAGGGACCTCGAAAGATCATCTAGTCCAACCACCCCGCCACAGCAGGACCACCTAGATCAAGTCACACAAGAACATGGGCTTCTTTGCTTAAATGGTGACTTGCTGCTCTCTTTGAAAAGAGAAAGGCTGCCCTGACAACTGAACAAGTAATCACAGTGGATATTTTTTGTACTGAGGGTATAAACATCAAGAGTGTAACTAAATATACAGAGAAAAGTAGGTTTTGAAAAGAAAACACTACTTAACAAGTGCATTTATATTCTAATCTAACACTGTTAAGTCAGTAGACATTTGGACGTGAGGCTTTAGGAACGTTTGTGTTGAAGAACACGGCACAACGGTTGTTCTCCACTCCACACACACAAGGAACGTTCTAAAACACGTCGCCACAATTACAGAGCGGCAGCGTGTGTGCTGTTTAACGGGAGCCTGGGAATAAAGCCGCTTCAAACCACGTGGTTTAAAACAATCATAAAGAGCCCTTCTAACATAATGGTTCTGGTACAGTGTGCTCTGCTTGAATTTCAAGGATTCTACTGTGGAAAACAGAACATTCTGAGAATGAATTAGGACTACTGCAAAATTAATGTCCTGACTAAATAAACAGAGTTTGAAGTTGTGTTTTGGCTTTTTGCTCTTGTGCTGGCACAAATGACTCGGTAGTTCTTGAAAAGGAAATCATTACAGAAATATCTACAGAAGAATAACGAGAATAATCGGAGGGTGTGGAGTCTTTTCTTTTGAATGTTTGCTGATGTTTTGCCCACCCCATCAAGGATGTGAACGACAAAATGAAATGGCACTCTATATTCCAGACTGCTTGATGCTGGGTTTTGCTGTTAAGCAAAAAGAGATGAAATTCCGTTCACACAGAGTAGATTAGAATGATGCAGAAAATAGAACAAAGCAGAACAATTCACGATGGTAAGGACTCCAGACTCCTTCGGCACACAAAGGCTCACACGCGGGGCCCTAATGAATCAAGGTTGTTCATTAAGAACAAGTGTACTTTCTTACCAGCTCTTTACATTTTCATGAAGATGGTGTTAACACAAATAACTTCTGGAAATTATTCATAATTACCGCAACATCAGTTAACTGCACAACACTTTAAGCCTGATGATGTAGACACAACAGGCCTGACTGCTTACACCCAGGAAGGGCTGCGACAGGAATACGCTGCTTTAAATCTGACAGTCCTTGTGGGGAAAGTCCTGCAGGAAATACTGGGAAATGTATGAAACAGGAGGATGAACGTTACGTGTGGTTTTTTCAGAGAGACAGCTGCCTCAGAAAATCACTCATCATTCAAACTCTTGGCTTCCTTTAAATAGGGGACGTAGGACAGTCCATTTGTTTTGAGGCAGCGCAATGTCGCTAGTTTTAACTAGCTTGGAAGTGGCAAACACACACAGTGGTCAGGGTTTATCATTAAACACAGCTAAGGGCTGCTCTGAGTGAATCAAAATCTTCTGCAGACTTGGGAAAACGGGGCACTTGCACCTGTAGAGCTCTTTTCTTAGTGACCTATTGAAATAGCTGTTCTTTGGGAAGGCGAGGCGATGTGCAGCAGTCCTATGGTCTCTTTCCATGTATTTACACTGAATGCTGTTAGTATTTCTTAAGTTCACAGGAGGCTTGGTTTTTATTTATAAACTGAGGGCCCACAAAAGCAGTGTGACAGACTGCAGGCAGTGGTTCCATATCCTTCCCCATGAAAGACAGGAAACACAGAATCAAAGAACATCAGGGATTGGAAGAGACCTGGAAAGATCATCTAGTCCAATCCCCCTGCCAGAGCAGATCAAGCTGCACAAGAACATATCCAGGCAGGTTTTAAACATCTCCAGAGGAGGAGAGTCCACAGCCTTCCCAATCAGCTCTTTCCAGTGCTCTGTCACCCTCACCATGATATTGATGTGGAACCTCCTATGTTCCAGCTGACACTCATTTCCCCTCGTCCTATCACTAGATGCCACTGAGCAGAGCCTGGCTTCATCCTCCTGACACCCACCCTTCACATATTTATAAATATTAATTAGGTCAAACCCGCTATATGCATCAAGTTTCTTGATTATTTTATTGAGCCTTTCCCAAAAAGGAGTCCAGAAGCAAGGTGCTAAGTCCTTAGAGTATCTCCTCCATACTTTACCGAAGTACCTCCATTTTTCTTGAAAGAGAGCATTCTGACATGAAATCAGTTATAGGAGTTTAACCTGATGATATTAGTTAACGTCAGGTGAGCAAAGCACCGGGAACACCAACTTTAAATATGAAGATGTTTGCACACCTTTGCTTTGCTAGAAAGAGCTACATCCAGTGACGCTCAACAATGGCAGAAAGGGAAGAGTCCCAGCTTCAGGCAAATTCAGAGGCAGAAGTCACACAGATTTGTTTTCTAACTTGTGTATGAAAATCACAGAACATTAGGGATTGGAAGGGACCTTGAAAGATCATCTAGCCCAATGCCCCTGCCACAGAGTAAGCTAGTCACAGCAGATGCAGAAGCAGTGACCTACTGCCTGTAAGTATCAAGGCAGCTTTCTTCATCAGTGTAATGAGCAATGGAACTAGACCTGTTGCACATACTCAGCTGAAACACAGATCAGATGGCAGGCAGCTAGTCTGTTCTCCTGCAGAAAGGGATATTCATTCAGCAACTGCTCACAGTCTAGGTCTCACGTCAAGAGAACGGATAAATGTTCCTGAGCTCTTGCGTAGGTCTCTCTCGCTGCCTTGTGCATTCAGCCTCCACGCTCAGAATCTCTGCCAGCTCAGATGAAACCCATAATATTTTTCTAACTATTGTGTTTTGACAGCGTCAGGGTTGACTGATGTAATAGGTAGGAAGCAGAGAGCCTAATAAATCCTATTAAAAGTTCAAGTTTCAGTCCAATAGCCAAAGGTGCATGAGGTAATGTATCCACAGTTTTCAAAGTCTCTTCTATTCTGGCCTATTTCACCAGCCTAATCCAAAATGAATGCATTAGGGTTTTCTGCAGTTGCTGCCGGTGTCCCTCTGCCCTTGCTCCCGATTTGCTTGGTAGTTTGGGAGCCTAAGGGAGGGGTGGATTAAATTGGAAAATATAAATAACAAATCAAAAATTAAAATTGATTGGATAAACAATTTCTCTTAGACTGTTCCTTAATAAGTGATTGATTTTGTAATCAATATTCATTATTTCTCAGAACATATCAAACTGTTTATTGAATACATGAATGGCTGGAACTACAACGACATGAAATCAAATAGGTGAGCCAATTTCTTTAATAACATGGGCTGTGCAGGCCACCTCAACTTACCTGCTTGAAACTGAAAGTTAGAAATTGAAGACCATTGAGCAAGTGATTCAAACAGAGGTGGCAATTTGTTTCGGGGAGCACGTACTTACACGTTAGATACACGGAGGTATACGGCCACGTGCTGATTTATGCGGTATTTGTAAACTGCTGTTGGAAGTTTCTTTCTTTCTGATACAACCTCGGTGATCGTTACCACAATTGTTCATTAGTCAGCACACTGCAGACTTCCGAAATCAAATTCAGATCAGAAAAATAACAGGCTGGATGGGGCAGTGGCCAGCCTGGTCTAGGGTGGGGTGTCCCAGCCTGGTGGGGGGTTGGAACTGGGTGATCCGGTGGTTCCTTCCAACCCTGGGTGGTTCTGATTCTGTAACTTCTCCAGTGAAGTGATCCTGCTGTGGCAGGGGGATTGGACTGGATGATCTTTTGGGGTCCCTTCCAATCCCTAATGATTCTATGATTCTATTCTATGATTCTGTCTCCCTGATGAGGAAAGGCTGAGGGAGCTGGGGCTCTTGAGCTTGAGAAAAGGAGACTGAGGAGTGACCTCAGGAATGTTTATAAATATGTGAAGGGTGGGTGTCAGGAGGATGGAGCCAGGATCTGCTCAGTCTCATCTAATGATAGGGCAAGAGACAATGGATGTGAGCCAGAACAGAGGTTCCACATCAATCTGAGAAGGAACTTCTTCCCAGTGAGGGTGACAGAGCCCTGGAAGGGGCTGCCCAGGGGGATTGTGGAGTCTCCTTCTCTGGAGACATTTAAAACTCATCTAGATATGTTCCTGTGCAACTTGGTCTAGGTGATCCTGCTCTGGCAGGGGGATTGCTGATCTTTTGAGGTCTCTTCCAATCCCTAATGTTCTGTGATTCTGTGTTTCAGCTGTTAATTCATTTCTAGGAGCTCTCACTTTAATATCTATTTTACCTTGTCATAATTTATTTAACGTATGACCAAATCACAACATGATCCTGTAACTCAGCAGAGATAAAAGTATGAAAAAAGCTGAGCAATGTGAGGACTCAGGGCAGCAGTTTCAGTCCATGTGTTTGTTGTTGTCACAATTCATTATCAAGGGATGAGATATCCATCTATCATGCGATGCTGTCATCCCCAATAACAATAACTAACACAAGAACTTTGGTTCTACTCACTTTTGTGGACCATAGATTTCTGTGAATGGACCGTGGTAAAACCAGAAATCTAGTCTGAGGTCTGAATCTTCAAATCTAATTTAGCTCTCAGTGTGAATCTACTTCACAACACTCCTTCCCAACAACAAAGCTGTAAGTTCTGTAAGCCAGGTATGTTCCTGTGTGACTTGGTCTAGGCGATCCTGCTCTGGCAGAGGGATTGCACTAGATGATCTTTCGAGGTCCCTTCCAACCCCTGATGTTCTGTGATCCTGTCATTCTGAGAACAGGAGACTTGCTAAAGAAGCAGAGGTGGTTTATGTCCCAAGAACTGGCCAGAAGATGGTGGCAGAGAGCAGTTCTCTCTCCCTTCTTCCTCACCTGGTTTATCACAGGCATTTTGATCCCCACGGACCCCACGATCCTCTGGACACCTCTTTCCAGTGCTACACAGGAGCCTTCTGACTTGTGCCAGCGACTTACTTTTCATGCTTTAAGATAACATAACAAGCTCAAAGCATTCAGTTGCTTCCAGTTCACGCAGTTAGAGCAGGGCACTTGCACAAACATACTACGGGCTTGACGCACTTTGTTCTCCCACATCTGCTAAAGAATCAAGTATCACAACGGCAGGTTTTGCGGCGATAAAAATCAAACGTCTTCTGGAGCCATCACTGCATGAAATGCTAATGCAGTTTACTTTTTTCCAGCAGTGATAGATAGCTGGGGGGAAAGTGCCCATAAATTACTGAAGGCAAATACCACTCTATAAGCACTCAGGAGACTTTGCAACATTTGCCAGTCTCTGTTTTACTGAAAAAACCCCTAATTTGCTGAAAGCCTAGTTTTTTACCTTTGTCTTTCTCTGAAACAGAGGGATGTTCTTATCATGAGTCATTTAGGAGATGTAATTCTAATGTAGTACAGCTATAGGTTTCAATTAATGCTCTACCTCTACCATGTTTTATGAAATCATTAGCTATTGTCATGTTTCTATTATGATACTATTAGGAAATAAAGAGACGTACGTACACGGAGACGTAAAACAAATGCACGACAGTTCCTAGGAGCAACATCTGTGCACTACCATGCGTGCTCACACTCATTTTCTCAAGATTGTTCCATTCATTACCGAGCACCGCTGCTCGCTGTGGCACAACCCTTATTTCCATGCATTTAGGGATTGAAGCAAAGAGAGGGCACATGAGAGCCTAATCAATACCACTTTTCATTTCGCTTCTAATGTGCTGCCCTTCCCTTTCTTTTCTTCGTGAACAAATCCCAAAAAGATCCCGACGTTACAGTCATAAAGCGTAATTCTTCTGCAGAAACACAGACAATAATGCTCTCTGTGTTCGGGCGTATTGCATATTCTAATGGCATTTGGCTAAATTGAGTATGGATTTAACATCAAAGGCTTCATGAATTTTTCAAATGAGATATTAAAGTCAATATTTCAAGTGAAAGATATTTCAATTTAGTTGCATACACAACAATAAAAAACTTCTACAAGGCAGAGGTACGAGTGGCTGCGGCAGTATTAGTTCATTCAGGAAATTATTAGTTTATAAGAAAATCAAACAGAAGGTTGTGATACGGCAACGACGCGGAATAAATTAGACTAACCGATACGCGTTAATGTACTTTATCTCTTGGAGTCTGAAGCAGAACTTGCCGCCGGCACGTTCAGCGCTTCAAGCAGGACTTCGTCTGGGGAGGGTTTATTTATTTATTTTGCAAATTCAAATGGCTAACGTTAAGATTCGCATTAAGAACTTCAGAAATCTGTTTATTTTCATCTCTGGAGGAGCTCGATCTACTGTTTGGAAGAAAACTTCCTGATAATGTTTGTTTTTCAGCCGAAGCCTATTACCCTGCATATTGCCAATGCTTACGCAGTGCTGCCTCGGCCTCGATGGTGAGTTAATTGAACATTCACACTCAATGCCTGGAAAAAGTTCACTGAGCCCTGGCTACTTTTGTGTCCTGGAAGAGATAGACCAAGATTCACAAACAGAGTGAGGTGGTTCCCTTTCATCCCTAGTTTAGGTGCGCGGAACACAGCAAAACGCCCATTAACTCTGCAAGGTGTCGTATTATGATGTCCTGGCATATCTCTGAAGAGCACACACACTTGTTTTACCTGCTGCTCCGAGTGGAGCTGGATACCCTACACAAACGTAGCACTTATTTAGGCATCTACAAACACGGCAGCATGGACAATTTCATATTTCCCATCTTGATTACAGGGATGCACATGAAGTTAAGAGTGCTCTCTTGCAAGATCTGTATCAAAACAAGGGTTCAAATAATTCTTTAGAGCACTGTTAACTATAAAAGGAATATCTGGAGCTAAGATCAGAATCCTACAAAGCCAGGCTGTAGGATTTGCTCTTGGACAAGCAAATGCTACGCCAATTATAAAGCCATTCACATATCCTATGGTTCTATGCCCAGGGAGGTCGTGGAGTCTCCTTCACTGGAGACGTTTAAGACCCGCCTGGATGTGTTCCTGTGTGACTTGGTCTAGGTGGTCCTGCTGTGGCAGGGAGATAGGACTAGATGATCTTTTGAGGTCCCTTCCAATCCCTAATGATTCTATGATATCTTTCTGTACACAGCTTTTGTGTTGAATGGTAGTTTTTATTGAAAACACATGCAGATTATCCATAGAAATAAACTGAAGAGGCTGTGCTACCTACAGCCTGCTTTTGACTCTGTTAACTGGTGATAATCTGCACTGAGCTGCATTCCAATTCCATTGCAGATGTTGCTGGCATAAGATGCATTGCAAGGAAACTAAGGAAAGCACCAAATTAAATAGGAATTTCACATTAAATCATCAATATATATAGTGGAAAATATCTTTCATGGGAGTTCGAGTCTTCTACTTTATTCCTTGCAATTTCTTGTGTGTTTTTTAAAATAATGAGTAACGGAAGTCCGTTTGACAGGCATTTGATTTCCTCTAATTTCATTGCTTTCTAGAACCTGCTGCTTTGTTGTTGAAGCATCCTGGAGGCTAGAGGAGGAACTGTAATTAGGTAGTTAGACTGAAACTCATGGCGCAAGAAAGGCTGGTTATGTGGTTTTGAATCTCCCATCCCTACAGCCGGAGCAAGCACAGCTGCTTGCAGACTTATTAATCCATTCTGTAGGGAACGTAAGGGCTGCAAAGCATTCTGCTTCCGCACACGTCCCCAGCTCCACACCGTAAGTGCAGCTGGCAGTCCACCAAGCTCAGAACATACTGAACACAGTGCTGAAGAACATGTGACATTTCACTGAGGGGGAAATAATGCTTTGGGGGCAACGCACAGGACTACCATTGGTACAGAGGAAGAACCCCAAGGGATAGAGGCAGTCAAACTGCCAGGACAGAAAGGTGGGAAAGGAGTGTGTGACTAGGTGAAGCAGTGATCTCACTGTAATTCTTTAGGGTTTTTCCCACTGCTTACAGGCAAAGTCCACAGCATTAGCTCTTCATCTAGGCACAACTTAGATATACCGGGTCCCCCAAAAGACTTATTTAGTCACTATCTGGAAAATGCATTTATTATGAAGTCTGAGGTGGTTCATAGCACCTGTGATAGTCCTCCAAGCTGGGGTGAATTGCAAATGCCTTTACAGAGTGATAAAGCAGAAAGATAACTTCAGAAAACTCCTTAGTCAGTATAAATCAAAATAAAAAGATCATGCAGGTCACCTGAAAAGCCTAGAAGGCAACTGAAATAAAAAAATCAAGCCATTTACCAGGCACTCTGTGCACTAGAATAGGAACAACCTTAGTGCAAAGTATAATCAACAACTTTCTCTAGCAACCTGAGCTACACAGGTGCTTTCTCAGTGAGGTCCTCACATGTTTTTGAAGGCACAGTGAAGGCAAACAGAACAACTTACCCAATTTCAGTAGTACAGCAGCGAGCTCTGAGGGCTTGTCCACCCACCTCCCTGTTATAAAAGAAAGGCTACACGTCAGGAATTAGTCCAGTAACGAACTTCTAACACAGGACCAATGCCAGCAACAATCTGGTAAGGGCAGCGTTAATGCTGAAAGTTTACATCTTCAAATGGGAAAACATTTACAGACACAAAGTGGATATTTTAACTGCCACAGCCTTCAGTGACCTGATATTGCTTAGCCTTGTGGCCAAGGCATCAAGCCACTGGCATCTTTCTGCCACCAGAACAGATCGTCTCAATAAACCCACCAAAATTCAAAGATAAGCAAGAGCTGTGTCAATATGAACAAATAAGAAACAAAGCAAGACGCTACTTGTTTTACTAACAATGAATCATCAACATATTTTCTACACCATTATATGACCAAAAACCAGCATACAGTTGTAGAGGTCTACAGTAATTCAAATTCACTGTTCTCACTATAAATCCCAAACTGTAGAGAATAAGTGCAACTCTGCTGCTCGGTCAGTTATTTCTCTCACTAGTCAAAACACAGCAAAATTCAAACACATGGCAAGGAGCTCACTTGTGTAGCAGCAGAGCACACAGAAAAGACAAAGCATCTGCTATATAAGTGCAATCAAATGCAGGTTCATACCAGAGATGTCAGTAGTACAGATTGGAAAAGAACTTCAAGTATTCCATGCAATTCTAAGTAAAATTAAGGGAACTATTGAAAAAGATGCCGAGTACGCAGCGTATTACTGAGCATGGTAACGCTTGGCTAACAACAGCGTGGAGCTGCTCGCTTTAATGAGCACCGTCTTCACCCACAAATTAAAAATAAACAAATTTAAAAAGATATGAGTATGAGCTCACTTATTGGCAGTCGATCAAACTGCAGTGTTTTCCCAAGAGTTGTGAAGCCACTGCGTTAAAACACGTCTAGAACTCTTGATTGTTGAACAGATCTGTGTAAAGCTGATCTTCATTCTGGCTATAGCAAAGGCTTTCTCCTAGCAAAATAACTGGCCTTATACAAATGACAACTTAATGCTTAACTGGAAACACAGTGCGACGTTTCAAGCTCAATCGTATTCACTTCATAGCATCAAGGTGCCATCACTGAACGTGAGCACATTTCACAGAGTCACACAGAGTCACAGAACATTAGGGATTGGAAGAGACCTCCAAAGATCACCCAGTCCAATCCCCCAGCCACAGCAGCATCACCTAGACGAAGTCGCACAAAAACATCTCCAGGTGGGTTTTAAATGTCTCCAGAGAAGGAGACTGCACAATCCATCCTGGGCAGACCCTTCCAGGGCTCTGTCACCCTCACTGTGAAGAAGTTCCTTCTCAGATTGGTGTGGAACCTCCTCTGTTCCAGCTCACACCCACTGCCCCTTGTCCTGTCACTAGATGCCCCTGAGCAGAGCCTGGCTCCATCCTCCTGACACCCACCCTTCACATATTTATCAACATTAATGAGGTCACCCCTCAGTCTGCTTTTTTCTAAGCTAAAGAGACCCAGCTCCCTCAGCCTTTCCTCAGCAGGGAGATGTTCCACTCCCTTCATCATCTTTGTGGCTCTGCTCTGGGCTCTCTCCAGCAGTTCTGTGTCCTTCTTGAGCTGAGGGGCCCAGAAGTGGCCACAAATCCTTTTCCTAATGGCTGCAGATGCCAAGTGAAAGAGTCTGACCCAGCCTCAGTATTTTACATCTCAGAGGAGGGGGTTTTAGGGTTTTGAATGTTAGTGTGCAATGCTGCCAATGTTAATAGCAAACTTTAACAGCTACAAAGAATAGTCTAAATATTTAACATCCATACATTACCTAACTTTAAAAGCAGCAGTTTTCATCCATCACACAACAGTGTGCTCTTTCGTGTGCAGCCAGCTGACTAAAACACAACTGTATTGTCCTGAACATCATAGAAACTGCAGCCACTCTGCAATAGTGCCTTGTTTCATAACTCAGCTCTGCATTCCAGATTACAAGTATTGTTAGGGATTCCAGCACAGAAAGACAAAAACATCTAAATAACAAAATGAAGGGCATAACTTTTCTGCTAAAACAAGGACAAATCTTCAGGCAGAGAGTGGCTGATTCAATGCCCTCCATCCTATCGCTGCAGCATTTCAAACGTAATCAAAAGAAACTAATTTGAATTTTTGATAAGGAAAGCCTGAAAATAGCTCGCTAACCTATGGTTAGACATCTGTTGTTTTAAATTTGTATTTACTTCAGCCCAAACATGTGAAAGTGTTTCAGATGCAGGGAAGTCTCTGCTGAAATCTATGTTATTTCTTAGAGAATGGGTCAGCAGATGCTAAGGAATTTATTGTCCCAATCTGAGTGAATCTCATGGAATCATCGAATGGTAAAGACTTGAAAAAGTTAGATAACTGAAAAAGTAGAGTTCAGATCAACAATGCCTTTTAATCTCTGACCTAGGTCCTCCAAACATGTCATTTAGTCAGAGGTTGTAGCTCAATCCAAACAGATATTTTTCAGAAGGCATGAGATGGCTTCACTATTAAACTGTTAATCATGCAGGTGAGCCTGCACTGGCAGGGGGATTAGACTAGATGATCTTTCGAGGTCCCTTCCAATCCCTGATGATTCTATGATACTAGGGTTCTATGTGAATAGACAAAAATTGGTGCCATAACAGCTTTGGAATGTGGTTGAGGCAGGCTGAGGTTTTCAGCTGGAAGAGGACAGATTGTTCTTCACATACACTGGGCTGCCCAGGTTGGGTTGTGGAGTCTCTTTCTCTGGAGATGTTTAAAACCTGCCTGGATACATTCCTGTGTGGCTTGGTCTAGGTGATCCCGCTGTGGGATTGGACTAGAAGATCTTTCGAGGTCCCTTCCAATCCCTAATGTTCTGTGAGTCTGTCATTCTGTGATGGTAATGAAATGTTTTCAATAAAGAACAATATTAACGTGTACAGGCAGCGTTCTGCAAATAGGTTTTGGGTATTTTGTGATGGAATAGCTAAAACTCTGTTTCACCAACACAAGCCACTTTGAGACAATTCTGCAAACCACACACCACTGCTATTCAATCACACGTCACCTTTTGCCTGATAAACTAATTCTGCCTGATCAACTAATTTGGATGAATCAACTGCACAACAGATAACACAGCCAATACATGGAAGGTCCCACGTTTGTGGATACAGCCCTATACAGCAAGAGCTGCACAGTACAATAGTCTTTAACAGATTGGATTATTACTCATCAAGGAGCCTTGCACACCATCAGGCAGGATTAATACTCATTGTCTACCAGTGACTATATCCTGGACACACTAAGCTACATGTTTATAATTGTGATTTATGGACATATTTCCACAGATTATTTGTTTCCATTGGGGAGTGGGATTTTGCTGTGAACTGAATGCAGAACAAGGAAGCAAGAACTGTTGAGTTTTAACCTTCCCTCCAGTAACACGCTCTCGAGCCTGCAATGAAGATATATACACCTGCATGCTCCCCTAGAATAGGGCACTGGAAAACTATTCAGCCTTCAGAACCAAAAGCCAAGTCTGGCAAATTCGTAATGTATTTGGCGCGTGCACTGCAGTCCCAGTGCCGCTTTGGCACCCCGCTGTATTTTCTCTGTATGCATTCCAGGGTAAATTTAGGCCTGTTTGACCTCCAAACTTGTAGACAGTTATGGCTGCTAGACTATAATCACTGAATTTGTCCCCCTGACTTCAGGAGGATTAATTAGATGCCTAAAGGTAAGGAAATGTTTGCGGAGTGAGGGCTACATTTGGTAAAGGGCTACATTTGGTGAAGGGCCATCTTTCCCCAATGAAAATGTATAAATAAAACTCAACTTGCTTCCATTACTAATGTTTTATATAATTGAAGCAAATTAGATGCTTGATTTAAAATAGTTTACATACAAATTTCATTGTCTTTAAGAGTAGAAATCTTCAGCTTTAAGCTGATGCTGTTGTCACATATTACAGACTGAACGTAAGAGTTCTTTTGTTTTGGGTTGTTTTGTTTTAATTATCTCACTGTGCACTTAAGGGAAACATTTGGTGTAACACTACCCAACTGAAATAAAATTTAAACGTCTTTTGTTTTGGAGAGCACTGATCACTGGAAAAATAATCTCAAAGGGTCATTAATCACAGAATCACAGAACATTAGGGATTGGAAGGGACCTCGAAAGATCAGCTAGTCCAATCCCCCTGCCACAGTAGGATCACCTAGACCAAGTCGCACAGGAACACTTCCAGGCGGGTTCTAGACGTCTCCAGAGAAGTTGACTCCACAACCATGGGCAGCCCGTTCCAGTGCTCTGTCATCCTCACTGTGAAGAAGTTCCTTCTCATATTTAAGGCCGTTTCATATTTGGTGCACACGCAAGAAAGCTTCCCCAGCCAATTTAATGATGCTGCTTGTGTTCTTCATACAAAGCACAAGAAAATCACCCATGCAACTGATAACATCATTAAATAATAGTCAGCATCACCTGCTGTAAACTGCCAGTGTACTCACAGAATCACTCTGGTTGGAAAAGACCCCTGGGATCATTGAGTCCAACCATCTCCCCCACCTTACAAGTTCACCTGTAAACCAGATCCCTCAGCATCTCACCTAAACAATCTTTAAACACGTCCAGGGATGGTGACTCAACCACCTCCCTGGGAAGGCCAGTCCAGTCCTTTCTGTGAAAAAAAGTCTTCCTAATATCTAGTCTAAACCTACCCTGTTGTAACTTGAACCCATTCCCTCTTGTTCTATCACTAATTGCTTGTGAGAAGAGACCAGCACCAACCTCTCCACAAGGTCCTTTCAGGTAGTTGGAGAGAGTGATGAGGTCTCCTCTCAGCCTCCTCTTCTTCAAACTAAAGAGCCCCAGCTCTTTCAGTCTTTCCTCCTAAGATTTATTCTCCAGGCCCTAAAATACTCAAAGGACTCAGCCTCCTTCTGTTTAAAACTTCTCACAAACACGTGTTAAGAACTCATCCTTACAAAGACAAATCCGTAAAAAATAATGATAACAGACAGCACTGTAGTAAGACCTTACATTTGTGAAGCAAGTTATCAGGAGAAGTTCACAGACATGGAACTGCACCATTTCTGCATCACTGACTGATTAGGGTTCAGAACAGCCTGATTATCCGAAGTCTCTTGTTTCTCTCTGCCTCAGTTCTCAGCTGAACACAGGTGATTACCATTCTGGGTCTATCACATGTTGAAACAGAAATACTTGTGTGTTAAACTAGTACTGGTATTTGCCACTTCGTCTCCAAAGAGTCAGTGAAGGCAGAGTTACTACCATCAACCACACGTCCTTCACAGGTCTATTTTCTTACAAATATCATGGTACCACAACCATTGCTTCAAAGTCTGTAGTAGGTGTCTGGAACTTGTTCTATTCCATGATGACTGAAGCTTGCAAAGAGACATAATTCTTTGTTAAAAGCTTAACACTTCTGTGCAGAAGACATTCACCCATTCTCTGTCCCCTCATCCTCCATTAGTCCACAAGTAATCATGTTGATAAGACCTGGTCCTGGAATATCATTCTGTCTTCTAGGTAGTTTGTAGAACCACTATCTGTACACCTCAGCTGTTCCCTAAGTGCTGCTACATGTCTATGGGAAGAGATCAAAGTAAATGTAAACCAGTTGTTCTTCTCCAGCCACATCATGGCTTTCTCTCACTTGGGAGATTCAGAACAGCCATGAGATTTTTTTTAATATAACCTACATTTTTCAAACCCCTAACACCAGTGCTCATAATTTGCAAGATAACATACAGACCTTCTTCTGTTCATAGGCTCCACTCCTCAGAACGCGGTGCTATAAACACTCACTTCTAATGTACTGCAAGAGTAAGGTTTGACACACATCAGGCTGCCTAAAGAACGCTCTCTCCAAGTAGTTCAGTCTCTTTTACAAACACTTTCTGGATCCAAGTGACTCCAAGATTGTTTTCTAAGAACATCAGATCCCTAATGGAAAACCTGCTGGTAGCTATGTGTTCATTAGAATTGGAAAGGGAGAGTCACTCTTCTAGCCTGGAGCCGGAAGGTGGGCTATCGTGAAGGCAGGGTTGATAGCTTTTGAATACCAGATGAAGTCTGTAGATACTAGTCTGGTGTCAAATGACAAGAGCCTTAAGCAGATGGATGACAGTGTGTGTGCACTATAGGCTGTTGTTAATTTACTAGCTAGAGACAATGCTTCTTTAAAATTAAAAATGAGTCATTGGAAAACAGCCCAAGAGGCCACAGCCTGCAGATTTCAGGCCTCCTGCAAGGCCTGCATTGTGAGGGACGTTCTTCTACAGTTATGAGAATTAAACTTACATGTTAGTGAGAAAGAAAATTGTTTCCCTTACTACAAATTTAAGCTTTTCAGTGTCTGGATCTGTAATTCACAAGTAATTAGAATCATAGAATCATCCAGGTTGGAAAAGACTCTTGGGATCCAACCATCAACCCTTTCCTACAAGTTCACCCCTAAACCAGATCCCCCAACACTACATCTAAGCATCTTTTAAAATCACCCAGGGATGCTGGCTCAACCACCACCGTGGGCAGCCCATCCCAGTGCCTGACCACTCTCTCCGTGACGAATATTTTCCTGACGTCCAAATTTTTTCACTAAAAGGGAATAAACTAGTCATAGTAGCCCACAAACAAGGTATATATACGAGCAATGACAAAGTTGTACAACATTAATGAATTGGTAAGTGGCAAGATGTGGGGTTTATGTTTGTTACTCTGCTCTTACTATTTTAGCGTGACCATGTACAAAGATCTTTCCTCCGAATACTTCTCTGCGCAGGACTTTTCATTGCCATCAGTTAGGCTGGGCACAGCAATTTCCTCTGCTTTGATCTTGAGAGTAAAACATCTGGTCATATCTCTTGCAAAAGTGTCAGTGTATTGCCATCTCGTAACATGGACGGGGTGGTCTCACTGTATGCCAAGTGAGGTCTCACAAGAGCACAGTAGAGGGGGAGGATCATCTCCCTTGAGCTGCTGGTGACACTTCTTTTGGTACAGTTGGCCTTCTGGGCTGCAGTCACACATTGTCAGCGCTCTGGAGACATTTAAAACCTGCCTGGATATGTTCCTGGGTGATCCTGCTCTGGCAGGGTGATTGGACTGGATGATCTTTCGAGGTCCCTTCCAATCTCTAATGATTTTATGATTCAGGTCGAGCTTCTCATCTACCAACAGCCCCAATCCTTTTCCTCAGGACTGGTCTCAATCCATTCTCCACCCAACATGCTTGGAATTCCCCTGACAAGGACACAGAACCTTGCACCTGGGACTTACTGAACCCTGTGGTTTGCACAGATCCAGTTCTCAAGCCAGTCAGATAGCAATGCCCAAGAATTTTGCAGCACTTTTTGCCCCTAGAGATGTAGATTTGCACTGAGTATCATTGTCCTTATAACCCCAGTTCAAAGAGAAACAGGACCAGTGATACATAAGGCAGTGACAGTGTTAGCAGAACTCAGTCCCTGTGACACCATGTCCTTTATCCTTGCAAGTGGAACACAAAACTGATGGAGAAAGCCTCCTACTCTATCCCAGCACATACACTGACTCAGCACCATTGAGATCAGCTGTATTACTGCTGGTACACATGCACTGAGGGTGACAGAGCACTGGAACAGGCTGCCCAGGGTGGTTGTGGAGTCTCCTTCTCTGGAGACATTTAAAACCCACCTGGATATGCTCCTGTGAGACTTGTTTTAGGTGACCCTGCTGCGGTGGGGGGATTGAACTAGATGATCTTTCGAGGTCCCTTCCAAGCCCTAATGATTCTATTATTTGAATGAGAGCAGAATTAAACATTGAATATTTAAAAATACGTTCTTCAAAGCTTAAAAAAAACATGTAAGGAAAGAAGGGGATGAACATGTCTGCAGTGAATTAGTTATCTTACAAAATATACTCCAGTCAAGGTCACGCACAGACACACATTTATGCCCAGTGCACTGCACGTGCAATATTGCACTGATCCCTAGCAGACAGTGACTGAGACCTCTTTGCACCAACTGGTACTGTCCAGCTGTGGAAAACTTCAAGACCCCAGTATTAACCACAGAGGCTTCAGCCACAAGCATGTCCAGACGTTTCAGCGCAGCAGCAGTTATGTGAGAGCACTTCTCATTTCCACTTGAAGGTGAAAGGCTGACTTTACAAAAAAGTTTCTCTTTTTTTTTTCCCCAGCCCTGTACAGCACCACCTGTCTCATCAGCAGGACCACTCTAAAGGGATGGGCCTCAAGGCACCTCAGTCCCAGGATTCTCCATGCCTCATTCTTCATCCATGCTGCTAGTAATGTACCATCACTGGCACAGTTACACCTGAACACTCTGGTGCTGCCAAACACCTGGCTTGATTTTCCACTGTCCAAATGAAAAATAAGCATAATCTGCTTTTTGAGGATACAGCAAATGAGGGAGTTCATGACAAATTGTGTTGGTTTATGCAGAATAGTGATAATAAGATACAAATGAGAATTTTTTGCTTAATGAATAATACTAATCACGTTTCAACAAATGCTGTGCCCTTCTAATTAGAGAGAATGCATAAAATCAGCTTAATTTATTTGAGACTAGTTACACACAGTTTAAATATTTACTAGAGATTTACTCTAATGTTTGAAATTATTTTAAACAGTTCTTGCAGTAAAAGCAGACCTAGTAATGTAAAGAGGTTAGAGCTCTAACTTCTGCTCTCCCTTTCATTATGCAGCGTGTGATGTATATCCTCGGCTTTCAAGATGCAAGAGAAAGGGTATTATTGATTTACATGCTAATTCTCCAACTGTTACTAATTTTCTTGATTCTTGCTTCCAAAGTTGCACTTCCAACATTCATCACTGTAGTACACTAGAGGGGCTGAGCATCGTTTTCAATAAATTACAGGAACTATGACTAATTATAGTGATATTAACTATGCAAAGTAATGTGTAACTTAAAATGGATGCGTTTATCATTTCAAATTATGCTTTTGACTCTTGATGGCCTAATACATGGATGCTTTTTTTTTTAATACAGATTATGAACTGTGCTGGGGGTTTTTTTTAATCTGTTTCATAGACACAGGCACACCTTGTGAATTTGATGAATGGAAATTAATTATTTACATTCCGCAGAGTGTTTAGTGGGTAAAGGACAAGTAGGGCCACATCCTGACTGGTTTAGCAAAGCACTCAGGACTCTGCTTGAACAGTGCCACCGGCATGTCTCTGGCCCACAGGATTTGAAGCACACACTTTATGTGTTCCTACAAAGCTAACAGAGCCAGTTGCTTGGCTAACAATAGCTGTAGTGTTGGGACTGCAAAGCAAAACAGTCAAGTGTGACTGCTTTTCAACAGCAGGTAAAATACGTGGCAAAGGCTTAAGACACAGAAGCTGTAACGCAATGGCAGTGCAGTTGTGCTCAGTGTTGGAGCTCAGCACAGCAGCAGGGCTTTGTAGCTCACATACAGCCCACATTGCTATTGTTCTCCTTCCAGTCTGGAACAAATGCACCCTCTGTTATCTCAGTCACTTTCACATTAGCTGCTATTACGTGGTACAGGAGTACAGCTCTTAGTAAGCAGTTATTAAGCAATAACACAGAGTGGAATGTTGCAGTCAAGCAGAACAGATGGACAGTGCCTAGATCTTGCACCAGAGACCACAGAGTTTGGCCAGACCCTCCCATGAAGTTTTACTCTTTCACTAAAGAATAATCTATGCATTATTCTCTTTTTAAAAAAATCATGCAGATATCTTCAGAGGCTTACCAGAGGAACATCTGCACTTTGGACTTCTACCATTAGTTTCCTGCTTAACCAATACATCAACTTGTTCTTCTGAGTTTTGGATGGTCACTCTTGTGCTTGGATGCTACTGTCCTTTAAAAACTTGCTTCCTTTCCTGGGCATGTTTGCCCTTCATAGCTGGCTCCCACAGGAGCTGACCACTACCTTCCTAATCAGTCAAAGCTGACTCTGCTAAGGCCCAGGGACTGCATTCTGCCACTCTCCTTACTCATTGCCCTCAGGATCTTGAACTCCACTATTTCACGGTCATTACAGCCAAGGCTACCCTAATTACCACATCCTTAACCAGACCTTCCTTGTTAGCAAACAGCAGCAGGTCCAGCTGTGAATCATCCCAGCTGCAGCTGGTCCTTCTGAGACCTCCAACAAGAAGTTATGCCCGCTACCCTCTAGAAATCTTTCTGAATGCTTCTCTTCTCACATCTACCCTTGCATCTGATGTCAGTTCTTCAAAAGGTAAAATAAGTGCAAACTGAGGTTCTCTTCACTGAAGTGCCTTAAAAAATTAAACTTACTAATGTTTTAGTTATTCAGTTTTATAACATGGAAGTGGAGCTTTTGCATCTGTTTAGAACAGCATTCTATGACAACCTGAGTACCTGCAGAGTTACTGTGCCACACATTGGACAACAGGCAAAGAAACATCAGTCAAAAGCTCCAGCGCTGCACAGCAGAGCAAACCAAGTCACAGCACCATTCAGAAAACACAGAAGTGCCACCAAGGAGCTTCCCCTTTTCTATATCCACCAAAAATCAGCAAATCTAGCATATTGCTTTGGAATAAAGTTGGCAAGGTTTGGGGAAGTTATCATCACAGCTGGACAACTGATTTCTTGAGGAAGAATAAGAATTGTCTCCTATTTCTAAGCTATAGTTATTCATAGTTCTAAGCTTTAAGGTTTCATTTCTTCTCATCTTCATTGCACAGGGAAGCGCTGGGCCAGCTGACCATCACTTTTGTTATCATCTGCTCAACTAGTGCCTCTTCTAATTGGCAGAAATTAATACTTTTGGGGTGACCCAGACATTACCAATAGCATTAAATCAGCCCCTTTTTAATGATGCATTCTTGTGGCTGAGCTGCTTGGCAGTTACCTTGGCCGGATGCATGCCATGAAAAGTCACTAATTTTAGCTCTTACAATCTATATTGGTCAACAGGAAGGAAATCAGTCATCTTTCCTCTCACAACAGGAAAAGAAACGCTCTTCCCCAGGCCCTTAAGGCAGGTCTATTCCCTGAACACAACTCCTAGAAGGGCTTCTTCCACTCAGACCTGCTTAGTGTGCCACTGGTTACTGAATCAGCAGCATTTCCTGCTTTGCACAGCTCTGCTTCACGTCACCAGGAGGGACAGAACTGCTGCTGAGGCTCCTTTTCTTTCTGAGAGAACTGGGGCATCAGTGATGTTAGCTTTCTTCCATTCTCTGTTGCTCACCCCCCATTATTCTTCAGTTTATCTTCTAGTCTTAAGACCTGGCCCTGGTACAGTAGTCTACGTCTAGGTAGTTTATAGAATCACTACCTGCACAATCTGTGCTCTGCAGCTGGTCCTTAAATGCTGATGCCAGCCTAGAAGAATGGGTAAAGAATTCACAAAAGGGAGTCTTGAAAGAGTCTGCATGTCCTAATGTGCTCTCTTGAAACTTCAGCACAGAGTTGAACCACAGAATAATGTGCTTGAAAGCACTACAGGAGGTCATCTCATCCAAGCCTCTGCTCAAAGCAGAGCAAATAAGACAAACTTCAGACAACTTCTACAAGTGAGCGGAGTCCACAGCCTTTCAGGGGAACTTGTTCCAATATGTCATTGCTCCTGGGGAAAAAACCCACCAATCTTCTATCTTCTGCTGCTGTACACAGATCTCCAAAAAGAGTGTCTGTCTTCTATTCAGAGAAGCTTTGGTACAAGACAATTTCTGAGACTATTTACAATCGGAAGTGAAAATCCCTTTCTGGCAGCATTTACAATTTTAAAGCACAGCTCACAGCTGTCCTAGTTATGTTCTTATCAATCTCTTCTGGACAAGTATTCTCAAGTCCTTTACCTCATCTACTGTTCTCTAATTCTCCTCTCAAGAAAATTTACTCTCAGGAAGTCATCAAGAGTTCACAATCTAATTAAATGAAAATGCTGTACGTTAAAATGTACCGCAGATGCGACTCTTTAAAAAGAGATCACGGATTCTCAAATTTGAAAATTCCTGATCAAAATCTAGGCCACTTTAGACACTTGTAAAACTCAAACAATGTCTCCAAACCGAGGAATAATGAGGTTCTACCATCGTAATGTCTTTCGGATCTCAGTGCTTACAAATATGTGAAAGATGGGTGTCAGGAAGATGGAGCCAGGCTCTGCTCAGTGGCATCTACTGATAGGACAAGGGGCAATATGTGTCAGCTGGAACAACAGGAGGTTCCATAGCAATATGAGAAGGAACTTCTTCCCAGTGAGGGTGACAGAGCACTGGAACAGGCTGCCCAGGGGGGTTGTGGAGTCTCCTCCTCTGGAGATGTTTAAAACCCACCTGGGACATGTTCCTGTGCCTCTGGATCTAGGTGGTCCTGCTGTGGCAGGGGAATGCACGATCTTTCAAAGTCCCTTCCAATCCCTAATGTTCTGTGATTCTGAGATATGACTGTCATAGAATCATAGAATCACTACGGGTTGGAAGGGACCTCGAAAGATCGTCTAGTCCAATCCCCCTGCCACAGCAGAAAGACTGTCACTTAGAACAAATGCACAGCTTTAACCAGCATGAAAAAAATGAGGAGTTTGTCTACAATTCAAAACATTACATCACTGAAAGCAAGCACTTAGCTTGTTTTTCAGTCTTAGTGTTGTTCAATTGTATTTTATTTAGCTGTAAAATTAAAAATATTAATTAAAAATGTTTATATTTAGATCTGCTCTGGTCTATTCTAGGAGTCTCAGAATCTAAATACTGTTCCACAAAACTTTTCCCCCCAGATCTTCCATCTTTTTGATCACACAAAGACACAGTAAGACTGTAAACATACACTCTTGAAAAGCAGCTGGAAATCTCTAGCATGCTCTCCTTTCCAATGCACATCAATTTAGAGACAGAAGACTAAGACATGAATTTCTCTTACAGGGGTGGAAGAAAACCATTTTATACTGTGTGGAGAAGCCAGGTTCATACATCTGAATAAGAATTAACAAGGACGGGAAGACACAGGACAAATAAGAGACAATAGACATCCTTTGTGGTCCATCTGCAAATGGAAGATCAAACGTTGAGTTCTTGAGGCTCCTCACTGAGACCATGAATCTCATCCAAAGTCAAACAGGTGACCATTGTGGAATGGCCATCTTTTACATCCACTGCTACTACCCAAAACTGATCAATTATCTTCTATTTTTTCTAAGCTTTCCCATCATTGCACTGGTGAGATTAACCAAAGACTCGTTCAAAGATCAACATCACTGATTATTCCCCAAAAAAAGCACTGAATTATTTCAAAGGTAGTGATGCACAGCCTTTAGCAATGTTTTTATATTAAGCTTTAAAGATACAGAATTTGATATTTAAAGAAGGCTTCCTGGAGAATTTATAACATCCAAAAGTCCCATGTTGAGAACAGTGAGGTTTCTTGAAATAAATGAAGAAATATAGCCATTTTAATTGTTCCATATAATTAAAATACTTCTAACTAGCTACTCCTAAAAAAGAAAAATACTACAGTTTCACAGATGAAGTAGCAGTTCCTCCTTAGATGGATTTTAAATAAGGCTTAAGTGGAATATCAGTGACTGACTAAAATATGCTCATATTTAATTACAGAATCAAAGAACATGAGGGATTGGAAGGGACCTCGAAAGATCAGCTAGTCCAATCCCCCTGCCACAGCAGGATCACCTAGATCCAGATGCACAGGAACACATCCAGGCAGGTGTTTCACACACACTGTTTCAGGCTGCCTCAAGACTGCTTCTACTAGTTCCATTGGTTTATTTCAATTCTGCCTGTGCTGTCCTGCATGTGTGGACATCAAGCGGAAGCAACTCTCCGCTCACTGCTAACTTTTCAAAATTTGGTTTGTGCTTCTGAAGATACCACCCCTGCAGGATCCTTCAAGTGCTGTTCCCAAATGGCTAGCACCAGGTCCTGCCCTGTTATCTGCATTCCTCCCCTTACAGAGAGTAAATTACCATTTTGGCAGACATAAAGGCTCCGAGTGGCCAGAGCTGCTCCCACTCAGAGTAGCTGCTAATCTGGCCCAGAATCCTATTCCAGCATCATTTACCACTTCATTTGCAAATCAGTTAATACTTATTAGCAAATAATACCCCAGAGTTATGAGGGTACCTTCACAGTATGAGTTCCAGGATACTTCAGTCCAGTTGCTTGCTGCTGCTGAAGCCTTCTGACGTGCCAATTCCAACTCCTGCTCAAACAGCAGGAAGACAAGACCCTTCCCTGTTCCAATTCATTTCTGTATTGCTGAGGCCATTTCAGCTCACTGACATGTTCATTCAGAGAAGTTTTCATTACTCTTTGGTTAATGTGGCAGTTAATGTCCTTGAGCTCTGTGTTCCTGTCTGGGAAAAAACTGCTTTGCCCTTATTTAGGATACAATCTCCGAGTTGATCATTTGAAAAATCTTCATTTGCAATTGCTGGGGCAGAGAGTGAACCCATTTCCTGAACAATACTGCTTGCTTTTCAGATCCCCTCAATGTGAGAAAGGCTACGTTAACTCCAGACCAGGATTCGTTATTAAACAGTCAGCAGTAAACACCAAAAGGAAGAACTTCACGCTTAAAATACTACATATTAGGAAAATGTACTGTTCCTTCCTGTTCTACCGTTAGCTGATGTATGATGGACTTTATATGGGATGGGGGCAGCACACGTGGTCTGCTTTGACTTCAGCGAAGCTTCTGACACCGTCTCCCATGATACCCTCACAGATAAAGTTAAGACAGGTGGATGGGATGATTGGATAGTGAGGTGGATTGGGAACTGGCTAAAGGACAGCACTCAGAGAGTCATGATCAGTGGGGCCTGTGTCTAGTGGTGTGTCCTGAGGGTCAGTACTGGGTCCATTCAATATTCAGTGCATTGATCAGTTACCTGGGTGAGGGGAGAGACTGTATCCTCAGCATGTTTGCTGATGACACAAAGCTGAGAGGGGTGGCTGTCAAACCAGAGGGCTGTGCTGCCATCCAGCATGGCCTGGACAGGCTGGTGTGTTGGGCAGAGAGAAACTTGATGAGGTTCAACAAGGGTAAGTGTAGAGTGCTGCACCTGAACAGGAACAAGCCCATGCATCAGTACAGGTTGGGGACTGACCTCAAAACTAATCACAGACCATTAGGGATTGGAAGGGACCTTGAAAGATCATCTAGTCCAAATCCCCCTTTTCCCTGGGGAAAAGGACCTGTGGGTGCTGGTGGACCGCAGACTGACTACAGGCCAGCCACTTGTGACTAAGTGGGCCAATGGTCTCTTGGGGAGTATTAAGAAGAGTGTAGCCAGTAGGCTGAGGGAGGTTGTCCTCCTCCTCCTCTACTCTGTCCTGGTGAGGCCTCATCTGGAATACCGCATCCAGGTCTGTGCTTCCCAGTTCAAGAGGGAAGAGAGCTACTGGAGAGAGTCCAGCACAGAGCCACCACCCTTTGAGGAGAGGCTCAGAGAGCTGGGGCTTTTTAGCCTGGAGAGGAGAAGACTGAATGGAGATCTCGTAAATACTTATAAATATCTAAAGGGTGATTGCCAGGATGATGAGACCAGCTTCTTCTCAGTGGTGCCCAACAGTAGGACAATAGGCTTTAACTAGAACACGGGGGATTCAGTTTGAACATAAAAGCCTTTTTACAGTGAGGGTAATAGAGGCTGCCCAGTGAGGTTGTGCAGTCTCAGTCTCTGGAGCTTTCAAAACCCACCTGGCTGTGTTCCTGTGAGATCTGCTCTAGGAGACCCCTCACTGCAGTGGGGTTGGACTAGATGATCTCCAGACAGCCCTTCCAGTTCTATGATTGTATGACTCCGTGATTTTTGTAGCACATTTTCCTGAATCAGCTGATGATATTTAATGGAATGTTTAAGATACAATATAAAACCATAAATGCTTTTGCTTATTCTGGGGAAAAAACTGTGCACGTAGATTGGTTTTCAAATTAAAAACTATCTTGGTGCACCCAGCATTTTTGCTTCTGCTACACATATTAAAATATAACTAAATGCCTCTTATGTGATAGTGCAGCATAAGTACAAATAACAAGCATTTGTACTTTACAAGCAAGCCATATGATTAAGGAGCTATTAATGAAGTGAAACAAAACCTCAGTGCTAGAATGTAATAGTCCATGAAATTCTTATGGGGAGAAAGGGAATCTGCAGTGAATAAATATTAACCTGAAAGCTGTAGTAAACATAAAGTAAACAAAAAAAAGCATTTTTAAAGCCAAAATATTGGTAAAAACTGCTGACTACTTAAGGAAGGTCTATTTGCATACCACAGGGCTCCATCTGCTGTGGAAAATAAAGGCTGCAAGAATGATTTGATATTTAATAGAAGTAGTGGCCGTTGTTAATTATAATTTGCACATTTACAAATCAGCACTGATAGCAATACAAATTATGAAATATAAGGGTGTTATGCTGGATACTGAGGAAAATAAGATGACAGACAAAGTTAATGGAGTATCCCTAACAACAGCTCTGTCAAAACACATCAGAGAACTAATCCAGTTACAAAGAGCCTGCAATGGAAAATCTATTTAAAATATTAAAATGCTGTTTGGTAAAAGCTTTTTCATAGTGCATTTTACTTAAACAGTTGCTTATTGCTCATGGGTCATTAGCTGTACACCCAGATGCATTTTGCAAGCTGCCATTTCAAAGAACAGTAGAAATTAAATAAGAAATAGACTTCTGCAGCATTTTTCCTGAAATCGAGAGTCGGCTCACTGCAGATTACAGACAGAAAAAGAGTATCTCCCACTTCCAAGATAGGTGCTGTTGCTGTTACAATAACTAGATATTTCCTTTCCTACAAAAAACATGTTGTGCTATGGAGAACTTAACTATTTGAAAAACATTACAGGCCTGGAAAGCCCACCAAGAGCACCGAGAGCAACGAGCAGAGTCATGTCAACAGCGTAGGCCTGGTTCTAGTTTAAGACTTAGCACTTGTGCTTTGATTTCAACACTGAAGCTATAAATTTACTCTTATTTAGTAAAAGCACAGAAATTACCATTGATTGTGTTCATTAATCTTCTCTTCCACCTCACTTTTCTCATCATCATGTAATACAGATTACAGACAGAAGCCATTAAAGCACAAATGCATTAAGAGCAGCTTCGCTCACCGAGCCTCTCGTGCTGCTACTGATTCTGTTCGCACATCAGGTAGGTGGTCTGTAATATAAGCCGTGAGGCAACATTAACCTCATCTAATTCAAAAGATAGCTTAGCATTTTCATCACCTCCTGGGCACAGGGCAAAAGCCTGCAGTAGTCACAGTTCACTGTAATACACAGAAGCCAACTGTTTCCTTGCAGTACACACAAATCATATTCAGTTTGTGGGAAGAGACGCAGCAGCTGTCTCCTTGAAGTCCAACAGCGTAAGAGTCATGTATTGGACTGAAACTCCATTCATAGGTCACCTAGAGTGATCTAGCAGCAATGAGATGAAAAGTTAAGAGTGCCACATTTTGGCTGCAGCTTTTGTCTGTGTTTGGAGTTTCTTGTTGTGTCCACGAAAGGGAGAACGCAGGACTAGGTGAGACGTATCACGCTAGATGCACTGATTCCATCACAGTCTGCGGAACTAAAACGACCGTTATGGGGCACGATACTCCAGTCACAACACAACCAGGAGCCTACCACAATCTTTCTGTTGTTACAGAACATGATTTGTCCTCTGAGCTGTGTTCAGCCTTCACTCTGCCACTCACTGCACTAGCTGAACTCACGCAAGTGCAGGAAGTTCACGTTTCTTCTACCAGAATGCAATTTCAGACACACTTGGGTCTGTTCACTTCAGTCACACAGTGTCACACTGGCCTTCAAAAACACGTTAGTATTGATCATCAAATGAAAAGCAGTATTTTCAGTGTTAAAAATAGTATCCCCTGGTGCAGGGAAACTATCTGTCCATTGTCACCTCAGCAATTCCTTCCCTTAGTCATGAGTTTCTCTAAGGATATCGTGATGCTGCTGTGGCAGGGGGATTGGACTAGATGATCTTTTCAAGGTCCCTTCCAGTCCCTAATGTTCTGTGATCCTCCCAGACCTATGCTTGCAAAAGGAAGAAAAATAGGTTTTGCTATTTTTGGCTCTGAGTAGTCTCTATCTGTTGTGGTGCAATCTGAAAGGTGATTATAATCCTATGAGATTTAACACCCAACAACTGCATAATGTACACACTTGGGGTGTTTTTAACAACCCATTTCCTTGTGTGTTTTGGGGTCTGCAAGGAGCGCGAGTTCTTTTACAAGGTGTGTAATGATGACACAGGGTCCAGAATTGTAGTTCAAGAGCAGGTTGCCAATGCCTCATTTGACCACTGATGTCTTAGTCCATAGTAGCAGAGGACAATGTCTGCTTTGTGTTGAGCAGTAATTTTATTTCACCAAGACAAGATGTTGCAAGACACAAGGGTGACTGCTCTAAGTTTCCCCAATATGCAAAAAATTCTGATTAATAGAAGTGAAAAAGGACAAATAAAACAGTTAAAGCACAGAATGCAATTCTGGTTTAGGAAAACCAGGCAAAAATATCATCACTTTCAGACATTTTACATTCTTTTTGTGTTATCAATACAGGGCTGAAAACGTCCTTGCCGTCAGGGGCTTCTCACACCACTACAAAACAGATCGTTTCATCTCTGTGCATGAGCACTATGCAGAACAGGCCAAAGAAGAAACAGAGCATGAACGTGAAATGTCTCTTCAACATGGTTAGTGGAGCAGTTTTTCAGCAGCTGTTACTCAATTTAGCTGTCTCCATACTAGCACTGCTCTTTCCTTCAGCAATCTCTAGGGTCAAGGCACCGGGAGAGCGCAGACATTCACTGATGTTCCCATTGTTTACCCAATGTGTCAATTGTTCATATAGTAAACACAGAAAATCCCATCCTAGATCTACAGAAAGACCAGTAATGGTTTACTAAACCAACCACCAGCGATGCGGACAGCGGCACTGAGTGCGCCCTCAGCAAGTCTGCCAATGATGTCAAGCCATGTGGTGGAACGGAGGCCATCCACAGGCGTCAGAAATGAGCCTGTGCAAACCACAAGTCCAAGGGCAAGGTTCTACATCTTTGTCAGGGTAATACTGAGCACAAATACATGCTGGGTAGTGAGTGAGTTGAGAGCAGACCCGAGGAAAAGGTCTTGGAGGTGTTGGTAGAGAAGAAGCCCAATTTGAAGCATCAATGTTTGAGTGCAGCCCAGAAGGCCAGCTGCATCCTAGGCTGTATCAAAAATCAGGCTCGGCAGAGGTGAGCCTGGGGGTGGCTTTCAACCATTGGTGCTTAAATCAACAACAGCATCAGGCACAACTAGTAATCAATCATTACATCTGTGATTTTGCAAGGCATCGGCAGATTACCTAGGATGAAGGTGCAGAGTCCTAGCATGATAGAAGTACAGAAACATTTCAGTTGGAAAAGAGCTTTAGGATCATGCAAGTCCAACCATTAACCCAGTACCATGTCCCTCAGCACTACATCTACAAATGCTTTAAATACCTCCAGGGATGGTGACTCCAATGCCTTCCTGGGCAAAGCACCCAAGACAGGTTACCACCAGGTCAGATAACAGAGACAAACCTTGTGTAGTAACCACAGCTGCTATGAGCTCTACTAGCTATTTTAGATCCTGAGAGAAAGACAAACCCTTTGTAGAAATAGATTATAGCTACAACCTCAAAGAATCATCTCTAATGTGTAATAAAGCATAAATGGAAGTGAAGTGCTCTAGATCACTCAGAGAAAAAATTTCCCCAACTAATTTAGGGCACTGAACACTTCAACAATCCTTGTTTTTCTGTGGTCATACTTTCAGCTACCATCATGTCTATTCGTAGAAAAAGTAGGAACTTGTTTTGTCATAGAAACATAAAGACATAGAATGACAGGACTGCAGAACGCTGTGGGTTGAAGGAAACTTAAAGATCATGCAGTTCCAAACCCCTTGGCAATATTCGACTAGACCAGGTTGCCCAGAGAGCCATCCAACCTGGCCTTGAACACTTCCAGGGATGAGGCATCCCTATCCTGTTTCAGTGCCTCTGTTGGTGACTGAATTACAGACTCCACATTGTTTCTTGAGGCAGCTGGATTGGTTTTTTAAGGCAGCAAGAGGCCACTTTCTGTGGCTGCCTAACAAGCCGATAAGGCAGCAGTACCAGTCCTCTCTACAAAAGATTTACGAGATGCTGCACTCTCGGAGCAGTGAGATCACCAACTAATTAAGCAGAGCAGAGAGCTCACCTACCAACACTAACTAATTACCTGAGATTTTGAGACAAACAGTGTTTTCAGCCTTGAAGAGTCCAAGTGACTTAATTCAACCATGAAGACATTACTCCCTTCGCTTCCCTACCACAGTTCAAGCGTCAGGGGAGATTGGCAGGATGCAGACCATGACCAGAGACCCATGGATGCCTGCAAGGATCAAAAGACATCTCCATCTGTGGTGGTACTATATCCCCTCTCCTCTTCACTCTACCCCTTTTCCTTTCTCTCTTTCTTTCCTTCTCTTCTTTAGCCACTCTCTTACTGTTGCACAATAAAGCTGTGTTAACATCTAACATCTAGGTGTGTTCACCTTCTTTTTGCTCTTTAAGGCCGCAGTTAAATGGACCTCCCACAAGCCCACCTTAATTCTGGACCATGACAGCCTTATCAGTCTCATAGTAAAGAATCTTTTCCTTATATCTAACTTAAATCTACCTTCTTTCACTTTAAAACACTCCCTGAACAAGATTCCCTCCCCATCTTTCCTGGGGGCATCCTTCAGGTCCAGGAAGGTTTCTATAAGGTCTCCTCAGAGCTTTCTCTAGGCTGAAGAACCCAACTTTCTCAGCACATCCTCACTGGAATGGTACCTCAGCCCCCCTGATCTTTGGGGAACTACTACTCTAAATTTAGTGAAACATTTCAATAGAAGTGCCTGACAGATAATGTCTTAACTAGGCAGAGTTAAGTTAGTTGAGAAAAATCCAGCAAAAAGGAAGTCATCCAACAGGTAAAACCATCAGCATATATAGCACCATAAAAACAAAAGCATGGCTGTCAAAAGTGAGCCTTAGTACTGTCAGGGAGTTTTTTTCTCCATGATTATTGATATACAGTCTCAGAACCACAGAATATCTTTGGTTGGAAGATATCAGTAAGATGAAGTCACACGTCCAACCCAGCACTGCCAGGTCACCCCTAAAATACATCACTCAGCACTACATCTACACGTCTGTTAAATAACTCCAGGGATGAGGACTCCACCACTGCCCTGGGCAGCCTATTCCAACGTTCGATAACTGTTTTGGTGAAGAAATTCTTCCTAACATCCAGCCTAAACATCCCTTAGTGCAGCTGGCAACTACTCCCTCCTACTCTATCATTTGCAACCAGAGAGAAGAGGCCAGCCTCTTCCTTGCTCCAGCCTCATTTCAGCTAGTTGTAGAAAGCAAGGACTCCCCTCAAGCTCCTTTTCTCTAGGCCAAACAACCCCAGTTCCCTCACAAGACTCATTCTCCAGACCCTTCACAAGCCCACCTCTGGACATGCTGCAGCATCTCTTTGCGTTTCCGGTAAAGAGGGGCCCAGAACTGAACACAGTATTTGGGATCTAGCCTTACTAGTGCTGACTACAGGGAGACAACCGCCTCCCTACTTCTGCTGGCCACATTATTTCTGATACAAACCAGGATGCCATTGGCTATCTTGGCCACAGGAACACACTGTTGGCTCATACTCGAGCAACTGTCAGTCAATACACCCAAATACTCTTCTGATGTCTACTAACCTCCTCCTGGAGCTCCATCAATAAGCACAGCAGTTCTTTTGCCCACACATGAGTTAACCCTCACTCTCCAGTGCCAGTGCAACAGCTGGCAGTATGATGCCTAGGTGGCCACATGCATTCCCTGGGAGGCCTGCTCAAGCATCTGCGTGTGCCATGGTGGGAGCAGCACAAGAAGAGGCTGTGGCCTTCTGCCAGACAAAAGCCATCTCTCCTGGTCAGAGCAAGCAGAACACTCAGTGGCCTTCACTGCAAACAACAGACCCCACTCTACCTGCTGCATTGTGTGTGGTGGGCACCTGAGAAACTACTTTTAATAGAGGAAGTGTGTCCACCCAAACCCCAGCACCACCTGAAGCCAAACACAGGGCAGCTGTGGCTTCCAGGTAGGGCTGTTTAAATCCCTGGCAACTAGCCTGGATTTTAAGCTGCTGTCATCACTTCTCTCATGGTCTCATACCTGTGCTTCTCACTACTGCCTTACAACTCTAGCCATGACATTCGTCCTTGTTGTTTACTCGTGGCATCCTTCACTTTCTAAAGGGTCTTTTTATGTAGATCCAACATAAAAGTATCCTTTCAAGTTTGTTTTTTAAGAGGAAAACAATTTCCCCCAATTGCATCAATTAAACATCTCATATAGATGTCTAGACTAGTGCTTTGGGCTTTTTATCTAGTCATGGAACACGCAGAGGCACAAACGAGTGCTAAATCTCCTTGAAGTTCTACTAGATTGTCCTTAAGTCAGTCACACCACACACCTTCAAATGTTTTTAAAGGATAGGGCGAGACTTCCAACAGCACTGACCTGACCTCACTGCAATTTAAGTCACGGGTGTTTTACCGTTCACTTCGATGCGACGCTAACTGCTTCTGAAAATCCCATTAGGAATGGCCCTGAAAAGTGATGGTTAGGCAAACTGGACAAAAAGAGAAGAAACCTTACAATCATTGCTTATATTTAAATCTATACATCAGCGAAGCGCGAGCATGATGTAGTCTGTGCACATGTGAGAATAAATGCGTGCACACCCGTAAGTGAACTGCGTTTCTGTGCTGACGGATTATTTGCCAAGTTAAAGCCAAATGTGATTTGAAATTACCATGATATTACACTGAATAAAGAGGATTTATAATGGGAATACTAAAAGAACCTCTGATATAGTGATCCTACTAGGCACTGCTACAACAACATAAATTTCCCTCTTTTCAGTTAGTGCTGTTTTTCTCTGAATGTTTAAGAAGAGTGAGTGAAATGTTATTTTTTCTAAGTCAGAGCCATCTAGCTAAACCATCCAAATCATTTTTGTATACAGCGATTTTATTTCTAATCTTTCTCTGCAAGCTGCTTTGTTAAATCCTAATGACAACTTTTATGCATAATGCATAAAATAAACTTTACCAATATTTAACACACTTTTATAAACATGCAAAACCCCCTTTACAAGTGAGAAGATGCACTGCAGGGCATGCAGTTGCAGCACACTGGGAAAACATACTTCCTAGATGACTGAAGGCATCTGCTTCGTGCCATTAATTTCTCAACACTGAAACGCAAGCAGTTATCTTAGAACAGCAGTGCATCATATTATATATCCTTTTTTATTAATAGACAAATACATTCTATTGCAGGTATAATAGTCATGGTGTTCAGATCTACAATCTGTTTTCTTCTGCTCAAGGAACGTTCGTGTTTCCTGAAAGAATAGGGACAGAGGAAGACGGCTTCTTACTTTATCAAAACACTTGATATTAGCAAATAAACACCTATAAAACTATATGCTAACAAGGAATCACTCAAAATGGAAGCTATAAATCTTCCTTATGCAAAAGGCAAAGAAATCAGAATAATAACAGTGTATCAGGAGCGTGTGTCACTGAAATGATTTGTTTTACTCCTCTAATCTTTACCATATCTAAACTGACTATAATAAATGAATAATTACTCTGAATACAGTGGAGTTAATTGAAAATCTGCTTGAAGTATAAAACCAAGAAATCATAACAACAAATACAAGGTTTAGGCAGTGTTTAGGAACTTGTCTTTGTCAATAATTTTTAAGGTTCAGTGTAAATGATACTGTTTACCATCGTACATCATCTAACATTACTCCAGAAAGTCATGAATTATTTCAGACTTCCTATGAATATTAATAGTCTTTAGAGTCATGGTTTTTCATCAGCATACACCCAAGTATTAAAGTCTTATAGGGTTTGACTTTTCAAAATGAAACCAATTTAATTCAAGTTTGTTTTACTCTCAAACCCTGATTTCTAAGTCCAGAAAGAGCGTGTCCACACTTCCACGCGTGTGAGGCTCAGGCTTTCCTCGCATGGGAAGGGGACACACCTAGCACAGGGACAGGCTGAGCCTCAGAGTGCTCATCTGGACATGCACTTGCTATTGTGCGCCCAGAACAATTGGAATCCTGAGAGGAGCACACATTAGCATCAGGATAGGCAAAATGTTGTTGTTGCTGCCTGACTTTCCTTGGAGAACGTACACTGAGGTATTAATCAATAGACCCAAACCTCCAAAGAAATACTGTGTGAATGAAGGGAAATGCTGAAACATAAACTCTTCATTCTGAGGGCCTAATAGAAATTTTCTGGTTGATCATCTTCTAAAAACACAAGTCCAGAATTCACAATGAAGCTCAGCAGAACGGATTTCTCTTCCTTGAGAACAGTAATAAAGGCTTGCAACAGAGTAAGTGCACTTACCCAGTCCAGTCTCCATTGAGCCTGACCTGCAGATGGCTTGTTTTACCCCTACAAGTGTTGCCATAAAGAGAACACAAGTGTTCTCTGTAATCAATAACTCCACTCGTGTCAAAGGAAAGATCATGCTTTAAGTGTTGCTGTTACACCACTGTCATATCCTACAGCAGCCTCACTATTTACAGAGCACTGCAAACAAGATAAATGTGCATTTACTCTATAGGTTATAACCAGTTTGCACTAAAGGCATCGGAAACATTCCGTTATTTAACTTTTGAGTCGAAACAACTAGATACAGGACACAGCAGTGCTCAGATTTCTCACAGATAGTCATTGCAAGCAGATGCAGCGGTTCCCTTTGTGAAGGTTTTCCCTTATGCTGCTCAGATTTTCATCATCTCCCTCACAGTAACCTCACAATTGTCAAGAATCATGACAGATGCCTGGTAAACCTGAATGTTGCTTTTAAAGAACCAGTACAGTGATATGAACTTAGCCTCAGCAGAGCAAACCCCACCCAATCCTGCGTGCTACAAACATCATCAATCCTACCCCTGTAGCCGAACTGGGAAAGAGGATGGCTGAGGCACCAAGGTCACCGTATCCCATTGGCTTAGGAAGGCTTTTTCTCTCATTAAGGCAAAATCCAGCAGCTGGGTGCAGTCCTCCCTGAAGCACTCAGATGGCACAGTGGAAGAAAGATGCATTCTGCCAAACATTTGCTCGTGGCAGAAGCAGGAAGAAATTCAACATTCTTGGGTTCAAATCCAAGCTTGTGGGGGAAGATCGAGCTTCTCACAGTGCTATTACACTTGAGTCTCTTGCCTCCAAACATATCCTGTTCATGTCTTTCCTACTCTTGCACTTCTTAACACCCATCCTCATCAGTTCAAATCCCCAGTTTCCTCTACACCAGCTTTCTGCTTTTCTCCCCCCCTCTGTTTCTCATGCTCCCATTTCTGAGTCCAGCAGATTTGATTCCTTTTCTCCACGTTATGCCGGATTGTCCAAACGTCAATCTCCCATGCCCAGTATCACAGTCATACCTGGAGGTATGGAGACAACCCTGTCCAGAGTCCTTGCAGGCCTGGAACATGGCATGTTCAGTACACATGGATCCTCTGAGGAATGTAAACAGGGAAAAAAAAACCCAAAGCCCTACTCAGCTTGTAGAAGCAACAGCTTCTCTTATATATGTAACATGAACATATTTAGGATAAATTCTCACAACAGTGTAATCCTGCCAAATTTCAGAGCAGAAAAACAGCTTTTCAAGATGCAAGAATATTCTTTAGGCAGACAAATTGTTTCCTCACAACATTTTACTTGGAAATTACTAAAGTGTTAGAGCTTAATCATCAAAGGTGCGGAGTGTGGGACCAATCCAGCTGTGGAGAATGCCAGAGCAGATGTTAAAGTTTGGTAGAGACGTAAACTATGACTTTAGCAAGGGCAAGAAAAGACCAGCGGTTAACTTCAAAACTTTGACAGTTGTGATGAGATACAATGAAGAATGTCACGCAAACACTGTGCCTTCTGTTGGCAACAAGAGACACGGAAGAACATGTCTTGTGAGCCATGGCATTGGGGACCTTGAATATTTAAAAGGCACAGAGTGTGACAGTGTGGGCTGAAGAACCCCATGGGGCTGGAGCTGTAGTGACTAGCAAGTTTAGGAAAGAGATGGACGTGGAAAACTCATGCTTGGCCATCCATTAGAAACTGCTATTGCCATAGGAAATCTTGTCCTGTGACTACGGTTCCCTGCAGTGTGAGCTCTGTGCTGGCTGGCTCTTACTTTACAGCCACCTGCTGCAGGGCTAGCATTTGAAAGTGAGAAGATTTTTACTATAGGTGTGGCCTTCTAACATCAGATTTTCACTGAAAAACCGCACTGAGAATATGACTTTAAAGAAAGGAATAGAAGGAGGTTGTCTGCTTGATGTTCAGAGACAAGGGTAATGATATATACACCAGACATGAAACTACCGTAGAAGTTGCTTTAGAAAAAACACAAATGAGATCTTTCAAGGTCCCTTCCAATCCCTAATGTTCTGTGATAGGAACAGAAAGTTCAAATCCCTACAGAGAGATGTTCACCTCCTCATCTCTCAGAAGTGTAAATGCAGGACCGCCTTCGTGTTATAAAACAGATATAAGCAGACAGAAACACTTTCTTCTGAGCTCAGTTTTCTTCACAAGGTGTAGCATGCCATCAAGAGACTGGTTTACCCTGCTAGAAGAACTGCTAGGGCCTCTTAGCACTCTGTGTAAGTGATCCCCAATGAAAAATCTTCAGAAAACAATTCTCTTGATTAAGTTGTTATCATTTGAGTGGACATATAGTAAATGGTCATCTCACTGCATTTGAGAAAATCATACCTCTTGGACAAGACATGCCTTTTAGAAATTGTGCCTTAAATTAGTAAAGAAGAAGATCTGATCTTTTCTTAGGACAGTTGGTGAAAGAGTCTGGGGTGCAAATTATATTCTCTTCATTACTTCCATTTTTGGGTGAGGACATGGGCTGGAATAGAAGGAGTTGGGCCACAAATGTCTGGCTACGAGACTGGTGGTACAGGCAAGGCTTTAGGTTCTTTGATAATGGCTGGTTTTGCAGGACATCAGACCTGACAGTTACACATGGGGAATTGGACTAGATGATCTTTCAAGATGCCTTCCAAGCCCTAATGTTCTGTGGAATAACAGTACGTTTTCAGGAGGAATCAGAAACCTATGTGTCAGAAGAAAGATTATAACAAAGCAGCTGGAACCCTGGAACCTCTGTCAGATATTGCACATTTTAAACAAGTTTGACACCGTGGATATCAATTACACTAATGACTCTTACATAGTACCCCGCGGTGCCCTTTTGTCACCAAAATAGAGTAGTTCTATACACACACTCAAGCAGTTTCTTTCATTTTTATATAATGAATGAGTAACACTGTAAAATAAAGACATTTTATCCCATATTAGTTTAGCAAATAGAAGAATTTTCACACATGACAGTGCTAAATATAACTCTTAAGCTGCTAATAAAGACAAAGCCTAAGGGGGGAAATTCTAACACTGAGCAATGCCACAAGTTTTTATTTCTGGATCTAAAGTAAAAATGTTTCACTTAGGTATAGTTTTAGATGCATCAGACATGAAAACAGGGTTTCCTATCATTTTTTTCTCTAATACAATCACCTGAATTAATCTGAGCATCATTAAAGCACTGAAAAAATGCTTTTAAAGGTCCTGTTATTTGCGTAGTTGTCTGTGTGTGTTTTATTGAGTAATGAAAACTGAAAGGTTTCATCTGTAAATGATCTACACTTTCACAAGCAATTGCCCAGAAAACACTACAGCTTCAGCTGTAGTCTACAGAGAGCAGGCAGTATACAAGACTATGTTTCTCCTTATTCTCATCAAAATCAGAGAACGAGACAAGAGGAAACCAGTTTCATCTGTCTGAGCCCGTACTACCTTAAACACCTGCAAAACCAAAGCATCACCTGCCTAAAAAATGCTTCACAGAGAGAGTGGTCAGGCACTGGAATGGGCTGCCCAAGGTGGTGGTGAAGTCATCATCCCTGGGTGAGTTTAAAAGACACTTCGATGTAGTGTTGGGGGATCTGGTTTAGGGGTGAACTTGTAGAGCAGGATTGACGGTTGGACTCCATGATCCCAACCTGAATGATTCAATGATTCTCAGAGGTTTTCCAGTGCTTAACATGAACACCAGTGGGCATTGACAAGGACACGATGCTGTTAAGGTAGGGCCACTGTCTACCAGGTACAAGGTGATGTCTTCGTTTTCTTGTACTTGTGTCATCCTGTACCCATCAGGGATGCCTAGGCTCACCCATAGGACTGTAAATCCTTTGGGCCAGGGACAGCCCCTTCCAGTGCATGTAAATGGTTTATGTCTAGGGCTTCTAACCACTGGTGGAACACAAGCAGGTCCAATAAAGACCAAAAGCTTACAGCATGATTAATATTCCCATTTTCGTTGTCCTCAATTACCTGCAATTCTCAAGGCAGAGCTATGCAGCAACACAGACACAGAAGTGTTGCCTCACTAATGCAGTGGTCTGTCAGGGCTCATTTATGACAATGTGTTTTCCTCATCAGATCTTTAGCTTCTTTTGTAACCTAAATAACAGCATGGCAATTACATGTATGCCAACTTTTTCCTTAACTTCAGCTGCTTATGCTATTTTCATGCATTTTTCTCTAGTGCAAAGTTCAAAGCCTTCTAATGTATTTCTCAGCGCTAATTAAATCCCGGCGATGCTATCAGTTGGCAAGAATTCCATGGCATTTGTGCAAAGGGGAGCCTGGGAACAGGACATGGCTCCAGAATCCTATATCACTGTGTCACCCTGGAAGTTGCTGTCCTCCTGCGGCACTATAATTGTGAAGAGTTATTTCTAAGTGTCCATAAAACCTAAAGAAAGCCACAGGAACCTTAATCACAGAACATTAGGGATCGAGAGGGACCTCGAAAGATCATCTAGTCCAATCATCCCACCACAGCAGGATCACCTAGATCAAGCCCCACACTATCTAGGTGGGTTTTAAACATCTCCAGGGAAGGAGACTCCCCCTGGGCAGCCCTCTGCCACCCTCAGCACGGTGAAGCAATTTGTATTCGTGCATGTTTTCTCAACCTTAGTTTTGACCTTCGGAGATAACGTATAAAAATAAATGTTGGCTACCTTCAGCTGATTTTTCCATTTGTACCTATTTAACATTGGTTTTGATTCTGCTGTGAAAGCTGCCATGCCTTTCCCACTTCGAACACAAAAGTAAAACTCGCAGGAGATACTTAAATATTAACAAGTGGCAATTGCGTATTCAGAGCCAGTAACTACCTCTCTCAGATACTTCAGAAAAATTGTATTTAGTAGAGTACTTGTGATAAATTATGCATTTATTGTAACAGGGTCAGGAGCTGCTACAATTTACTGTACTTGGTCAAAAATTCACTTTCATAAAAAGTACTTCAGCGCCTCAACGTACATTTAAATGAGAACGTGGACGCACCAAGCACATTGATTTTCATGGGAGGCAAGTCAAACATCTGAGGTCAACATTTGCTGTGACTTACAGGAGTGTAAACATCCAAGCCAGAGTGGCTCTATCCATTTTTGTGTATTTTGTCTTCCCTCACAGGTAAAAACCATTTCAAAAGAATTAGGAGGTTGGCTGATATTCTGCAAGAATGGACTGAGCACAGTGTACGTTGTGCTGCTGTTGTGCTAATGAGCATCATAGAATCATTAGGGAATGGGAGGGACCTCGAAAGATCATCCAGTCCAATCCCACTGCCACAGCAGGATCACTTAGACCAAGACGCACAGGAACACATCCAGGTTCCCGTTCATGCAGGAGAATGGCCTCTAACAGAGCCAATGGATGAAGGCAAAAGGCAATAAGGGAAATAGTATGTCTGAGTCTTAAAAGTCTCTTATTCCTGTTCCCGTACGTGTATTATCTGAATATGAAATCAGCTCAGTGGCTTAATTCTTCAGCTAGTCTGTAGTTACTACTGTTTTTAGTTTCTCCTGCGGTCACCAGCAGCGGCTAGCAGAAACCTTTACACTAAGGTTCTCTGGAGGCACCCCTAACAAACTTCACCAATGTGACTGTTACTGTAAGCTTTAGAAGAGAAGGCTCTTAACCCACAGAATGATCAATTCTTTGTTACCCTATATTCATCACAGAAGGACTACAGCCACTTCTCAACAGCGGAGAAGAACCGTGAAGAAAAAGAAACGGTGTTCACACCATGAGCTGAAGAAAATGTCCCTCCCACTCTTTTGTTCTAGGTTATCTTTTCTTCAGCTACACTATCCTGTGTGTTAGCCAAGGTCTTCTGGTGGCTTTTCTTAGCCAACAGAAAGAACTACCTTACAGGTAGTACGACTGACTGTCTGAAGCACTGAGAATACAGGCAATAATGCACTGGAAGAGGAACAAGGTATTAGGGTGTAGCTTTGTAAATACTGTTCAATATGTGTACACATATATTTGCATTTTCCTGATAAAGCAGCATAGAGGGACTAGGTGATACAAATAATTTTATAATATACACATAGACTTTCTCAAAAGGAGAAAAATACAAGCAGCTGGTTTTCTTGTAGATTTCTAGAAACTCTCCTTTTATTAATTTACAGGCCATGTACTTTACTGGAGACACAGGTCTACCTACTCTTTTCCTGAGTCAGAGGAAAGTAAGCTTAATTTCAGTAAGAACACACAATTCAGGAAACATTTAAAGAAATCACTGCGTTTTCATTAGTTGGACTTCTTTTAATTGGAATTTATTGCATAAGTGATTTTGCTAAGTTCAATTTCATCCCTAGTTTTCTGATGGTGTGTGAAACTGAGAGGGGATCAGCTTATATGTCTTTAAACTGTCTGTATGGAATTAATTATGTCTCGCTTCCTCGTTCACCCATGTTTCACACGTACCCAGGCAGCACTGATAACAGCACAATGCTGACGTGATAGTATCCCTGTCACCATACACTGACAATGTAGGAGAGCTTGCATGCTACATGTATACTTTGGATTCCTTACTTGTTTGATCACATTGATGAAGGGATATGCAATCAATCTCGTTCTACGACAGCATTGGCCATAACTCATTACTCCATCAAAGGATTTGGCATTTCAATCGATGGGAAATGATGTGTGATCATTCTAATTTATTATACATCATTTCCCATCAATCGGTGTGCTGAAGACTTGACATAATAAGTAGCTGGAGACACTGTCAATCATTCTTGGTCAAATACCTCTGAATGATGCCACTTGATGAACCTTCAGCTATTCATTCAGATGGCAAATATCCACCCAAAACATTCAACGCTGTAACGAGAGGTACATGAAAAGGCTCACAAAAGTGCTTGGGATCTCAAACGCTTCAGGAACGTAGGGAACTGAAGACAAAACGCCAAACACAGAACTATGACACTCGGGCTCTAGTGAGGCAGCGAGTCCATCTAAGAAAAGCCTGCACATTTACAAGCTTCAGTACCACGCTGCATTTTAGCAAGACCATCTACTATGCTGGGCACCTCAGTGTAAGAAGGAGCTAAATTCTGCTTACCTGTGTCAGTACTATAAATTTCATCTGAAGTGGAACTGCAAGGGTATGTAGAGCTGGGCCACGGTTAATCTTTACCGTACCGATGACTGAAAACTCTTGAAAATGAGCGTTTCAAAATTCCTGAGACATCCCTTCCCTCTCCAAAATTCCCTTTGAAAATTCCTCTCCATTGTTCCGTTTGGGGTCTCCTGCTTACCCCCAGAAATAATTGACCAAATTGCTCCCTCCATTAATCACAATTTCAAAAATAATCTGCATTACCAAACAGTTTATTTTGCCCAGTTGTATTTTCTGCCCTGTCATTCCAAATGTCGGCAGTATCCAGAAGGTTACAGACTCCTTCCAATCCAGAAGTGTGACAACAACTACAATCACTGTCAGGTCACTTATTGAAGAAAAACACAACATTCTCTAAGTATCAGGCTTCTTTCTCCACTTACTTTGGGAATCTAAGTGGCCACTGCATCTCTTTCCTATCAGGCCTGTATCACATTTAATAATTAGAGACTATTCCTTCACTGGAATGTACTAACCCATATAGTTAAAAAATTCAGTCCTACTTAAGGAAACACTACACATTTCTAATCCAAGCCTCAAATTTCTCTTTAGAATTCACCTGTATTCAATCCAGTAATAGGGTGTGGAACACACCACCAACAAAGACAACAAAAACCCTTGTGGTAGGAAAAAATCCAATGAAATACTATCAAAACACAGGATAAGAACAACTTTCAAAGTCGCAAAGTTAAGCAAAAGCTGGGTGACTAATTCCTGTTGTAAGCTAGTCAACACTTTCTTCAGGAGAGCAAGCACTCAAGCAAGACTAGATGATGAAGCATGCCAGTTCTAGATCCACTGCGCACACTATCCTCTCATTCTTAGCCACTCTTCTACACTCTTCTGTTCCTCTCCTTACAACAGAACTTGCACTGTTTCTCTAGTACTCCTAATCTTTTTCTCCATCCCTCTTCCTTCCTCTGTGGCAAATACAAAAGGGATTGTGTTGAGTTCCAAACAGCAATATCTCATAATCGGTAAGCTGGTTATAGATAGTTTGTGTGACTCTGCTACGTAAAACCAATACATTCAGTCATCTTTCTGCTGGCCCATTCATCCTTCCCATAGTCTTCATTAGATTTGTCAGCCTACAACAACACACTGCCGGACAGCTTAATGTGGGCCCTAAATTGACAGCTTTATTTGTTCTTTTACAATGAAATACCTTGCTTTCCCTTTCGAGTCGTGTTCCCCAAGCTCCTCTATGCCATTCCAATTCTCTTACAAGCCTGATCTTCACTGACAATGGCAGCATCCTGTGAAAGCCTATCTGTACCCTCTACTGGAAAGTAAAAATTAAAAACATTAAGAAAATAATCTCCAGCTAGGAGATTGAGGTTGACCTGGTTAGTATTGATAAATACATAAAGAGTGGGTGTCAGGAGGATGGAGACAGGCTCTGCTCAGTGGCATCCAGTGACAGGACAAGGGGCAACAGGTGTAAGCTGGAACATAGATGGCTCCGCGTCAACATAAGAAGGAACTTCTTCACAGTGAGGGTGACAGAGCACTGGAACCAGCTGCCCAGGGAGGCTGTGGAGTCTCCTTCTCTGAAGACGTTTAAAACCTGCCTGAACATGTTCCCGTGCAACTTGATCTAGGTGATCCTGCTGTGGCAGAGAGACTGGACTAGATGATCCTTTCCAGTCCCTAATGTTCTGTGGTTCAGCTGGGATATCTCATTCTAAGGGTTCTAGCACCTTCCCTTCCATATAGGGAACATAAATGTTATTACATCAAATCAACATATACAGAGTGATATCTGAAATTAGAAATTCAAATGCATGCAACAGTCTGCTTGCCAACAATCTCCAGACCCAAAATTATTCCGATAAATTATTCGGTGAATAATTTTGAATAGCAAATTCATTTGAGAGAATTAAAAGCAGCTCACAGACAATTCACAAATGAAAAAAAGTTATACATGTTAAATCATTTATTATGAACTATTTCCATCTCTATTCTTTTATTTGTTTGCCCATTCCAGGCAAAGACAGCTTCAGAAAGAGAGGGATAACAAGGCATTAAACCCCACAAGCCTTTCCTTCCTTGGCATCTTCAGCTGATTCTTGAGGAATTATCTATTTACTGAGGGAGGGAAGAAGTGGGTTGGTGACCACCTCAATAAGTCCACTCTAATAAAAAGACTGCACACGAAGTTCTAGCTTGATAAGACTGGAAATGAGTCTCCCAAACACAGGTCTGATAATTACCAGACTTCAACTGTAGCTGCATTGCCAGGTGCAAATTTAATAAAAGACTATAGATGATAGATGAACTGTATTTCCAGCAGCTGTTTGTAATCCTAAGCAAAAATCTTCATTAAGGTAGTGTTAACACTGTAAATTGGTATCTATTAATTTAAAGTATTGGGAAACGTCAAACATCATTCATTGAGAGCACTGTGGTGAAAACCAAGCTAAGAAATTGTGCTGTAAATAAAGTCTCAAAACATGAAGTTTTAAGTCAGACAATCCAAAATTAAAATTAATAATGTTAAACTTCTGGCAGTCTTGAAGAGATTGCCCTGGGAATCAGCTGAGCTTCTCTAGGAGCTAACCTAGAATTCAGGTGTAAAGGTGGGTTGTTGGAGCGCTGGGATTCAAGCCTGGCACATCTTCTTGGACTCAGTGACACACAATGGAAATAGCAGCACTGGTGATCTGCAATATTGTGTTCAGTTCTGGGTCCCCCAGCTCAAGAAGGACACACAACTGCTGGAGAGACTTCAGCACAGAGCCACAAAGATGATGAAGGAAGGGGAACATCTCCCTGCTGAGGAAAGGCTGAGGGAGCTGGGTCTCTTTAGTTTGGAGAAAAGGAGACTAAGGGCTGACCCCATTAATGTTGATAAATATGGGAAGGGTGGGTGTCAGGAGGATGGAGCCAGGCTCTGCTCAGTGTCATCTAATGATAGGACAAGGGGCAGTGGGTGTAAGCTGGAACACAGTATGTTCCACATCCATATCAGAAGGAACTGCTTCCCAGAGGGGGTGACAGAGCCCTGGAAGGGGCTGCCCAGGGGGGTTGTGGAGTCTTCTTCTCTGGAGATGTTTAAAACCCTCTGGACATGTTCCTGCTGTGGTGGGGGGATTGGACTAGATGATCTTTTGAGGTCCCTTCCAATCCCTAATGTTCTGTGATTCTGTGAGTACACTCCATGCTCAGCATGGGAGCATCCTAAGTGCTGTATGCTCCAGAAATTAGATAAAATAATGTACTGTCTTGTATTAGTCCCTTTTTACAATTGTAAAGTAAATGGGATTTGCAGGGAACAAAAAGAATGTAACTAATATATCCACCTCCCATTAAAGGCACAGATATGTAGAGAAGTGTGAACTCTGACGTGGAGGAGGCTCTTTTCTTGACCCACTGTGTTTGGGAGTTTAATACAACGTCAGTATATACCACGCTCCTTCAGGAAATCCCACAAAAGCCCTTCTCATCTAAAGCTTCCACTGCTTTCATAAACATATATTCATGTATACACATTTCTGCATGTCCTCATTTGGCTCCAACACTTACCACACACTAAATAACATCAGACCACTGTTCACTGTTACCCTCTGTGGCAAAGGGTTTTACGATGTTTTAGCAATAACCATAGCACACAGGAACATTTCCACCACGTCCAGACCTGTGTTCCAAAGTGATGTGCTTTACCTAACAACTGTCTCTGGTTGATGTCATTTTCCATTTTAAAATAGCATCAACTCTTGGGTTGTGGTACAATATCCAGTACAGGAGGTTCCACATAAATATGAGAAGGAACTTGTCCATAGTGAGGGTAACAGAGCACTGGAAGGGCTGTTGTGGAGTCTCCTTCTCTGGAGATGCTTAAAACCCACTTAGATGTGTTCCCATGCAACTGGATCTAGGGGATCCTGCTCTGATGGGGGGATTGAACTAGATGATCTTTTGAGAACCCTTCCAATCCCTAGTGTTCTGTGATTCTATGATACTAAGGGACATGACTTAGGGGTGACCTGGCAGTGCTGGGTTAATGGTTTGACTTAATGACCTTAAAGATCTCTTCCAACCAAAATAATTGCGTGATTCTGTAAATGAAAACTGTGCTCCTCTTTCAAACATGGGTTGTTCTCCTAACATGCTGAATTCTTTAACATAATAGTTATTTCTATTATTATTAGTAGGGTTTTTTTACCCAAATAACAAACTTGCAGTCTGGAAGTTACTGAATCACAGAATCACAGAACATTAGGGATTGGAAGGGACCTCAAAAGATCACCCAGTCCCCACCACAGCAGGATCACCTGGGCCACGTCACACAGGAACACCTCCAGGTGGGTTTTAAACATCTCCAGAGAAGCAGACTCATGTGTGTACCACATAAGCAAGTACACACACTTGGCATAAGCAAGCAGCAGTCATTTTGACATGACAGATTAGAATGGCAGAGAAGAAGCAATTTTGGTATTTCGAGTTAATTATAGGCAGGAATAGCCTTCTGTGACACATGATGTTAAGAAAGCACTTTTTAGCCACATTCAGATAAGGTTCTTATTCAAATCAGAGAGATTAAAAACTCTTTAGAAGTCATTCCAAACTATGAGACATCCATTTGCAAAATATAAGTGTAAATTTGCAACACAATTCATAAAATGGGTTAAGTCATCAGTGTCTATCCTTTGCCTTTCGGATAATTTTGTCCTTACAAATAAAAACACGTGTATCTTCGGTGTAACAGAGCCAGTTAAAAAGAACATCCCAGCTTAGAAATGAAACTACCCTATTCAAATATTCACACATGTGTAACTCAAGTGTTTCAAAAGCAACAAGACTGAGTTAAGACATGCTGCCCTTAGCTCTATGTTCCTAGGTTTTTCACAGGATCACAGAACATTAGGGAGTGGAAGGGACCTCGAAAGACCATCCAGTCCAATCCCCCTGCCACAGCAGGATCACCTAGACCAAGTCGCACAGGAACACCTCCAGGTGGGTTTTAAACATCTCTAGAGAAGGAGACTCCACAACCCCCCGGGCAGCCTGTTCTCCTAGATGCAACAGTTAAAAGGAAGTATGATTGTCTACACTGATTTCTTCTATGCTTCTATAATGCCCTTTTCTTCACTTTTATACAGTCTTTATGTTATTTTGCCTTGGGAGAAGGGAAACTGCGCTTCACAAATAACTTTGAAAAGTGCTGCCTGCCCTGGAGAAGAGAGAGACATTTCTTTACTCTTTTACATATAGAAAGATTTATGAACGACAGTAGAAAGCTGGATTCAGCTATAAGGCAGTCAGCTGGTTTCCAAACACTAGGAAATTTCGGAGGTATTCAAAGCAGAGGTTTTTGTTCAGCCAGTTTCAGAACTAAGGGCCAGCCATGAAAATTAGATCTCCCGTTAGATTTGGAAACACTCACTTCCCACTAAAATTCAGGCATCCTGATCTGCGTTTAGATCCCTATCAGCTACAAAGGCCACATCAATTTAATGTGCCATAGCACGAAGAATTCTTTCTTGCCACAGACAATAAAAAACTAAAATCCCAAGGCAAACCATTCTTCAAAGGAAACAAGGGCCCCATCTGCTGATGTTTAAATGTACTACATTAACACACGCACTACAGTGCGACCACAGCGACGAAAGGTATTGAAATGATTCCCCAAGACAAGTCACCACACTAACTGGAATCATTTCAACAGGTAAAAACAAGTTTTTAGGCCCCCGGGTCAGTCATTTTCTGTGGATGATGAGAGCTTTGCCTGGGGAAAAAAAAGATGGGACACTAGAAAGGAAATTCATGCAGGAATCTGAATTTGCTCAGCAGTAAAACAAGAGAATATAGCTAGTCATGGAGAGAGCAAAACGAAATGATGTCTACACATGTACAAGGGACAGTTATAAAAACAATTATTATTACTATTTAAATCTCAGACAAAAAGCTAAAAATACAAAGCAGTCAAAACCACAAACAAACACTAAGGCGGAACTGATGAAAATGGGCACCTGGGAAATGTAAAGATCTAAGTTTTCTAGAGTTTAAAAAGTCTTATGACAGAATCTTACAGTTGTTTATCGAGAGTTCTTAAAATTAAGTGTTCTTGTTTACAGAAAGCCCATACACAGCAGACTTCACACTGTCTTACGGCAAAAGAGGCGAGGAGTTGAAGAAGAAAAAACAGATGTCCCTATTATGGATAAGAATATTTCAAATATTGCATCAACAAAGAGCTGGAAGCTGAATTAATAACCTCATTGTATTCATGTCCTATTCTCATGTTGCCTCTGTGTTCTGCAATTTAAAAGTGTATGATTTTGGAAGTAGCAAAAACATTTTAGTTTATGTGGCTACAACATAAAAAAGGTTCATTCTGATATACATGGACAGAGGAAGCGAGAAGGAACTTCTTCATGGTGAGGGTGACAGAGCACTGGAAGGGGATGCCCAGGGGGGTTGTGGAGTCTCCTTCTGTGGAGATGTTTAAAACCACCTGGGTATGGTCCTGTGTGACTTGATCTTGGTGATTCTGCTCTGGCAGGAGAATTGGACTAGCTGATCTTTCAAGGTCCCTTCCAATCTGGATCATTCTGTGATTCTGTGATGGCTTCCCAAACTTAGCAGGATGGCAAATGTACCCAAAGAAACACACTTCTCCTGCCCTGAACTAGCCAGAACTGCGGCCAAAGCAAAAGCTGAATGTTTATTTATACGAGATGACCTACACTCCAGAATGGTAACTTCCCCTGTGGAGAATTCTGGAGTCAACTTTATCCTACCTGAATGAATTTCTGTGGCACAGATCTTACTCTCATAAATAATGCTGAAGGTCACCAATGGGCCAGACAGTCAGTGCAATAGGACAAAACCACTGACTTGCTTAGGAAGCAAGAAATTAATAATATAGCTCCAGTAAACGTTCTAATGTAAAGATAATGGCTGTGCAAACACGCTAGACACCACATGCGTCTCACAAAATCCTTACTCTTTACTAGCCAAACCCTAAGAAACCTGAAAGATTTCCACCTGGGCAGTGGTAAGAAGGCTACACACAAAACCTCTCATTGGATGGCTAAAAATAAGAAGAAACTCAGTGCCAGTGAATTCTTCAGTTTGCATCAATATAATTCACCCAGCAAACAACGCTGGCCTTGCTTTTCACAGAATTCTAATTCAGAGCAGTTTGAATGTAGCTGAAAGATGTGCGACCAAAGTTCAAGGCACAAAACAAAACTATAAATACAAACACTTCTTCAGAGCATAATTAAATCTAGAGGGGTCTTCTGGCATTTTCTTATAACTGTATCTTTAGGAGAGTTTGTTCCATCAGCTTTTGTATTGTAAAGCTTTTTAGAGATGTTCACAGTCCTCATTATTGAAACATACTTCAGGCTGAAATCACAGAATCGTTCAGGTTGGAAAAGATCCTTGGGATCATCGAGTCCAACCGTCACCCCTACTCTGCAAGTTCACCTCCACACCAGATCCCACAACGCTAAATCTAAGCGTCTTCTAAACTCATCCAGGGATGGGGACTCAACCACCACTCTGGACAGCCCATTCCACTGCCTGACCACTCTCTCCTTGAGGAATTTTTTCCTGATGTCCAGTCTAACTGTACCCTGTTGGAGCTTGAAACCCTGGTTCTGTCTCGAATGACCTGTGAAAAGAGACCAGCACCAACATCTCTACAGTGTCCTTTCAGAGAGCTGTAGAGAGCGATGAGGTCTCCCCTCAGCCTCCTCTTCCTCAAACTAAACAGCCCCAACTCTTTCAATCTCTCCTCCTAAGATTTATTCTCCAGGCCCTTCCCCATCTTCATTGTTGGCCTCCACACTTGCTCCAGCACCTCGATGCCTCCCTTGTACTGAGGTGCCCAAAACTGGGCACAGTACTCAATACATCAAATAAAGAATTTTATTTGAGTAGTAGCCAGACAATTTTGTCCATCACAGAACAGCAGAGCATAAGACTAAGATCCCGTTCCCTAGAGATGTCATTTCCTCAAAATTACATTTACTGTTTACATTAAGCACTAACATTCAGGTGTTGTTCCATAAATCCTGCCTGTTTGGGCACACTGTTATTTGATTGATCAGCTTCACTCATAAAGGGCATGTTCAATTAAAAGCTGTCAGAAATCATCTTGTTCAAAGAAGTGCCTGGGAAAAATATGGGCATTCTTGATCACAGATAACACAAAGTAACTTTACTAACCCCCTTCATTAGATCAGACATCAATCTCCAATGTGATAATACATGTCAGGAAAAGCAATTATATCTGCATCAGTTATGAGGATGATTGAAACAAAGCTGCTGCTGCAACTGAATATTGTCAAAGCCGAATCTGCTGCTTTGGATGAAGCTACAGAGTACACAGTGGGCTGGTTCCAATGGCTACTGTTGTGAAAGAGAGCAGAGCTGAACCCTGCCATCTGCTCTTCACTGTGCATTCCTCACCACACACACGTGCCTCCCTGCACCCGAGGTCTTTAGCAGTGTCAAACAGTGGAAACTGGTCCGGCAAGCAAAATCCACAGGCTAGGATAAGCCTATGGAATCTACTCCTGCAAAGAGCTTTACAAGCACCAGAGCCTATGGATGAGGCAGGTCTTGATAACAAGTAGGAAGCTGGGGGAGGCGAAGGCAACTTCCCCTCTTGGCAGTGTCAGCACAGCTGCAATTATTATTTGGTCCTAAGCTTCTCAGCTGTGCTTCTGCATTTCTGCAGCATTCAGAAACCAAAGTGTTTTGAATAGTGTTGTGACCCTGTTGCTCTATGGCCTCTCCTTCACAGGCCTGCCAAGGGCTGCACTTCTGGGTTTGAAGAACTTAGTACACTGCACAATAGGTGGAAGAATATAACTGGCTAGCAATGAAAACATTTAGCAAGTACTTATTTCAACTACCATCTTACAATCTGAATAACTTTCTAAAGAAGTGAGAATTGGGGATCTTGCTTCAGTCAAACACTATTAAGTTCAAAAACAGGTACATGCTCAAGGGAATGTGCATTTCAGTCTCGCTGACTTCTGAGGTGTGAAACATCTAACAAAGACCCATTTGAAACAGTGTTAGGACCTACTTACATCCCAAGTCCCACAGATGAATCAGCAACCCAAGTGACTGGCTATTTCAATGCTTTTCTTGAGGAAACCGGAATAAATATCACGTTACACACATACAGCCACCTTGTAAATCTCAGCCTCTTCCACTGGGATCATGCATTTCCAAAGGCAAGTAGTTACAATCCTGATAAGCAAATCTCTCCTTTACTGCTGTGAAAGATAAGTTTTTCAATTAATACAATGACTTGTTTATACTTTCTTAATGCTCCAAACCGACATCCTTTTCGTCATCCTTTCCTCCTTTTACTCACAGACACCCACTGTTTTTTATGTTCTTCACAACCGCCCCCTTTCTATTTGATTTTCCCTTTGAAAAGTCAGTTAAACTTCTTGGAGGAGATTGCACACAAAGAAATACATCGCTGGGCTGAACAGAAGGTGAGAGCTGTAGCTCAGCAGAACTGGGAAGACATGTTTAGAATTTGGTGACAAAATACACGAACATTTTTTTAACAATTACTGATTTATAGTCAATATTTGTTTCTCCTCTTTTCTCCCTCTCTCAACCCTTCATACCACATTTTAGGTTTCTAATTGAAAGCACAGCATTTCAGAAACCTGACTGGCAAACACAGGACTAGTAGGCACAGAGGGTGCCTTTTTTATTTAATAACCACTTGCACCATTGTTTGAAAAGACCCATGAAAAAGAGCACAACTCTCCTTTCAAACCTAGTATTTCTATGCAAAGCTTATGTTTGGAAGCAGCAGCTCTATTTGGGCTGCTTTTGGAGGCATCTATTGATGCTTACTAACATGTTAATCAACAGCATTACAGTGGTGGAAGTACTGGATATGAAGCTTCCTTGGAGCTTGTTAATGCTTCTCTCCATTCAGAGGAGATGCTGTAAGGTGGCTCCCAAAAGGGTGCTGTCTGAAGAGCTCCCAGTCACAGAGCAACACAATAGGTAGAAGTGAACATCAACACCAGTAAGACATATGCAAACTTTGCAAAGAAAGGAAAAAGGTGGTGACTGAAGATTCAAGATAAAAGGTGTATTCACATTACTTCTGTCTTTAGTTAGGAAAGGGTGAGGGAGCTGCGTCATTTAGCTTCGCAAAAATGAGACTGAGGGGTGATGTCATTCATGTTGCTAAATATGTGAAGGGTGGGTGTCAGGAGGATGGAGCCAGGCTCTGCTCAATGTCATCTAATGATAGGACAAGGGGCAATGGGTGTGAGCTGGAACAGAGGAGGTTCGACAACAATATGAGACGGAACTTCTTCCCAGTGAGGGTGACAGAGCACTGGAAAGGGCTGCCCAGGGGGGTTGTGGAGTGTCCTTGTCTGGAGACATTTAAAACCCACCTGGACATGTTCCTGTGCCACTTGGTCTAGGTGATCCTGCTGTGGCCAGGGGATTGGACTAGATGATCTTTCGAGGCCCCTTCCAAAATCCCTAATGCTCTGTAATTCTATGACTCTGTAAGACTCCGTGTCCTGGGACATGCATAATCTTTCAGACACAGGGAACATTGTGCACAGTGCATGACAGAGCTGCTGAAGTCTAAACTGAAACCAACAGCAACAACTAAACATTAAAAATGGGCGGCAAATGCACAAATAAGGGCATGTGAACTTGCTTTTGACAGGGGTATTGACACTCCAAGCGTGTATGGGGATGCGTGGTTTTAGAGCCACTCTTACCTTCCAAGAACTTCAGGCATCCTGTATCAGCAATTTGCTCCAAATGTTTCCCTTGCCAGGAACCCATAACTACAGCTTAGGTGGCGGCTGGTTGGGAGCTTTCTACCACTCCAGAGATAGCTCATATCTTCCTATGAAATGACCCTTAAAATTGTTATTGCTCTAGATTATAATTGTGGTGTATTTAGCTGTGAAATTGCATGGGCATTTTCGTGCTCCTACATTTCTAAGCACTGTCCCTCCCTGTGAAGTCAAACAGCATTTTGTTTTCACTGTTCAGAGCTGACTACCCACGGAGACCGAGGCATGCGTGCACATGCACGCTGTCTCTCCGCTCTTTCACACAGAATTTACAACTGCTGCTTCTTGGGTTTTGTTCCCTTTCAGACCAAGGCTCCCTGCTCTTTCCATACAGAGAAAAACCTTGCAATAACAAATAACTATGTCAAATAGCCTAACTATAATGGAAGTGTGCTCAGAGGAAATCGATAGCGTTGCCAACTCTCGTTATTTTCCTATGAATCTTGTTACATTTGCTATTTTTCTCAAAGCCCTGACTGCTGAAATCGGGTGAATAAACGTGAATCTCAGCTTTCACTGAAAAAGGGTCTAGATTCCACAAGCATGAAGTGAAACCTGAAAACATGAACATACCCAAAAGGGCTGGAACAGCCGAAGGTAAATAAAAATGACATTCAAAAACAAAGACACAAGGGTGTTGATTTTAATATAAATCTCTAATTTCAAATAAATCCTGGGTGCTTGGATTTGACAAGCGGTGCAAATTGGTTAAATCCTCAGACAAATGCTGAGTGCTCTGTGCTATGCTTCAAGGTCTGGAGCTTCAAACTCTTCAAAAAGCATTTACTGTTTTGTACATGCAGATGTATTGTCCATGGATCCTACAAATACAGGTTCAGCTGCTTTAGAAGGACCAAAAATTTTTCTCTTAGCAAGTAAATACATGTTTATGTTCTTTTTAATGGCTATTGTGAAACTCTATGTCATTTGCACGCCGGTGTGTCATGGAGAATCCCACAGCAGCACAGAGAACCAGTCACAGGGGCTATCACGAACGCAGGATCTGGTACTCAGAGAGGACGTTGCTTTTTCAAACGTGGACATTTTTTTAAGCAACTACTTAACATAAATGAAGCCAAAAGCCCCTCTAACTCTCCAAGCTGACAGTTTAAGCCACAAAAAGAATACAGATGTGAAAGCCAAGATGTTGGAATGACTGATATTTAGGAAAAGAATGAAGCACCTTCTTACAATTAACTTTTCATTGATTCTAAACACTGTGAAGAATGGAGTGATATGCTTAGAGTACTGTGACGCGCAGGGTACGGCCAGGGGGTACTGGCCCCTCTGCCAGTGTAGCAGTGTCAAAGAATCACAGAATCACAGAACATGAGGGATTGGAAGGGACCTCAGAAGATCATCCAGTCCAATCCCCCTGCCACAGCAGGATCACCTAGATCAAGTCACACAGGAACATATCCGGGCAGGTTTTTAACACCTCCAGAGAAGGAGACTCCACAACCCCTCTGGGCAGCCTGTTCCAGTGTCCTTTCTTTTGCATTGGAGGTGCAGGCAGGCAGCCTGGCCCTCAGCTACACTTCTTGATAATATGACAGAATTTACCTGATCTCACACAAACTCAGGTTTAGTGGAAGATGGGTCATGCTTTCTCCACTCTATTTCAGGGAATCTTATTAGCCTACAATACATAGCTCTCCATGTAAACTCAATAACTACAGAGAGGGAGAGAAACTAACAGAAAATATCGCACCAGATGGAGAAAACTGAAACATTACCCGTTTCTCTGCCAGCACAGATCCATTCTGACAGGTTGGAAGCGATTTGTGGTTGGGGGGGCATGGAGGAAGAGAGTATGGGGAGAAGGTAACACGCTTGCACTAGCAGAGATGTTATTAATTGCTGTACAGTCTTCAAATCTTTGCATTGTTTTGCATGCAGTTAGTTGGAAGGTTTGCATCTGCAGCAATGTTTGCATGCTGGTCTCCGCACGAGACAAATAAACCTCAAGTGCATGATGCATGTTAGACACTGCTTTCACACCGCTGTAGAAGACATCGTGGTAATATGGCAACTCAAAACCTGTGTTCAAGATTACCTTTGAACATATGAATAGGTAAATGCTACAGCATGTCCATGGTTAATACTAATCATTGCTATTCTGACACATGAAATGTTATGGATATCACTGCCAGTAATCAGGCAGATATCTCCTCTTTGTACATTAAAACCAGATATTTTTCTGTATCTAATTGATTTTTACATTCCATTAGGCAGCAAAGATTGCAACCTGCCATGACATCGTATCTAAATAGATATTTATTAAAATATTTTAATTAGAAGGAGAGGGAAAATTTTGTTTCCAATTATGTTCTCTGGAAGAAAAAACATTACACCTACTAACAATTAATGTAAATATAAGTGTCATGTAACATATAAGAGCCATAACTATGTCATGGGATTTATGAGAGTTATTTCTAATTCCTAAACTTTCTTAAAAGGACTACTTTTATTCATGCCTCCTGCATCTTACAGCTTTGATCCTGACAAATAATAAGAAGGGGCACTCTAAAATGTGAATAGTGATTTTACAAACTGAGGCATATCTGTGTGGTGCAGAAACTCACCGGATTTATCTTATAGATGCACAAGACTTAATGGTCATTAATAACACACCTCTGCCAGGGCAGGGGTGCCTCTCTGCTCTAAAATACTGAGGTGCTTTGTCTGGTCTAGCTGTAGATGTCCCACGTGACTGGGCTTCTGTCATTCCCTTGGAATACTAACCAGGGACAAACTTATTCCCATGGCATTCAGCAGGGATGGTCAGAGTCTCCAAATCACTTACAATTTTTGTTATACACACACATACACACCAGTGTGCACAGATATTTGGGCTCTCTCTGTTCTTTTGTATGGAACAGTGAATTCAGATCCTGACATGATTTAGCACAGGGAGATTGAGTCAGGCACAGCACGCTGGTATAATCTATAGCTTAGAGCACTGATAAGTTGTAATGCCTTATTGAAGACATACATTTCTTGATAGCACAGTTCCACACCACAAGATATATACACATGAAAGGGAATTAGTTTATACCTCACAAACCATGCAAAACTTGGTGTGGAAGTGAGAACAGCATCTTCTTTGCCTCAGCCAGGAACTGACAATCACATGACAGTCACTGCAGGGAAGCAACCAGGCTGTCTTCTACGCCTTTTAGTGTAAGACATTATCACGTACCAAGAGCTGCTGGAAGAGTTTCTGGCTGTCATAAAAAAATTGGCTCACTGTTCTTGACATTGATACAGTCTTGTAGAGACACTGAGGATACAACAGTGGCTGGTTAGGGAAGATGGAGTTTCTAAATTTGTTAGAGCTGTAATTAAATCCTGGCCCAAGGAAAGAACTTTTGAAAAGGGTATTTCACTAATAAAGGTGCCTTCATCACACAAACAGAATAGGAGGCTCCTGAGGAGAGCAAGCTGACACATCCATATCAATTGTCTGTATTTCCTTGAATAGTTTTGACCAGGTTGGAGCAAATCTCAAAGTAATGGGATTGCTAAATGAGCTGGAGCATGCCACTTCACTCTTGTCTGGGAACAAACACACAAACCCTAACGCAGCACCAGAAGTCCATGTCCTTTAACAATACACATTCTTCTTCTAAGTAAATGAATACAGACAACTTCATTAGACAAAATTTAGGCAGTTTCACTCAATTTCCTGTTATGTTAACAATTCCTCTCTTATGCTGCCTATTAACTAGCACTTCACTGGCCTCTCCAGAAATTTCTCTTTTGAGAGACTGCAATTTTTTCCTGATATGTCCATAAAGGATGCTATTTTTATGTCTTTTGTGCAAAAGTATTCATGGAGGGCAGAAAAAAAAAGAAGAAAAGCTAGTCCTAATCTGGACCTTCCAGAGGTGGACAAAGGTGGTAGGCAACAACTCATTGTCAGACAAATATCTTGGAAAAGTGTTTTCCCTAGATAAAAAGAGTATCTCCAATATGAACATGACTTATTCACCTCCCTCTTCAACTCCAAGAGGCTACTCCCCGTCATTCCTCTTAACGTTTGTCTCCTCATAGACTATCATTCCCTTTCTTTTCCACCAAGTGTTTCTGCAGCTGTAACATACCAGCCACAAAAACCAAATGTTCAGTGTATTCCGTTCATATCCTCTCATAAACTACAAGACTACTATCCTTCTGCATTTGTCCATTTGAGCTCCAGTTTAAACTACTGCAGCATTATTGCATGACGAGAGAATGAACATCATCCCCATCCTCTCCACCATTCATATTCAGGGCTTATGCAAAAATGTCCATGGGGCCATCCTGGCATGTATTAGAAATAGTGTGGCCAGTGGAAGTAGGGATGTGATTGTCCTACTCTACTCAGCACTAGTGAGGCTAGATCTCAAACACTGCGTTCAGTTCTGGGCCCCTCGCTACAAGAAGGACATAGAAGTGCCGGAGCATGTCCAGAGATGGGCTTGTGAAGGGTCTGGAAGCCAAGTATTATGAAGAGCTATTGAAGAAATGCAGTTGCTATACAGAAAAGGAAGGTGAGAGGAGACTTTACTGCTCTACAACTACCTGAAAAGGGTTTGGAGTGAGGAGGGGTATAGCCACTTGTCCCTAGTGGCAAGCGATAGATACAGAAGCAACGGCAGCAAGTTGCACCGGGGACGTTTAGGCTGGCCGTTAGGAGCAAACTCTTCACCATACAGTTATCAAACATTGGAATAGGCTGGAGTCCCCACCCCTGAAGGTATTTAAAAGGCATACAGATGTACATGGTTTAGGGGTGACCTGACGGTGCTGGGTCAAATGCAGGATTTGATGATCTCAGTGATCTCTTCCAAGCAAAGACATGTCATGAACCTGTGAGTCTACACTCATCTACTCCTTCCTAGAATTTACCAACACTGAAACAGATTATATCTCCTTTGTTCCAGCACAAATGACTGACTATGTCTTCTTCAAGGCAAATATTTCAAAACACAACTTAGCTACAGTTAGTAAATTCCTATTTAGTTTCTTAAATTAGTAAGCACTTAGACTTTAAACACTAACTGCTCAGCTGTTAGAGACAGCATTTAACAGCTTTAGCCACTTGTTTATTAAAGTCTTAGTTCTGGCTCTCCTTCACATATTTGACTTACGTAAATATCATCACTTACTCAGCCCAGAATGCCTGCACTATCTTCATACAACCCTGTGAAACAGATCTACTACATTGCCTTTGCGCCCAACGTTACACATCACTGGAGGAAAGGGCAGGATTCAGACACCATCATCCAGCAGAGCAAGGGGAAAAAACCCCACCTTGACATTTCTGAAGTACTTGCTAATGATAATTTGTTTTAATTAGCATTTGCTATTTTCCAAATGTTTTACTGTAAGCAGCCAATCTAAAGGTTGTGCTGAACATTTTAAATGTCCTCTGCTTAATCTGTGACTAAATTCTCTGACTTTTTTTAAATGTTTGACATCAGAGGCATCAGAGTCATTTAAGATTTTAAAGAGCCCTCTGCTGAGGCTCAGAGATACTAACATCCATTTCTCTGAGCTGGCACTGATGGTCATAAACGTATCTTCTCGTGACAGAACTAGCAGTATGTGGCCTTTTCCTCACGTTTATTTTTAAGGCGGTTGCAGTATAAGACCTTCATTTTGGCCATCACGTTATCTTCATTTTTACCATAGTGGTAACAAATACTCTCCATTCCCAGCACGAAAACCACTCAGGGTTTTCAGGATTGTTATGTTCATACTTATTCCAGCGCTCCTAAGTATTGCTGCACTAGATGATTTGTGAGCCATTGTGCTTAGCAGGCCACTTCCAAGTGAATTACACATCTCTTACCAACAGCTAAGAAGCAATGCACACTGTGCAGTGGCATTGGCACAGCCATGGGCTTCCCCAATGATCGCACTGTCGTTATAATAGTTAATAATTAGATTTATCTTTCATTTAATTTGTTACACAGTGTTATATGTGCATTTACGTAGCCTCGTTACTGCCAGCAGCCCTCTGTAAGTGAGACGATAAGTAAATAACGTAGAAATTACACCCCAACAGGAACACGGAAGATGTCGTTTAACTGTATGTCTGAGAGTTCCCTTTTGCAAAGCTAATCTGTGCGGCAGTTAACGTTATTTCTACCTCAGCGAGCACTTCCTAATTGCTGTGTTATTGCTTGTGAAGGAAATATATTACTGAAGTCCACAGCTTATGACTTGTTGCACATCTATACATGGAAGTGAAAAAATCTTCTCAGTTCATCAGACCTTAATAGGTTTTGAACACGACGATCAGATGAGGCTGTTTTTCTCTCGCAGATCTGTTCATTACCATTTCATAATGTCAGTGGCTCCTTCTAACAGTCAAGATGCACTCATAATTTATTCAGAAACCTGAAAACATTACTAAGCCAAATCTACTCAATTCTCTACGAATCAGCTCAGGCCTATTTTGGTAGCAATTTGTAATGAACAACAATTACAAGGCCAAAGGAATCGGTATTCCGATTTGGTTGTTAATGTCTTATACCCAGTTATTGGTCCACTGCCAGATAACGATCCATAGAGCATTAGAACCACGTATTAATATTATCTTTACAAATGCAATACTGCTCAGGGGAGGATAAAGTTTTGATGGGCTCTGGTGTTAGTTAAAGCTCTGCACTGTTGGGAAAAAAGTCAGCATAAGCACTTTGTTTTGATGGGACGGCTAAGTGACGTTCAAAACGTGGTAATATATTAAAACCAGCAAACATCAGGCACTGATAGTAAAAGAGAATGTACCTTGAGGATTTTTTTCATAGTCAAAGGTACTAAGATGCCACAGATATGCAGAAAGTAGGGCTTTTGAAAGAATTTCAGGAAACAATGGGATATTCTGCATTCTTCTAGTTAACAGGGCAAGGAAGCTGGTGAAAGGACTGGAGAATAAATCTGATAAGGAGAGATTGAGAGAGTTGGGGCTGTTTAATTTGAGGAAGAGGAGGCTGAGGGGAGACCTTGTTGCTCTCTACAACTATCTGAAAGGACATTGTAGAGATGTTGGTGCTGGTCCCTTCTCACAGGTCATTAGTGACAGAACCAGAGGGAAGGGCTTCAAGCTTCAATAGAGTAGGTTTAGATTGGACAGTAGGAAAAAATTCTTCAAGGAGAGAGTGGTCAGGCAGTGGAATGGGCTGCCCAGGGTGGTAGTTGAGCCCTCATCCTTGGATGAGTTTAAAAGACGCTTAGATGTGGTGTTCGGGGAATCTGGTTTAAGGGTGAACTTGTAGAGTAGGGTTGGTGGTTGGACTCGATCCCAGGGGTCTTTTCCACTGGAATGATTCTGTGAGTCTGTTAGAAGTAGCAACGAAAAGACTTACGTCTTTCAATGAGAAAACCAGTGCTCAAGAATTCCTTTCATTCGCTCATGGCCAAATTGTACGAGTTTTGTCTGTTCTAAATGTTACTTACTTCAGGATGTCTGGGGTAAAATTTACAAATCATTATAAGAAATGCATTCATCAGATTCTACCCAGGAATAATACTGTGCACTCATCCCAAGGATAAATATTTGCCATTTTTAAGTTGTCTGAATACACAGACAACAGGTGGGTGCACAAAGAAAAACAAAAAAGCCAAACCCAAGTCTTATTACCTAGAGCAGCTTCTGCACATGACGGAGGGTTTTGGAATGTGAGAAGAAAGGAATCTAATAAACACTTCAGATAGAACACGTTGATTGTGTTAACAGTAAGATTTTGGTATACTGAAAAAAAGATCATATTTACATTATTGATGTTTCTTTCTAAAGATCCCACTTCCCACATTTAACTCCTGACTAATACATGTCACAGAATCACAGAATCAGAGAACATCTGGGATTGGAACGGACCTCAAAAGATCAGCTGGTCCAATCCCCCCACCACAGCAGGATCTCCCAGATCAAGTTGCACAGGAACATGTCCAGGTGGGTTTTAAACGTCTCCAGAGAAGGAGACTCCACAACCACCCTGGTCAGCCTATTCCAGTGCTCCGTCACCCTCACTGTGAAGAAGTTCCTTCTCACATTGATGTGGAACTTCCTCTGTTCCAGCTCACACCTGATGTCCCTTGTCCTATCATTAGATGCCACTGAGCAGAGCCTGGCTCCATCCTCCTGAAGTAGCCTACATCACAACATTCATAAAGCTGAGTGGACAGTTTTACTTAACTATTGTCTGTTAAAACTAAAAACGTCATTTATAAGCCGAGCTTCAACTTACAGCCCTGTTAGGGTTTTTTAAAAACATGTGTGGTCTGTTTCTGTTGATAAGTAAATTGATTAACTGATAGAGAGAACAGACCAATGTATTTGTCAGCTTTGACCCCAGCCATAGTATGTCCACAGTCAGAAGCAGGTCACTTTAAAGGACAAGGGTGTGTCCTTTCCAAAGCACCGAAACAACTAGAGGGCCTTTAGCAGGATCTGTCTAAAACACCTGGGCATAAAATTGCATCATGTACAAAGACTTGGGATGCTGGGTGTTTTTTAGAACTCCACTGGGTGCCTCTACATCTTATAGGGCTCAAAAACCTAAATTTGCCACAAAGTCCTCTGCAGGTGGCTTCAGCAGCTTTATATGTTCTTTAGAACAGGCAGGGAGAGAGATCACAATGCTCTGTTTCTATCAGAGCAGTAGCAAGCATTCAGCACCTTACATGTTATTTTCCCTTAAAAATGGAGAAGCTGATGACAGTCAGGTATTTCTTTGATGCAAAGCTGTTTATTTTCAAATATATATATGTTCTCTTCCCTTGAACACAGTGGGGAAACACCACTTGGGGAGTGCAGAATGATGCTTTTTGTAGCCTGTGCTGAAAGGGCTCCCTTCCAGCTGTCTGTCAGGGTCACATTATAGGTGTCTTCATTCTCCTGCCTGTCCTTCATCCACAGCCTCAAATGTCCTCTTCCCCCACAACAACAACTTTCCCGATTTCTGTCTTTGCATCTGGTCCATAATGGAAAACTTTTCTCCATCTAGCTCAGCTCCTGTCTAGCTTAAACCTTCTAGGGTGTTTCACCTATGTTACTACATAGCACTGTAATTGCTTCTTCTATTTATCCTCAGTGAAAATCAGCTCTCACATTTGATCAACGCCTCACACAACATACTGGACAACAGTTCACCTAGACTTCACATACAGTTCATAAAGATCTCATCGTCTCCTACACAGCTTTGAAACCAACACGGATTCACATTTCAACGTAGGTTTCAACAAAATCCATTTCATTTCAAACTCAGGCTTTAGCATTTTAGACAATTTGGGACTTGGGGGAACAAATGTTCTGTGACTTGCAACAACCCAGTTTCCTGCTCCCTTAGTTCCTAACCATGATTTTATACCCTTATGCAAAGATACTCCGCAGCAGGAAAAGAAATTGCTAGCAAAAAACTATATGGAGACTCTAGTGAGAGTTTCTTGGGAAGGTGCAGCTCTTTGCCCAGCTCTCCCCATAACCCATGTCTACAAGGCAGTGCATTGGGTTAGCCGAGACAAGCTGATCCTCCCTCCCCATGACATTTCACATGGTGCTGTGTTTGGGTGGTAGCCGGAGGGCTGTTGATAACACACCAGTGTTTTGGTTGCTGCTGAGCAGTGCTTGCACAGCACCTAGGCTGTAGGGTTTTTTCTTTCCTAACATTCTCCCCAACAGTAGGGTGAGGGATGGGGCAGGCCAGCTGACCCAAACTAATCAAAGGGATATTTCAGACTATATGACTTCTGCCCAAATATAAAAGCGAAGGGAAAGAAGGAAAAGGGAGGGGGGCATTTGTTGGTTGTATTTTTTTCCTCTGGAACAACTGCTACATGTATCATGGCCCTGCTTCTTAGAAGGGCAGCAAAACATCATCTGCTACTGGGAAGTAGAGAGTAATCTTTATTATTTCTGTTTGCTTCTGCACAGAGCTTTTGCTTCTGCTTTATTACACTGTTGTTGTCTTTACGCACTAGCCTCCCGTTATATTTTTCCCTCCCTTGTCCATCCAAGAAGAGGACAGTTACAGAGCAGCTTCGGTGGGCACCTGATGCCCAGCCAGGGCCAAACCACCACAAACAGTACAATAAAGCCTAAGTCCATCCTGGAGCACAGTTTGAACTATGAAACTTTAATACTAGACATTGAGACCGAGCTGAGTTTGTAGGAGTGCTCTCCTCAGAACATAGTGATGAACACAGAACAGAGCAAGTTCTCTTAGAAGTGGGTTCACAGCTAGTCAGTCCAGTTACAGATTGTCGCAGTGGAAATCACTGGGACTACCTTCTTGCATTTCAAACACACCAATCAGTAGGAGCATCAGGCACTAAAAAAAGATAAAGTTCTCTTCTTTTCACCTGAGGCAAAAGCCAACGCTTGCTACTATAACACCCGCATGAAAATAATTGGTCCCCAGCTTTTCAAGTAGTAAAAGCAAATTGGTTCTTTTAGATGCAATTAAAACTATAACACAGACTGAATTCACTGCTATTGGTAGTTGCTTGGATTTTCAAGCTGTAAGCACAAGTCCCTAGCAAAATATTGGCAATTACTACTTCGTTCCAATATAGTATAAACGGTGTTAGAAAAGATCAGAAGGTTCCTTCATCTTTATAAAGAAACTCGAGGTGCAGAAAGTTCCTTTCCTTAGTAGAGGCTGCACTTGTTAGGCTGTGATAACATGGCATCATGAAGCACCTTAAAATTATCCAGCATCTTTTCTAACAAGCTAAGCTCAGTCCATTTTATTTCCAAGGCATCTGAGTGCAAGGAAACAACCTCAACACCGCTTACCATAACTCTGCTTTAGAGTGTCCTTATCAAAAGTAACTCCGAAACCCCCCTGGCATTAATTGTTGTTATGCTTTTTTAAGGGCTGATCTAAATATCAGAGAGAAACTTTTAAGTATGAAGAAGCCTTTTGTTTGATGAGGTTTGGGCTCAGCATGGCACCTACTTCTTTCCATGTCCTGCTTTTATTTTGAGGCAAGATAATAACAAATTGCAGTTAGACCTAGATAATAAGTGAAAAATGTAGAGAGTTTAAGCATCTTCCTTCTCATTAGTGACATTCTGCCTAGCAAAAAGAAAGGAATTACAAGCTGTATTTAAATCTGCCTTCAGTTTAACCCTCCACTAGTTACAAAGCAATTTCATGAGGATATTTTCAAGAGTGAAGTCAAACTGACAACTCTATATGATGAAGACAAATACAACAGTAGGAGATAACAAAGTTTACTCTGTCAAGTAGTCTTTTTCCCTCCGCCCCTTTTGGAACCTGTTAGTAATTAAAACATTCATCAGCAATCTGGTGACAAGACACTTGAGTTTGATTTAATTATGGATTGCTTTTATTTTGAATGAAGAACAGTGCCTATATGGCAGCTCCATTATGCTTCCGAGTATTTTCTCATGCAGGTGAACGGTGGGAAGAAAAAGAGAGCTGACAGAAGAACTGCCTTCAACAGGAAATAAATATTTTGTAACATCTGAAAAATAATGAACAGAAAAAACCCCTTAAAAACCTAATAATTTCATGGACAGGACTAACACACAAAGGTTCCAGAGACCAAGCATCTAGGAAAAATACTAAAACAAAGCGTGACTGGTCACGTCTGCAGTGTGCTTGGCATTGAACGGAAAGGCTGAAACCTCTCATGCTGGAAATCATCAAAGAACATGACTCCATGATGGCCCAATGAGGTTATCATAGGTCTGGGAAGACTTGCATACGAAGAAGAATTGAGGTTTTCAGAAATGCCTAATGACACCTGTCACTTCCAAAGTAGCATGTCCACACTTTAGAGACAAAGGCATCTGATCTGATGGACAGAGACTCTCACCTCAAAGCAGTGTGGCATGGAGAGCTTTAAATGAGTTAGACCCAGACCCAGAAGCAAGTACTGCATGGCAGCACTGACCTGGGGTTAGTGTCCTAGTTTAAAGCCAGGCTAACGCACCGGCACTACACAACAGTGCTTTACAAGAACACTGCATCCAGGAAAGGCAGCATAATACCCACCGCAGCATCTAGATGTTCCCACGGACACACAACAGCTTATGTTCTGTTGCTTTGTAATTAATTTTGGCTCCTGTGTGTCCAATGACAGTGCTTACAAACACGTGTGTTGAGATACAGACTGACTCCCAGAAAGAGTTCAGTGTTCAAACGAGTCCCAGTTTTTAGTGATTTGTGTGGATAAAGACCTCACAGGCAAGGTTGCAGACAAAATTCAGGACCATTTACACCAACTGTCAAGACTGAACAGCTCAGCTAGAGCTGACTAGAAGTGCAGTGTTGAGACAACAAGAAAAGAGCAAACGCAGGGAGAATCAACACACTGACGCAAATAAAGGAGATACTGAGATAAAGAAAAGATGCAAAGGTTGTGTTTTACCGCGGAACTACAGGAAAGGTTATGTGGGTCAGCGGGTTAGATGCAGGTACCGTGCAGTACGCACATGCAAATCAATTCCAAAAGAGATTCGTTTAAATGAGAAGTATAATCGGGATGGGAGGAACCCTCTCATTCTACCATGAACATCTCCCTGTTTCACTGAAGCGTGAACACAGAATAAAGAAGGGGGTTCAATGAAAAGATCATTATTAATCAGCCCTATGGATAGTACAGTATGCATAACCCCTGAGATTCACGCAGGCACCTGCCTCCAGATTGGCCGTGGAAGGGACTATTTATCATTACTGAACATGTAGGAGTGGGGGAAGACACAATCAGCATTGCCTGCTCTGGAATTTATGATGGAAAAGAAAGTTAATTAAGTTCTGTGGTCAGTGCTTAAGGGAAAAAATAGAAGAGCTCCCAAAAGCAATTCCTTGCTAGAACAGATATTTTGGCAGAACTTGCTAATTACTTATTAAACTATTAATTTGGCAAGAGAGAACTAGTGCTCTTATGATATGTTTTCAGAGGAAAATGCACAGGAAGAGAACAATTTTGTCATCTGGCTTTTTGTTGTCAAAGAGGAAAGTATGCCTGGTATACTATGCAGTCACTAACCTCACTGCAGCACACAGTAACAGCAGGGAAAGGAAAGGAAAGGAAGAGCCTTCTAAAATCAGTGGGAAAACAACTTCTTAAAATAAAAACGCAAGCAAACTGTTATGTGTGAACACATTTAGCTAAATTAAAACTAATTAATACAGCCTCAAATCATAATGTAGGATAATTCAATGCAAAACATCAAAGGGCTTTTATGGGTTTGCATGATGTGGCCTGGCATTTCATTTCTTGTTATGGCAAACCAAATAAACTGTTTTTATGTTGTGTTCTTACAAATGCAAAGAAAATCAAAGGGATAAATAGTCCTTATTAAGGGCAGAAATCCTCAGGACAAGAGAGACATCAAGTACAATAATTCAGTCAACACGTACTCTAGCCACATGACCTGGACTATACATGAGATACCCAGATTAAAAGGTTTACAAGCCTTCAATTCTGAAGCCAGTTCCAAGACACTTCATTAGATGTGGGTATGAAACACAAGGTAAAAGAGCTGCACTCACACTCTCCAGATACAACTACAGAGCAGAGCTTTCACTTCACAGAATCACAGAACATTAGGGGCTGGGAGGGACCTCGAAAGATCAGCTAGTCCAATCCCCCTGCCAGAGCAGGATCACCTAGATCAGGTTGCACAGGAACACATCCAGGTGGGTTTTAAATGTCTCCAGAGAAGGAGACTCCACAACCTCCCTGAGCAACCCATTCCACTACTCTGTCACCCTCACTGGGAAGAAGTTCCTTTTCATATTGACGTGGAACCTCCTCTGTTCCAGCTCACACCCATTGCCCCTTGTCCTAGCATTAGATGAGACTGAGCAGAGCCTGGCTCCATCCTCCTGACACCCACCCTTCACATATTTATCAACATTAATGAGGCCAACTCTCAGTCTCCTCTCCTCCAAGCTAAAGAGACCCAGCTCCCTAACGTGTTTCCTCATAAGGCAGATGTTCCACTCCCTTCATCATCTTCGTGGCTCTGTGCTGGACTCTCTCCAGCAGTTCTGTGTCCTTGAACTGAGGGACCCAGACTTGTGATAGAATATGGGCCAATGGCAGGAAGCAGGAGTGTTTCTGGTTATTTTTCCATGCTGTTTATCAGTATATTTCTCATCTGCACTTTTTTTTTCAAACCTACATTTCCCTTGAAAAAAGAAGCTTTTAATAATCCCAAACCCCTTGCTGTTGTACCAGCGCTAACAACTGGAATTTAGCAGTGAATCAGTGCAAGGTGGGAGACAAAATTGGAAACAAAAGTTAAAGTCTTCACACCAAGAACTAGAAGAAAAATTTGTAAGTCAGTTCTGACTAGTTATTAAATGTAAACAGAATAACCCAGTGGTCAAAGAGGTTTGAAAATAGGCTCCTAAATATGATAAACTGTGAAACAAAGACATGAAACTAAGAGGGAGTTCTGCAAATGTACAGTAGGTAGTGAAAATGCTTCACAAATATGCCCTCAAATGAAGCACAAAGACTCAAACCACTCTCTGGCCAGACAGAATAAGTTCATGCTGTAGCTTTTAAAGCTAAGATTGATCATTTAAGTCACACAAGTTGTTCCGTGTAGCTTTTTAAGACAGGCATCAAGAAAACAAAAAGCACATGCTCTATTTTATACATTGAGAGCAAATGTAGTTTTGGCTTATATTTACTTGCTGTGTTCAGGCAAAAGCTCTTCACTGCACGATCCTGATAGATTCTTTCAACTCCATCAAAACACAAATTCAACCAAATAATTTTTGCTAACAGATCATAATAGATCTTTCGAGGTCCCTTCCAATCCCTAATGTTCTGTGATTCTGTGATAACAGGTGACTGTGAGGCAGGTAAAAATGCATCCCATGAGCCTGAGATGCAAAGGCACTTCTGTGCCATTTTAACATATAGAGATATTTGTAAAAAATAAACCCACAAAGTAGGAGATTATGAATTAAAACTAAAGCAAGCATTCAGTTATAGTGGCTTCAGTAAGGGAGAATTATGTTTGTTTGTTTACTTTTAAAGCCTTTAATCCTATTCAAGTCAAGCCCTAGTCCACAAAGAGCAACACTCAGTGGGCAAGAGCACTTGGTATCCTCCAGCGTGCACTCTTTTACAGTGAAATGTTTAATGAAAAGGAAGTCATTCCTGCTTACTAGCATTTCAGGATGTGTAATAGCATATTAGTATAAAACTTCACTACATTATATCAATTCATGTGAATTATGAGGTGCAAATCACATTAAAAGCTACATGCACAATTAGCAACTGGATTTAGCCCTCTACTTAATTTTTCTTATCTGAAGTAGAAAAAACAGGATTTCTTAATTTTAATGCATGTCCATGCCTTAAAGTGTTTTTTACTTGACTGTCAACAACCACAGTATATCAAACCAAAACATATTCCTCTTTATACATATTTTATAATTTGTTTTAAGTTGTATCTTAAAAGGTATTGAACTTTTTCTCCTGGATCCTGATTTTAGTTAATGGCAATAGAAAATTCACTCTCCTTGATCTAGCATCGTTTAGGAAGAAGGAGTCAGGGCTAGAGGCACATGAAAACATGTCAATCAGATGTAATTGCTTACTAAAAGAAACCCTATCAAGCTGGAGAACAAGAACTAACACTGAGCACACGGATTTAGTGCAGCACCTAATCTCCTAATGGGCTCAGGTTGTTATTTTCAGGCTTGCTATTCAAAAAATGTAACACAAGAAACACAACAGTGAAGGACAATATTGCTTAGTTTTAGATAATACATATTGCAGGTGAAGCCAGTGATGTTACTGGTTGCCCAGCACTTCCTCAGACACTACCTTTACCACAATGTCCAGCTTCAGGTGCTTGGGTGAGACTTTTCTACACAAATTGACTTCCCTTGCCTCATTTTTTTGTTTCCCACTAGCTTGATGACTTTTATTACTATTTTATCACAGAAGAAGAGGTGACATTAAGGCCAGAAGGAAAATAGATGGAAATGTGGTTTGATCGTAACATCACAGGAAGAAGAGAAGACAATTATCACCCTGTTCTTGGTAGTAAGTCTGCTCCTCCTCTCAGTATAGAATCACCACGTCTGCTCTGCTGCTGCAGCCGGGTGGCCCATCCGGTCCTGTGCCTGAAAGCCCATGCAGGCAGGCACAATTCAGTCACAGGCACACACTAAGCCAGCCCCTTCTGTTTCTGTGCCACATGTATGCCAACCCGATTTTTCCATGATTCACAAATCTCCACATTTGTCTGACGTCTACACAAAAAAAGCTTTCCTTTTTTCCTTCACAGAATCATTAAGGATTGGAAGGGACCTCGAAAGATCAGCTAGTCCAATCACCCTGCCACAGCAGGATCACCTAGACCAAGTTGCACAGGAACACATCCAGGGGGGTCTTAAACGTCTCCAGTTGCATGTAGGCAACCGACTGCTATCAACAGTTACCAGCCTGGACTGCAAAAGTTTATGCCGTTGATTTAAATCGATACTCTTGGTGCTGAAATCTGAAAATATAAATTAGTGTGCCAAAATTAACATTTTTTGAGATCAATACTGATAAAAAGGATCCATGCACAAAACCTCATGTACACATCTGCTTCGGGTTGCAAACTGAATGCCCAGTAGCCCTGGAGAGTATTTGAGGTCACCCCTCAAAAAAGGTTCAGGAATACATTGTTCCTCAGGTCATCTTGGCAAAAACATGGGTTAAGAACGAGTGCTTCTCATGAGACACAGCCCAGTATTTCACAATTTGCCCATTTCAACCCATTTGACAAACTAAGCAGAATGAAAGGGCCTTTCATATCTTCTGTTTTTTTCTTGTGAATTATTTTTTGTTTAAAAGTTCAATAGAAGGTGACAAGGGGGTTTTGCAATTTGTAGTAAATAGTCTTGGCTACCACAGAGTTTCTTCTTAACTTGTTCTGGACTTCCTAGTCTAACAACCTGTGACTGGGCTAAAAGCCCAAGAGGCTAAAAAGAGGGTGCCGTTCATATTCTAGATTTGTAGTTTCTGGATGCACTAAAAACTTCTCCACCCGAGCAAAATCAAGAGAAACTCTTCCAGAGAACACACAGCACTAAGCTGTGAAAAATCTGGTCCAGAGTATCTTGGACAAAACACCTGGGTAAGTTTGCAATGATCACTCTGTGGCTCAGTCCTCCCTTTGTAAAATGGACATGGACCTTCCCTCTTCCAAAGGTATCACAAAAATTAGTGTCTGAATATTGAGAAGCATTTGCAGTAATGAGCAAGCCAGATGAGCCTGCGTGGAAGTGAGTATTTCTCTAATTAGAGCAGGATATCAGTATTTCCCAGACAATGTGAATTAAGGCCACATATTAAGCAGTGAAGATAAAATTCTGAACTCAGAGAACATAACCCATCTGTGCAGTGACTGAGGCAGTGGTCCTGTACGAAAAAACCCAGCATGTGATCTGGTAATTAAAGACAGTTCACAAATCACAGCTACAAAGCAGGGAAATGCTTTTAAAGGAGAAACCTAGATGCTGGCATTTCTGACGTCGAAGTTACCACAACGTGGAATCTTACCATTGTCAGGATTTTTTGATGACATATAATACAGGCTCTCTTGGAATAAATGCACGAACGTAATACATGTTTCTAAAAATTATTTAGCATTTACTGTGAAAGACTGTTCTTTCTCCTTCCATCCACCAAACGAGGGTTTAGCAATTATAGATCTGTAAGGACTGCTTCAAGGAACTATGCAGTTCAAGCTTCTTGGTTTAAATTTTATGGTACAAAGAACAGTCTGGTTTATGTTGGCGGGAAAGAAAGGAAATTGGGAGATAAAATGAAAAGGCTTTTCCCCTTTCCTGAAAACACACTTCTGTTATGACCTGAAGACTCTCTAATATCCATCCCTAATCCCTTGTCATCCTCCTGTAAATGCTAGAAAGTGCTGCAATTTGCATCAGCTTGTGTGATGCACATTTTTATATGAATGCTAACTCACGGGGAATGTTAGAAGCTGCTGGTAATCCCAGGTGAATGTGTAAAGGACAACTCAGCTGAATACTGTATAAGGGCATGGAGCACAAACTAGGGTGTCTCCTAGTAAAATATAGCTAGTACATGCAGTTGTTAAACAATCCAGCGTAAGTGGGCTTGTCTGGTAGATCTACAGAAGCACAGACTTCAGTTTCTCAAAGGCCACCCGTGCCATGAAGCACAGAAGCAGAATCACAGAATCATTCAGGGTGGAAAAGACCCTTGGGATCATCATCATCATCAGATTTCCTTGCTCTACCAATGTTGTTCCATCCCATTAGAGTCCAGGACCAGCGTAAGAAAGTAGAAAGATTAATGTGAGTCTGGTTAGTGCAGAGTCTACTCATACCAGCAGAGAAACAGCAAGATAACTTGAAGGTTGATGAAAGTAGGTTTTATTTGTCAGGGCCCCATCCCTGGAGGTGTTTAAGGCCAGGCTGGATGAGGCTCTGGCAAGCCTGATCTAGGGTGGGGCCTCCCTGCCCATGGTAGGGGACTTGGAACTGGATGATCCTGTGGTCCCTTCTAACCCTGACTGATTCTATGACTTGGTCTAGATGATCCTGCTGTGGCAGGGGGATTGGACTTGATGATCTTTCGAGGTCTCTTCCAATTCCTAATGATTCTATGATTCTAGGTACACAGAAAGCTGAGGACTGGAAATGAGCATTTATTTCACATCTAGTTCACTCCTAAGACTCAGATTTGTTGTTTGGACTTCTTGATGAACTACTTTTCCTGTAGTGTCCTGCAGTATAATTGTTCATCTCCAACTTCATGAACCTGCATGCAAAGTACAGTTGTTCAGCAGATGTAAGAGTCCCCAAGCCAGAATGTCTGGCATCTGGGGTCCCAGGGTGGGAGAAATGCTAAAGCACTATGCAGCCCTGAAAGTCATCTGGCAACTACGTGGTAAAATACGCCTCGCTTTCTGGACTTACCAAGTAACAGCCTAGTGCGTAGTAGATTTCTATAAAAGACATCATAGAATTAGCTTTCAGAATATAATAACAATCAGTTTTAGAGACCAGCAGATCTTTGAGTGTCCACTGCAGAATTCATACACTCCATTACCAGGTTGTTCATGAAGAACAAACCCTATTTCTACAATATCACCAAAAAAACCAAGAGAAGCTTATTGCACAACGCTGACACACTTGAGATAATAAGCTTACTCAAGCAACAGATGTGATTTAACAAAAGTCAACTGCCTGTTTTTCCACACAGGAATCAGAGGGTTTGAAAATACTGTAAGAAAGATGAGCCAGGAAGGAAGGCAACAAATCTTCTGGTTTTGTTGTACTTCTGTCATTGAAGTACATTTAACTACTCATCTTCTGTTTGGGGAATTCACAGTGACTGAGTTCCAGTTCATCACTTTGAGGGCCATGGTGCTATTGTCAAGGCCTCAAAACTAGTAAGATGGTCTAACCCCCAGGTTAGAGAAGCTACAATGGCAGAAAGGCAATTATAATGTAGGAAAAATGTTGTCCACTAATCAACTGGCAATCAATTACTAAGAAGAGAGGATAACCCTACCCCACTCAAGCTCTTCAGCATTAATAGTGCCATCATGTAATTACTTTAGGCATGTGCAGGTGCATGAAAGGACAGACTCTATAGTACACTGCATCTAAGATTAATGAGTTCTGTCAATTTGCCCAGCAGACATCTGATTCTTCAGCTTTATGTAGCCACAAGTTTTACACATGCCTCACGGCTTTTTTGGCTGAAGAACAACCAGTAATTTAAATACATCCAAAAACCTTACATCTTAAAAAATTCTGCCCCAGAAATATTTTAGTTATTCTTTATTTTGGTTTGCACAATGAGTGACATATAAGGTCTTAAAAGCATCTCATACCTCCTAGAGAGCTGAGAGCACTCAGTCCTACAGTCACAACATCCTGAGTTTCACTCACACGATCAATTCCAATAGGTAGAAAGAAAAAAGGAGACAAAAAAAGGAATGTTTCAGTAAGTAAGTCTTTGCTCAGAAAGCAAGACAAAGCAAACACAGAAGCACTTCGCTGCTAAGTTAGCAAACATTCTGAATGACCACAGCTGCCAGAAGCAAAATCATTTGCTGCGACAAGCTATAGTCTACAGACTTAAGTCAGGGATATGTAGGCCTATGGGTCAAGAAAAAAAAGCCTTTCTATAGGAAAAGTGGCTTCTTTTTCTTTAATGTTACATCTACTGTAGTCAGCAGCAAATGACAGCTTTTGAAAAGAGAAGAATTCTCAAATGAAATGTGACCAATTTTTATAAACATCTTCCCCATTTGGGAGCTGCAGGAATAACTGCCATCCCCAGAACACCTATTCAGAATTTCAAGAGACCTTCACTCTTACTAAAATCCTGCTTCAAGAAGGTGCTTAAACACTTGCTTAAATCTTTAAAAAAGAGTCAGAGATATTTAAAGGAATTTAGCTGCTTAAACATGCTGATAGTCTCTCAGAGATCCTCTTAGGCATCTCTCTGAAAGTTCAGGCTCTTAAATGCCTTTGAAAATCTGGCTAAGAATGCTTGGCTGTACATACACAGTCCTCATGAGATACCACACTGATCTCTGTATTTCTAAGGGCAATCCTTCAATAGGAGCAATAACATGTAAAAGGGGGTTGGACACCACAGCTACGGAGCTCACCTGCCAAATTTCATGAACTGATCACACGCACGGTCCAAAACCAAAACCAAGACAGGAACTATGATGAAGGTAGCAAGTGTTAACTTCCTTTGTTCCCACAGGCTACAGCTGAATTTGATCCTAAAACCAGTGCACCAGTGCTGCTTCTGCAGCACCAAAGCACTGATCTCGTTGAAGACATCAGTGCTCACTGCAGGGCAGTTGGACTAAATTACCTCTAAAGGCCCCGTCCATTGATTTCATTTCTATGATTCTATCAAAGTTTCATTCTCACTGGCCTGGAAACAATTATTTTATTTTTCAAAATATTTCTTACAAAAATTTCAGCCCTTAAATCCATAAACAAATAGTCCTCAAAGGTTTTATGTGACAGGTAGAAGAAGAAATGACCTATTTATTTCTCTCCAAAGTCAATGTCATCCTACTTGGGGTTTTTTTTTCTGTCACTTCTGTCTGACAATGGAAAACAGCTACCAATATCCATTTTTTAACCTTCAATTTGATGTCACAATTGACCACCCATGAAATCTTTCTCCAGACTACATTTATTGGATATTAGATCCTGCTAATTAATTCTCTGGATTAATTTCTTCTGAAGTAATGTTATCAATTTTTTCCAGTAAAGAAAAATCTGGCCAGCAGTAACTTGATTTTCACATAAATAGATTAAACCTACACAAATGCAGTGGCTGAAGATATCATTGATCCGTGCTCATCGGCTACTGCTGTTTCAATTGTTACTTGATACGGTAAAGGACAGCAGAGTGGGAAATGGTTTTGATCTGAAGCAACTGTTTCTAAGAAGATAGCAGCAACTGTGTCACAATACATAACTCACCAAATGCGTTCTACGTACTGAAAAGCTCTAATCCCTCACACGAAAACTACGTCTGAAACCCTTAGTTTCTGGTTTGATGCTGAAAGATGCTCAAGTTCACCGATGACATTTGAAGACACTCCGTGTGCAACTGAAATGTGTGGGAATTACCTGGGGGAGGAACTATTCGACAAATTGAAAAGAGGCAAAAAATATGAAGTGTCCTTGAAGCCACAAACTGGGCATCATCAGTTAATGATTTACCACAGGAGGACAAAGGCTACTGTACTAGTCAGCAAAGATGTAATGAAAATTTAGGGATACCTCCCTTTCTGAAAGCTACTGGGAAATTGTCATCAAATTACATTTGTTTTCTACATTCGAAAATATCGCCTTTTGAATTTCCTCACAGAGTTATAAGGTTGGAAGGGACCTCCAGAGGTCATCTAGTCCAAGAAGGGATAGCTCTAACTAGACCAGACTGCCTAGAGCCCCATCAAGCCTGACCTTGAATGTCTCCACGGATGAGGCCTGCACCACCTCTCTAGGCAACCTGTTCCAGTCATCCACCACCCTCAGATTAAAGAACTTTTTCCTAATGTCCAGCCTAAGATGCTTGTAAAGACAGTCTTGCAAAAACTGGTTTGGCACGCTGTATTCATTATGCACTGGGTGTTCTACGGTGGCATGAGACCCAAAAGTGCACTTTAAATATTATTCTTTCTTGACTCTTTCCAGTTTTGATCACAAAACAAAGTTGATTAGTTTAAGGGTTGCTTCAATTCATGTCAGCTGACAAGAGGTTCAAAGGATATCAGAAAGTCTGTTCTTTCCAACTTTTCCAAAGAGGAAAACAGAATGAGGAAGGACAAAGAACCAACCTTTTCATTCAGATTCTGCTGTTGTGGTCTCTCTCTACCAGCACGAAACATCACTGACAGAGTAGGCAGTTTTTAGCATGAAGGTGAAGGAAATTAAAGTTCAAGAAAAGAAGAAATGAAAACTGAATGGAAAACTAATCTCCAAAACTTATTGAAGATATGACTGAATCCAGAAAAACAGTATTTCATCTCGTAGAATTTTTAGTTTGATAGCAGTGATGCCCAAATTTACTTCAGTCAACTACTGTAATGAGCAGCACTAAGTAAGGAGCAGGTAAACTGCTAACATCTCTGCCCTCATCTTAGCTCAAAACTTACTGCTGCACAACCTGGTTCCCTCCAACAGAAGATGCCAACACATGCCATCAGCCAACTACACAATTTAGGGTCTCGTCTCCTATCTCTGACTAACCTTTCCACAACAATCCTGGCCACACAACTCCATTATGGATATATGTGTCTCATCTCTACTGCAGGTGCTGTCAACACACCACAACATGGATAGCACATAGAAGCTGTAGCCTAGCTGCTTATTTCTACTCATCTGCCTTGGACACTCGAAGAAAAATTCTCATTTATTTTCATGTCTCATTTCCACTGATTTCTAGAGACAAAAGAGATTTATTATGCAGCACTTCGGTCACACAAGAAACCAACCCTCAATTCTTCTTTAAAGGATTCAGGTGGCCTTATCTGGACTGCCTCCACAAAATTCTTGCATCTATCTTGAGGATAGATTGAGAGCTAGGGCTGTTTAGTTTGAGGAACAGGAGGCTAAGGGGAGACCTTGTCGCTCTCTATAACTATCTGAAAGGTAGTATCTGAAAGAGATGGTGGTGCTGGTCTCTTCTCACAGGTCATTACTGATAGAATCAGGCCGAAGGGTTTTAAACTCCAACAGCATATGTTCAGATCAGACATCAGGAAAAAATTCCTCAAGGAGAGAGTGGTCAGGCACTGGAATGGGCTGCCCAGGGTGGTGGTTGAGTCCACATCCCTGGATGTGTTCAAAAGACACTTAGATGTGGTGTTCAGGTATCTGATTTAGGGGTCAGCTTGTAGAGTAGGGTTGATGATTGGACTTGATGATCCCAAGGGTCTTTTCCAACCTGAATGATTCTATTTCTATGAAACATTCTGCTCCATCTCTGCTGAAGATTTTGCCAACTTGCAAAGATTTTTAAGCTTGCTATAAATTCAGATAAATCACAACCATTCTTATTAATAATCCTGTACTAAATATTTAAAACACTTTCATACCTATCACATTTACAGCCAAAGGGGTGTTCACATACTACATCTTTCACTCTCAGTAGTTCATTAAGAAAATGTTATGATACAGAAAGGAATCTGCCTGGACATTGTAAACACTCACATTTCTTGTTTATTGAAAGCACTTAAGCTGTTTATGAAAGGGTTGTCACTGTAGGAAACTTGCAATATAAGCTAGAGTGTGTCATGGTAATAAAACAAAAAAAGGTCTCAAGAAGTTTCTAACTGTTTCAGTTCCTGCTCAGCAGAATATCACCAACTGGTTAATACACTCAGTCATTTGATTAATTAGCTTCATAAATTAGTGCAAATTATCCTTCTATCTCTGTGGTGTTAGCAGCTTTCTGTTTTGAACCTGTACTCTGCCTATAAAAACAGTGACTGCTTATTTCGTAAGTTTGCTTCTCACCCAAAAATTTGTAGCTTCTGAATTGTATCTATTAACTTTAGCAATCAAAATAAACAACTATTAAAGTGCTATTTTTACTCATGTTAGCATTTCAGAGACAGTAACTAAGGGAAAGCAAGACAGATTCAACACATCGTGAACAATTTGTTTTATAACACAAAAGCAAACCCAAACCATTCCAAGAGGAAAAGATTTTCCTGTGCTCTGCATGCCAAAGATAAGGAGATTACCTAGCTATAACTGAAGGCAGAGGTAGACCTACTGAAATTTTTATTAGTGATAATTATTCTTGAGCCAGAAAGACTGACTAAAATTCTCAGGCCATTTGAGTCTGCTGAAGAAGCAGTTCAAAAATTAATCTCTGACATGCCATCTCTGCAAATGTAGCAGGGAATCACTGAGAGGAACAAACAAAGACTCTCACCCTATTTTAGCACTACATTGTTCACAGTACTGTTGGAGCATACAGAACTGTCCCTTCCCTTCCATTCCTTTCTGGTTTTTTCTTTTCCTTCTCCCTAAAACATCTTTTGCTCTCTTCACTCTCTGTAGACCATGATTTTATACTCTAAGAAAACTCTTAATACTAATCACTCAGCGAGATCTGCCAAGGCGCCCTGGGGGCTTTGAGTCCCAAGTCCCATTGAATGTCTCATGGAATTTGGCACCAAACTCCTTCAGATTATTTTTAAATGTCATTCTTAAATTAATATTGTTCAACTGCAAGTATTTGTTCTGAGTCTTAAAAGTCTTTCTTGTTCTGATAGTTTAATTTTCTAAACATTTCTTCTCACAGATTGACTCAACAGCTACATCAGGATAAATGTAAGTGGAGTAAGAATAGGCTCCTCATTCAGTCACTCAGTGCACTCTGGCTGATTGTAATTTATACTGTACATAATACGTCCCTGCAGATGTTTTCTCCAGTGGGGCACACTGAACTTCATTTAAATGTCAATGCTGAAAATCTAAAACAATGTGACTTTAACAAAAAATCTGATGAGGAATTTGATGAGGAAAATGGCAAGAATTCCTGTGGCATTTGGGGTAACAATTTCGAGCCTTCATTTTAATAGAATAAACAGGATCATATTTCATTCAAATCTGGCAATGAGATGAGCTTTGGGTATTACATTGATATAAACCAATAAAGAATTTGCAAATTTGAAGCACTAATTAACAGACACAATATTAAATGAAAAAAGTTTGCTCGAGGGGCAAATATATTTTGAAGACTTTAAACTTTTATTAAAAGACAATTTTGAACAGCTTCTGCATTTTACTACTTTGTTATTTTCAAAGAGGAGGGTCCTCGAGTTTTTAAACTAGAATGTTTAATATGGTTGGAAATGGAAATGAATAAAGTAGCAGTTTCACTTCTTCCTTTCTGAAATAATAACTTCATGTCACATTGCTTCAAAAGAAAAGTAAAATACTTCACGTGTTGAATATGTGAAGGGTGGGTGTCAGAGAATGGAGCCAGGCTCTTCTCAAGGTCATCTAATGATAGGACAATGGGTGTGAGCTGGAACATAGGAAGTTCCACATTAATATGAGAAAGAACTTCTTCACAGTGATGGTGACAGAGCACTGGAAGGGGCTGCCCAGGGGGGTTGTGGAGTCTCCTTCACTGGAGACGTTTAAAACCCTCCTGGATGTGTTCCTGTGCTACTTGCTCTAGATGATCCTGCTGTGGCCGGGGGATTGGACTAGCTGATCTTTCAAGGTCCCTTCCAATCCCTAATGTTCTGTGATTCTGTAAGAGTGTGATAGCTATTTCTAGCAATTTCATGTCTTCTTTACATTTCATTACAGTGCTGAATTCAAAAGCACTCATTTAAAACCTGACTGTGCTGTTAGTAGAGTCCTAGTAAAAACATCTAAACAAAAAAACCCCAACAACTTTGCAGTTCTCTTTTACCGGTCACATTTGTACCACAGAAAGAGGATTTTCTCCATCTAATTGCAATGCTGCACATAGTTGTTCTTGATAGTACAATATCTAAGACTTATGTATCTGAAGACTCATCTTCAGAAAATGGGAATGTCAGCTAGAATATTAAGGAAAGAAATCTATGAGACCGACCTTCACACACGATATTACAGGCTGTATTTTGAAACAAGTGGTTATTTCATCCTAAGCATAATACCATCAAAATCTACTGATGATAAGATAAAGTCACCTGCTCTGACAGCTCAGCAGCTGTGCTGCACTTAAAAGTTGTCACATATTTAATTCATTAGTCAGCTATCTTCTTGTTTCAATAAATTAGGGAATTTTTTTTACTCCTAAATGTAAGGCACTGTTTCCTCTTTTACGCCCTGTGTGATTCTAAGTGATTCTTGTGCACCTGTATTTAATCCAAAAATGGCAGGTCCGTGCTCCTGTGTCCATTATCTAAGGTGATGCCTCCATTTTTTCCTAAACACTTTCATTTTTCTTGTTTTAATACAGCTGATTGTGGTACCTTTTTTTCTTCTTTTTTATTTAAAGGAAAATTATGAGACAAGTGTTTAGAAAGGTAATTGATCTGTAGTTTAGAGATAAAAGGCCTGATCTTTCCTTCTGATACTGAATGTGCATCAAAGTCAAGCTGAAGCACTTCACATGCACCGCTTAATGAAAACTTGTAGAAAATGGAATATAAAAGAAGCCATTAGCCATAAAAATAAATGACAGGGAGATCTGCAACCTATTCACTGAAGACCTGTGTATTGCTTGGATTCAAAATTTATACGATTTACACAGGTACACACAATCCCACATAATATTCAGGAACACACATTGAACGTGCAATGTATGTGTCCATAACGATGCACCGTAAGAATGTCCAGGATAATTTGGGGCTAGGATGCAAACTGAGGCAGCATATATATTTTTAAAGAGCAGACATAGAAAGCACACACAAAAACACGTGCAAAGTTTGGAGGTAGAACAAAATCTGTTTCTTCTTCTCTACATAAATCTCAGAGGATACTGCATTTGTTTTCTGTGCAGCTCTGTCACAATTACAATGAGCTATTAGAGAAATTATCTAATCACAAATTGAGGGGGGAAAATGTATAGAGAGAGAGCAATTACAATGTGGACAAGTAAAGAAATGGGTGTAGTAAGGAAGAGAGGGATATTGTAGCTCTACGGTATCTCTGTGCTAATTGCCTCACTATTGCCGCACTACCTAAGAGTCCTGTGCCACTTGGTCTAGGTGGTCCTGCTGTGGTGGGGGGATTGGACTGGATGATCTTTCAAGGTGCCTTCCAATCCTTTATGTGACTCTGTGACCTTAGATTTGCCGTGAGCGAGAAGGAATCAAACCTGCAGTTTCCACTGTGGTGCTGGTAGTTCACGTGTTTTTCTGTATGGATGCAGTTACTTGTTTGCCCACTCATGTCACTGCAGAATTAAATAATGGATGATTTGGGTATTAAAAGAAAATTCTGTAAAAGCTGTTTACTTCGTGTCCTCCTACAGTCCTCACTGGTGAATGCAGCGCTCCAGGGAAATCTTTCGTAACTCAGCTATTTAACATAGTTATGGGTCTGCAGTGAAAGCATATATGAATAAACACATTTGCACCTGTAGCTGCCACATCATAACACATCTCTGAGGAAATGATGGAAGGACGTAAGCAGAATTACTGAATCTACAACACAGTGCTGAATCACTTAAAATGCTGCAGGAGACTGGAAGAAACAGTTCACCCTGCACACTGAGGGTCTCTAAATGGCACAGGAGCAAAGATGGAAGACTGGTAGGAGCACCAGTGGCCACAAAAGCAAGACAGATATTCTCCTATTCTCCTATTCTGAGACTGGAAACAGAGTGGTGGGGGGATTGGACTAGATGATCTTTCTAGGTCCCTTCCGATCCCTGATGTTCTATGATTCTGTAAAAATACTGTCTCATTATCCAGATCATCCCTTTATTATCCAAGGATACAGTGAGGTGGGACAGCTTGGGTAAAGTAAATGACAGACATTATGGAATAGGAAATGAAGCTTTAATGAGGAGGCAAAACACTAACATTGTAGGAGAGAGATCCCAAATCAAACTGAAGCAAACCAAGCAAAACACCTGTGTAAAACCAGCTGCAGTGTATCCAGGCTGCCGTTGGTTCAGGCAAAGCATGTAAGGTTCACATGTAGAATTCAGCAACACAGATGGAGAACTTAACTGTACAATAGAGTAACACCAATCACAAACTTGAATCTTTAATAACGAATGCAACTTTAAACATCTCATTTCATTTCCAAAACAAAAAAAACCAAGGGAAGTTCTCATACAGCAGAGGAAAAAGATGTATTTGAGAAGCAATTTCCAATAAATACACCTGTAAATATCAGATCTTTCCAAAGTAAAGCTGCAATAAATAGAGATCACAGAATCACAGAACATCAGGGACTGGAAGGGACCTTGAAGCATCATCCATTCCAAACCCCCCACCACAGCAGGATCACCTGGATCAAGTCACTCAGGAACATGTTCAGGTGGGTTTTAAACGTTTCCAGAGAAGACGAGTCCACAACCCCCATCTCCTTTACATCCACTTTTTTTATATAAAGGACTCAAAGGTACCTTTCCACATAATACACAGCCTGAACTATACCAGAGAAACACTTCAAATGCAGAAGTTTTAAAACCATTAAAACAATACTTTAAAGGTAAATAAATAAACACTTTGTGGAACTTACTGCTGTTTGCCATCATCTACAGTAGGAGTTTGGCAAGCCTAAAATACCAAATGGAATATGTATTCAGAGAAGGATAACTTCCACAACTACAATGAGGTCTAGATCCCACAAAAAAGGTACCTAACTTTGCAAAGTCAACAGGAATGAGAGCACAGAATTGTCTGCAACGTTCGGTCTCAGATAGGACAAAATGCACCAATGCTATCAATTATTTTTTACTTTTCTAGATTAAGGGACTGTCGCTTCCTAAACTAAGTCCTACGACTTCCCAGTTTTCACCTTGATTACAATACCTTTAGCCTGTTCCAAAACCAGCCAAACTAGATGACCCATAAGCAGAGCATAAAAGGCTCTGAAACCTGAATCTTAGCAATTCACCAGAGTCACGTCTTAGCTGAGCAAAACACTGCACTTTAAATATGGCAGAATATACTGAAAAGTCCTGAAACTAGCTCTGCTCAGATCGACCAGTCAGCCCAAGAAGCAGCTGTATTTCACAGAATCACAGAACATTAGGGATCAGAAGGGACCTCAAAAGATCATCTAGACTAATCCCCCCACTACAGCAGGATACCCTAGATCCAGTCACACAGGAACATATCCAGGCGGGTTTGAAACGTCTCCAGAGAAGGCGACTCCGCAACCTTCCCGGGCAGTCTTCATTTCTGAGACACTGGCCAAGATTTTTTTAAGCAATATACCTAAGAGACTAATTCCACATCATGGCAGCTTCCGTATCAGTCAGGCTCTTTTTAGTAGCCAGCTCCATAAGAAATGCACAATACTGGAATCATCCAACTCTAGAGAGCACTAGCATGCACAGCTTCCCACAGGCAAGCAGCAGAGTTTGCACAAGGAGACAAAAGAATAGCCAAGTGCTCAAAATTTTGGAGACTAAGAAAATTGCACTTATTTTAAATTTTCACTAGGAGCAGATGACAAATAGGTCAGGTTATTCAATCTCAGTTCAGCAAATAAATTGTTTACTTTCAAAAGCTAAGTCTGCTATCTGAAGTCAGTGGGAACTGCTAACAGGTTAAAGCATGAGATTCAGATGAGCCTCGAGCAATTTTAGAAACCTGATCTTCAAACACTGCCACCGTGGTCACTGCTCAATATATATTATATTCAAGTACATGTGTACATGTTGTTTCCAGCCTTCTCTTCCTTTCTCCTGAGACACACATGAGATTGCACTGACAAACACAACAACTGAAATGAAAACTTGAAGTACTCACACAACTTCTATCCGTAAGAATTTCTACTACTCAAGGAAAACAAAAAAACTCCAAAAAAATAGTAAACGGATCTTTTTCAACCACTTTACGGGTAGTTCAGCAAACTTCATGAATTTCAGATAGGACAACTTTTAATCTCTACATACAGCCCTTTCCAGGAACATTGTTTGAGAACTCAGAACATAGCCTTTCCGTAACACCAAAGAGTATATCTCTTTTAAAAACAGGTATGGTGACAATTAATCTGCCAGCAAAGGTAGCAGTCACATTTCTGGATTGCAGTGGTGCTTAGAGAGAAGTTCTTACCACAACTGCTCACTGACTTGTCTTATGGAATAAAAAAACCCCTATTCTCCTCTGCAACGTGATTTGTGCTTAGCTCTCTGAATTTGAAAAGACATAAATAAAATTCTACACAAGTGTATCAGAAGGGTTTTTCAGAAAAGCAAAATATCATGTGTAATAAGCAGTCACTTCTGTGGAAAATCCAAAATAGCCATCTCCACAGGATGTTATTTCTAGAGAATGAAATCACTGCCCTACTACAATCCTTCACAGGAAAAGTGGCTTCATAAAAAAAGCATACATCTCACTCAATCTGTATCTCCTGACCTCTCAGGGCAAATCTGTCAGCCTCTCAAGTCTCAAAACTTGGAAGGGATCTCGAAAGATCAGAGCAGAATGGAGCCAGACTCTTCTCAGTGTCATCTAACACTGATGTTAGATGTGGAGCAATGGGTGTGAGCTGGAACACAGGAGGTTCCACATCAATATGAGAAGGAACTTCTTCACGGTGAGGGTGACAGAGAACTGGAAGGGCTACCCAGGGGGGTTGTGGAGTCTCCTTCTCTGGTTACTTCTAAAACCCACCTGGGCATGTTCCTGTGTGACTGGATCTAGGGCATCCTGCTGTTAGTGGGAGGATTGGACTAGATGATCTTTTGAGGTCCCTTTGAATCCCTGATGTTCTGTGATTCTGTGACAAGGGCTGACATTAAATCTATTGCAGAATGGTATTATTGGAAGGGATTTTTTAGGTTTACACTGTAACTACATTAGAAAACTCGGAATAAACCAAAAAAAGAATGGAAAGTTTTTTTCAACAGACAGCATGTATCAGCTCTTCTAGCACTTCTACCCTAAGCAGCACCGAAAGCTAACTTTCCCTTTTAGTATGACAGGTAGAATTGTCACTTAGACCATCAAGCCATTAAACCAGTTTTTAAAAAGTATTTTGTAGATTCTGTAACACCAGCATTCTAGAGAATCTTCCACTGCCTTTTCAAACAAGAGAGCCTGGCTAAAGTGGCACTACCTGACCTTCTGATTAATGGCCCTGCCTCTTACCTGTCATACTAACACTGACTTTGGGGAATAGTTAGGATTCATCTGGAAGCCATATAATTCCTGCCTTTGTCTTTCTTTTCTGGACACTAATGGCTTTTAGTCAGTCTTGTCACTCACTGTATGCCACAGAGCCATTCTATTTTAGTTGTCTATTACCTTCAAGAATTATGACAAGAACAAAGAAACTTCTTGTAAGAGTTGAGTTCAGCCATATGTACTACATTTCTACAAATCTTTGCTTATAAGGTGCTGTTTTCAACTGTAATTCTTTCTCTGAGTGCTACAGTAATTATTACTAACTAAAGAAAGCTGCTTGAACAGGTGTAGGAGGTGACAAAGCCTGTGGATTCAATACTTGTGTTACTGTTCAATTTCGTTATGCGTTTCTGTCTGATTCTCTTCGTAGTAAATGTTACCTACTTTTGTAAGGAAGAACTGTGGGGAGAAAATCAACAACCAGAAAGCTACAGTCTAAGGCTTGAGCACAGTACTTAACGTTGCTTCCTTGACACAAGAAAAAGTACAGACCATAGATGGCACTCGTAGGCAGAAATACATATATATCTAAGGATACTTATAGGATCACTGATATTAGCTACAATTAGCTATTAGGGAAAGTGACACCTGTAGTCCTACAAGTTTTTTAAATAGTATTTCTGCTCTTTGGATATTCATTACTGAGGTGCAATAAAACATCTCTAATATCTTATTGATATAACACGCATTGGGTGGCTTTTACAAGTATGTCTGACTTTGTTAACATTTTACTCAGCTGTACCAACCTGACATCTGGTCAATGTATTAAGGCTGCATTACAGAGCATTTCAATAACTTTTTCACTCCTCGGGCAGTCCTAAAGAAACAAGAAATCTCCCATCTCTCGTTATTAGGACACAAATGAGATGGGAATCCTCTAGGGATTTCTAAGAGCTTTGAGAAACACAACTGTTCTTGTTGAAGCTTCTCTAGCTAGGCAACGCTGTGAGGTTCCACTTGAATTAAGGTGACATTTAGGTCAATGTGGCAAAGATGTTTTGTCATGTCTCAACTGTAGTTTGCTCTGATTGGGCTCTGGTTGAAGCAAACAGCAATTTGGGTCTTTCCTAGCTGAATTTTCCTATGAGCCTCTGTGCCTGTGAAATGACACTTGCAGCCATGCTTTTCTGTGTTTCCCAACGAGGGAAATTCTATCCTAAGCATGAACAGACAAAGAGCCTAAAAGAAATGGAGTCACATGTATCTTCTACCCGAAGCTGGATTTTGCTTTGGGCTTTTAGGACACAGTGGTTTGTACTACCTGATACTTCCAGACGCACCACAGGCCCCTTTTCTGGTTTCTCAGCTTGGCCAGACAGGGACTAATGAGGCAGCTAGTCCAATCCTCCAGCCAGAGCAGGATCACCTAGACCAAGTGGCACAGGAACATATCCAGGTGTATATGCCCATATCATTAGGCCAGGGTTCTTTTTAGATTGCTCAGAAAAGATGATACTCTAATGTCTACCTAACCACAACTAGTTTAACCACCTGAAAAAGGCTAAGACTCGACACTAATTGCCCAGCTTGGGCTTTTTTTGTTGTTGAAGACTGTAAAATATATTTCCAGCTCAAATACATAATAAGTATCTATGGAAGAATTTGAAAAGCTTTTGAAGTCACTATTTTTTAAACGTGGGACAGAATGAACCCGCTTACTGTCACCTCTCTTTTATCTTCACACGGTGTGGTTATAGAGTGCATGGAAATATTACATTCAGAGACAAAGCAGCTCTGCAAAAATGTTAGCTTTGGCCTTCAATGCAAAACACTTTTTTCTGACTCGTGTATTGAAGACCCATAACACTGAGACATCTTAAAATAGTGAGTCATTTTCAAAACATCATTCATGTATCTGTACTAAACAGGATTTGTAAAGAAAGAGACATCAGTACGATCAGACAACTTCACTGTTTTGTCCGCCCTACACTGCTTTGTATTTCTTGCAGCTCAGCCACTGACAAGGAATTCTGCTCAACGCCGCTTCTTTTTCTACATGTTGCCAGACAACTTCCCTTCATGAAAAAAACTGGAATGTCAAGGTTAAATTTCAAGGCATTTTATTCTTAAGATTAGTTAAGTGTCAAATGCCTTTAAAAAAAATCCAGCTATTAAATGTATGAAAAGGAATTGTTAAAAACCCCAGGCTCAACCCCAAAACCCCAAGGGTACGTGCATGTGCCAGGCTGGGGGTATTAAAAAGGCAGTCAGCTACGGAGCGTTTTTTAAAGCAAAAGGCTTTCACATAACCCCTGAGAACTGTATACTTGTGTGTGTGTGCCCATGCAGACATGCACACTGAAATTAAGGCAACTTGCCCTCATCTGCTCTGGTGCAGCTCTTTCTGATACCATAACTGAGGTCATGTAATTGGAGGAAATCACACTAGGGAGGTCATGCAATTGGAGGAAATCACACTAGCAGAGATAGATGACTCCTACTCAGATTGTTTTGGAAAGTAAAGGTGAAACTGGAAGGTGAATTAAGGTGTAATGACAGAAATCAGTTTTTATGTGAAAAATCAGATGATGGATTTATGTGACACATGATTATTACTCAAAATCAATGTAACATGGGAAGGCTATGTTACAGGCTGAAGGAGGAGATACTTGCAGTGATAATCCTTGACATTAAATGCAGAGAGGAGATATAAGACAAGGAAATGGAAAAAAATGTAGGAGACATGCCTTAGGAAATATATACACCAAGCTGATGACAGAATTTGTTTGGTTACTAGATGAATTGCTGAGGGATATGGTTTAGGGGTGAACTGGCAATGTAGGGGAGATGGTTGGTCTCAATGATCCCAGGGGTCTTTTCCAAACAGAGTGATTCTGTGATTTAACATAAAACACTGGATAAAATAAGGTAAACCTACCATTTTTTAAGACACTTCCAGTCTACTTGAAACTAACAAATACGTAGATATGATTACCATTCAAAATAACTAGTATTAGCTGGATGGACAAAGAAAGCTCCTGTTTCTAGTAACACAGAACATCTTATGATAAATTACTCTAACAGCATAGTGTATCATGAAATGTGTGGTTCAAGAAAAGCTGAGTGGGACAACAATAAGGTTGGCCATAACCGTTGACGAAACAAATAGATGGTAATGTTTCCCTCTGATTAGATGGTGTCTGCATAAATGAAAGAATTATAATTATGTCAGGAACTACATATGAATGGGACTGATTTTGATATACCATGAAGTATACTTGCACTATTTACTGTGAATCATTACACTAAAACTTCCCCTATTCTTGTTTTACTCTCAGCACGCAGTGTGTATTAACCTATCCAACACTGTGTAGTAACTAATTGTGACTATTACAATCCATACAATTTATCAGATTTAAAAAAAAAAATGAAATCCAAGCAACACCTTTCCATATGGCCAATTAGTGAAGTCATAAAATGCAGCAAATATATGATGCTGTATTGAACATCTGTGCTGGTTATCCTATGGGAATTTTTAATAAAGGACCAAACAGCATATTGATGTTAATTCTATGTTACCGGGACTTTAAATAAAAAAGTAAAATAAATAGCATCCATTAAACTGATCATACTGTTGTAGCTCAAATTGTGTTTATTATGCTAATGGAACATGAAATTAAGAAAAAGACCTTTATGCCAGTGGAATTAATTAATGAGCTTTATGAAGGCATTGGGATGTAATTTATTTCTAGATAAGTAAGTCTAATTTGCAGTTCCATGGGTCTCTGCAATACTGATTGTAATAGTTATTCCTGCAGATGTGCTGCTCACAGCATGTCTTTCCATTAGAACTGAACACCTCATTATATAAACTGTACCTAATTAAACATAATACAGTGGTGACTTGTTAAACCAGCCTTTTTAAGTCAGCAGCTGCCTAAGCTAATAATACTGTACACAAGATTTATATCATCTACCATATCATACTGATATTAAAATATACTGCCCAAGGGATTGACAACTAATTTACCAATAACATAACAGGTACACTTCAGATTCAGCAATGGAGATTGAGGACTACTAGTCTATAAAAATCAAATGAATTTAAGTTTATTTGGAGTTCTGAATAATTATGAACATTTTTAATAACTTTGTTCTCTTAACAGGTTATTTAAAAAACCATAATCACTTTTCCTGTTTTCTTTGCCCTATCTGATGAAGTGTTTCTCTTATGTGATCTGAATTATTGCAATATTTGAATACAATTCATTGTGCAAAATCTCACTTTGTTTCAGGCAAAACAAAATGAGAAACAGCCACGGTGCAGGTATTTCATTAACTCTGCAAGACAAATTCTGTGACTGTTCTGTATGTGTCCTTATTTCCACCAAAGTGCAGATAAAACTGATATTCAGCATAAGACAGTTTGACCCCATGAAGTCTGACTATTTGGTCAGAAATGTAAAGGTCAGAAAACACACTGAAAATAGATTGATTCTCTCATTACATTAGATAGGTCTACTTGAAAACCATACATAATATTCTGGATAAAAACTGTTGATTCATGAAAACTTCACATTCTGCATACACTCAGTGCTTTAAGACTTATTTACTGTAATGGGCTGCCCAGGGGGGTTGTGGAGTCTCCTTCTCTGGAGTTGTTTAAAACCCACCTGGATATGTTCCTGTGCAACTTGATCTAGGTGGTGCTGAGGTGGGAGGGGACTGGACTAGATGATCTTTCAAAGTTTCTCCCTATCCTTAATGTTCTGTGATTCTGTCTTCTTCAGAGGCTGAATCAACTGCTGCTTTCTGTTCTAACATAGACTGGCAGTGTCAGTATGAAATAGGTATGTTTTGCTCAGAGGTATGAGTGGAAGGACATAGCTATCTTTTTCATCCTCAGAAGCCTCTTTTCCTCCTTGCTCAAGTATGCAAAACTGGCTTATCTTCTACTAGCTCTTGCTCCATCCCACAACTGAACCATCATATGTGCGAGAAGCCCTGCATACTGCTGCCAACTCTGCTCTGAATGAAGAAAATGAGACTCGCATTCTAGACGTCTTTTCACATCTGCCATTCAAAGCAGCAAGTTTAAAGACACACGTAAGTTTAGGCAGACTTGAGTCCACCGACGTTCAGTTACAAGAATCCAGTCCAAACTCAGAAATGCCAACACATCTGTGCAGTAAGGACTTAAAATTCCCAACAATATTCACTCTCTTGTGCAACAATCTTTGATTGCACAAAGCAATCAGAACACATAGAGAAGGAAATGTGATTATACTACTTTATGCCCATCAGTCTGCATTCGCTGCTGATTTTGGAAAAAAAGATTCAGAATCAGATCAGATTTGTTCTGAATCACTTTTCCCGTCTTATTGAACATATAACAAAAAGACAGTGCTCTTAAATCAACCATTGCTTTATCTCTGTTTTCAGTAAGCTCTTCTAAAGACTGCTCATCTAATAGCCACCTCTGTCACTCTCTCATAAACCTTAATTTCTGCAGAACCATGCTTCACTCTGTCTTTACCAAGGCCGCATTTTAATTTCCTGGATGTCACCATTAGCTTCAAGTTCTCTTCTGCCTTCTCTGGAGACGTTAAAAACCCTCCTGGATATGTTCCTGTGCAACTTGGTCTAAGTGATCCTGCTATTTCAACCAACTGCTGCTAACATAGAATCAAAACAAGTAACTACATGAAAGAAAATATTATAACTCAGATTTTTTTCTCTCAAATCAAATGCAGAAGGTTATTGTCCACAGTATTCCCAAGCTTCCATACTTTTCCTGGAACTCTTCAGTATATACAAAAAAACCTTTTAAAAATCATTAACCTGCTGAAAAATCACTAGCACATGGGGAACTGGGACAGCTGGAGGAGAAACAAATAGCACCTTCTTCCTAGTAATTCTACAAAAAGTGTCTCTGGGTGAAGCAAAAGCTCTTGAACACCCCTGGACAAAGCCAGACCTCCAAAAACAAGACAAGAGAAAAGCAGAAGAAAAAATCCATTCACTAATGCCTCACACTGTTCACATCTCCAACAGGACAACTGCATTTTGAAACCCAGGAAAAAAAAAGCAGCATTTTTTCTTCTAATGACTTAGAGAGAAAGTATTAAGTGTATGTGTGTGATTTTGCGTTCATTTAGTTGCCTGAACTCAGATCCTGTAACGCTGGGAGGTCACACAGACACCTCGACAGAAGAGAACTGACAGGCTTGTTAATTGCTGACAGAGTTACAGCACTAATATCTTTCCAATTATAACGATATTTTTTGTGCTTTGAGGGCTCAGTCTACATTCCCCATGTGCACAGTGTAAAGAGCACTAATGAAATGTTGGGAGCAGAATTCAGATAGTGGCTTCTGCTCCCATCAAGGACATAAATTGGAATGGGCTGACCAGGGAGGATGTGGAATCTCCTTTTCTGGAGACGTTTAAAACGCGCCTGGATATGTTTCTGGGTGACTTGGTCTAGGTGATCCTGCTGTGGCAGGGGGACTGGACTGGATGATCTTTTGAGGTCCCTTCCAATCCCTAACATCCTGTGATGCTGTGACAAGTCTCCACTGACTCTGATGCAAACAGAATCAGGCCCTTCATGTGCGTATTAAATAAAGCAGACATTATTGCTGTCTCAATCTTTTCTGAATACATATGGTTCTGATGCATGAGGGAGATAAGACGATACGATAAAAGCAACAGATGAAAGTATATTGTTATCTATAAAATCTCTATTATAAGATGCAAAAATACTCTGCAGTGTCTGCATGTATTACCATAAGCTACAGGGAAAGTTGACCTGGTTTCTAGAGGACAGTTTTTTAAGTATGAAGCTGCAGCAATTTTTGATGACATACTTTTCTAACTTCTCATGCCACTGAAGACTACACTTGTCTGCAAAACACAACATAAATGCAGCATCAGAAGTTTATCTTGTCCCTTGGCTGCTAGCTATGAAGTAAATGCTTTAATGTTTTTTTCTATATAAATATGTATCAATAAGACTTTCCTCAGCATTGTCTTAAAACACAAACATTATTATTATTATTATTGTCCCAGCACTACTGTGACACTATTGCCACTATCACTACTTTGATGATCCTAACAAGATTTACTACTTTTTAATTGCATGTCCTCTTCTCTCCCTCTCAGGAGGCTCCAGCACAGAATCCCTGTACGATGCCATTTTGAGTCAGATTTCTCTAGCTCCAGAAGGAGATTCTCAGAGCCTCAGGGTGCAAAGCAGTAAAAAACCCACAGAATGAAGCTAAACTCTTCCAATGACGGAGCACCCCTGTTCAGCAGATCACAAATCCACAAGAGAGCAACAGAAGTGTGGGTTTTGCACACCCAGAAGGCCTTAGTGAGTAAGAGACACAGACAGTTCTCATTTAGATGGTGTCCCAGGAGACACAAGGGTAAGCTGTGTACAACCAAGTGACATTGTCTTTACAATTTAATACATTTGGAACTGCAGACCCAGTCTTAGTACTTTCCACACCCACGCTTGCACATAATGTGGTGAAAAGTCATAGCACTGCCCACATTTCTACCTTCCATCCAACTATTCTGCCACTTCATCCACCCATGAGCTAAAGATTTGCTCCAGTCACAAAGTTAGTTGTCGAGCTTAATGACAGTGTGTTTGTATGAAAGATCAATTCAATCTAGAAGGGCACACACAGATTCTGACCTCTGGTGAGAAAAAGGATGCATATTTTGGCCCCTTCTAGCATTTTCTGGTTTCCAACCAGATCTCTTAACACTTTTTCTGACTTCTTCAGATTTTTAACTTTGGAATAACTCCATTTGCAGCTCTGCTAATGTTGCTGCTCTGGGAATGCAGCAAAATCTGGCTGCCACAACTGTGGTTCTTCGGTGTTCAAAAATGCATCACTTAAGTACTTAAAAATACATATGATATTTATAAAGCCTACTCAAAACACTACCAAATTGTCTCATTTTCATGTTTTCATGACAATTTGTATGTTTTCCATACGGTCAAGTGCTGACAACATGATACAAGCTTAATGGAACAAACTGTGGTTTCTCTTTATTGTCTTGGCATAAAAAAGTCTACACTTGCTTAAAAATAATGCTCTCTACTATGTTCCAGGGATGATTCTTCATCAATGCAATATTAAGTGCTACACACTCTCTCATTCTACTTAGAAATGTGCCAGAAATTCTCACTGCTTAACTCACTACTGTAGCTGGAAGCATTAAAAAACTATAGAAAAATGCAGCTGATAGCCAGAGAGTGCAGAACTATTCAGATTAGTTTTCTACAAACTGTTGTGTGCTCCACAAAAGAATCAGGTTTGGGAGGACAGGGTAAAGGTGCCTCACATTTTTAAGACAAAACTCAAAATTCTTCCCTTCTGCACTGCACTTCTGTTTTCTCCCTCCAACTTCCCTGAAGGGAAGAGTTACCTGCAAGCATTAGAAGACTGTGTGCTAAAAGACTAAGGTTGAAATATCTGTCAGAAAATTGTTTCCTTAAAAGTTCTCAAAGAGTCTGATAAAGCACTGAAAAGAACTATTATTCTGATACTACAACAGCACAGCAGATAGCTGAAGATCCATCTCCACCCAGTCTCTCCCTGCCTCACTGCAGAGCTGTCCTGCTCCTCTCCTCCAATTACTGCAGTCCGAATGTAGAGAAAGCTTTCCCTGACCTGAAGATGCTCAGTAGGCAGTCAGATGAGCTGGCTTTCTCTTCTAGCTAGCTCATTTAATCTAGCTCCTACACATGCTTCACAACATGACAGCCATGTCAAATGAGCCATCGGCCAGGCCACTGACAGCAGTTTTGAGGGTGTAAGAGAGGCAGCTGATTGAGAGGAGATTGTTGGAGGGAGTCAGGCAGACGGGAAGCCACAGGTAATACTACGAGTTCCCTGCTGAAAACTGACAGCTTAATGGGTGTGATACTGACGGTTATTTTACTAACCTCACGTCTTGGTCTTGAATAACACACTGAAAACTTAGAGTGGAAAATAGATTTTGCCAGAGGTAATCACAAAGGCTAATGCTACAGAAGTTGTGGGTAATAGGTACCATCTCAGTCACAGTCTAAAGCAATTTACTTCCTAAGAGCTTATGTTCACGAAAGTTGCTGGGACCACAAACATGTTAATTCCTCCACAGAAAAAGCAGTTGGTAGCATATGCAAACCTTCTCTTGGACAGCTTCTGTCTAGAATAGGAATCAGGAACCTGTTTTAAAAGGAAGCTTAAATGATAGCTGAGACAGACATCCTCTGAACAAGCTTTCTACTAACTAACTAGAGGTCATCAGGCACCAATTGGTGATTCCTCCTACAAGGAGAAAGCAGCACTTCCACCAACTGTTCCCTTTTGAGGTGACTCACCTCCATGACACTACTCTCCCTAAACACGCATATGCTTCCATTTGTAATTCCCACATCTGATGGGAAAAAGGTCTGCAATGAGCACCAGGAAAATGCATGGATTGTCACTTCATTTTCCAGCAAGACTTATTTTTAATCAATTATATAAGAAATGCGCTTCAGGACAGTCATTGCCTTCTGCACACCATATTATCCCATGCTCGCAGCAAACTGACACTTCCATGAATATAAATAGGAGTTCAGCCTCAGCGCAAATTTCCACTGCTGGCATTCTGCAACTTCTCTTTATTCTGACTCCTGGTTTATTCAGCCATTATCTTAATTTTCCTAATTTCATTACATTTCCTTTAAAAGAGCTCATGACTGAGGTCTAAGAAAGTTCAAGTAATAATTACTTTCATCTCTTCCTTTAGCAGGTTAAGGGTAGACTCTCAAAAGCATTTATAAGACGAGCATTAAGAGCAAACAAAATGAGCTTCAGAGGAAAAAAGCCTAATAATGACTCCTCTTGTCCCAATTCTGAATTGTTCTCACATTAGGTACAGCACACACACACACACACACAGTTTAATTAGGACAATTACTCTGCTTGCTTCTGTTTTCATCCTGTGCAGAACTACCACAGTGGTCGTGTTGAATAGGCTATAAGTCAATCTGATGTTCAAACATAGTCCCTCACCAATTAAGCAGAGTTTTGGAAAAGCTCTGGATCCAGACGTTCACGTGATGAAAACTTTGGCACAGAGCTGAATATTGTCTATTAAGATGCAATACACAGCCATATTCTACAGTGGTTCATTTATCACCTAAGCAGACCCTTGCTCAAACACCTGTCCCTCTTACATATCCATAGCTTGTATTTCAAGCAACTGATTGCTCAGTAACAGGAAGAAAGCTTGCAGACAGGAAACTGCTGAGTCTGTTCTGTGAAATGCCACAGAACTACTGAAATTAGGTAAACTTCCTAGTAGCTGCACAATATAATCCCCTGCCATCATCACCCTTCACAGAATCACAGAACATGAGGGATTGGAAGGGACCTCGAAAGACCATCCAGTCCAATCCCCCTGCCAGAGCAGGCCCCTAAGTCTTAAAACATAACAAAATGGTGATAAGTTATCATTAGACTATGAATGATTCCTGGTTTTTCATGTAGCATCAAAATCTGACTCCGAGTTTTAACTTTAGCTCTTCATGATCAAAATGATTTAACAGTCATGAAAGTCATTAATCAACTACTAATTTTTAAAATGCTGGTGTAATAAGATAAAGTGGTACAGAATACTGACCACTGTGCAAATGTTCTCTGAAGGAATTTTAGTGTCTGGGTGGACAATCAGCAATTTTTTCTTTATACAAAAATTAACAAGTAGAAAATAATGTGTTCATGGGGAAAATGAAAACAGATAATTTTGCTACTTCCATGGGCTAAATTAATAGTGCAAACACGCCCAGGGTAACCTTACCCAGAAATTACAGTGAATGGATTTTCTCACTTTTCACAAGCCATTTGGAAATGACTTTTTCCACATTATTAATCATTTCTTATTCAGCTTCACATTTTGGTTTTCTTCTAGCACTTCTCTGCATTTCACCCTTAAACTTGCTTTGCAGTTAAAATATCCATGCCAAAAAGTACTGATATATATGGTCATAAAAGTACCAATATATATGGTCATCAACATTTGCTGAAGATTTTATAAAGCAGAACCACAGCACATGGATCAAAATAACCCAGACAACATACACATTTTTGGGAGTAATAATAGACTGTGGTCACGTCACTTTAATTCCTGCCAGAAAGTCAACAGTTTTCTCTCCTAGATAGAAGGGCTTGGTCAGCCCTGGTCATAGCAAATAAGCCAGAAGAAAATAACAGAATCACAGAGCATTAGGGATTGGAAGGGACCCTGAAAGATCATCCAGTCCAATCCCCCTTCTACAGCAGGATCACCTAGATCAAGTTGCACAGGAACACATCCAGGCGGGTTTTAAATGTCTCCAGAGAAGAAGACTCCACAATCCCCCTGAGCAGCCCATGTTGGGTTTTAAACCATGCCCTGCAGAAAGACTCCAAGAGTCAAAGAACGTGCTATGTTTATAACAGAATTTGGAATTCAAACCATTGCCTTCTCACTCTGTTTTCTTTACACAGATGTATTTGAGGTGTGCAAACACTGGAAGTGTAGGCTCCTTTTCACACAAATTTGATTTTTCTACCTTAATTATTGTTTATACTGTACACCATTTGTGTGTGATTATCGTACATTTAAGTATTCCTAAATTAATTCACATTAATCTAGTTACATAAATTACAGCTGAAAAATTATTTTAATGTGACATCCTGTGAATTCATTCCTTTGGTACTTCAGCTCTGCCTATCTGGGGCAACACAACCAAATCCCTTCTAGCGCAAGAGTTTCAAAGTTCCAAGATAGTAGACAAACCTCGAATCATAGGATCAGTCACAGGCCATTTTGTCTAACATCCTGCCTCCTACTGGGAAGATGCTCCAGGGGAAGGCAGAAGAAACCCAGTGGTAGGCAATAACAAAATACAGCTTGCCATGCACTCATTTGACGCAAACAGTGAAAACAGTGATGTTTAAGGGCAGCTACCGTAAGAACAGAGATGAAAAAACAACAGTAAGTAATAATTTTAAAGAACACCGGGATGTTTCGTTTATGTGAGCTTTCATTCCAGTGACTGCTGCTTGATACATCTCTGATGTTCCATCATGGCTTCAAACACAAATTTTTTGAGGACATGCAAGAACAGAAAAGATGCATTTATTCTATTCATTGCTGCTTTAAAAGTGGTTCCCAAGTGCCCACAAATTTTTAATCAGTGGAAATAGCTGCCTTTCTGATGTATAACTGTCAGGTCTAGTGCCTTACAAAACCAGTCATTATCAAGGAACTCAATGCTCCACCTGTAGCAGCAGTCTTGTAGCCAGGCATTTACAGACTGAATCCTTCTATCCCAGCACATGTACTCAGCTGGAAATGGAAGTAAAGAAGAAAAATTAATGTGCACCCCAGACTCTTTCACCAACTGTCTCAAGGCCCTGAAGTCTTTCTTCATTCTCCTCAGGCTATGGAATGCAGCTTCCTCCCCACCTGTCTGGAAGATTAGTAGTGGGTAGCAGTCAGCTGATTGCACCACGTTAGGGAGCTGATCCAGTGATATTCCTGATTCAGGCTCCAGGTAGACTGCAGACTTCCCTATGATGAGGGTAAACTCTGCATATTGGGCCCTCAGTTCCCTTCAGGAGTGACTCTCCAACAACTAGAACCCTTCTCTTCTTCTCTGTGGAAGAGGTTGTCATACTATTGGAAAGACTATCCAATTGTGGTCAGACTGTCTTGCTGTTCATGGTCTGTAATGCTGGTGGGTCAGCAAATCCATGTTTTGCCTTGGTCCACAAGAACAGATCAGTCATTAGAGACTGTAGTAGTCATGAAGGCAGATTTGGCTCAAGGACGTTGAAAAGCTGTGACAGATAATTGATTTGCCAGACTCTCTGTTATACACAAAGTGTTCAACAGCACGAAATGCGACATTATCTGCAGTGGTATGATAATTGAACTACAGAAATAGTAGCTGACAATGTCATGAGGGGTTGCCTTTTGAAGGGCTTTTCTGAGTGTGACATTTCTTACCTTTTGAATACTCAACCTCACACTTGCAACATGCTTTTACCACCAGGACTGCTAAAGGAGTACACAGAAAAAATGGAGGAGAAAGAGCAGCACTGAAAACAATACTGTCTAGTAAGGACAGATTAAAGAATGTTCTTCAATGCTGACTATAACAAATGCATGCTTTTGTAATTTCCCAAAAATACAGTATGAAATATTCTATTTTCGTATGTGAAGCATTATTTATAGTGTAGGTGCATAAAGACTAACAAACAAGAGCTCTTTCCTATTGGTAACGGATAATTTAAGGAAGGTGATCTTCTTCTCCCTCTTACATCTTTCTCATAGGAATAAACAGCAACGCATTTCCCTTTCCAGTAGCTTGTCTCATTCTTCATTGAAAACTAGGAAATTCAAGCTTCCAGTCAGGCTAGATAATTTACTAATTAGTTGCTGCAGTAATTAGCGTAGTTGAAATTGAGTCAAATTTCCCCTGCAAAGCCATTCAATTTTTTGCTTTAACAGGCATATTAATACTTGCACAATATTTCTTTGGCTTACACTTAAAACACATTTGACTAGCTGAAGTTGTTCTTAGGGTTCCTTTCCTCTCTAGGAAAGCTACTGCTTGTGGTGTCATCCTGTTTCTGCCTGATAGAGACTCAAAAAAAAGCCAAACCTCCTGGGAAATGTACTCTTAACTTTGAGGCAAGAGAAAGGACACTTGCACTAAGATCAGATTCAGTTCTGAAATAGGGAAAGTCAGTTTAAGACAAAAGAAAAAACAAAAGCTGCTTTGAGCTGTGGTCTTCCTTTGTACTTAAGACAAGTAAATTTGAAAACCTGTTTTACTGCACCACAGAGGGCCCCGTAGGGCTTTTTCAGATGAAAGTAAGTGATAGTATTGTGATCTGGACAGAAGTCAACAAGAGTCTAAGCAGAGAGCACTGGGACGGCAGAAAGTAGGCCTCTAACTACAGAACCATTACTAACATGATGACAAATAGGTGGAAAGAGCTTGGGTTAATGGTTAGACTTTAAAGTGAACTTGTAAGATCTATATGCAATAAAAAGACTTTAATGCTTGTACACTGAAGTTGGTAAGTCCATTGGGGATATATACAAGGGAATGTGGAGTATCACAGCAGTATTATAGTATGGGTACTTCTGACAGGAACATTATGTTAATGACTTTTTTCTACATGTTTTGTAATGTAATCAATTGTTGGACCGTGTGTGTGTGTGACATCTACAGTGCCATGCCTAAAGCCAGGTTTAATCAGACACGTAGGCTGTAAAGACTAACAGAGCTTTGCCATCTCAGGAGGATGGAGTTAGGCTCTGCTCAGTGGCATCTAATGATAGGACAAGGGACACCAGGTGTGAGCTGGAACACAGGAGGTTCCACATCAATATGAGAAGGAACTCCTTTATGGTGAGGGTGACAGAGCACTGGAAGGGGCTGCCCATGGGGCTTGTAGAGTTGCCTTGTCTGGAGAAGTTTAAAACCCACCTGGATATGTTCCTGTGTGACTGGATCTGGGTGATCCTGCTGCGGTGGGGGGATTAGACTAGCTGATCTTTCGAGGTGCCTTCCAATCCCTAATGGTCTGTGATTCTGTGAGCTCTCACCTTCACAAGGCATTCTGTGACTGTAAGCAGCACTATTTTTTTGTAAATCTGTGTATAGTGGAACACGTGGGCTGATTCCTACATGAAAGAACACAGCTTTGTGTTCTTTCAATGCAACTGCTGTTTCTTGTAAAAGCGTTTACCTCTTTCTAAATAACTGCCATTCTAAAATATACAATACACATTAGATTAGCAATCCTTTCTTCATCACTTCTAGAAAAACTTTGATGCCATTTCAAAACTGAGGAGAATATATACAGAAAAATTCATTCATAAAATGGAAAGCAAATCTTTGAAGTCTCATACACATGGGTATCCTTAAAGCATTAGAACTTCAACTCCCAGACATGTAGAAACAAATATATTGCCTTAATAAATATTTTCAATTGTTTGCCATGCAAAATGTCTGCTGGCATGCTCTGGACCCCTTACACCATGAAAACTTAACAGGAAACAGGGAGACTGAAACATCCAGTGCCTGACACACAGTGGGAGGTACTCACAAGTCCAGAGCAGATTGTAAAAAGTGTCTAAAGGAAATTGCTCAATTTATTACTTCTTATTTAAGAAGTAGTGTATAAGTTTGCTCAGTGGCTGGGAACCAAAGAACATATGTGTAGGGAATGCATAAGATCCTCAGCTGGCAGAACCTACCCACTCTCTTCACCAAAATACAAAAGCACAGAATATGAAACCCCCCCTAAATTTGTAACTAATTCGACTATAAATTCGTTCAACACCTAAAACTTTACTGGATAGAATGTTTGCATAATAGTTCTAAAATGCTAGTACTACAGATGGATTTTCTATTAATTTTACACATAAATGTGACTACAGAGCCCGGCTTCAAGTACTATTCTTATAGGTTCAACACAAACAGTAACATAGATTTGGGTTTTTTAACTGAGTCAAGGGGTAAAGGATCAACGTTTAAAAAACTATCAACAGCATGAGATGATCCACTCAAGGCATCACAGACAGATTTGATCACCTTCAAAAAGCTCCAGCAGGCACCCAAACAACTCTCCACTCTTGAAAAGATACCATGTTCTCTGGAATGGTAAAATAAAGGGCTTGTGCTCATACCACAGGAATAACATAGAGGAAAGTAATGAGGGCATTAAGATAACTAATGCAGAATAAAAAGAGCACAGTCCCATTGCTACCATAAGCCTTGCTTTGCCTATGTGTTTTGACGAGGACAGGCACACGGTACCTCAAGTTGTTCCAATGAAAGAAGATTGCACTACCCATCACTGACCCAGAATGCAAGAAGGGCATTCAAATGTGTGCTAAAAAAGCTCCCTACTACTCCACCACATATAGCTTCTTGCAATGAAGTTTAAAATGTGGCTTTCCCTACAAGCCGTCTTACGAGATAATTCCTCCTAAAAAATAAACTCATAAAAAATGCTCTTAAGAAGTGTCTGATCTATGTTTTCAGCCCACATAGATATTAAACCTTGTTTCCTAGACCCTGAAAAGCTAATTATGCATTCAATTAGAGTTTCTTAATAAAGATTAAAACTGTGAAGTCTATTACAAACCCATATTTAATTCAACTGCCATTTTATCCATGCCATGAAAGTGTGAGTGGTAACAATGAATATAAATTATAATACACGCCACGGAGTGAATGCTATTTGTCCAAGCACGTTACTATAAAGAATTAAATTTTCCTATCAGTTCCATAATCTAGTTAAAATTGGTATTCTTTATTTGGTCTTTCAATGTAGTCCAATTTCCTACTTTGAAAAACAAATTCTAGGGAATAAAGAAAAGAGATTAATTTATCATTAAGACTCTGCTTAATTGAAGTCAATTCCGAACAAACTTGAATTCAATTTCTGCTCATTAAATTGAATGTGCTCTGCGTTTCTCTCTGCATTGCTTTGAGCAAGCAGCTGAGAACAAGGGACTAACATCAAAATTATTAAATTGAGGAGATTTTATTTGGTCTTCACATGCCAGAGCTGCTTTGATGAGGAGCCGTTTTGGCACTGAAAGGAAACGAGAGCAGCTGGAGGAAAAATCAAATGAAACTAAGCCTTGGAAAATTGAAGAAAACGCAAGCTTAATAATATTTAATAATTAAATTTCCACAAACAATAGCGGCAAATGAAGTAATCTGCAAAGTCTGTGAACTCATTTGCATAATTGATGCCGGTACCCTGTAAATGAATAATGAAGATAATAAAAGATGTTGCTAAAAATGGGCACAATAACAGCAAATTTCATCAAGCCGCGTGCTCTGATTAATCTGCTCTTGCAAATCAGCAGTGAGAGGGAGACGCGTGATTACCCCGCAGCAGCCCGCAGCCAGCCCACCCACCCTTGCCTACTGCCTGGCCCTGGGAGCTCCGGTCTGCTACGGGCAAATGCTGGCCCCAGGACCAGGTGCAGGGCCCTGCTGGTGCAGAATGTCACGTTTTCTGCCCCTCCGGTGTGCCAGGACTGTGTGCTGCAGCCCCTGCTGCCCCGAGCTAGCCACAGAGTCCTGCTCTGCCACCTGCCCACCACAAGCCCTCCGCTAAAAATCACTCTGCCAAACTGTCCAGCTGATGGGACACGGTCCCTATGTATCACAGAACTGCATAGGTTGGAAAAGACCATCAAGACCATTAATGTCATTGCCCGGTAGGCAGGGCTTTTAAAGCTGGAGAAGGCCCAGCTGGGGCTACTAGGAGCTTCTGTGTAGCACGTCTGCTGTACCATCACTCGTTTATTCATAAGGCCATCCTTACGCATGGGTAACCGTATGACCAGCACACCAAGGTGCCCCTCATGGCTCTGCACAGCTTTGTGACAGAATGTGCAGCCCAATGTTTCACAAGTCACTCTCTGCTCTGCACAGATGAAGAGCACATGTCGCGAGTATGAACTGCTGGCCAGGTTCTAATCAGCCTCAATTTTTGGTAGCCAAAATACTTTGAAACTTAATACTCCGCTTACCCTCATTTAGCTACTCCCACAAGGGTCCAACTCTGCACATTTCACCAGCGTTAATTAGTACTTTTCCAGGACTGGGAATTTTCACAGTTTGCAAAAAAAGATATGAGAAACCTGTTATGCTGCTTCCTGAAGCTGATACGTAGGCGGACCCTGGCCACTGTGCATTGGAAAGAGGAAAGAATTTCAATGGTCTCTTTCTGTAACATAGCCACTACAATTTTCTTAAAGTACTTCATAATAATCATTCAGGAAGAAATTACTTCATTGGGATCCTCCTTTTTGCTGTGGATGGCTGAATCACATGTATAGCACACAGAAATATTCACAGGATCAAGCCCCAAATTGTTAATTTGTGGTTTAATAATTTAATATTTCTTCTGTTGCCTTCAACAGTGATCTCTGAGACCATTCATGATTCTATGATTAACTAATTGCAGTGAATGAGAACTTTTCACTGTAGGTAACATCTCAATGGCTTATAGCCAAAGTACAGTGCACCCTCTATTTTTGTTATTTAGCTCAGGTTCTGGACTTAACAACTGCAATGCATATTAAGGAAAAGGAACATGTTTTACTACAAGATGGAAACTTCAATACTAGATGCACTAAAGGGAGATGTTTTATATCAGGATCAGAAAAACAAAACTTCATTCTTTTCTCCTATGTACGGCCATTTGAAAGCTGCAGCTCCATCTATTTCATTTGGTGGGCTTTAACTCATCAACAACAGTCTAAATCTTTTAAATGTAAAGAAGATGGCTAGTCATCCCTTCGTGGCAAATCAATCAGCAAATGGAGAAGTTCAGTGGTATATCTCCAAAATTTTTTAAGTCGCTACACAGATGTTTAATTGATATCAGAAATCCTATTTGCAGTTTTTAGATACTAATGTATGTTGTCATGAAACTGATTTTACTTTGAATAGTCATCTTTTATTTCCTCCACTTTCTGAGTCCTATCATTGTTACTCTATAACAAGCCACTATCAAAAAATCTTTGTCTGACAATAGGACTGGGAATAATCAAATTTAGTCCAGTCCAATGAATCTGTTGCATTGACTCAAGACCTGACCTTTGTTGACTAATTAATTAAAAGGATCCTGTATCAGATGCAAGTATTGTGATTGTTCTTAATGCCCAACAGCAGCCTTAGTCAGGAAAAAAAATGTAGTGTGCTATTCTCAGAATGGTTTGGTACAGGTGATTGTCATCTTCAAAGGTGAACAACCAATTGTTTTAAATTGGTTGTCTTCTCATTCAAAATACAGTTTAGAAATGAATTAGGTAGGCTGTCACCTCAGTGAAACACTAATTCAGCAATGCTGAGACTGGCACAGTATCTCAATAAACCTATAACTTATAACTTAAACCCACTCTTTAATTGTGCTAGGGACATTACACAGACTGAACAATATCTATACTGCAAAACAGTTTTGTCACTACAAAACTTTAGATACCACAATAATTTTGTCTAGCTTGTTCAGCATCATAAACCATTAATTCTGGGTGGTACTTTCAATGACAGTCCCTCAGAGGGACAGTATTAGACATTCACTTGTATGATCTTCACCTTGTATGAAGAGAATGAATAAAAAATGAAGCTCTCCACTGTGAACTATTCCAGACTAGCTATTTTCATTTTAAAAAGTGTTTGTTTTACTTTGACAGTCTGAAGGTTAAATTAACTCGGCGTATTCTCTTCTACTGCGAAGCTAACGGGAACATTCAGAGAATATCGCTGCCTCTTAGGATCATAACGTGGGCCCAGATGTTAATACTCTAACACTATTGAACATCTAAGTCATAGGCTCATCAAACGCTTTCTGGCCAGCGATAATTGTTCTGTCAAGAGTGTGCGAGACTGATATAGAATTACTGGAAATAAAAATTAAGATGCTCTTTCAAAATGAGTATTCTCAGTGGTGCCACGCAACGTTTCCTATGCATCCCACAACATGTGGCTGCATAGCACCAGTAGGGATACTGTTCCTGAGCCAAACATTGAAAAGACGTAGGTTTACATACAAGTTTAAGGATACGAACCCAATACAGGATTTGGTGTTGTTTCCTAAACAGAAGAGAAGGTTTGAACCATCCTCACTATGAAAAAAGCACAAAGTGTAGCTGTTTGCCTTTCTTGGTGGCAAACCATAAGCAGAACTTGGGATGTACTTTGATTTTGTAACGTCTCCTCCACCTAATTAGTGAATCCTAACGGGATGCATACGGAATGAGTGTTTTTTAAACATAATGATTTGAAAAAGCTGAAGTTACCAAGATTTTAGGTGACATTATGAGCATCTGTTGGGCAGTTGCACGTGTCACTGAAGTCACGTTACAAAACGCATACGCTGCACTGGGTGGCTGCACTGAGAGCTGTACAAGCTTTTCCTAGAATAAACCTTTAAAGCTGACTGGTACCAGAGATATTTCCTACGAGCTCACAGAGAAGCAAGTTCAGAGCCTTTTGAATTATTTGTTCCCTGCACTAGCTGATAAACCACAGCCTATTTATTATACTATTTATGCCTCATTGTTCAAAACGTACTTGCCTATCATGAAAGGCTGCTATATTGTAAATAAACATAAATCTTAAATACACAAACTCCTTTCTCATATATGTAGAATATATTTTTTTAAATGTATCTTCACTTGGATATTCAGAGTATTTGCCTTAATTTATGCAAATGTAGCCTATAGCCAAAAGCTTTGTATTTTTGTTTCCCTATGGTATTAGTATTCGAAAAATAGGACATTCTTTCAAGGGCATTTTATAAACACAGAACTGTAATTTATATAGCAAATTAAAGCTCATACACAATGTGTGCACTGAGATACAGATTAACATATTTAATTTCAGTATTACCTGCAAACCTATTTTTTTCCATGTACTGCTCTAATTAGCCATATAAAATCAAGTCAGTATATTGTAAGCAATTATTTTAATGGAATTAGAGAATCTGAATTAAATATATGATAAGAGATAGTATCTTATGAAAATTAATATACCCATTTCTATCAAAAATCTGTTCTAGCTAAATATTATAAGATAGTTTGGAGTTCAAAAATATGACTCATGTAGAAGTTGTAGTTTTAAAGTTTCTAAGATGTTAGACTGCTTTTATGTTCTTTATTAATGTGCCAGTGCTCGTTCTTTGATATCTACGGATTGTCAGTAACGACTAATGTCACTTTGCATTGTGAAATTTCTCCTATTATGAATATTCACTCCCCCTACAGTCAAATGTGTAAACTGTTGGTTATGCTGTGTGTTAAAATGAGTTTTTCTTCCATTACTTAAATGAATATATCATTCTTGGCTCTTCCTATTTTCACTTGTGTAGCTATTCGCTTCAGAAAAAGAAATGATAGTGAAAATCAAAATGCATTTTTTTGTTTCATTGAAATATAAAAGTATTCCCATAAACAGTATTTTTTTTCTTTCCCAATTTACCCTGAAAGCTAAATATGAAAATTACGTGTAAAGAATGAGAAAAGAAAAAAAGATGTATGTGGTAATGTACTTTAGCTGTCTCTTACAAATGCAGTTTGGGATGGGATTCAGACAGAAGAAACCACTTTCTACCGGTAAGAGCATTTAGCTGATGGAGTTGCTGTAATTCAGGATTTTACACTCAATTTCAATTGTAGAGCCAGCAGTACACGCCATAGTTAGGTCTCTTTTATAAGAAGGATAACAGACTGGGACATTTCCTCCAGCAATTTGCTCATCATCTAAGGATATCCAATGAAGACCAGCACTAACCACACAGAAGTCTGATGCCTGCACAACGAGCTTGTGGCCTTAGAGCACGCCCGCCATTTCTTGACAAAGAAGTCTGACATAGCTGCCTTATACCTCCCCTCCTGCCTGGGAGAACAATAACAGAGAATTTTGTTGCTTGGAAGGGCCTACAAGAAGCAAAGCAACCAAATAAGGAAGCCTTTCAGAAGACAGGTAGAAAAAATTGAAATATGTTGTTGCTTTCCTGCCTCCAGCATCTCACAAGGAAGGCTAATGTGCTAGATCTATATGTATACTAAGATATACATGTATATGTACATATATCTGTGTACCTATCTCTCTCTCCTTCCATATATATATATTACACGATCTATATCTATAAAATCCTGGATCTATAACTGATGTTATAGATCCACCTGGTTTTAGTTTCTTTATTAACTAAATCAATTGGTTAATCTTGTCTCGAACCTGATGAACCAATGACACCTATGAAGAAAAGTTTTCCCACCCCATGAAAAAGCAAAGCTTTCAAATGCTTTACTGTTTCATACCTGGATAAAACAGTGAAAACTACGAAACCACAGTGCACACCACCTGCTCGAGTTCTTCCTTTTGTGTTCTCTTACATCTCAGATAAGCATCCTGGAAGTTGTCCTCAAACTTGCTACTGAAGCACTTTCATCTTGCATCAACAGAATTTGTATAGGAGGAACATGAACATGCACAGAAATGTAGTCTCAACTACAGGTCAACCTTAAGCAGCTGTGCTTTATGTATTATATAAATATATAAACATATGCACAGGTAGAGAAGATATACGTATATATAGATATATACAGACATACACATTCTTATGAAATAAGTGGACTTGGACAAATCATAATTTCTAGTGACACTCAATCTATTGTACAAGTCACAAATAATTTCCCCAACTATAGGAGGAATAAATTCTAATCCTCTCTATTAAAGTGTACAAGTAAAATACGTGTGAATAAAATATTTTTATTTCAATTTCCCTTAATATTACAGGACAAACTGGCAGCATGGCCTCAGCCTAACCTCTAGAAATATGTCAAAGAACTTCAGATGTGACAGTTAAACCCTGCACTCAACATAAAGTGCAGCAGGGCTGACAGAAACAGTGGCAGACAAATTAAAGAGCTACTTCTGTTTTAGCAATTTTTTGTGACAGCGTTTTAAAAGTTTGCTGGGCAATTGCTCTAAAATGACAGTGTGCTGCTGAGCGAGTAGTGCACTGAGTACATAAAAGAACTTGTCAATAGCTATTTCAAGAGGGACTTTCTAAGTCACAGAGACTTGAGTATACATCATTAAAACATTACATTCTTCCAGCTTTCACAGATTTAAGATTTTTGCTGTGCCAATTTTGCTAATTATCTCTGACATTTATGCTTATGGCATAAGTGTTACGTACTTCAGAGATGGCTCATTTCTACATGCTGGTTATTAGTCTGTGGGTTGAGTCAATGTGCTTGTAGCATCAGAAACAAAAGTCCAAGAACCAAAATACAGAGAACTTCAGGCTCAGTGCTGCAGTTTTGCATTAATTTTTCTTCCTCAGTTTCACCAAATACCTACGTCCACCTTTTGGGGTGCTGTAAGAGATTATTTCCATGTATGATTTAAAATACATTTGAATTTTATTTTACCAGAAATTGTCACAAGTTGTGATTTCATTTCAAAATAAGAAAGGTTTCCTCATGAGGCAAATACAAATTGTGTCATGTAACAGGAAATGTTATTAGAATATTGCTGAGGTTTATTTTTCATCCCTTCTTTTTTACTTGACTTCTGTGTGCTGTTTTGCACGCATTTGGTCAAAACTAGTAACATCCCATTTTGGAATATAGCCTGGCTTGTGCAGTTTAAAGATTCTATGCATAGTTCAGTTAAAATTGAATAGATTTTCTTTTTGTAACACACATAGGACAGTTTCCACTCACTTTAACAAGTACTGTCTTACTGCTCCAGCCAAACTGACTAGTGACATTTTTCATCACATGACTCTCACTGATGGGGTGTTAGAATAAGAATGATCCAAACTTAGTGCACATCAGAAACAACCTCTGAAGCCCAGGTCTTCATTAGATTTTGCAAATCAGTACGAGGGATGTGTGGTATTATGCTAAAATCTTACATATTCGTTTAAAACTGACTTTAAAAACTGTGTTTGAGCTACATAACATCATTGTATTTTGGCCAGTAGTTATTCTATGAAATATGGAGGAAGTACCTGCTATGACAACTTACCAGGAGGAGCATTTAGTAACATTTCTAGAAGCCTGTGATTTGACAATTGGAGGCTGAAATATTTAAAAGTTTCTGAGCCTGCAAGGAAAGGTTTCTGATTTACCCAGTAATGTGATCTGTCTGCAGCATTATATCAGCATGCTGGCCAGTATCTGACAAAACTGTACAAATCTGGAAGCCTGAATCAGTTATATTAGAGCATTTTGCTTGACTCAGAATGGAAAAGGCCATTATAGCCATCTGGACTCCTCTTACTGCTAGTCAGCTCAGTAAGTCTTCGTTTACTGAAAAAAATTGTACTCTCCTAATGAACAAGTCTTCAGACACATCAGAATTGTTTCTGATAAGCAGACACGCCACAAAGTCTTCAAAATCTTCTACATTTGATTAAATTCTCCCTCACATTAGGAGATATAAATATCTAAGAAGCTGGAAAAAATTTCAATCATCTTACTGTAATGATTGTTCTTCATTAGAGATGGCTAAAATGTGTTTCCAAATTGATTCCAAGGCACTGCCATGTGATAGAAAGTACCCCCCATGTTAAAACTTACTCACAGAACTGTAAATTCATTTGTGACATTAAAGAACTGGGTTTTCATCTGCCCCCTCAATGCCCTTGGCACTCCCACACACATGGTGACACAGAGAGGCAGAATGATCCCTGGGACCTCACAGATCTTCCTTTCCTGTAACAGGAAGAAGCATATTGTCTTCTTGCTAACTCTACTGATTCAGGCAGTTGAGAAAGCTGGTGATTTTCCTTATGCAACACAATAACCTCACACAGACTGCAGAATAAGCACGTTTTCCTGTGCCCAGAACAGCACAAGCACTTCACTTAGGCTGGATCCAAAGACACATGAGTAATTCTTTTTTCCTGGAGACACTAACAGAGTCTTCTTCTTCCCTGCCTAGCCAAAGAGAGTCTGGCTCTAAACAGATTGTACTAAGTTTTAATAATTGCACTGATCTAAGCAACCTTTAAGTCTGATGATTTGCATGGATTGCATCTGCAAGCGCTTCTCTCTACAGACTTACATTTCAATTAGGTAAACTTCTACAGGTTTTTTAATCTGCAAATTATATCACAGAATCACAGAACATTAGGGGTTGGAAGGGACCTCGAAAGATCATCTAGTCCAATCCCCCTGCCAGAGCAGGATCACCTATTTAATTTACCTGTCACATATTTAGCCATATCTAACGATCAAACAGAAATGTTCAGATTTTAAAATTACAAAGACAATTGTCAGTTATTATTGGGTATGGTAATTATCCAGCTTCACACCTGAAGGATGGCATTGCAAGCATCATGGCTGTGGTCTGTTCTTCCTCCCGCAGACAGCCTCTTCTAATTACAGATCCCTAGCTTTTATTGTTTTAGGCTTTCTCCTCCCTTAGCTACACATCCCAGGATGAACCAGAGGGGCCTACTGCCATTATAAAAGCGGAACCAACGCTTCCTTTTCCTTCAATATTTCTTCAGAAGTAAAAATAAAATAGGAAGGAAAGAAGTGAAGAATTTGGTCTCTATTCTTCTAAAGGGGAAACTATGATTCTATTGTCAAGTTCTATATAAAATTGTCATTAAAGGAATCTAGAAATGAGAAGAACACGTTTCCATTGGAGCTGCACAGAAATTTCAGTGCAATTATAAATGCTTTCCAATTAATTTCTGCTGTACTTTCACTAATGAAAGCACCAACAAAATTACATTGAAGAGCAAAAGCTGTCTTTAGACAGGCAATTCTTCAAGAACCTATGCTTATAGATACCAGCTGTTTGTCTAGTATAGATTCAGCTTTTTTGGTATCATGTTATTCAGCAAGGAAGTCTTATGTCTGCCTGATTCTAGGGAGCAATGATAATTCCATCAGAGCAAAAGTGAACCTGAATACCACCTGAGAGTTCAGTTGGTCTTGTAAACAGTTCGCCGTCTCATGCTTTACTGACTACACCAGTCTTATACAAGAATTTGTTGGATCCATACTGAAGAAGACAGGAACTTGGGACCTCAGACTTACAGATACTGTCATCCTTTGCTCCAGCTGACTCAGCTAAAATAAAACACTAGTAATATCACTACTTGTGGTATCAGGCATTTTAAATACAACTAAAATCTCCTGTGAAAAGAAAGTTGGTTCTTTTAACTTTAATTTACTGCACTGAGAAAAGAAAATCTCCTGATTTAAATAATTTGATTTAAAAATGGGTCCTATACATGTCAAACTGTTATCTGATAAATGTTTTAGAATCTGCGATCACACAAAATACATTTTTAATGAAATCTAAAAACAGATGAATGACATTAAGCCTCTAATTCAGTAAGAACTGAGCCTTCAGGGCTGAAGGATCTATGTCACTTCTGGAGGATTCTAAAGGATTCTAAATTTTTCACCAGAATTTTAGCATCACAGGAAAATGTGACAGCAGTAATAATACATCATAATATGAACTGCTAAACAAGTTGAATAAATTACATCCGCTACCGCATAGATGTGCAGTCTGTATTAGAAAATGTCCTGCTGGGTCACAAACATACATCAGTAATGGTTTGTTTTCCACACAAGAAAAATTGCCATTGTCATAGTCCAAAGTGAGTGTAAATTGTTCTGTTAAAAACTCCCTGTTGGCCCCTGTTTAACTGAGAAATCATTCAATCTAAATTTATATTCCCTCTGCATGGTATTTCCTTGTGTTGGTATGCCCACATTTTGCCTCGGTAGCAAAAACACTATTTCCTTAAAAGACAGAGGGCACTTTTGATCTTAAGCAACCTTACCAGGCATTAACTCTTGGTTTGCCCCCATTTACTTTGATTTGTAAGCCAAGTCTCTCAGTTTTAAAGTTAAGGCTTCATCCTTAGTGCCGTGAAATGTCAACCTGAAGCATAACCAAGTCCACTACACTTAGTGTCACTAACAGCTCTGTCATATGAACAAGAGCACAGCTGAGGAAAAAGAATGAATCTAGACCCCTAGTAAATATCTGCTCTGGCAGGGGGATTGGACTAGATGATCTTTCGGGGTCCCTTCCAATCCCTGATGATTCTATGATTCTATGATCTACCAGAAGTGTTATATTCGTATTGGAACTATTATAGGTTTGATTTTCATGCGCAAACAACTGCCCACATTCATAAGGGGACAGAGTTGTTCAAAACAAAACAGAAGGATTTCTTTCATTTCCCTTAATTGAAAAGTACAAATAAGCAAGACATCAGACAACACTTCCTACTCACTAATTTAAATACAAAATATATTATTATTTCGTGAATGTTAACTCATTTCACTGGAAATCTATTTTCTTTAAGAAAGGAGGTTGAAAGACAGGATGTTACTAGAAAATGAGGTGATTCAAACTTTCCTGTACTCAGCTTCTCCGCATTCTCACCGCCCGAAAGTGGCAGCCCGCTCAAACAGCATGACTTACACAGGTAAGCCAAGCCAGATGCTGTCTCCGAATCACAGAACATCAGGGATTGGAAGGGACCTCCACAGATCATCTAGTCCAATCCCCCTGCCAGAACAGGATCACCTAGATCAAGTTGCACAGCAACATATCCAGGAGGGTTTTAAATGTCTCCAGAGAAGAAGACAGCAGAAAGGCAGAACTGCATCTCTGACTATACTCATCAAGGGCACTCTTAGAGTGTGTAATTCATTGCTCTTCTGTGGGGCTTTCCAGAAGAGGAAAACAAAGGAAGGGCATAGCAGAAGGGTAAGTCCTTCCTTCTGCTACTTTTTTTTTTTTCCCCTCAATAATCTGTGAATTACTGGGTGGAGAAGACCAGCAGTCCTTCCAAATCTCATTTTATAATGAGATTTTTATAGTTCCTCTTCTGCACCAGGATGTTTTACATATCTGAAGGAGAAGTCATAAGTAGTGAAAAATTATGGTCTACTTTCAGGTGAATGTGAGATCTTCTTCCAGCCTAAGAAGAGAGTTTGTCTGTTATTTTCCACAGTATGCAAAAATTGAGACAATTACCTGGAAATCAAGCTTTACAACACAGCTGTGAGCCAGCTAAAACTCAATAAGGGTTATTTCCTATGAAAGGAAAGAGATTGTGAGTTTGCCATTGCCCTTCTCCTGTCTAAGTAGTTTTCCAGTCAAGCAGAAGGTGATGGAGAAGTCGTGAGCACTCCTAGCTCCACTGGTAGCTAAGAGGTCCTAGTGTGTCCAGGTGAGACTGATTTGAAAAGGGACATGTGCAGCAATAATTTAGCAGCAGGAACTCTGGGATCCAGAAGTGCAGTGGTGAATGGGACTTAGTGACCTCATCTGTAGCTGATGTTCCGACCTGAAATCTGTCTTGAGTGTAATCCTCTATCAGATCCTGGAAGACAGTTAAAGATCTTCAGCAGGGACATCAGAAGTTAGAGAGTAGATTTAGCTGTGCTCTGAGTTGTGGACATGTGTGGTATACTACATTATCCTGGAGTTATCCTGACCTCAAATGAGATAAAAATTAAGAGTATTTGCAGTGAAAAGCAGTGACAAGTATTCCTGCTACTGGTTTGTCTTTCCTATTGGGAAAAACAGTATGCTAAATATTATTAACAGTTTGCTGTAGCTGTGTGATAGCTGTTTATTAAAACCCACTGAAGTAACTAGGAAGCATAAACATTACAGAATCACAGAACATTAGGGATTGGAAGGGACCTCAAAAGATCATCTAGCCCAATGTCCCTGCCAGAGCAGGATCATCTAGATCAAGTCACACAGTAACGTATCCAGGTGGGTTTTAAAAGTCTCCAGAGAAGGAGATTACATTTGCCAGTAAACTATTGCTACAGAAAAATCACACATCATCACAGTCACTGTCTTCACAAGGGAGGTTCCAGAGAGTCTTACACTGGGCCAATCAACAATTTATGGGTTTTCTGTTTAAAAATATCAGCGCCTCATGATAGCCAAGCATAACTTTGGACAAGAATCTAAAAATGAAGGAAGAAATTATACTTCTGAATATAAGAGCCTTACTGAAACAAAAGGTTTCCTTAATCTGAGAGCAATAACTATGCAGAGAATAAACACAGCAAAAAGCAGCATGCTTACTGGTGGAATCTCACTTATTCAGAAGCTACTCAAATCAGAAATCTCTTAATGAAGTATAACTGTATAGTTCAGATTTATGAGAGAAGTAGTGCAGAGACCTCATTAAAGGAGAGATCAGAGCTGGAGGGTGCAAGTTAGGAAACCAACACAGATAAAACAGGAATAAAAAAGAAACAGACCACATTTGATTTCTGAAAACTTTTGAAAAAGCAGTAGTTGAGAAAAACAAAGAAATCAAAACAAATCTTGTTTTCTGACATTCCACTGCCAAGACTAGAAAAATGCAGACAGAAAAAAGCAAAGCAATATCTGAGGATGATGTGAACACACTAACTGGCAGGCTGGAGAGTGAGTAACTGAAGGGACTTAAAAGATGAACAACATTCTGTCTTTTCTGTCAGTTTTTATTAATTGCATGTTAATCACTCATACTCTGGGATAGAATTAAAACACCTACCCACTCCTAAATCATAATGATCATAATTTCTGGTGCTTATTGTGGTGGGAATATTATTTAAATGGAAAAACATGAAAAGAATTCAATCAATTTTCTCTTTCACAGTACATTTCAGTGCCATCATGATTCATCTAGTAGAAAAAGTCCTATAGATGAATCTTGTGTTGCATTTCAAAATTCAGGTAGTCAGTCTAAAGGGGCAATGGGTGTAAGCTGGAACACAGGAGGTTCCACATAAATATGAGAAGGAACTTCTTCACAGTGAGGGTGACAGAGCACTGGAACAGGGTGCCATGCTTTCCTCTTTCCTCCCAGTTCCAATTTTGTTAATTGGTAATAAACACTGCAGAGCAGGGGGTGTCTGTGTGCACACATGTGCTTGTGAGAGGGTTTGGAAAGGGCATCTGATTCAAGGTTAAGCTGAGATAAAGCAATAACTTGCTTTAGATTTATCTGTGTCTCATCTCAACTGTGCGATACGACCCTCTCTTCTTGCTGGGCTGCATTATCTGATTTTGATAATGGTTATCAGCTGACAGACTTCTTGTTGTGCTTTATTCTTGCTACTGTGGTTTCTAAAGGTGGCTGCAGTGAACTATGGACAAATACTTAGCAAACGTAAGGAAATCTGGAAGCAGTTTGACTGGACAATTTCATCTGAAACTATCTGACAACACAAGAGTCAGTCGGCTAAACCTACATTTAGTAATAAAATCAGTACAATCATTCTCAGTAAAATTAGGTTTCATTAATTTCCAGTTCATTATTAATGCTGTCTTTCTATTTTTATGTTAACCTAGAGTATTTTAAATAGACTATGCTGTTTGAAGTGGCCTGCGAAACACTTTCAGATGAAACCAATTGAAGAAACAACAGAAGCACAAGTCAAGGTAGCAGAAGAAAAGGCTTTAGGGGGTTTATTTAAAAGCAGGATATGGCTCGAAAGTGCAGACAAGGTTTTGAGTCCTAGAACTGGTAAGCAGTGATGTTATCCAAACAGAGAGATTAAAGTTCAGCGGCTTTCAATGGTTTGGCTCACTTCAGTGCTAAACAATTATGGTGATTCCAGAATACTTCTGACTTCCTGCATCACAGAAACAGCCAACAGTACTCTACCATTAAAGAGAAATTAGAGCTTCAGGCTTCAGCTGGAATGAGTCCAGAGATGCTTACATCTGGTTTTATACTTCAGTGACCACTGAAGTATAAAAAGTCAGTGAGATTTTGATCCTGTTCTACTCTTGTGCCACAACTGTTAGAAGAAATCCTTGTCTTCTGTCTCCCAGCAACCATTCTAAAAGGCTGTCTCCTAAGCACATGTGTTTATTTATGACAACAGCTTGAAAGAGTTCACATCTTGGGTTCAGGACAAAGGACACTGCATTTACCAGCAGATACATTGCTCCTGCAGCATCCATACCTGACATGTTTTGTCTGAGCTTGTGATTTATTAAGCTTAAGGTTGTATCAGAGAACAATCATGAGTCCAGAAATATCCTAACTGTAAAATTCTTGCCTCTGCCTGATTTGATTTATGCCATATTATTGACTAAGCTAAAATCAAGGGATAGTTAGGTCTTCATTACAAATGTTAGCCAATATGCCAAATCTCCAAGTTTTGTTATTCCACTACCTTCTTTACAGGAAAAAACCACATTTCTTAAAACAAGACTATCTATCCTCTGCTTTGTTCTTTGCTCAGTATCTAAATATCCAAAGCCTAACTGCACACATTATAAAAACTACCATTTAAAATTAATTTATGTTTAAAATGACCTATAAAACCTTTCTTCCAAACCTCAGTTGAGGTATCAATTGCTTAAATATATTCAACACATTTAGCAGAATCCTATCACCTCTCCTGTTCTTATTTAATTAAGAATTACTTTTGCCAGACACAGGAGAATCACAGGAGCTTGCTCTTGAGTTATTCACAAAGCGGTAAAATAACTCACGCTGATACAGCTGCTGACAGTATAAGCAGGGTCAGTATTAGGACAAACTGGGCCAAAAAGAGCAGCTTTTGGTGTAATTTTAATCAGTCCTTGGGAACATGAAATGTCCTAGAGTTTCATATGACATGAAATTATCCCTTTCTCTTAGCTTATTTCTGTTCCAACTAATCCTCTAACTCTTTATTAAACATTATCTTTACCATCTGCTCTGGGTGAATGTTCAACACCTTGCAGGAGAACTCTGGGCTGATTGGTTTTTATGGGCAACACGATCTGAGTTTTAGGCACATGCTTAGGATTATGTCAAGGACAAAGGGGATGACTAATCCATTAGCTATAATAAGCAAGAACCCATAGCTACAACATGTGTTACGTTTCAAAAGCAAAAGATAAATCAGAAATACGCAGATCGGATAATAAAATACCCACAATCCAGGACCCTCTCTGTATTAGGCCATCATTTCTGTACACACACACACACACACACACTCCAGTACAAAGCACGCCTGGTAGTGACCTTTCAGTTTTGATGAATCGGACTTTTTGGCACTGAAATGGCATTTCCAAGCCTACAACATGCAAAGAAATAGCTGCGCTGAATCGGATGTTTCCTCTAACACAGAAAAGACGGTAGCAAAGTATCAGCCCCGTGCACAGGTCTTTCAACCACTTCTGTATGGTCAATGATAGACAATTACTCTATTGTCATACTTCTTGCAAGCCTCTAAAATATTTCACGTAATTACTCACCTCTTTCACCTTTACACATCTCTTGCAATCACTCGTCTTCCTTTGGCTGAGTTTTCACATTAAAGTATTTATCCTTTCATCCATTATAAAGGTTTATGATTCCATAATGAACAACAGTTATAGCCTCTAATCACACTGTGTATATTAACAGCAGAAAGTATCTTGACAACATGTCTTCACTAATCTGCTTGCAGAAGGCTTGCACCAGCCATCCTCACAGTATGCTTTATGCTTTAATGACAAGACCACTCTTCTAAACAGTTTCAGAATTTTACAGTGAGCAGTGCACTTCACTGCTCTATCATTCTACATATGAAGGGAAGGGTCAAGGGTTCCCACTGGTATAAACCATCTCGTCTGTTGATTTCAGTAGAGTCATGTTAAGTTTGATCTACACACTCTCAGAATCAGTGACACGGTAAGGACTGAGAAAGGTAAACACTACTAGCTGGTGGACAAGCTGTTACAGACTGTGAAGCCTGTCCAGCTGAGAGCTTTGACCGGTAACAGAATTCAAACTTCAGTACCGGTTTAGAAACACAATCTATTAATAAAAAGAAAACAGAAAAACAGAGCTGAAAGAGCATAAACAGTATTATATTCAATGACAAACAATTCCCTTGTGTCTTCCTCTCTAAGTCCTCTAGCCACAGATGGCATGCATTGATGGTGATAGGTAGGCAAGGAAAGATCCAGATACCAGATGTACACTTCTTTCCTTTCTCCCTTTTCTTCTGCAGGAGTAGTCCACCCAGGAATGACCCAAAAGTTGACAATCCACCTCAAACACAAGCACAGAAGCCCAGATGAGGGTGAAGAGAGAAGTGCAGGGTTATGGTATAAGGGGTCCTCCTACAGCCATTTCTAGCTGAGATTCCAGCCTCTAATCAAGAGCACACTTTTGCTTGCCAGAACCATTGCAAATAAGAATAAAGGATTGTATAAACTTGAGGCAGGTAGCACTGTTATTCAGTTAAGTCTGTTATATCTGTGACTCCCTCTATTTCACAGGAATAAGTATGTACCAGTGGCATAAATGTGACATATTCTGAGCATTGTCTACATTTCTGAGTTAGCCATAACACAGGATTAAGCGTGTCACAGAATTTCTCTTGTCTGCTTAACATACACAAATAGTCCTTCTTAGACTAATTAGTCTTTGTGGATGTTCCAAATCAGAATACAAACACCATTACTAAAAGGAAGAAGTCCTTTGAAGAAATGTATACAAAATATTGAGAGTAAAGCCCATTTCAGATAGTCTACTTTTATTCCTGAGTAGACAGAGATATGGCTTCCAAGTCTGGTCAGAGGTCTAGGCCACTCACTAGAACCATTCCTTACAGCTCCCACCATAACCATGAACTTCAAAGATTCTTTGAAATCACACAATGGAGTTACTCCCATTAAACATCTTACTTTAAGGCGCGCTATTGAAGAGTACCAATTTTCAACCCAAAGAGGACTTTTAAAACAAAAGAGAAGTTTAGTATAAATTCTTATCTAGTAATTTTCTCTCCATCCCCTCCCCAGTCTTGAGTATGTGCATAAATACATGCATGATTTACCTTGGTAGGACAGTGAGAGATGTAGAAGAATCCTCTCCAAAATAAAAGTCCTGTGAGCAAAAAGGGAGAAAAGAGAATTAGTCATGGAGTACATTCAAGGGAAATAAAGGTTTTATACATATCTTAATGGTTAGCATCAGTAATACACAAAATGGATTTGGTTTAAGTTACCAGCTTTTATCCAGATTATCCAGACAATCAGCATCTGGTTTAAGTCCTCTATGTAACCATCTGTAGTGATGCCACAGGAAGGATTAGCCTTATCTGACATTTGCAACAAATATATAGATGGAAGAAGGGAAAGGAGTGTGAAAGGGAGTACGATTGTTAAAACAAAAAATCAGGTGGAAACCCATCTTTATTTGCTGATTCTGATAATAAATGTCTTTGTAACAAATGGGTTGGATTTTTTAAGCATTGACATATGTATTAACCACAAACACTGATATTTTACAGAAAAGCAGGGAAATAGTGGAAAAATAATTGGCTGTATTTTTGTATTTGACCTTTTAAACATAGCTAGAACATTAAATAAAAATATAGCCTAATTATCCCTCCATGTTCGGTTATGACAGATGGGCGTGATCACAAAAGCATCAAAGGCAAGTTTATCCTAATCCTGTGAAGTGGCTGAGTGCCTCCTGAAAGATCCTGAGTGTCCTCTAATCCTACTGAGAGTGCATCAGGAGGCAGTAGGAGTATTTAGCAAGGGTAATAGTGGGTTTTGCTGTCCATAGGAGGAATAATACATATCAAAAAGAAATGATAGGTTCGGAAATAACGTGATTTATCTAAATACAGAGATCAGAAAGTGGGAAGATGTGAGTTTATTTTCCACTCTCTGTGAACTTCTCTTGTATGTGTGTTCTTCGGGAGAGTGCACACGGCTCTAATTCAGAAATCGGGCTTCTCTTCCAGGTTCTGTTATTTGCCCAACACTGCACAGTGCCCCTAGCCAGTATCTTTACCTCTTGGAACCTGTGTGAAACTGAAATTAGTTCTTTTCAATAGATCATGAAGTTGTGTAAAAGTGACAAGACATAAGAAACTATTTAATATCTTTGTGCATGAGAATGCATGATGAAAAAGCTGATTTTTGAAGCAGAAAGGGAAACTCAAATTAAGTCCTCTTGGGGTGCAATCAAATATGTAGGGTACAGCAAATGAGAATAAAGGATTGTATACACTTGAGGCAGGGAGCACTACATCTGAAAGAACACTTGAACTGGACTGACTGTCAATTGGGTCAAGTTCACCATGAAAAACGGCCAGGTGAAAGACCTTGTCCCCATTTAGCTTTCCCAGGTCTTTAAAACACAGTAAAACTGAGGATAATATGACAGTAAAGACAAATAGAAGTTTTATTCATGAAGACCAAAAGAACAATAAACAGTTTTAAAAAAGGTCACAACTACTACAGAGCGGCTCCAGCCCCTCCCTCATGGCAGACATGAGGACCACTCTGTGCAATAAACCTAACAAAAAACTACTCTGCACCTTCCTGCAGTAAAGTAAACAAATGGAAAGGCTTTTCCCCCACACACAAGCCCATTGTTTTGAATGGTGGTAGTTTTAAAGGGGAAAGGAAGAAGAGAAATAGGAGAAAAGAAGAGGGGAAAGAGAAGAGTGGGAGGGAAGGGAAAGGGAAGGGAAGGGGAAGAAGAAATTAACTTCAGGCAAAAAAGAGGCAGTTTAGCTCTCTAAAATGCCATCAATAGTGTCATGAGACAGATATCCATAGGTTCTCAGATGGGTGATGTGATGTCAGGGATTAACCCATGACAGAGCTAAATGAAGATTGTGCAGGGTATCTGGAGGCAATATGAGAACCTAGCAAATACTGCTGCTGTGGAGTGTAGCTGCTCAACAAGGCATAGTATGACAAAGCCAACCACTCTGCCCCAGTTTTTAAAAAGTCTGCTAAGTCACTTAGCGAGAGGACTTGTGCAAAGTTACAGATGTTACCTGCTATAGCTTAAGAACTAATCTTCACCCAGTTCTATCTCATCTCAATGAAACTCTAGGATGATTCCAACTGGTCATCTAAGACATCTGTATCTCATTTCTCTGTGCAGTGGACACAATTAGTAGCTGATATTAAAAAAAAGACTTCTTCGTTTGTATATGAAATGCCACACATCCAGGAGATTGTCTGACGTGGGTTTTTTTATTCCAAATATCCAGATATTGCTGTTACCAGGCAGAATGTCACCAATGACTACATTTTATAAATTGGTGTGAGATGTTTTTATAGCACGTGGTGTATTGGCACCATTGCCCAATACTGCATGCAATTACTTTGTTGTGCTGTTGTTGCTGAGGGCCAAGCTCTAACAAATTAAATTTAGAAAAGGGAAATAGGCTTATATGCAAATGGAATTAAATGCTGACACAAGGATAAAACAGCTCTGGATTTAAACAGGGCTATCCCCCTGACTTTTTAACCAATCATTAGATTTAAATTGAACAGACAGATTTATCCTTGATTCAGCTCCACTGCAATCAATGCAACTGCAGCAGGGATGAATCTAGAGCAATATGGTCTTGACAGTTTTTATGCAATGGCTATCCATAATGAACTAGATGAAACAGATTAGGGGTTTTGTTTATAATTTCTGAAATTATTTCCCCATCTCCAAATCCCTACATCAAGAAAATTAGTGCATAAAAATGGATAAAGTAGGCAGCTGCATGCCAAATACCAACTGCTGACCACAGGCTCTGTATCCACAAATGCTATGCCAACTGCTTATTTATCTAACTTACCTGTGATCCAAAACGAACTCTCTAATGTTGTTAAGTCCAGCTGGATAATCATCCTCAATAACACTTGCACTGTGTAAAAACAATGAAGTATATTTAGTAATATATTAGTAATATTAGTATCAAACATACATAACTGCTGCGTTTATAACGCTACGCTCTTCGGTGACGTATATAAGACCTAGGAAAAATAGTGACTGTTGTTCTGATCACTGCATTAGATGAGATGCATATTGCAATAAACCAGTTCCTGGCTGCACCCTGTGTCTTTATTACGAGTGCTTTTACACCAACACTTGGCATGAGTAGGAACTTCTTCACAGTGAGGGTGACAGAGCACTGGAATGGGCTGCCCAGCGGGGTTGTGGAGTCTCCTTCCCTGAAGACATTCAAAACCCACTTGTATATGTTCCTGTGCAACTTGGTCTAGGTGATCCTGCTCTGGCAGGAGGACTGGACTAGATGATCTTTCAAGGTCCCTTTCAATTCCTAATGTCCTATGATTACACTTAAATTGATGGGATTACTAAACTTTGTTTACATTTGCTGTTCCATAGTAAATCACCAGAGACATAGCAAAACAGTGCTTGCCAGCACTAATACACTAAACAAAGATGCTAGAATCAGGTCTGAAGCACACACAAACTTTTTTCCTCTCCTCAAATCTATTTCCTTCTTCTTCACCCATCAAAAAGAATGTATAGAAATTTGCTACCAACCTATTTGAAAGTATAACCAGAATTACTTTGGCAACGTGCAGTCCTATCAGAATATGAACAACCAATGCAATTACTGTGGTATCATGTGATGAGAAGCTAGTCCCAAAAAAGAGGTTCCACTAAGTTATGAAGACATAAGCCAATAAAAGGTGAGGAACCCACTGCTTTTGTAAAATACATGCAGTTTTAAAGAGAAAGAGAAAATACTGTCTTTGCAAGCACATAACTCTGTAACTTACAAGCAAATTAAGATTTTACAGTTCAGCTACTAGTACTTCCCAGAACATGAAGCGTGAAAGCCTAAGTATTCTTTCTTACAAGCAGTAAAGGTTTCAGTTTTTAACACAACCATATTTGTTACCACCTTCCCATCACAGATAGATATCACTGATTTCAAAACACAGGAAACAATCCATCAAAATAAAACATTTTACAGGTGTTACAAACAGTATTACAATCCTCCTAAACTTTCACTACGGAAACTACAGTCATTTCCAACTAATACAACTTTATGCTTCACTTCCAGAGTTTTAAACATTTTGTTCAGTAATTCAGTATAATCTGGAAGCAGCACACTCTACAGTGTTCCTTCTGGTATGAAGAAAACAGAGTTAGAGACGGTAACTAAGACTAGCATCAAGGGTCTGTAAGCAAAACTATGATAAAGGATGACTGTTACTTAGGAAGTCAAATCTTCCCTAAACCACTTCTTTGAATATTACTAATATTAGTAAGAAAGTTCTCAACTCGAGCATTATGAGAATTTTTTTTCTAACATTTGAACAGATGAAAAACAAAATAGAGCATTTTAAAGAGCTCATTAATATTCATAAATATGGGACAGGTGGGTGACATTTTCACCTTAAAATGAACCACTGGCCGGCACTGAGCTGTGAAACAGGCAAATCAGTGTTGTGTCAGACTTAGGAAATCTGAAGGAATCACCACTTGTCTCTCTCTCAGTATCCTTCATTCCTAGTCTCAATTCTGGTGAGCTATGGGGGGTATGCACCAGTTCTCACAGTGGCACATCTATGCCAAAATCAGTGCAAGCACTGCAACAGCCACTGCACATGCCAATGTGATGCTTATCTCCTGTGCTGAAGAGAACTGCACCTTTCAGGAACTGTACCAAGATCTGGGTAAAAAATAATACAGCTAGGGAGAACATATTTCAGTACGAGTGAGCCAATTATAATTTTGGCTTCTAAAATTTCCTAACAGCCAAATTATAAAGCCCAGCTGGCATGTCCTTCTACCTGCCTGAAGGAAATAATCCCAATTTGGAATATAAACAAAAATCATGTTTCCATATTTCAGGGGTTTTATAAGTTACTGCCAGGACATTAGCCTATGGAAAAGCCTCAGATAACTTTCCGAGTGATGGAGTGCCAGGAAGAAAAAGTTTCAGTGTATACACGTTTCACTGGTTTAAAAAGCACACAGAAGGGCCTGGCTGGAAGTGTGGGGAAGAGAACCATCAGTCAAGCAAGGACTTAGCAAATCATATAGCCCTGTGCAATTAAGAGACCATTGTTAATATTCAGATTGTCATCAAACCATTGGAGAATTTGAGACAATTTGAAAGCCAAGTACAATAGAATGAAGAGGGAATTGGGCAATCAGCTGAAACGAGATCCTGCCCACAGAAACAAAACGTTGCAGGAAACCAACCCTGAAATATACTGCATAGCTCTGAACACTGTTTTGCCAAGTATGTGTTACATGTTTCAGTCAACTATACACTAAAAACACAGATGTACAGTGAAGCAGCTGCATGGTTTTCACTCACTATACCTGTAGCACTAAATAAATAAATATCCCTCATAAAAATACTATAGTGTTACTTGGCCTGGAACAGCATTTTGAGTACACACCTGCAAAAGTAGACAAATTTTTCTACATCTCATAACCAAAACACTGCACCAAAAATAGCAGTTTGTAATGATCAAAACAGCATTCAGACATCTATTTTTAAGTGATGTTTCTTTACAGATATGATTATGATTTTGATTACTTGTGCATCCGTGTAAATTACATGGAAAACATTCTGGGTTTTATTGAAAGAATAAGAGATTGATCCTACAAACAAGTCTCATAAAATAATCAACAACATAGTTGTTAGCAGGACCTAAATAACGTAAAGCCTGAAGATGTGAACTTGATTAGTAATCTGGCAAACCAAGTGTAGGAAACCACATTTACTATTCAACTGATAGTCATTTTGTGGGTCCATAGCAGCTGAAGCGTTGCGAAGATTAACACTGGTTCAGGTTCTGGATACAGGTACATATAGGGTAAGTATACGCACAAATAGGCTATGCCTCCTGCCTTCTGCAATGCATGGTGATTTGAATGCTATTTTCTTCACCACACTCATCCACTGTATGTTTGTACAGTCAATGCTTCCCCAAGTGATCCGGTCTGACACCAATCTGTACATGAAAAAGGCTCTGCTGCCTAAGCACCAAAGAAACTGTTAGCGTAGATTTACTGCTAAGTGAACAAGAGGGACTACTAGCACTGCGTAGTAGTGTAAATAGCCACCTGCACCCAGAGAGAAAAAATACCAAGCCACAGAGTTGGGGCTAGTAACAAGGATGCAGGAGCACAGAATACTCAAAAAGCCACCACTATCACATGGTAGGAAGGAATGGACTTGGCTTGCATAGGGATGACAGTATGACAAAAGCAACCACACCTAGCACAACAGAGGCCTTAACTCAAGATCGACTCCTGAGGGAGGATGCGGTTCTGCAGGTCTGGAGCCACAGGAATTGCCAGGGTCCTCTCCCTGGGGCTGGGGCACGTAAAGGCAGTGTTCTTGCCTGCAGCAGTGTGTTAGCCATGCACGTGGTGATGAAGACAGCCAACATCATCCTTGTCTGTATTAACAGCATAATCAGAACCATGAGGGAATGCAATAGAGACTCATTATTTGTTAGACCACACCTATAATATTGTATTTGGGTTCTACTGCTAGAAAGACATGTTGACCCACCAAAAATAAATGAACAAAAAAAGAATACATACATATATATATATAAAATAGACGTAATACATACATATATATAAAAATATCTATATATATACATGCATTAGAATTCCACAGAGGGAAACTAACTGTAAAGAAATCACCATAAGCATTTATTGACTCATAAGTAGCTGTAGGCAGGAGAAACACGTAAGTGATATATTTGATCTATATTTTCATATTCTTTTCTAGGTGAGGTCTTTATTGGGGTTTTTTTGCTACTGTTAGAAATAGGATACTTGGCTAGACAGACTTTTAACATGATTCAGCATTTCTACTGTTTCCATGACATGCTTACTATCTGAAATATCCACGTAGTAGAATTGAAAACAATCCAAATAATTTAGAGGGGTTTGCATCAGCTCCTGTTTTCTATAAGAAAATACGATATTCAGGAGACTGGAAGACAAGATGAGAATCAGTCTCTAGTCATGGTCCACAAAAAGTCTGAGAACCACTAAGCACTCAAAATTGTGTGCAAAACATGAATAAAATATTGATTTCATTTAAAATGTTAAGGACTACTTAATTCAACAACATTTTCTATGTTTGCATATTTATTTCCAAATTTGCATATCTGTTTGCATATATCTTGTAAAGTTGAACGTTAATTATACTTTAAAATCATGTATAAATTGTAACCAAGAATGTTGTATGAATTTTAGAAATAAGAGACACACTCAAGTACCATTAATTATAAACTGCCATTTAAAGCACACTGAAGCAGACCTCATATTGAAACAATATCGAGCCCTTGACAAAGAAAAAAGGCCGCAAGAGTTATTAAATGGTCTAGCTGATTAAATGGCATCTCTTACAAGCATTCTTTCTCCCTCCAGAGTAAAGCTTACTTTTATTTAGAGGACACACGCTGAGGGTGACAGAGCCCTGGAATGGGCTGCCCAGTAGGGTTGTGGAGTCTTCCTCTCTGCAGATGTTTAAAACCTGCAGGGGGATTGGACTAGATGATCTTTCAAGGTCCCTTCCAATCCCTAATGTTCTGTGATTCTGTGAGACACGTGATATTTTGCTGGCCAAGATAAGTACTGCAATATACTGCAAGGATGACATGTGAGTTTATAGCTTCTGTTTAGGGCAGTTATCTTTTTTTAGGTTTTCTTTTATAGAAATGACAGTAACATATAGACAGCAGACAAAATTTCATGGGTTATGCTAAAGGTAACTCACATGAGGTGAGTTGCAGTGATTTTATCACATGCTAATCAGATTTGTGAAATTATTTAGAGTCACTTAAAAAGCATTTACACAAGGTCAAATCTCAAGTAGCTTCCAAAAACCTAGACTTGCTAAATATACAAGATATGATCATCTGACTATCACCTAAAGTGGCAATTAGACGTGGTAAAGTTTCTAATCTGTAAATCCAAGGTCAGGTATCCCAGTCATCAGAACTCAGTCATCCCAGAGTTCAAAGTGTTGGATCCTTTCTAAGCGTGTGTAACCTGGACAATAAAGAACGTAACAAATACAGGTCTATAAGAATAAGATAAGGATAGGATAGACAGGCACTGCAGTAAGATTAGTTCAATACTGATACTTGCCCTCAGAAACTTCAATACTGATAATTCTCTGTCTGGCATGTCATAGGCTTAGCTGATTCTGTGTTGAGGGAGAGAGTCTGGTTTCAAGAATGCTATGTTATCCCTTCACTCCACACTGTAAGAGATTTCTTCTGCTACCACCTCCTCCCTCACAGATAAAGAACCCAGGAAAATACATATTGCAGCAGGTGACTCACAATATTAGTAAATGCCCTGTGTTAAATTTTATATATGAGAATTTCCATAGTCTCAAGGGTGTCACTTTAAGAAACAAAATACACTGAACTTACTTCCAGTGTGCTATGAGAAACAAAGCTGAACAGCACATCAGCAGTTACGGTGTTACAGATGGACTTCTGCTTCCTCCCGGGAGTTGTTCTCTTTAGAAACAAAGCGGTTTATTCTTATTTTCCATTTTGCTGATAGCACAGTTCCTGCATAGTTTGTACTATGATAGGAACCACTGCGCACCTTTCCCTCTCCCTCCCGGCCCCGAATGCTCACACATTTCCTCTTCTCCAGAACAAAAGCCTCCTCCAATTACTTGGAATTTCACAAAAGCATAGTCCCTATTCTTATATACTGATGAAAATTATGAAGCAGTTAGATGCAAAACGTACTATCAATAAGGAAAGTATTATTGTTATACAGGAGCTACATCACTTATTTTGTATAAATGCAAAGATTGAGATTAACATCTTAAAACAGTCACAGCAGAAAAGCTTCAGATAAAGATGGGCACCCATGTTCAGTTTTGGTTGCACTACTTGGGGTGATCTGATTGCACTACCTTATTTGATTTCAGATGATTACTTATGCAAGGATCCAGAATCAAAACTTACTATAAATTACCATTACCTTCACATATTCTCAGTTACTGCCTTATGAAACTACCATCTGGGATTTAGTTCACTGTCTGCAGTGAACAAATAGAAAATCAAGACAGGGCAGGTTACTACAGCTATCAGACTCATGGAAAACACACACTATAACCTTTAGAAAAACAAGTTTCCAATAAACACAAGAAGCGGGTTCCAGTCTGTGATCAAGAGTTCTCTTATCTCAACCCTGGTTCACAGGCTAACAAGACTACTTTGAGAAAACTGTCTTTAAGTGCCTCCCCTTGATCCCTTCCAGAATTTTGCAGGCTGTATGGCTCATTACATGTGTCTCAGAATACTGATCGGTCCCTGACATAAACTGTCTCCTTGCTGACTGAGTGCAGGAACCCCTTGCATCAAATGAAAGGGCCAGAAGCACAGGACATTCAAAGGACAAGGCAGTGGCAAAGCTCAATGACTCTACAGGGAGCAACTGTTATACTTTCTTAATGCTAATATTTATTTGATTCAGGAAGTCTAGAAGATGTACTTCCTGAAAGAATGTGCTTTGCTGTTGAGAGAGGGGTAATATAAATAATATAAACTGTATATAAGACTACTGTTATAATTTCAAAATTTATATATATATATATGGCCAAGCTCCCAAAGTGAGCATTTTAATGCTTTTTAAGTCGTGCACTGACAGTTTAAACCTCCCCTGTTGAAGCTTGAAGCTCTTCCTTCTGGTTCTGTCACTAATTACCTGTGAGAAGAGACCACCACCACCATCTCTACAATGTCCTTTCAGATAGTTGTAGAGAGCAACGAGGTTTCCCCTCAGCCTCCTCCTCCTCAAAATAAACAGCCCCAACTCTCTCAATCTCTCCTCACAACATTTATTCTCCAGGTCCTTCACCAGCTTCACTGCCCTCCTCTGCACCCACTCCATTACCTCAATGTCTCCCTTGTACTGAGGTGCCCCAAAACTGGACACAGTACTCTAGGTGCTCTTCTTCCCAGCAGCAACCTTATTGGGCAAAGTACTGCCATGACCCCTTTTCTAAAGTAAAACAAACAAACAAAACCCAACCAAAAAATCAACCCCCAAACCAACAAACCAACTTCTTTTTATTGGTTATGCCAAGAATAAGGTTTCAAGTGGCATTGTGAAGCTTAATCAGTGTTCACTGCAAGCCTAGTTCAACTTCTGGCGAATTCAACAGAAGGATTTCCCTTTTACTTTAACAGAGCTGTAGTGGGGCTCTCAGTGCAAAGTCTACAGAGGACACCCCTGTAAAAGTACTTGAGCTGAAAAAAATGGTATGGCTCATAGAAGTAATAAAAATGTGCAAGTAGAAAGGAAGGTGTTCAGGATACAGCCATTTATAGCTTTCTTGGCACAAAAAAGGGTAAGTCTGCTGTGACAAGAAAAAACACTAAAAATGCTGTTTACGAGGGTGATAGAAGGAAAAAGGTACTTTCTGTTAACCTATCCAAAATCTAAACAAAAGCAAAGTTTCTTTTTTCTAGTTCCTTCTCAGTGTCGTGGACCTTCCTACACCACCGTGGGAAGGAAATCCACATTTAAAATTTGATTCATTAATGCTGCTTAAAGCACCATTAACTCATCTTTCATGCCCTATAAGCTGAGTCAGAAAGGGTCACAGAGCACTAGTACTGGCCAGCAGCCACTGACAGCACGAACTGGAGTGGGTTCCTGAGACAAATTTTAGTGTTCTGTATTTCCACCTCTATTACACCCAAGATCTCCTGCAGAGTTTGCACGCAAAGCCTACAGACACAAAAGGCTGTGCACCTCTTGCTGTATTTTTATGTTGTTGGCTGGCCGTTATTTCTTCACTGAATGCTTTCATAAAATAACCAAATCAAAAGAAAAGCTGCATAAAACTGTATAAAAACCTAAGTGCCTAAACTTATTTGGCTCATATCCAGACATGGCTTTGCAGACTGATCATTTAAGTCAATTCTGGTTTTCCTTGCAAGCTGAGAAAAACAAATACTGGAATTAACAATACTATCTCATCCAAATTCCTTTGTTAGGAGAAACATAATCTTCTTTGCTAGAGTTTCCTGTACTTTTACATTCTTCCCAATGCATGACTGGATTTGGTTCTAAAGCATTCTGCAGCAAGATCTGGCAAATTTGTACAGACATTATGAAATGAAACCAATTTACATATGGTTTCCAACAAAATAATCAGAACTTATATATAAGGCTGTATGGGTTAAAAATTTTAAACAAAAGCAGGGAATATCACCAATACATCATTCTCTCTTGCACAACCATAAAGGCCCTCACGTAAAAGCTCCGACCCACGAATGCACAACACACACAAAAAAAAACACACCGCTCTTGGAAAAGTGGACTTGATGTAACGTGATAGAAAAACCTTACTAGATCAGACTTGAAAATAGAATTAAAATTAGTTCCCTCCTCTGAACATTTCCTAAAATGCACTGTAGTATCTGTACAAAGACGATCGCATCAATGAGAAATCTTCAGAGACATTTCGTTTGGTTTTTCAGAGATGAGAAAGCAGAAAAGTGACTGGACAAAGCAATTCCAGATACTTACAGCACATTAATCAAATCAAAATGAAATCCTTTTAGAAGACATTGCCTAAATAAATAGGTAATATTTTCTTTCCTATTATAACTGATCCTACTCTGACACATATAAGAATTAAAAAAAAAACCCCACCAGACAACAGTAGTATTTCTTTATTGAAGAATATGCTTGCAAACGTAAAATCATGGCTACAGAACTTCAAATAAGGATTATTTTCTAAATTCCATCTGACCTTGGATTTGACAAAACAGTATAGGGATCAACATTATGAAAGGACTTCCATTACATGAAGTTATCTAAGTATTGTTCAGATTGGTTTCCAGGATGAAATAATAGCTGAAGTTTGTATTTACTTCATGTGCAATCACTTTCACCTTGCTATTTGCACAGCAGATGTCTTCTTTACAAGGCTACAGAAGCTACTGACTATAAATCTTGATAAGATAAGCTGTTCATTCCTTGCTTGTCAAAGCACTCGAAAAAGTCACATAAAAGAAAACAATTACTGAATGGAGGAAAATAGGAAATACTGATCTTAGAGCTGTTACGGGGACTTCCACAGGACTTGAAACCAAATAAAATCTGCAGAATTAGAAGGGTTGTAAGAAAGTCACTCTACAGAATTCAACTTGTGAAATTTAATTCGTATGAATGCCAAATCTGCAGTTACAATTTATTCTAGTTGGCACTATTTCTGAAGTCTCAATAGTTAAAAAGAAGATGAAATGAGCAGAGTAATTCAGCCACCTCCCTGATTCTTTACCCACTCAATCATCACTGACATAATGTGTGGCTAAAGCAGAAGTGAAAACACTTGTATTCCCCATCCTGTGTTGGAAGAGAGTGGCCAAGTATGCCAACTCAATAGTTTGAATTAACAGAATCTTCCACTGAGTGCTTTCTACTATCTCTGGAAATAGTTTTGGAAGGCAGGTTCCATCCATCTTTCTGATTTAGGAAGTTGATTAAGGAAGTTTGTTCCACATATGACACCAAACATGACACCAAATCAACAGAAGAAGAATGACTGAGGGGTCATACCTCCTGTCGAGAACATAAAGGTATGAAAAATGCACAGCAGATGGCGTTTGGGGCATGTGTGTCTTCACAATAATGGTAAAAAAAACCCCACTAGATTTGGACTGTGCTGCAGAGATGGGAGATTGTCCCTTTATTTGAAGAGTTATTCATGTGCTCAGGGAAAAGATCCCCAAAAGTTTGACACACTTGAATTTAAATTAATTGCCTTCAGCGATGGCATGATAATAAGGTATGCCTTATCTTCTTAATCTCTGTCCACAGTGTGAAACAGAAAAGCACCACTCTTGGAATTTCAGCCATCATGTACAAATGAGCTTCTGCAATGCTAGTGAGCTGGTCCTAAACTTTTTGAAGTTGATAAGTAGTTAGGCTATTTTCTAGAGTAAAATTCATTTCTGTGGGATAGCAATTCACCCATGCTATCAAAAGATCTGTTTTTCATGGGATTCCATACTTTGGTTTACAATATTCTACAGCCTTTAGACATTTGGGATTTCACACCAAACAGAAAAGTTATCTGCAACTCTACCTTAAAAGAGTATCTTTTAAATGTATAAAATAACCACATAATAGTCCAATCACATAAGAACACCACATGACAGTACCACGTTTAAAGGACATGGCTCAAAAAACATCAGAATTACTGCGCTGTTCAGATAATCTGTGCATGCTCAGTCCAATAAACTGGACTCACCAATTCATACAGAAGATTCTGCACTGGCAAGACCAGCATGCAGAAAGTCTCTGGCTTTGACCTCCCTCTACAAAGTACTGCTAAATCTTGTGTGCCACATTGGGGTGCAGTAACTGAGAGGCCTCATCTGTGGGGAGGACTAGATGGAACAGGTGATCCTACACTGAATTATGTCCCATATATGTCATATTTGGTATAAAGCTGAGGGATCACAAGGGTCAAGCTCTCATCTTCAATGGCCAGTGACCAAGAAGGAGAATCTGCCCATTCGGCCTTTGATCCCAAACATGAGTCCAGTCTGCGAATTCCCCAGCACCTGCACCAGTGGTGATGGTGACGTAACTGACAGCACAGGAGTCAGATTCAGCATTGGTTTTGTACATACTTCATTTGATCATTATTTTCATTAAAGCAGTTTTAGTTTTATTTTCCCATCCATACATCTCTGCCCCTTACTCCCTTTCTCTTTCCCTTTGGCAAGGGAGACAGTTTAATAGAGACTACCTGCCTTTTGTCCAATGGTTGCCTCGGCCCTAGCCCATGACATCCAGAAAAGTGCAATAGGACCTCTGTGTTTCAGCAGCACATCCTTTTTGTTGTTAGAGCTTGGCTTCAATTACCATCGTCTCCTCCTCTCTAACACACACACATACTTGTTACAGCAGAAGCAGTGAATTATTTTCATGCATGTTGGTCAGTACCTACACTGTAATCCCCCCATGTTCTTTTCTACTCCAAATCAACTTACATATTATAACGCACTTCCTACTCAAAGGAAAGGAGCGGAAACTCAAAACAACCTAAAGCCTCCATTTCTACTTAGGGAAAATAGAAGGACAAAATTCAATTTAGAGACCAAAAAAAAAAGAGAGAAGCAATTGAAAAATATAAATGAGTCTTTAAACACTTAAATTTTTTCCTGCTATGCCTGGTTCATATCTCCAGCTGCCAGTCTGTCGAGTCTGACAGTAACTGCTGCGATAGATATCTGCTAAAGAAAATAGGATGCCACAAACAGCCTGTTTAATGAAACAGCAGGAAACTCACATTAGCAATAAACACAGAAAGTGTGAGAAGTCATGGCAAGAACCAAGTGAAGCGACACTTTTCTGCTCTGTACTGGAGCAAATCCTTTTTATTGGGTAGCTTTCTGAGGGAGCAGAGAAATTCAGGAATCTCTCCAAGTCCAGAATAAAGCTACAATCCCCAGCTACCTCCATAACTCATGAAACCATCCTATGGCAACTGTTCAGAAAAAAGGTCGACATGTCTATCGATCAGCAGATAGGTATTTTCCATATCTTGCCAGAAGATAAAAAGACCAACAGTCCTGCATACACCCATAACATTTTTAAAAAACGTTTTCTACTAGAAATCAAGGAGCACTATATGAGCAAGGACGAAGAATAAAGAAAAAGTGATCAAGAGAAAATACTTATTTACACTCACGTGGTTAACAAGGTTCTGGCAGGCACATACATTAAATAGTCTCTCCCTCAATGCACACTCTGAGACACAGTTTCCTGAATCTGCTGTTGTTTGGAACAAATGTGTCTAATCAGAAAAACAAGGCATCTTGGATGAAAAATGAATTATAAGAGTACAGAACAGGAAGTCAGCAAGTCCAGCACATGTGTTGCATTCTCAAGATTCTTTAATCTAGTATTTAAATTTTTGTTTTAAACTATTGTAAATATTCCTTTATTTTTGCTTTCCAGGTATTAGGGCACTGTAATCAAAAGCAGTTCGGCTACTTGGACAAGTAAGGCTCGCTCCCATTGAGGGGAAACATTAAAAGCCCACAACACTAACTGGGAGGAAAATCAAGGAGGTTTGTACCACGTGGAGTTCCCATGGAAGTGGACTTTCCATGGACGAAAAGAAGAATTCGGTCTTAAATTCTTAAAAGGAATAATGATTGCTAAAGGATAATAACCACTTAAAGATAAATTATCAGTTGTAGCGGTTTGCCACTAGATGGAGCAATTGAATATTAAAATTTCCATTTATAAAGAAAATCCTCTGGAAGTTTCAACTCTTCCACTAACACACCTTCCTGAGTACCAAATTTGCTTATTTTCAGTCTTTATTTTTAATGCAAGGACATGTAGAAATACGGTGTCCTTGCAGATTATGGAAGTAAGAACAAAGCTGTGTATTAATAATCAGATGTTTATATTTTACCAGTACTACAGCAGAGTTTTAAAACAGTATGAGGTAAACTCTAATTTCTAAGCACTTCAGTTAAGCTATTAATTTCACTTATCCAGTAATCTACACCACATAGTCTTCAGAAACATTAAGAAATACTATGCAGTTCATCAATTAAGCTTTCTATTCACAACAGATTGCAGAAGAATGTTTTTGCTAGCAAAGATTATTCAAAACTAGAAGCCTTAAGTCTACCCTGAAACTTAGCCTATTACATATTTAGAAATCTTTAATATTTTAATATCAAAAATGAGGCGTAATCTGTTTCTGTACCAGCACATGAGAAAAAGAGACTTGATCTGATTAGCCTCAGTCCTAATTTACACCAGTTGTACCTAAGATCCCTGAACTATAGCATCTTCTGTCAGGGCAGGACCAAAAGCTGAACCTATATCTACCTAAATTTCCAATGTTAACTCAAGCAACATTTTGCAGTTGTTGCTATGCAAAATACTTTCTGGTAACATCCATCTATGATGTTCTGTGATCCTGCTCAAGCAGAATGACCTCTGGAAGTCCCTTCCAACCCCTAATGGTCTGTGTATCTATACATAGTAAGTGTGAGCTGTATGTTTAAAAAGCACACAACAAGAGTGTTGTTCATGAATGCAGCTCTGAGGCAGCAAAGGAAGTAAATCCTCAATGATTACATGTGTCTTACAATCCTTCTTAAACACTGGATTTGCTAGGAAAAGGGGATGCAATAAACAGAGTTAAGAACAGCCGACAAATGGCAACCCCCAACTGACCTCAGCTTTACCTTTCTCTTCTAAATGACTTCTGTTATATTACACCTATTAAATATTTGCACTTTTGAAGTACGAGTTGATAGTTTGAATGTTACTCCTGCTGCATCTCAAGTCTGCACTTCTCAAAATACAGTATACATCTTTACTACTCTGCCTATTACTGTACTTCTCTAACATTACATCAACTTCTACCTGCACAGCACATGAAGTAACAACTGGATTTATTGCTGTGGTTAGGTCCACGATGAAAACACATACTTTTAATGTCTAAAAGTGGTGCTTTCTTCTAATAATTGTTACTATTATCGATCATGATTTATTAAAAACACAAATATTAGGCTGCTTATGCAACTCCTGATGTATTTATGCACTTCGGTCCTAGGGAACATGGCCATGGTTCCAACAATACTTGAGCACATATCACTGATATGACCCCATCATCTCCATTATTATTATGGCCACATTTAGCTCAGGTCTAATTAAGCTAAGCTCTCCTACCTCAACCACAGTCTTTAGGGATAGTACAGTTCAAGACTGAACTACTAGAAGAAACTAAGGTTGGGAAGAAAGAATATGTCTGGAGAAGCCTAAACTTTAGCCCTTTTAGATTATTACACTTCACTTTCCCGCTTTGCTCCATCACTGCACTACTTCCAGTACAGGAGGGGTAGAGTGTGTGCTGTGTGTAGGGAACGGACAGAAGAAAGCATAGAACAAGTCAAGAGGGAAAGGAGAGAGTCCTGAGGAAGGTATTCCATCAGAGACATTTCTAATGCCTGTGTAAAAGTTGCCTTCATTAGAGCTAACATGTCAATACTGCAGCAAGCAAAGAGGTAAATGAATATGAAGAAAATGTGGGTTATCACATTTCAAATGTCAACCCTGCACACTTCAGCCCTCTTCACCATTAACTCCACCTCAGTGTTTGCCTTTGGCTGACTGCTCCTTGACAGTGTAGATACAGGAAACAGATGGACTACGAAACACTTTTCTACCTGTTCTCAGTAGCTTCTAGCCTTGTTTTTCTTACAAAAAAGAAACTATTTCACTAACTGCAAACTACGTGCCAGGCAGCAAACCAATTTGAAAATATTTTATATTTCTACTAAAATAATTCCTTATGTGATTATAATAAATGGTTCAAATCCAAGGCCATACTGACAGCTTGGGATTTCAGTGAACACACTTATTTCAAGGTATTTCAAAGCTACGTAACTCAAATTGATTCAGCTTAGTCCTTTAGACATCCAATGTTTGCTCTACAACATAAAAACAGGTTAAACCATTACAAGAAAATATATAACACTTCAAAAAAAATAGGAAATCACTAGCATCTCTGTCTCTGAGCACAGTAATTTAACTGATGTTGCTCTTGTGGAGCAATGGTTTCACTCTTCAGTCACAAGAGAATATTAGGGCTTAGAAGGGACCGAGAACTCCACAGTTAAGTTTGCAACTAGTCTTCAGTAGAGAAATCTAGGCTTTCTAGATTCTGTATTTTCAGGCAAGGTGAGAATGTCAGCAGTCATTCACACAAGAGAAAATGCCTCTGAACATTCCAAAGATGCCTGGAAGTTTCAATTACAGCTAATTAAAAAGGTGTCCCAAACAGAATGTATGTGATGAACTTCCCTGCTCAGCCCTATTGTCACCATCCCACTCCAATGGGGCAAGAAGTAGAAAGAAAAAAATTAAGGAAGAACAGCAGGAAAAAAGGAAGAATCTATTCTTCCTTATTCTTGCTTAAACAACAGTTTAAGTGGAATACACTGTAATAAGCCAACTCTGAACCACAAGGTTCAAAAGCAGTAGAACATGAATCAAAGCTACGTGAAGCTGCACTGGAGACTAAGTTTGTCTGCCATAGCATGGGAATGAAAGAATTGGAGATGGAAGAAGGCAGGCAGTGAAGAGAAGGAAACAGAAGGGGAAGCAGCACCATATTTGGTATCAGAACTAACATTCTTTGAATATGTCTTTCTCTTGGTATTGTTTGATGCACTTGTAATTTTTTCTGAAGGCTGTTAAGCTCTCTTCTCTCCTGGGGATGTCAGTCTCAGCAGAGCAAGGAGAATGCAATTAGAGCTAGCTATAAACCTGCCTGGTAACTTTCCTGTTTTAAGTGTTCATTAGATGAAGATAGATCTGCCCTTTTAATTCAGAGACACTGCATACTAAGTACAAGTTAATAACTACTTAGGACTTCAATCCCTGACAGAGTTACATATGCAGGCTACTGTCTCTGAGAGGAGATAAAGACATGGAGACATAAAACAGCCATCATGTTAATCATGACCAAATATCATTACCATCTAAGACTGAGTGTCTGATGAAGTCTGTTTCAGGGTCATTTGGCACAGTTGTTTATAATGTCCACAAGCATGTCAAGAGTTTAAAGAAACTTTGATGCGTGCACCCTACACCACCATTGCAGCCGTTCACGTTCTTAGGCAAAGGACTTAGTTCCTGTTTCAGCCTTTGCTGTAGATTTCAAAACAGCAAATTACAACTGTTTGAAAGCAACCAGAAGTTCACAAGTAACACAACTTCCACAACACAGGGTGAGACCTGTCCATCAGTAGCACCATGCAGAGAACAGACACAAAGTTTGGCCTTTTGCCCACCCTGCTGGGAGCTGCTGGCAAATTTGCAGCCTGGTGTTGATGGCAGCAACAGACCTTTTGAAGGCAGGACAAACCCCACCTTAGAAGCATATTGCAGAGATATCCCTGGAGGAGCCTTTGAGGCACACATCTCCTGCTTAGCAGAGGTTTCCCTGGGGATGCCCATGTCCGAATCATCCTTTGCAATAAATTTCCCTTTCTTCCAAACGCAAACTGGAAGTCAGGTTGTGACTCTCAAACTTGTTGCTTGTTTATTTGTTTTATATTTGCAAAACCTTTTGTATAAATTGTATTTGCCTGGGATCATAGACAGCTGCTGCATGCTGCCCAGAGGGCAGGAAGCCACTGCAGAGAGATCTGGACAGGCTGGGTCAATGGGCAGAGGCCAGTGGGAAGAAGTTTAACAACGCTAAGTACATTTTGGCCACAATAACCTCCTGCAGTGCTATAGACAGGGGGATGAGTGGCTGGAGAGCAGCCCAGCACAGAAAGACCTGGGAGTACTGGATGACAACTGGCTGAACATGAGCCAGCAGTGTGCTCAGGTGCATGGCACAAAAAGCCAATGGCATCCTGGCTTGCACCAGGAATAGTGTGGCCTGAAGGACAGGGGCATAATTCTCCCCCTGTACTAGGCACTGGTGAGGTCTCACCTCAAATACTGTGTGCAGTTCTGGGTTCTTCATTTCAAGAAAAGCATTGAGGTGCTGGAGCAGGTCCAAAGGTGAGCAACAAGGTTGGTGAAGGCACTGGAAGAAAAGTCTTATGAGGAGAAGCTGAGGGCGCTGGGGTTGTTTAGCCTGGAGGAGACTCAGGGGGGACCTTATCACTCTCTATAACCACCTGCAGGGAAATTGTAGACTGATACAGCAGTTGGGCTCCTCTTCCAGGGCACTAGCGACAGAATGAGAGAACAGGGCTTGAAGCTGAGCCAAGGGAGGTTTAGGTTCGATGTTAGGAACAACTTCCTCAAAGTTCCTTCAAATCAGACACTGGAATGGACTGTCCAGGGCAGTGGTAGAGTCCCCATCCCTAAGGGTGTTTAAGAAAAGACTGGTCGTGGCACTTAGTGCCATGGTCTAGGTGATTGAGGTGATGTTAGGTCATAGGCTGGACTTGATGATCTCGGAAGTCTTTCCAGCCTCAATAATTCTGTGATTCTGTTGTTGTTATCTACTGAGCCCAAATTTACTAACATCTATTCATAACAACTTTAGGTCACAGCTACCTACATTTCTTCAGAAAGCCAGTCTTCATAACAGGATAACATATATTTAATCACTCTTAAATGCACCTTGCCTCTGTTTTTGTACTACGGTACTTGATAACATTGGAATTACAGTGCTTTCAGATGGTAGAAATAAAGCAGTGAGACCAAGTGCAACCCAAGGAAAGAGACCTTACCCACATTCTTAGAAAACAAGAATGTTACCAATGCTGCATCACACTCCATTGACTTCAGTGGATTCAATAAAAACAGAAGAGTCCATCTGTGCAGAGCTCACAGCAGAAACAACACTGAGTATGTTAAGCTTGATCCTATAATCAAGTTTAATTAGAATCACTGGGACTTAGCATAGGTGTAAAGATCCATCACGTTGATCCACTTGTAGGATCAGAGCCTTAATGTAAAGACATAAAACATTTCATTATTACTTCAAATAATCCAGGTTGATCTCCTTTAAAGAAATTAGGTCTGATCTTACAGCTGGCTGTGCATGGGTAGGGCATCTCCATAAGACCTTATTGACATTAACTGGCATAAGGCAGATTTTCCCTTCCAAGAGGAGGAAGGAAAAGAAGAACACTGCGCAATAATTAACCTCCTTCCCCTGCAGCACTCTTTTCTCACTGACAACAAATCTTCCTAGGGTCCAGAATTAATAAAACAGATACTAAGATAAGATTTGCGGCACTCCACTCCTCATAGCATCTGCCTACTCGGCTGGGGGATCATATGCCTACACCTAGCCCTGGGTAATACTATGTAAACACAGAAGACACATTTTAACTAGAAAGTGTAGAGCAACTGCTAGCAGGGCTGTGATTACCTCAGACCAATCCACTCAAAAGTTAAAAGACTAGCTGCGTAATTAAAAGCATTTTGAAGGAATAGTTTCAGAATGTGCAAAACTGGCAAACAGCACAAGAGCTAAATAAATTTACACAGTCATCTTAGTTTTCTGTTTATGCCATATCATCTCATCCTCTTCATTGTCAGTGGTACCCTCAGAAAGACTGTCAGAGGGTTACCATGTTCTCCCAGGAGCCTTTTCTTACATAGAATTCCCTTTAGGAAACCTTAGTGAAAGACAGGTAATTAACTTCTAAGAAATACTGTGGAAGAAGTGTGTTTTCAAGAAAGTTATCTTTCAAGAACAACATTCTGCAAACAAACCCATCAAAATTATCCATATATTTGATTTTTTTTTTTTCTCCAGCGTATTCTTTTATAAACACCAGTAAGTTTCTGGAATATGAAAGATTATGATATTACTTTCTTTTTCATCTAGAAGTTTAACCAGATCTAGACACATTTTATTCTAAACTTATTGCAAGACTTGTTACTGAATGCTCTTTAAGGCAAAGCTTTATCCTATTCCTACAATGATTTTCCTATTCCCATGATGATTTAAGAAACAAAAAAGGAAGACAGCAAGTACTACTTTTCATTAATATACTATTTTTTCAACTTCTCCAGGCTGAATCAAACACAGAAAGAAAACAAAGATGTAAACATTCTCCCATCTCATTACTCCTCCAATATTGTACAAGGTTTTCAGAAGATCTAACTTAGAAGAACAGCTATGGGAACACAGGAGTAACACTGCTGTGCCTAGCAGTTAAGGAAACAAATCATTGTATTACTAAATATCTATTGTGTTGTGTTTGGGGTTTTGAAATTAATCTTGGGACCAGCTTTATTTTACATACTTGTCTTTATTTCTACACAAAAGAAATTAAAGACAACATTAGCCTAAAGCAGACTTGAACTGTGAATTGTAGCACTTTTATGAGAGAGGAAGTGTGCACACACAGTGTCTATAGAATGGTACTAAGTCCTAATATCTTCCTTCTGAGAGTTCCATCAGCCCATACTCAAGGTAAGGGGAGACCTTAGCGCTGTCTACGTAAAAGGAGTTGTAGAGAGGTGGATCTTGGTCTCTTTTAATAAGTAATGAGTGATAGGACAAGAGGAAACGGCCTCAAATTGTGCCAGGGGAAGTTTAGGTTAGACATCAGGTAAAACATTATTGAAAGGGTGATCAGGCATTGGAACAGGCTGCCCAGGAAGGTGGCAGAATCATCACCCCTAAACATGTTTAACAGTCACGTACATATGGAACTTAGAGACATGTTTTAGCACATGGGGTTGGCAGAGTTATGTTAACGGATGGACTCAGTGATCCTAAAGGTCTTTTCTAACCAAAATTATTCTATGATTCTATGTCTCTACACTGTGGTCCCTCATCATTAATTAAAACAAACAAGATTAACCAGAAGCTTAAATGAAACTTTACTTTCTTTCTTGGTAGAGTCTTGGTGTATTATATCATTAATAGTATATTATTATATTATTAGTATAATACAATAATTAACAACATCCATCCGGTGTTCTTCACATGTCCTCAATCCTCATTTTTATATCCACTATCAAGCAAAAGCAAGCTCTTGCTTAGATGATATATAGGATTAGTTAGACCTATTCAAAAACACACCCTAGATTTTGCTTATAGTATCCTGGATATTATTCTAAAGAATTCTGTGCTATACTCAAGGGTTCACAAAGTGTGCTTTGCACTACATAAAACACTAGAAGTGTCTGCTTTTGCCTCTTGTAGGTATTTGGGACAAAGACTTTAATAACACAACCTGAAGAAAACATGTCATTAGTCATTAGTGAAAGGTACTGACAACCCTTTCATTCAGTTTGCTTTTCTAGCATGTTAATGGAGTGTAGGGAATGAGCTAACAGAATAATGGCTGAAGAAAAAGCATCGAGATATTTTAAGGCATGGGCTGAACTCAGGATTCAATATAACGCCAAATTCTTGGACTTACGTATTTAACTGCTTTCTATTTTGGGACTTACTTGGAATGTTCTCTCTCACTGAGTAATTCACTGTCATAGTACTTAAAAGTAGACCTACAGTTGTCCAGCACTGCCTTGTGTTTTCCAGGCTCTTAAGGAAGAGTGATTAAATATCAGAGATTTACCTAATGTTGTTTCTTCAGATCAGTTCCTCTTTTGGTGCCATCAAGTACCATACACTATTTCAGTACACTATGGTTAGCAGTACCCCTATGCTTCTATCAAAGAATCTAGGGCTTTGTCCTTCCAAGCTGTGTAAATAACACTGGGAGTATGAGAAAGGTTATAGGCCCTGTCTTGACACAGGTAACATGTTTTAGGCTACATTCAGTTGGCAGGCTAAGTGTCATGTGTCAAAAACCCCAAATATATTTTCAACCAATTAATTTAGCTAAAGTGCTAAACGTACAGGGAGGGTTTGAAAGAAATCACTTATGAATTGAGGGCAAAGAAAAATTAAACTTAGTCTATTTGGGGAATAAAGACAACAAGACATTTAACTCACATGCCCCCAAAACAACTCCAAAAAGACATATATGCAAAGACATACAGGGATTCATCACAATTGAACCCAAACCATAATGCCCAAATCCTGAAAACAGAAAAGAGTTTTCCAACAGTTCCCGATTCTGTAGAACCATGACCTCTCTGTGTCAACAAGCATTTTAAAGTCCAGCCTCCTGTTTAAGGTGCTCTTCTCTGAAACACCAATTCCTACCATCACAAACAAGGAGAAAACTCTCCATTTCAGCAAACCATGAAAATCCAGATAAAGCTTTCCTTCCGTTGATCTCTGAGCACTGTGTCTTCCTCAGCAACACTGCTCTTCCTCCCAGACCACAGACAAGAAGAATCACAGAACATTAGGGATTGAAGGGAGCTCGAAAGATCAGCTAGTCCAATCCCCCTGCCACAGCAGGATCACCTAGATCAACTCACACAGGAACGTATCCAGGCAGGTTTTAAACATCTCCAGAGAAGATTCCACAACCTCCCCAGGCAGCCCATTCTAGTGTTCTGTCACCCTCGGCAAGAAAAGGTTCCTTTCTCACATTTATGTGGAACCTCCAATGTTCCAGATTACATGCATTGCCCTTTGTCCTATCATGGATGACATTGAGAAGAGCCTGGCTCCATCCTCCTGACATCCATTATAAACATTAATGAGGTCACCCCTCAGTCCCCTTTTCTGCAAGCTAAAGAAATCCAGCTCCCTCAGCCTTGCCTCATAAGGGAGATGTTCTATTCCCTTCATCAAGTTCATGGCTCTGTGCTGGACTCTCTTCAGCAGCACTAACATAAACAGATGTTGATGTTTGCATGAAGATGAATCTGACAAAAATGCCTCTGCTTATGTGTGTCTCACATCAACTGCAAGGGTTATAAAACGTCACAGAATGGTAGGAGTTGGAAGTCAGATCATCCAGTCCAACTGCCCTACTAAAGCAGGATCACCGACAGAATATCACATGCGAACATACCCAGGCAGGTTTTGAAGTCTCCAGAGCAGGTGACTCCACAGCCTCTCTGGTCAGCCTGTTCCCAGTGCTCCGTTAAGAATTTTAATTGCTTCCACACACCATTTCGCATTAGTTCAGTTAGTGTAATGTAACATCAAGTATGAAAGTGGAATGAGGACACAGGCGTGTATGGACCGGCCAAAAGACAGCTTGTGTTTATGGACAGGTGAAGAAAGCCAGACAACATATGCTGCCAACAGAGGGGAGAAGCCATCTCCTCACAGGCACTCTGGGTAACTTCGAAGCTCTCAGAAGCTCCCTGATCTACAGACTGGCTTAACAGTGCCAAACTCCCTCCCCCAGAACTCACCGAGCACCCCAAGTACATAGATTTAGTCCTTTAAACTATTAAGAAGGGTATGAACAGCCCTCACTCACCACAAAGCTCCAGGACCACCGCTCCAGGTCCCCAGGGACGGCAGGTGGCTGCCCGCGCTCCGGGCGCTGGGCACAAGCGGGACCTCTTTCCCTCCCCGAGCTAACGCTGTTCCTGCTAACCCCGCCGGACTCTGCCTGTCTCTAGCACTGGGGGTGAGCCCCGCGACCACCCGCCCCCACACCACCGGAGAGAACAACGAGACTCCCAGCGCCGCCGCTCCACCGAGCGCGAAGCGCCGACACCGGAGGGGGCTAAGGAGGGAGCTAAGGAGGGGCCGAGGACGGGGAAGGAGCTGAGGGGAAGAGGTGGGGGCAGGGAGCCGCAGAGGCGCGCGTGCCCCTCACGCGCAGCCCGCGCTCCGCTCCGGGCAGCCCTTCACCCACAGCTGGGTGAGGGCGGGTCCGCCCGCGCCTCCAGACAGGGCGCCCTGCGCGGCCTCCCGCCCAACGCCGTCACGTGCTCCGGGAGCCGCAAAGCGGCGGCGCTTTTGCGACAGGGTGACAGCCAAATGGTGCGACATCCGCGGCGGCCGCCGAGTGCAGCCAGGGCCGAGCGCCGCGCCTGGGCAGGGAGCGCCCGGCGGGCACCGCACCGCGCCCCAGCTGCCCAGCGCCCGGCGCGACCCCCATGAGAGCGGCGGCGGCGCCCCTCCCCTGCGCCCCCCCTTCTGCCTGAGTGTCGAGCGCTCCCCCCGTCCCCGATGCGCCCTTAGTCCCAGCCCTGGGCCCGCCTCCCGCGCTCCCCTCCCCGCCGGCGGCGGCGGCAGCAGCAGCAGTAGAAGCAGCGTCCAGGTGCGGACCACAAACCCAGGCGCAATGGCGTCTAACACAGCCGAGAGAGAGATCCTCTTCACAGAGATCCAGGTAAGAGGCGGCCGCAGCCCCCTGAACGCCGTCCCGGCCCCGCTCTGCGCCCTTCGCGGAGGATGGAGCCGCTGCCGCGCCCCACCGCTCCTCGACCACGGCTGCCCCTCGACTACCTCCGCCCCGCGGCCGGCCCGTGGAGACGGCGGAAGATCGCGCCCACCCCAGGCCTATTCCCGCCGACGTCCCCCGGCAGCGGAGGCGCCGCCGCCCGGTCACGGCTCCACCCCACTGCCGACCGCGACCCGCTTTTGTCTCTTCCCGGCTTCTTACTACGAGCGGCCGCGTCCCGCCGCCGGGGCCTGCTCCGGGCCGCGCCCCCTGCCCCTACCGCGGCCCCTGAGGAGGGCGGGAGCGACCCAGCACGAAGGCTTCACGGCTGCCCGCTCCTTATGGCGCCGCGGAGCCGCTGTCCTGGCTGGAAGCTCTCGCCCTCTTCCCTTCTCCGTTTCGCTCTGCTCCTCGTCGCCCCGGGGCTCCCGGCAGCCCCCACCCTCAGCCTGCGCCAGGGTCAGGCAAAGCTGCATCTCGCTGGAGCCCGGGCAGTTCCCTTTCTGTAGGCCTTGATCTCGGAGTCCTTAAGATGAGAAAATGATCTGACCAGTGTTGTTTGTAGAACGGCAAGAGTTCCTGTCACGGAAACAAGAACCCAAAACAACCCCCCAACGTTTTAAAACGTTCTGAAAACTCGAGGGTTGGTTGTTTTCCTCCCTGTAATTTGACTGGTTTCAGTTCCCTGTGCAACTGTTACTTTTCTGCAGGGTTAGATGCAGTTAGCTTTCGAGCTCTTATCTTTAAATGTCAGCTCAACCTGCGAGCTCTTCCGTTTCCTTGTCCGGAAGAAAGCTTGCTTCTTTTTTTTTTTTTTTTTAAAAAAAACCCCTTATATTTATTTTCTTTTAAGAATATGCCCTGCTAAATCTGTACAAGTCGTTGTGATTAACCAGGCAAAGAATGTGTCTCTGAATTTATTAGTTGGATAATTAGACGAAGTAAGAAGTCCATAAATGGAAACCATTGAATTTAATGTTCAAGTAGGAATTAGAAAGGCATGCTTTTAAAAAAAATAAACCATATTTCATGAATTTGCCTGTAATTTTAAATGTCAGCTGTGTGCTCACTTGAGTGGCAAAGGAAAAGAAGGCATAACAAGAGATGTAGCTGTCTACTTAATATTGCAGCGTGTCAGATGGCTGAAGGCTAAGAATCCAACTAAAATGCTGAACTTTAATCAGTGGCTCATAAGTGCCTCAGAAGAATCACTATGGTAATACAAACTGGATACAGTGATATATAAGCTGGTAAACCTGTTTGAAGTGGTGGTGGGCTGTGTAAATAAGTAACTATTGTAGTGTTACAGGTAAGCTAAATGAAGGCAGATTTTATACAGAAGTACTAGGAATGGGGTCTGGATTAATTTAAACAGAAATGAGCTGAGGGTTTTGGTTGGGGGGGATTATTTTATTAAATGAGGTTGGGGAGCTTTGGAAGGATTTTTTTAGGTTTTTTTTTCTTGGAATATGAGACTGACATTGATACTAATATAGTAAAGACCAAAGAACCCCAAAACCGGTATAGATTAGATGCTTTGGTTCCATTGTGTCTTCCATTTTATGCTGTAATTTCTGATTTGATAGATGTGGTTCTTTGAGCAAGATAGAAAGGTAAACAAAATTAACAGGGAAATCCCAATAGGGTTTAAGCATTGTGAACATGTTTTGATTGCAATGACATATATTAGTAGTGGAACGTTATGGCATCAGTATAATTTTGCTTGGGAATTCTTCAAAACAAGTTGAAGCCATAAAAATTCTTCCAAAAATTATTCTTTGTGTACCCTTGTTTAGAGACATGTTCCTAAAGTAAAGGGAACTATGGTCAAGTGAGAGATACGCCATTTCGCTCATGTTTCTTCAGGAGGAAACTTCCTCAATCTAACGACTAACCTAAAAAGTGCTTGTATGTAAAATGGGTTTCTGCTTGCAAATTGCAGTCTTGTGCAGAAAGATGAGGAGGCTGTAGAACTCGAGTCTGTGGGAAAAGTTGTGAACAAGTCACGTGGTTGGGTTGATTTAGGTTTTGAACAACGTGTGGTTTAGGTGCTTTGCTAATACCCATGAAAATAAGCTAAAATCAGCATTAATTAATCGGTGATCAATATAACACATTGCTTATTGCTATCTATGTTCTGCATGCTCTTGGTTAAGGTAGCCCTGTGCACTCCAGAATGATGCATTAAACTGTTAGGTTTGGATGAAGTTAATAAAAGTGGATGTGTCAATTGAACTCTCCTCACACAAAAACTGGCAAGTTTTCACGGCTGCTGACTAACAGGATGTGAAGTGGGTTCTGAGAAAATACGAAAAACAAAAGGGCAAAATAACTACCTGCAAACAAGAAAGTAGTAAAACACTGGTTTGCTTTTTCCCAAGTGCAGTAGGTTTTATCAAACAAGCATTAATTATCCCCTTGCACTTTTCACAGTGACAGTTTGGTTTTTTATTTTTAAAAGGCAGTTTCTTAAAAGCTCTGCTAGAATATACCCACTAGATGTTTTTGTCCTGCCTTTTCTGGAAACTACTTTTGCATTCTTCTATATTACTAAACATTTCACAGTTTATAGGATGTGGAAAGTATGTTTTGCTCCTAAGCAAGTTGTCATAGAAGTTAGTTCAAGGTGAGAAATGCAAGACTTCCTCCTTGGGAGTTAGCAGATGCACAGTACAAATTAAAACTGGTATAAACCTCTGTGTTCTTATTCTATGTAGTAGCTTCCTCAGCAAAATTACTAAAGAATGAGAGATGACATAAAGCCAGTTTACCTTTATATATGCAGTACATATACTTTTATACAGGGGGGAGAAAGAGCTTGGGTAGGAACCAGTATTTCTGATGTTGTCCTCCCTTCCAAAATTCTGCTGCCCTTCGCTGGGCTTGCATCTTCTTAGAACTTTGTCCAGCAGGTAAACTGGCCTGTCCAGTGCTTGCTTTTCAGGTTAATTGCAGAGCCTTTAACTCTCTGCTTCCTGGTGGAAGTTTCGAGTCTGTTTCCTTGTGAAATTCAAGTTGAATTTATGATGAAGACTGCTAAAGAAGGCATTAATGAAACAAAATCTTCTGAGGGGGAAAAAAGTTCTTTTTTAAGTAGTAATGATGTTTTTGTTGTTTAAGTAAGGGGATTGTGAGGTAGTGTGTATTTCCAAAGATGTGTGCTGTCTTGGCAGTGATGATGTCAGCACATTAAGCTGATGTGGCTAGTGTAGCAGAAATTATTACTTAGACTAATTAAATGAAGCTGTTGTGTTTGCTGAGTTATTGCACTTTTACACTTGCAGGGGTTCTTTACCACTTCTTGTTGCTCACTAATGCCACAAGATCTCTTGTAAGAAAAAACTCAGTTCATTCAAAATTGTGCTTCCAAAACAACACCTGTTTAATTGCAGGGGAGGAAAATAAGTATATTACTTGGTTTTATTTGCTTAAATGAAGTTGTTTAGTCAAGTTAGAGAAATAGGGCTGTGCCCTGAAGTAAGGAAGCGATGTAACAGACCCTGAATTTCTTCAGAGGGAGGTATTAAAGTATTAAAGACTCCAGTTGGAAGGATTTTTTTCAAACTCTGCCATAATACTTACTCATAAAATCACAAAACATTGGCAAAAATGTCCTGATTTCTGTATTGGTCAAATTAAAAAGAGATTGTTTTAATGTATATTTGGTTTTCATTTAATTTGTTTAAAAAAGAAATTTTTAATAGACTAGAAGCTCACGTCAGAGTTGGGTTGATGGTTGGACTTAGTGATCCCAAGGGTCTTTTCTAACCTGAATAAGTCTATGAATTTTCCAAGATGCTGTACTTGGGCATCTTGAAACGTGAATTTGATGTCAGATTTGTGTTTACATGCCGTTGGTAACTTTTTTAAGTAGTGATGAGCAGTAACATCATTGAAAAATAGGTAACTTATGTTTAGACAATAGCACCTAAAGGATTGGTTTTAGTTTGTTTTATCTTTCTGTTTAGTATCGGGGACAAGAATAAAATTGTTATTGAAAACATGCTCAGGATTTTGTTAGTCTGTATGGTATAAATCAGGCAGTTAAGTCTTAGTTTACACCACCATGTTTTGTATATAAATATATATGAAATTAGTTTAAACCAACGGGATCTAGAAGTGCCTAATAGACACGATGGCTGTAGACCTGCATTTCATTCTGGGCTGTTCTGCTCTCAGCTGGGTGACATTAGGCAGATGACTTTGCTTACTCATGTCTCAGTTTCTCCATCTTTAGAATAGAGGTGATGACACTTGCTCTTTTAGAGATAAAAAGTAATGGGTATTTATTATTAGCTGTGGTCAGGTGCCTAAGGACACCTTAAAAAGGTACAAGTAACCTAATTACTCTGTTTTGAACAGACATTGTAATTAGGCTGAACACTGAGCAGTACAACTGCCTTCAAGTGCTGTTCAGCTAGGACAGATTAGCCTCACATAATTTTGAATTACTCCTTTTTTTCAGAACAAGAAAATGTCTTATTCAAGTTAAAACATTCTGAACTATTCTGGTGCAATTTAGACATGAAAATGTGTATACAACTGCTTGGGACTTCTGAAATCCCTGCTAATACTTCCAGAACCAGTGGATTTAGGGAAGCACTTCAGGTTTTTTTCCATTTGTGTGTATATACTACTCTTCAAACAGTACTCTGTTCAAAACTTGTATTAGAAAAACATACAGCCTGTTCTCAGTGAAACATAAACAGTCCTTAAAGTACCTTTAGGTAGGTGGCATGGGTTGGCATGTAGCTTTTGTTTTGGTTTGGGGTATTCTCACTGTTCTGAACTCTGTCAATCTGCCTGTTAACATAGGGACTGTACACACTTGACTGAATTTTCTTTATCAGAGCAGATGTCTTTCTAAGACCGAGATCTTTTATTTTAACTCAAATTATTAATGATAGCTAGTAGAGAAGTAAATTTGGTTATGGTGTCTGTAGTAGTTCTGCTGGAACAGCTTTATACATGCCAAAGCTTGAAGGTCTTTTCCAACCTGAGCAATTCTGGGCAAATGGTCATTCATTACAATGTAACCTAAATTCTGTAGTAAATTAACTAGATAAACATGCCCAATACATTGGAAAATGGTGGTTTAAGGGCTTAGTGATGGGATTAAGAATCTCTTCATCAATGTCTCAGTGCTTTGCTGAATTGGAGACTAAGGCATTACATGGCCTCTACTTAAATTCAAAGTAACGATGCCTTATGGTGTATAGATACAGCATGTGGGTCTCAGTCTGCCTTTTGTGTTATAGAAATCACTTGTACAGCTGGTTCATGGTAGGCTTGTTGGCTGGTCAGTTGGTTTTCTCTCTGTGGATCCAGTACGTGAATGGGTTCAGGAACAGACTGGATCATCTCTCATGAGATATTGCTCTATAGCACAGACAAGGCACTGGTACTTGGAAGCTTTAATTGTTAATATTTGATCTGCAATTCCCAGCGAAAGGGAAATAGCTTCTTTGCTAGAGTTTGGGGGTGGGGAGTGTATTTTGTTTTGTAAATAAATGAGATTCATGTTGTAAGATCTGATACGTTATTTCTGTTACTCTAAGATAGGATTCAGAAGTACTACATTGAAACAGAAACTAGTACTGCCATTAGTTAATCAAATGCTCTGGGCTTGTCCTTGCAGTGATATTATATCTCATTAGCTTGTTCATGTGAGCTGCAGCACGACATTGTGCTGACACAGATCCACCTGTTTTTGCTGCTGCCATTTTACAGGTACCGATTACTTACCATTTGACAGCTCTGGATTCAGCTACTTGCATGGCAGTCTGGACAACGTTCTGCTTAGTGGGTTTTCTTGTAGCGTTTTGTAGAGTGCTTTCCCAAACCTTCAGGAATTCACTGCCTGCATGTCAAACTAGCTTGGTTTTGTGGCGTCCATCAACTTCTGGCAGCTGGTGAGGAGGATATAGCTGAGTTCTGCAGTGAGCAGACACGAACGTGAACAGGATAACTGTGCAGTTAGTGGGCTTATGGACCAGTGCTGCTGGCAATTGTGCTGCTGTTCTACTATAGGTAACAGAAGAGGCTGAAATCAAAGTGTTCAGTCTAAATATGTTTAACTTTACAAATAGAGTGAACTGGGAAAACTCACATGATCAGTTACTATGGCTCAGTTGTGGGACCACTGGCTGTGGGTGATCTGATTGCTTTTTGAGAGTGGGCCACACCTTCTGTTTTTCTTTGATTTGGGTATAGATGCAGTTTCTGATACTGTACATCAGCATTATGCTCGCTGTGGCTGCAGTTCCTGTTTACTGCTTCAAGGGTGTGCAGAGCAGCACTCTGATGGCAAAACTGCTCGCATCAGAGCAGTTTTTTGCTTCTGTAGGATCAGCACAAGTGTATTTTCTTGTGAGAACTGCATCTATGTCAAAGGACTCTACAGTTTTTTTGTAGAAATATAGGTAGCTGTAAGGTACTAAATAAGGAACGATTGACTGGGAAGGGCTGGGCTGAGATGCAAAAGGCTAATCTGTGCACGTTTTTCCTGTTACTTTTTGTGCCACAAGAAAGGTTGATGTGTGGCAGGACCCAGAGACAGTTTGCTCTGGCCTATTATGCAAAATTGGCAAAAAGCTTGATGTGTAGACATGACTAAATTAGCTGGTTTTGCCTCGGATTCCTGTGGGGTTTTTTTAAGCCTTGTTTTCTTCACTGGAGGAATATTGGGTTTTGAATGGCACAGAATTGTAGACAGACTTGTAGAGATCAGAGAATCATGAATCAAAAGCCTATAATATCTGTGTGATGTTTGTAGTTAGGTACGATAGTACAGTGTAGAAGCAAACACCTTTCTCTTTTGAGGTTTTTCAAGCATTTTATGCCCTGCAACACAGTAGCAGGGCTCATAGTTTAAAGTTTCCATTAAACACAAGAACATGTTAACCTGAAAACGAAAGTAGCGGTACCAGTGCTGTTTCTGTTCAGAAGAATCAGAGGGACCGCTTGCCACCAACTTTACCGTTGTTATTAAAGAGTCACGAAATACAATAACTATGCCTCCTCTTGGCTACAGCTCTTCTTAAGTCTGCAGTACAAAGGTGCTAATAGATTGTGTTAAAGTTCTGAGATAAATCATAGGAGGAATACGAGGCTCTGTCTGTTAGTGTAATGGAAACGCAAGCAGATGGAAACACTTAGGTCAGAAAAGAGAACTTCTCAAGTGAATTACTACAACAGCAGCAGTTTTCTGAATGAGTGCTAGGCCTTGAACCCCTTATTGCTCACATCTTGGAATGGAAAGGGCTGATACAGCTTTTTTGTCACCTCATAGACGTTAATAGTCAAAGCGCTTGTCTATCATGTACAATTTCTTTATGAAATTGAAAAATCACATACGTGTGCATTAACTTCTTAAGTACATATGTAAAACCCTTATGTGTATTCACATTTGCTAGACTATCACAATAAGTAGATTATTAAAGGAATATGGGCTAATAGTAAACCTAATTGTTGTTTGCCTGATTTAGAAATACTGCTTGCAAGTAATTGCTGTGTAGCTCTTCTGAAATGAGTTTTCTGTCTGCCTCTATGTATATATGTATGTATGTTTTTCATGCATAAGCCTCGCAACTTTAGAGGAGAAATTACATGTTGATGATGAAAAGAAGTAGAAAAAAATCTTTTATTTGTAATTCCCAAACACAAACTGGCTAATTTCACAGGGAATAATAATGCTATTTGCTATATTACTGCCACTGTAGTTTGCTTATTAGCTTGGAAATTTTAACATATGTATTTTTGAAAAACTGTCACAAGGTATATCCAGTTTGGGATTTGGTGTTGCAAGACCGGCCTGGATGTAAGTGTAGGATGAGAAGCTGTTAGGTCATTGATCACTCCTTGTGCTAGAACGGCAAGATTTAGCAATGAGATTGCTATTTAAAGAAGATATCAGACTATCAGCTGGGATTGCTGCTGAAAATTGCTACCCTCTTGTGTTGCATAGACAGCTATGTGGTAAGCAGATTTCGTTATTTGAGGGGACTTTTTTGTGGACTCTCTTCCTCTTTAAATGAGTTTTCAGCCAGATGAGCTTTGCAATGCAGTTCACTGCATGGACATATAAAGGTTTTTACTGACGTACATCACTGAGCGGTTTGGGGCAGGAACAGGCCATTAGAGGAGGGAAGGATTGCTGGTTCTTTAGGGTATCTTTTTTTTTTTTTGCCTGCAGTGGTGGTTTGTGCAGCAAATGTTTATCTGATTACAAGTGTGTGGCTTTGAGTTAGGAACTGAGAAGAGTCTAGTTCTGCAGATGAATATACAGATAAGAAACACTCCACACACTGTCTATGGCAATTCTGTTCTAGCTTGGCATTTTCAAGAGGAAGATCTCTCAATATGCTGCGTGTGACAATAAAAACCTGCTTGTCAGAAAAAAAGCATTGAGAATAGAATTTTTTGGAACATCATGCATGGATGGAAGATGTGTTTTCGTTTAGTTTGCTGTCAAAGGCTGACAACAGTGGTAAAGTTTTTGGCAGTACACTAGTCAAACATGGGGATATGACCACAGCTTTGCAAGCTTTCAGAAGCTGCTGTTAAACCTTTTGTGCACTCGAGGCAAGGAGTAGTTTTGAAAAATCTTGAGTCTTTTTGTTGTTGTTGTTATTTCTCTAACTTAAGTGAAATGGATGGAATAAAATTTTTAAGTGAAGACAACTTACTGTGTAAATAATACTGTAAAATTACTCTTTATAAAGATACTGATGAGTGAGGTACTACAATGTGGTGTGAATACATTTGTCAGCTGTTGAATAGCTCAAAAACTCTAAGCCATTTGGATATTTAGTAGGAAAAATCCCAAGTGATGAGCTCAGCATTTGCAATAACAGCATACAGATGCATTCTGTTACTTGCAGTAATTGAATATAGAATAAGGATGCTACTACATGGGCAAGCATCAGTTTTATTTGGGGGACTTTGACCTAGCTAGTATTTTTGGAGAGGAGAAGAACTGAAAATATGGTGCAGAAATGGCAAAACTTGAGATAAGGAAGTGTTTAAATGTTTTTGATGTTCTAATGGCATTGAATTCATTTTCAAAATTATCAATTCTCTTTACACCTCCAGAGTTTCTCAATATGTGCAAACTTCGTAACTCAGCTATGCCATTAGAATCTGTGAGTTTTTTCTTTAATTTGTGCTGTTAGAGTGAAGAATTGTCTTGAGAGTAAACAAGGGGAGTTGTTTTGGTGACTCCAGATGTTCTAAAGCTCCCTACTAGTAACTGGCTTATGCCTTGTGGGCAGGAAACTCTATGCCAGACCTGAGATAAATGGAAAAAACTTGCTTAGCTCTGCTCTTCTGCCTACTGTTCTTATGACTCTTGCACAGGAAAAGGAACATAAGTAGCCCATTTTATGACAGGTTTAAGGACTCAAACCGTTTACATCACTTAGGGTATTAGATAAGAGATTGAAATTGCTCTTTCATCACTGAATATTTGAATATCATTGAAGCTTCCAAAGCTATTGTTGAGAATTTAGAGGAAAGACTAATTGGCTCGGTGGCTGGTTGCCTTTTACAAACACAATGTGTAAAACCATGCACTGCTTTTCTACTTCCATGTGATTATTTATATGGGAAGACTTAGCAAAACAATGAAATGGAATGTTTTAAGAGGATGTTCCCTTTGTAGACAGATCTGCACATGACATGACACGATTATTTCTTCCCTAATTCTCATATCTAAAACTATGATGAAGTCTCAGTTTTTCTTGTGAATAAAGGACAAAATTACACTATTAGCCCCTGAATTTGTAAGGTTATATACTGCTGACAACCTGTTTGGACTACATGGGCAGCTACATGGGCCTAATGACCTGGCAAGACAGAATTCAGTAAGTCAGACTCTAGCAAAAGATGATTGAAGACAGTCAGACTGAAGTGAGGGTTTCAAAGACTTGTATTGTAATGTTCCAAAATAAGCACTCTCCAGACCTAAGAAACATTTTAAAATGAACAAGGACTTTTTGCAGCACATGTTCTAAACTTAGTGGTAGCAGTAGAAAAGTAAAAGTACTGTAAATCGTACATGCTTGACTACTAGTGTAGCATTCTTGAACTGCTGCCCATTTAGGACTTGGCAATCTCCTTTAATGGAAGTGTGTTTTCTTCTGTGTTGGAGTTTGTTTGTTGCTTGCATGAAGCTGTTTTAGGCTGAGAATGGTGTTAAAAAGTGTAATTTGCAAATTATACTATCTGCATAGTTAGAGATCCTCAGGAAGATCTTGAAACTTAACCCGTTATTTAATGATTTTTCTTCACGTTGCTGGTGTTTTGTGTCTTTGATCTCTTCTCTTCTGGAGAGATGGAAGAACCACATCCAGTTCTGGAGCCCACTGTACAAAAAGCACATGGGTCTATTGGAGTAGATCCAGAGGAGGGCCACAGAAATTATTAGAGGGCTGGAACACCTCTGCTGTGAAGACAGGCTGAGCCAGCTGGGGTTGTTCAGCTTAGAGAAGAGAAGGCTCTGGGTTAACTTGATAGCATTCTTCCAGCACGTGAAGGAAAGCTGGAGAGGCCCTTTACAAGGGCCTGTAGTGATAAGACAAGGTGCAGTGACCTGAAACTGAAAGAGGGTAGATTTAGACTGGATATTAAGCAACTCTTCACCAGGAGGGTGGTGAAGCGTGGGAACAGGTTGTGGTAAGAGGTGGTGTGGATTCCCCATCCCTGGAAATGTTCAAGACCAGATTGGATGGGGCACTGAGTTACTTGGTCTAGTGAGAGAGAGGTGACCTTGCCCACAGCAGGGGGGTTGGAACTGAATGACCTTCAATGTCCTTTCCAGCCTAAACAGTTCTATGATTCTATGACTTTGACATTTAAAACATTAGGAAGAAAATGTTCAGAACCTTTCAGAGGGTTCTTTAATTGTTGTTCTCCTCTTCTTTATTCGTAGCAGTTGGTCTGAATCATCTGTGGAGAGAAAAATGCATTCACTGTTACCTATTCATTTTTATCAAGTGGATTCAAATATGATTCCCCAACTCATAAGTTGCTTCAAAAAGTATTGTCAATCTGACTTTTTTTCCCCCCCCTCTTTTTGTGTGTGCACTTTTCAAATAAATTAAAATACATCGCATTCAGCAGCAGCTATTTTTTATTTTAGAGGGCAAGTACCATTCTTGTTCTGCCTTTTGTTTTAATATACAGCAAAATGCACAATAAATGTTATGATTGTTAACTTAAATGCTTTATAAACTTATATTTTCTTGTGTTAGGATTCTGTCCGAATGAGTGAATATAGTCTCACGCTTTAATTAAGCTAATACCAACAGATTTATAAAAAAATAAATCCTAAGAGATTTATTGAGTGCAGAAGAAAGGGGAACATTGTTCTGCTGTAGAGTTGTATACAGTGTCATCTATTTTTCAGGTTAGCAGCCAGCACCACTATTAAAGTGTTCTTTCTTGAAGTGTTTCTTTTTGATAGGAGTAACTCAGTGACTCTGTCAGGGCAGCAGCTGTCATGCACATGAGAATTGGTTTCTTTAACTCCAGCTTGGCTCTCGACCCAGATGACCTCGTGTATTCAAGGAGGCAAGTGTAAAGTAAAGACGAGAGGAGTGTAAGTTCTGCAGGTGGTCTCCTATTTCTGGAATTCTTTCCATTCTGTAGTTGACAATACTGTTTTATGGACTCAAAAGCAGCTCTTCATTTCTTCAGCATTTGTCTACCTTCCTCTCCATGGCATTTACTTGATGTAATTTAAAGTCTATATAATACTTCAAGTAAGCAGATTTTTAAAACTTATCTACAAGTATCCATATTCTGTGTGTATTCACAGAATACACACAGAACTTTTCTAAACTATGCAGTTGAATTATTTTCTTCCTGATTTCTGTCTAGCGTGTAGTACTTTGTGCAGGTTTCCTTCATTGATTTGTGTCTTGCACTTTGCTAGCCAGCTGTATTGAAAATGTCAGATGTTTCTGATTTACTTTTGAATGTTTCCACTGCTATATTTCAATACTGTCCTGCAGTATTTAAGATTTTCTTCATCACAAAGAATACACTAAGGCTTAGTACATAGTAAAATACATCTACTGGGAATTCCTACAAGTACAACTTATATCAGCAGTGAGCATTTTGGTGGCACATACTTGGAATGATCAGAGATGCTTCTTTCTCCTTCATGGAGAAAGTAAGGGCTGGATGTGGTTTTGGCATCTTCAGAAGATGGGAGAACCTGTGTCTAGGGAGAAGCACTGGCTCATATGAACCCCAGAAAGTTTATAATAATGCCAGTTCATTGTGTCCTAGCTAGGTAGAACAGTGGGAAGGATATAAGAAACTGGTAATGCTCAGAGAGGTGAGAGGATGCTCGCCTGAGCTAAATATAGTATCTTATTTTAGAGGATGGTGTACACACATTAGACTGTAGTTTAAGTTGTGTAGTTTCATTTCTTTTTTTATTACAGAGCCTTTTTATTTTTCTCCTGTGAGTCTTGACCTTTTTAATAGAATGCTTGAGAAAGCCTTACAAAACACACCTCAACCCACAGGCCAACCCCTTTGAAATACAACTGGGAAACAGCTACAACCTCTTAAACTTTCAAGTTTCTGTCAGAATATGATAGTGTCTTTGATTGAGTAAAAGAAGTCTTCCTGCTGCTATTTTTCAGAAGTTAATTTGTGTAGTTTTGTCTCCTGAAGACAACATGATTTAGATTAGGTTGCTTATTATAGAGGAATATGTTTTAGATACTCCTGGGAGTGCAACAGGTTAAACTTCAACCATAAATAGCATCTGACTGCAGTAATTTCTTTCCTTAGCTTAAAGGACTTCTTCATGAAGGCTTTGCTGAATGTCATATCTGGAGTATTTTTTGCAGCTTTTGGTTATTAATAAACAGAATATTCTAATTCTGTTTCACTTTTTTTTTTCATGTGACAGTTCTGATTACTAGCTAGCAAGTTCTCTGAGGCCACTAACTACCATATTTCTGAACTGGAATGGAGTGGAAAATGTTTAGCCTTGAAAAAAGATGTCTTGAAATTTAGGAGCATATCAAAACCAGTTACACTGGAATATTGGCAATAAATATTCCTAGGACTTTTTTGTATTGTATGCATGAAAACAACTGTGTATATATGCCTCGACGCTCTATAAAGTATGGTGAGGCTTTTAAGACTAAAAATGGATAAATTCAGGATAAGTGAAGGTTAAATAATATGTTCAAGATTCCATCTGTGCGATTGGTGCTGGAAAACACATAGAAACATAGAATGTGTGTGTAATCTTACCCACTCTGAAAAAGGGAAGGGCATTGAACTCGCTGAAAAGTGTGCCTCATTGTGGGCTTTCTGAATATTCAGCAGTATATCCAGCAGTGTGTCATCCCTCCGATTTCATGTAGTTGTAAGGTACAAACTTTTTGCCATTATGATGTAAACTTGAGCTTATAGCATACCCTTTAAGATTGACTTCTACAGGCACATCTGTACGTGACACATTGAAAAGATATTGGTTTATGCCACTTTGTTTTGGTTATGTTACGGGTCTCATTGGTGCCTCAGTTATAAAGGAACTGGTGTTTCCCATTTTTAATCTACTTGAAATGATGCTGGTAACAAGGGGTGAGTGAAAGAGATGTAGGTGATTATATAAGAGATAGATAAGAGATGTATATGTGAAAAATGGAAAAACAGCTTCTCTTGGGAAATGGTACTGAGACTGAACATGATGAGTAAAACGTAAACAGTGGTGTGAAGAAATTCTACAGTTGAAGTCCTAGACTTGTATTCAGCTCTTCTCACTGTCAGCTTCATATAAATGTCAGAGGTTCATCTTGGATTATAAGAATGTAGATTTGGTTTACTGTGCTGCTGATCAGTGCTGGATAAGGGCTGCTAAAAAGAAAATAGAAAGTCTTTAAACCTAAGACTTTAAGCAGATTTGTATTTTGAAGTGTAAATGCATTAAGAATTTTTTGTAGTCCACAGAACCAGTAAGTGAAGTCACCTGCCTTTTGCTTTATATGCAAAAGCAATGAATAATTAATTCAGTTGGGAGCTTTTCGCTTGTGTTCTAAGTTAAGATGGGCTTCTATTTCTTTGTGACTTCTGTAATACCTAGAGAGTTCTTAAATAGAAAATGGACATTAAGAGCCAGTGAGAAATTTCCTACCTTAATGGTCAGAGAAAGAAGGGCTGCAAAAATTCTTCTGATGTATCACAGCGTACATCAGTGATGCTCTGTAAAAGGCTCAGACAAATAGGGATGTGAAGTAATGCTTCTATAAATAACTGATCATCCATAAACTTCTACTGGAAAAAACATGGAATGAGATGCCTGCATATCTGCAAATGGAATTTGGGTGTGGCAGTACTTATCCCTAACAGTGAAAAGTGACCTTTACTGCTGACTACCTGTAAAGATGAGGAGAGACTTTACAAAGGCTTTTTCATCCTACTAGTGCTGTAGATGAAAAGCAGCATTTCTAGCTGGTTGGAGTGTAGGGTGTTGTCTTCAGTAACTTTCAGATAGAATAGCCAAACCTTTTGTGAAAAAAATTTAACAGTTCTAGAGTATAAAGATGCAGTTCCTTGGTACAAATACAAATGTACATCCCTTTCCTAGAATAACAGATTGAGCTACCAAGCTGGAGAACCCATAAGCTGTGGTGAAGGCAATGTTGCACAGTCCTAGAAAGCAAAAGCAAAATCTGCTTCCTTCACCCAGATCTAGTATTTAGCTTCTTGGCCTGTTGCCTTGTAAAAGAGATCTTAGTATTATCTGTGATATGTATTGCTAGCGTACAAAATATTGAGTGTTAAAGATGGTGGGTTAATTACAGTGGAATGTAAACTCTCAGCTCTTCTATTTTGCAATGGATAAAAATAGCTTCTGTAAAATACAGTGAAGTTCAATGGACTGATGTATAGGATGTCTGTGCTGAAAGCTAAAATTGCCAGGAAAACAGAGAGGTTGGTTGGTTTGTTGGAGCTTTTTAAATAATTATCCATCCCAGAAATGCAGATTCTCATACATGGATCACATTGTGATTTTTCAGAGTAAAGAAATTAGTGTATTGTTTAACAGCATCCTGACTCTCGTAGGTGTATTGAGAAGCCTTTCCTTACTAGCTGAGGATTTCTTCCAGTGACTGAAGTTTTTTAGTGTGCATCAAAGGAACAGAGAAACCCCAAATTGTACTGACTCGTAGTAAGGCATTTAAGCATTCTTCTGTAGCTTAGTTAGAATGTGTGACACCACTTAGAGATGTGGCAATAGCTGATACTGTAATTTGTTGATGAGCTGAAAGGTCAGTCTGTTGCATTTTCTGAAATAGATAGTAACACCTTTTAATTAGGTCATAGTGGATATTAACTATTAACTGATTGTTATCATAATAGAAGAAAACCACCTTACAAATGGACGTGGACCTGTTTGTCATTAATTACTAACTGGGCTTTGGGATCCTTGGGATTTTATTGTGTTATGTTTGGACAGTGACCAAAACTACTACACACGTAGAAATGTAACCACATACGTGCTTATCTTAATGTTATCTAATGCCACTGAAAATGTATAGTTGCAGTGTTAACTCTAGATTAAGGTGGGTTTTTTGGATGCATGCCCAACGAACCATTACCTTAGTGCCTCGTGTTTAAGGAGGAATTATCAAATGATAAGACATGATTGTGAGTCACGTCTACTGACTGGTCTTTTTACCTCTGAAAAATCTCTCCTACCAAATTCAGTATATCCCCTAGCTTGGATAACACAGTGGTATTATTTTTTCCAACATCTTGAGCTATATGTGCAATACTGTTCTGCTTGGAACGTTAGACAAAATTAGGTAAACATTTTATATGGAAAAAAACCCAATAATAGTGCTTCATGTTGGAGTGACAAAGCAATTGTAATTACTTCCTGTAGCAACAAAAATGCTTTGGTGCAATTCAGAAGATTCCTTACTGGTTAGATTTTATTTGGGGAAGAGGGAAAGTGTCTCATGTGGACAGGTTACTAGTTTCTGTATTACTAGCACTTAGTAGTAAGTGCTTGGGAAATTCTCCACACAGCACTCCTGTGACTTTATCTTAAATAGTTCTGCTTCTTCAGGAAGCTGTGTTGGACTTGAAGCGTTTCGGAGCATTGAAACAAATGCTGGCACAAGAATCACAGACTATTAGGGATTGGAAGGGACCTCAAAAGATCATCTAGTCCAGTGCCCCCACCACAGCAGGGTCACCTAGATCCAGTTGCACGAGCTTAACATAACTACAGGAAAATCAATTCAGTCAAACTGAGACAAGTCTAATAAAAATTTCTCTCAAAAAGACCTTACTTTAGTCTCTGGCAGAAATTTAAAATTAATGTATTAACTCCTAAAAGAATTTGTTGCCATGTATATTCAGGTAGCATTAAGCAAGAGTATTAGAACAGACACCTTATCTTAAAAGTATGAACTATATATATTAAGGAAATAACTCTAGGCCATTAGGTTGAATTTGTTCATGTATTTACATGGTACACATAATTACAGATGTTCCCAAGAAGAAAGCAATAACTTTGTGTTTATTTGTAAGTGTTCAGCATACAACAAAACGATGCCAAAGCCCATCAAAACCTAAACCCCTGTCAGTACTTGTTTTTGCTATCACTTTAAGGTGTGGTTGGTTTTTTTAGAGCAGTGTCAAACTGTCAAAACACACAAAACTAGTAACTTTTCTCCTATTTACCAGTGTTCACATTTTTATCTCTGTAATGGAGTCTCAAGAATTTTTCCCCAAAATCTATCTCAAGAACTTTCCACATTAAATTTGCACAGTGCAGAACAAGTTTGTGCATGGAATTCCATTGTTGGCAGTACGAGGTGTTATAGACATGCGTGTCCACTTTTGCTGCCCACTTCAAGACGTCAACTGTACAGCTCCATTCAGCATCTGTGACCAAGGCACAGTACTTGACCAAGTACTATGTGCATCTTTAAACTTGCTTCTTTTTTATTTATCAAACTACCATTAAATGCACTGGTTTTTCTCAGCTTTTATATGCAAATGCACATGCATCTAGGTGAGGCTGCATTTTAGGGAGAACTAATTCCGTCTTCTTGGCACATACTTCCAGCATGCAGTGTGGTATTAGCAGCACGTATAAAAGAAAGGTAAATTAAAATAACACATCAAGGTCTCATAGTGAATGGAGACTGGCATTGTTAAAGGCCTTATTTCATATCCTGATCTTGTTCTGGAACACATGTAAATAAAAGTTACGACAGCAGCCTTTGTTCATCCTAACAGGCTTTGTGCTGTTTTTCTCACACACTGGAAACTAGAGAGGATGAGGTGTATTTTCACTGTGCTGGGCTCCAGTGGAATTGTTTTTTGTGGGAGTAGGAAATTGGTTGAGAATATAGGTTGAGGGAGCCCTTTGGGAGATACTCCTGAAGGACAAAGGGTCTGTGAAGGCTGGGCGTTCTTCAAAAAATACTCTTGAAGGTGTAAGAGCAGGCTGTCCCCATGTGCTACAAAATGAACCAGTAAGGAGGAAGACTGGCCTGGCTAAGCAGGGAGCTCCTACTGGGCCTCAGGAAACGAAGGAAAATTCATCATCTTTGGAAGAAAGGACAGGCAACTCAAGAAGAGTGCAGGGATCTAAGGCACACAGACAGGAAATCAGAAAGGCAGAAGCTTGGTTGGAATTGTCTGGCCACTGTAGTGTAGGACAAGACGTGTTTTTACCATAAAAAGCAGGTCAGGATTACCCCTTACCGGATAGAGAGGGGAACATCATCACCAAGAACAAGGGCAAAGCTGAGGTGCTTAATGCCACCTTTGCCTCAGTCCTTAATGACCAGTCCAGTTGTCCTCAGGGTATTCAGCCTCTTGAGCTGGAGTACAGGGACAGAGAGCAGTATGCTCTTTATACATTCCAAGAGGAAGCAGTTAGTGATTTGCTACGGCATCTGGACACTCAGAAGTCTCTGAGGCCAGATGGGAATCCATCTGAGAGTGCTGAAGTAGCTGACTGAGAGGCTTGCCAAGTCACTCTTCATCATTTATCAGTGCTGCTAGCAAACAGGAGAGGTCCCAGTTGACTGGAGGCTAATGTGATGCCCACCCACTAGAAGGGAAGAAAGGATGTCCTGGTCAACTGCAGGCCTGTCAGTCTGACCTTGGTACCAGAAAAGATGATGGAGTGGTTCATCCTGAGCACACTCACGCAGCAAGTGCAGGACAGCCAGGAGATCAGGGCCAGCCAGCAGGGATTATTGTAGGGCAGGTCTTGCTTGATCAACCTGATTTCCATCTATGACCAGATGACCCACCTCGTGGATGAGGGAAAGGCTGTGGTTGTTGTTTACCTGTTTACCTTCAGTAAAGCATTTGACCGTCTCCTACAGCATCCTCCTAGAGAAGCTGGGACTTAGGGCTCAGACAGGGGTGTGGATTCTTCACTGGGTGAAGAACTGGCTGCATAGATGAGCCCGGAGAATTTTGTTGAATTGAGTGAAATTGAGTTGGTGGCCAGTTCCAGGTGGTGTTCCCCAGGGCTCAGTACTGGGGCCAGTCTTGTTTAACAACTTTGTCAGTGATCTGACACTGAATTGGGCAGATGTGTTAATCTGCTCAAGGGAAGGAAAGCTCTGTAAAGGGACCTGGGCAGGCTGGATCGATGGGCCAAGGTCATTTGTGTGAGGTTTAATAAGGACAAGCGCCAGGTCCTGCACTTCAGTCATAACTACCCCATGCAATGCTAAAGGCTTGGGGACAAGTGGCTGGAGAAGTGTTCAGTGGAAAAGGGCCCGAGGGTGCTGCTTTGACAGCCCACTGAACATGAGCCCCTAGTTAGCCCAGATGTCAAAGAGGGCTAATGGCATCCTGGCCTGCATCAGATTAGAGAGTTGTACTGAGTTGAGGTCTCACCTTGAGTATTGTGTTTCCTTTTGGGCACCTCAATACATGAATGACACTGAGGTGCTAGAGTGTGTCCAAAGAAGGGCAACAAGGTTACTGAAGGGCCTGGAGGTCAGGTCTTAGGGGAGCAGCTGAGAGAACTGGGATTGTTTAGTCCGGAGAAAAGGAGGCTGAGGGGAGACCTTATCACCCTTTACAACTGAAAGGATGTTGTAAAGGTGAGAGTTTGTCTCTTCTACCAAGTCACTAATGATAGGATGAGAAGAAATGGCCTCAAGCTGTTCCAAAGGAGGTTTAGATTGGACATTAGGAAAAATCTATTTATGGAAAGAGTGGTCAGGTCTTGGAAGAGGGTGCCCAGGGAAGTGGGGGAGTCACCATCCCTGGAGGTGTTCAAAAAATAAATAGGTGTGGCACTTGGCAACAAGGTTTAATGGGCATGGTGGCGTTGGGTTGATAGTTGGACTTGATGGCCTTGGAGGTCTCTTCCAACCTTGATGGTCTTGTGATTCTAACTTGAAGTTATAGGTGAAAGTTTGGAAACTGCTGAAGTTATCTGTAGCATACCTGTTGCTAGAATAACTAGTCATGCTTTTTGATACTGTGCCATAGCCTCTCTTGAGTCCTTGCAATCATGAGAAGAGTGATAGAGGGGAAGTTCTTGTCTATTACTTTGCAAGCCTTTGTGTTGGCACAGCACTGCACAGACACAACTTCCAGTTTTGCAAGCGAGTCTGTGCTGCTGTTGGAGTATCTTTTGGGGAACGTGCTCTTTGTGTTGGTAAACACTGCCCTAATAAGGGGTTGGTTGTGGCTGGAAGCCTAGATGTTAGTAAGGAGTCCCCAGGGAATTTTATTACCTGTTAAAGTGCAGTGTTCTTGTTGAGGCAGGCCTCAGCTTTTCAAGCACATGCTGGGCTGCAGCACTCAGTCCTACAGCAGAGAGTGTGTGATTAAAAGCAAACATTTCTCCTGAAGCATTCATTGAGGCAACAGCTGAAACTAGAAGAGAAGGAACAGAGGGGACCAGCTGATTAAAGACTGTAGGGTGGATATACCTCTTTTAAAGCCACTTTTTAAAAACGAATCTTTTTCATCTGTTAAAGATGCAGCCAGGCACTCACTGTTTGCTCACAGGAATTGAATCACATTTAATCAGTGTCCTACTTGAATGTGTCCGTGTATAAAGCCATGCACTGCAGACACTTGTGCCTTAAACAGCTTTAATCAGTGTCCTATTTGAATGTGTCCGTGTATAAAGCCATGCACTGCAGACACTTGTGCCTTAAACAGCTTTAATCAGTGTCCTACTTGAATGTGTCCGTGTATAAAGCCATGCACTATGGACACTTGTGCCTTAAACAACGTCTTGTTACACAGCAGAGAGCTGTGACTTAGATTAAATTTAAATCCTTATTTGCAAAATGTTATCGCGGCAAACTAATGCCAGAATCTATTAAGCCTCCAAGGTTGTGTTTTCAGTTGGACTTTTTTCTCGTTGTTCTTGATGCTGTTGAGTGAGCACTGAGATCTTGACCACAATCACATTTGCTTCTGGGCAGGAGGAAATAGTCCATGTAGTTTCAGTAATCCAGACAAGCAGTCACATCTGGTTTTACAAATGACTTTGGGGGGGGGGAAGGGAAGTTTTCAATTGGTTAACATTGTTCTTAAAATCAAAGACTACTGTAGTTTCAGGAATTGCTAAAGAAAGCTTCCAGGACCTTGGCAGTTAGCTCAAAAAGCAGGTTTTTATTTTTCCTTTTATCTTTTCTTTCTTTCCCTAAAAAAGTCTCATCAACTTACACCAAGAGACCTAACTGTACTTCCAGCATTTCAAAATTAAATGAAAAATTAATAAACGCTTAGTCTTTGTGGATCATGGTAATTTATTTTAATCATGCGTAAGATAAATATCCTGGGTTTATAATTGTAATGAGTATGCTTATATTAAATAGACAAGCATTTTTTACTGTAGTAGTTGGGCAGGTTTTCTTATTGTTAGTGTGTTGTTGTCCATTGAAATGGTTACTAAAATGGGAACGGTTTCTGAAATTCAAGAGCGTAAAACTGAATGCTAATAGGAAAAAATATACCCAGTTTTACCATGCCTTTTGAGATGGTCTGTCTTTTTTTCCTACAGGCAGATTGAGTGCATGCTAGCAGAAGGTGTAAATAATAATATGCATGAGTACCCATCAGCTGTTAAGCAGTAGTTTAAGGTTCCACTTACTTCTCTGTAACAATTCCCACCAGGAGTAAGGAAGCTGAATCCTCGCCCTATTCAGTGTTCTCTGTGGTGAATAATACATGGTCTAACCCAAGTGTGGGCTGTGTTGTGCTTGTAAGAGCAAGTCTTTGGGAGTTATAAATGCCCAGGATTTTAGCATTATTTCTTTCTAAGAAGTTGCCTTTTCAGAATCTCATTTTGAATTGGAGTTCTTTCAGTTTACACAACTTTGAAGCAGATTCTCTGAGGTGTTTGGCTTCATAGTACTGTCTCCCATTCAGCAGTACCATTTCCATCATTTAGCAGCTTAGATGCTTTATTCTTAAAGTGTAGTTTGGGTGGTAGGGGCAGTGTACCTGCTGAAGCACCTGCTTCACTGATCATTTGGTTCAGAATTGACCCGAGGAAAAAGTATGGGGCCCGCATGGGTTCTTGTAAAACAACATTGCTGCCCTCTTTCACCTCATCAGCCAGAACAGACTCTGTGTATTATTAAAAGACTTGCTCAGATCACTACCTCTTATTTTCAGCAACTATACTTAAAACATTTCCCAAGAGTACAGAAATTGAAGACTAGCATCTTGACTTCATCTGTGTAAATAGATAGTCTCTGAGCCAGCAATCAAAATGAGGTTGAGTCATTAGGCTGCTGCAGTGGGAAAGCTATATATGTGGGTTCCTTTTGGCTTTTTTATTAAGCAGCAGCATCTCATTTGTGGTCCTTAATAATTTATTGTAGTAAACCTAGTTTCAGATCCATTACATGCTGAAATGTTTCAGAAATCTCCATGAAATCTTACGAGTCTGGCTCATAAACATGTGTTTTCCCATTGCAAAGAAGTATGCACCACAGCCTCTAATTGCTTTCCATATAGCCCAGAGAAAGGTTGTTATGAGCAGCACTAGGTACCTGCTACCCTTTTCTGCTGCTGGGGCAAAAAGTTAGGTCATCAGCAGCCTGTCCTGGTGTAAGGTATGGAAAAGGATGCTGCGCCCAGTGGTCTGGTCCTGGGACCACCCATCAGAGATTGTCTCCTCTCTTCTCACCAGCAGTCAAAACACTACCAGCATTTAAAAAGACTGAGAATCTGTAACTGGCTACTTGTTCATATGTCTTAGATTTTAAAGCATCAAGGCCTGTTCTCGCTTTTGCCACCAGGACTGTTTTAGTAGTTATCTGCTTCAGAGCATTTCCACTCTTAAAATAGTTTATGTTAAATTATTCTGGGAGGGAGGGTAAAGGAAATGGCTGTGCAAAATGTATTGATGGTTCCTTGGCATAGAGAATGTAAACATTTTCTTTGGTTTGCACACTGCCTGCTTGACAGTGCAAAGGAAAGGACCTGGCCCCTACCTTCAGCCGTTCTTTCATTTGACATTATACTTAATTTTCAGTCATTTGTACCCTAATGGATGTTTGGCTCAACCCAGGTGGGAGTTAATGGGGAAAGTGATTTTTGAAGACTATTTAGCTCTAACAAGACTTGTAATAGGTTGCCATCAACTAAAGCTGGAATATTCTATGTTTTAAGGCACTTCTTAAATTAAATTTGGAGCTTGAGTTTGGTCCTTGGAGAAGTGCTTTTCTTAAAGAATGTCATGGTTTTGAGCCATGGGTTTCTGGTGTTTTGTGCTTGAGTTTGGTCCTTGGAGAAGTGCTTTTCTTAAAGAATGTCATGGTTTTGAGCCATGGGTTTCTGGTGTTTTGTGCTTCTCTGCAGGGAAACAGTTTTACTCTCTCCATCCACTGCTGCTCTCGCGGCTGCAGTTCCAGTGTCCCATTGGAAGGGTAGAGTTGCAGCCATGGATGGGGGAAGCCTCCCTATTTAGCGAGTTGATGTGCTTAAGAATGCAAGCACCAACCAAAAGGACCAGTTGAGGACAATCAACCCACAGCAAAGAATGAAATCCTGCTTCACTTCTCTTACTCAACTGTTATACGTTTTGTCCAGCTTTTTATCTCCATTTTAAAATGGAACATTGCAAAAGCTGCTTATCTCTCCAGCACGATGATCTATCTCAAAATTGCATCCCAGCAGCAAAACATGTCAGCGCAGAAGCAGAGTAACTTTGCTTGCAGGACACGCTCTTACTGTCTGTTCCTGGTGACCTTCAGGGTCACTGAGTGCATGGTTGCCTCCTTGGAAGTCTGTTCATTTCACAGTGACCTTTGAGCCAAGTGACACATCTAGGTAAATAGGTGACATGATAATTTAGTTCGAAAGTATAATTAACTCTGCATGACAAGAGAGACAGGAGGAGTATCAGCACAGGCAATGTGACTAGCTTCCAGTGTCAGCACGTGCGCTGGTGAACTCTTAGCTGTCTCAGAAGCAAGTTGGAGAAGACTATATCCTGAAACTCTTTAAGTCCAGGTACGAAAATGCAACTGAGACCTCTCAAGCAGAGGAATACTTTAACTTAATTACTGCACATTTGCAATATATGTGACTAATGATGACAGAGATGTAATTGAACTTTATGGAAGATGTAGCATCACTTTAACAGGTGGGATATAGGGCTTATAGAGGGGTAGAAACTTCCTGTGTAATAAAATGTTGTTCTGTAGCTAAACAATTAAGTATATTTGGCAAACCCTAATCAAGGATATTTCTAAATTATTTGTATTTTAATTTTTTTTTTCTGTTTGAGAAGTGTATGTCATTGTCACAATTGTAGTGTGCCTCAGGTGCCGTTGGAATGTGGAATAAAGACCTTTTTAGGGTCTGACGTTCTTGGTTGGGGCTTTTCACATTTACCCACTTGTCTTTCTCCTGTAAACTTTGACGAGCGTCACGTGCTGTGAAAGAGGTAGATTATGAGTTTATTTCTGGGAAGCTTGCAGAACAAGTGCAGAAGTTTGTGGTTTAAACGTGCAGTTTTATTTACAAACACTGTTTTGATCTCTTTTTGAAGGCTAAACAGTTACCAACCTTGATGCTCTTCTTACATCTTTTTTTTTTCCTAATGTATTGCCCAAACAGGGAAATTAAAGATCCAAATCTGATTTGGATATTATTCCTTTCAAAAGACAATAATCAATAGTGATGAGCAACCATTACAAAGGTTATAACCATAATAAAAGAAACCAACCACTGTATGTTGAGTGCTTTGAGAAATAAATGAGGCTTAACATAAATTCATACAGCAACTCTATGTTATATAAATTATATGAGCAACTCTTAGAACAAATTATTATGAACAACTCCATAACAAATTGTTTGATTCTTTTTAGGTGCTTATATATGGAAACAATGTCATGTACTTCCCACTCCAACTGCTAACAGCCTCTCTGCAGATGCATAATAAATTATTCAATCAGCACTACCAGAAGTGCACAAACAGGAATCACAAGTGCACTTTAAATATAAATTTGCATTATTTTTCCTTTGTTTCTTACTCAGTTTGTCTTTTCTGAATTGCTTATTTGTTGTCTTTTTCACTGACAGACAATTTCTGTGACAAGCTGGTGATTCAGACTACTTCTAAGCAGCTTTGAGGTGCTCACTTTTTGTACCAGAAGTAGCAGCTGTGGGGAGAAATGTTTTAATAAGAGGAGTTTCAAGGTGATTCAGTAATTATAAAATTAAGGCTTAGCAGACTGGCTTTTGCTTGTGGAAGGTAGTATTGCTGGAATGTGCACAGACTGAAACAGTTTGACCAGCATTATCTGTTGACATGTGTGGCCCAGCCACAACCTTCACGACTCTCATTTACCCAGATTCTTTCAAAGACAAGTTGCTGTCGAGTGTGTCTAGAGATAATGTGTTCTGGGACATTCTGATGAGGCCAGTGCTGTGCTTCTTGAGCTCCTTCCTGAGTGTTGTTTTCTGCTGCTTCCTCTGCTCTACTGTTGGCGTTTCCAACAGCAAATAGAGATGACAATTAGTTTTACACCCAAAACTGTCGCATTTTTAATCATCCCTTCAGATACTTGAGAAATCTAGGCAGTTTCAGTGTTATGTTCAAGAAAATTTAATGGACATTCGGTCCTTTGGGTAGTTAATGTGCTGATCAGGCCATGTAGGTACTAAATAGATCCTGAGTTACAAGTGGATCAGATTGTAAGTTCAGGAATGCCCTTCTCTGATCTTTATTCACTTTGAGTTGAGACTTCGTGGGTAACACCTACTCATGGTAAAGGGCCCAGGCTTAAGACACACAGGAAGCGTTATTTCATACATAATCGTATTTGTACTTTGATGTAGGTTCTGTAACATCCTTTGTACTCTCCTCTAAACACACAATAGGCACAAGCAGGATGCTCTGGTGGTCTGAAGACTTTTCATCTCCTGCTCCCTTACTACACCAACTCCTGTTCATGACTGCAGCATCTCTTTTATCTTCTCATTTCAGCCTAGCTTGTCTGTATGAGAAAGTAAGATATTTGTGTTTTTAAAGTGACAGGCTGTACTAGAGGGATTTTAAAAAAATGTGGATAAATTTATTTTCCAGTAACATCTTGCAGATCTTTGTGAAGGTGCCAGTATTTCTTCAAACATTTGCATCATCACTAGGGTTTTTTAACTTTTTAGTCTTTAAAAGGGATCTGTTTTGGTGAGTGTATAAAAATCCATCATAGATAAACATTGTTAGAAGTTAGCCTTACTTCCTATATCCATTTGGCCTATTAAAACACACAATTAAATCTAGAAACTTACAAATGTTGTGAGTCATTAGCTCTGAGGCGTGTAACTGGCAGGCAAGCAGCTATGACAAATCCAGAAGTATTTCAGTCTCCTGGTGTTAAAAATAGGCATAGTAAAGATGTCACTAAACTTAAAATAAATGTGTTGTAAAATGTACCTCCAGTTAACATGTAATGTCTTGTGCGAGTGTTGCTTTAGGGAGCATGAGTGTGGACCCATGTTATGAAACGGTTATGCACGTGAATATTTAACGTACGGAGGCCTGAAGCCTAGTCCTTACAGCTGCACAACACACGTTGTCAAGAAACAGTGTTTTATTGTAGTTCTATTATTGTTTTTCTTTCTAGGGGGATGCCAAGAGTCTTCTAGCCTCTGAGAATGTGAGCACTGGCCAAAAGCTGGACTTTTCAGATACAATGGTACAGCAGAAGCTGGATGAAATAAAGGACCAAATCAAGCGGGAAATAAGGAAGGAACTGAAAATCAAGGAGGGAGCAGAGAACCTCAGGAAGGTCACCACGGACAAAAAGAACTTGGCATATGTGGACAATATGTTGAAAAAATCAAATAAGAAGTTAGAAGACTTGCATCATAAGCTACAGGAGTTAAATGCACACATTGTTGTAACTGATCCAGAAGATGTTGCAGGTACCATACATTACTGTGAAATCAGTTTTCTCCTCTTAGCTTAGGTAACTTCTGTCCAATTTCACTTGAACAAACTGCTCTGGAAATGAGCAAATCCAAAGCTGGTGAGTTGGTACGTGCCTGTTTATTTTGATACGCAAGTAAGTGTCCAGTCCCTCTGAGTTTTGAGTTGTTTTCTGGGGAGCACAGTCTATTGGTGTAAAGACTAACTTAACACGTACCAGTTTTTTACTTTCAGTTATTCATACATCAAACCTGTCCTCCAGTCACTGTAGTATCTTTTAATAGCTTTTCAGTGCATACAACCAAGCTGGTGAAGGGCCTGGAGAATAAGTCTTATGAGGAAAGATTGAAAGAGCTGGGGCTCTTTAGTTTGAAGAAGAAGAGGCTGAGAGGAGACCTCATCACTCTCTCCAGTGTTGTGGAGAGGTTGGTGCTGGTCTCTTCTCACAACCAGTTAGTGGTAGAACAAGAGGGAATGGGTTCAAGCTACAACAGGGTAGGTTTAGACTTGGTAGTAGGAAGAATTTTTTCGCAGAAAGGGTGGTCAGGCTTCCCAGGGAGGTGGTTGAGTTGCCATCCCTGATGTGTTTAAAGATCATTTGCATGAGGTGTTGAGGCATATCGTTTAGAGGTGAACTTGTAAGGTAGGGTAGATGGGTGGACTCGATCCCAGGGGTCAACCAGAGTGATTCTGTGATTAAAAGCAAATTTCAGTAGCTCTCCAGTGATTTTTCTCTGAGCTGTAGGCATCAGTGTTAATATATCTTTGTATTCTGTGGGGGAAAAAATATATCAAAAATATATCAAAACACTTAAGTTTTGGAACTTGGTGTTTTTAAACTTAAATATTACTTTTTGAATTGTTTTCAGTTGTGCCACTGATTTGCCTAACTTACTAAAATGTTCCTTACTGTGGCAGCAACTTGTTGAGTCTTCAGGCTTTTCCACAACAAAGTTATCATTTTAGAGGCAATTTGAAAGAATTTTCACGGATTCACAGAATTATTGTAATTAATATTTTCAATTATTCTGTGGCGGTGAGTCGGTGCTGATTTTGAATGTAGTTTTTTAAAATACCAGCCTTGATATTTTAAGACGGAATGTTGTGAAAGTAAACAGTCCTTTTTTAGCTTTGTGGAATGACTTGGGAGATACTGCCAGCCTGGTGATGTCACATTGCACAGACTCTTCTTGGCAAAAAGTTAACAAATGTGCAAAAGCCATAGAAGGTGTTCATGGAGCGAAGGCCAAACCTTAAGAATCTGCAGCAGCTGAGTGAAAGAGCTGTGTGGTCCTTGTAAAGGAAGGTCAGTTACAGTGAGAATGTAGGCAGGTGATGTCAGCAATGCACTCCTGTCTGGCACTGCAGCGTGCTGCAGAAGTGAAGTGTCCACAGGGCCCTGCACAGTATTGTCTCTCTGGGTTTTGCCTTTGATCTTTGGGAGATCCAAAAGGTGGAGAGGGGTGGAGAGGGCTCAATGGATAAAAGATCAAGTTCGATAAACTTGTGTTTCTGCCTGCTTTTGATGAACTTTAAATTTCTGGTTTAAACCTTTCATTTAATTTAAAGTGCTATTGGTAGGTAGCTTTTACAGTCTCATTTAACTATTAAAATATGCAAGGAAAAGCTTACTAATGCTGTTGAGATCCTTATGTATAGTGTCACATCAGGTATTTCTATGTAAGACCCATTTAAATGAAATATATTGCATAACATTCTATGAAAAGATGTTAGTCTTTAGAGATCTAGAAGCCTCTGTCCTCTGAAACTGAAATGCTGGTAGTTTTTTATACTGTTTGCCTTGCAGTTTAATTACCAGTCTCCTTCCTCATTCACAGTCACTAATTCATGGAGGGAGAGCACTGTCAGTAAATACTCTTAGTCTTGAGTGCAAATCATCTAGGTGAGACTCTGATTTTTCAATATCTAAGTCTTAGGTTTGACTCAAAGTATTAGTGAGCTTGGCTTTTGCAAAGTAAGGTTGGTAATTTAAAACTGCTGATGTGCCAGCTGTGTGGGCTGTACATCATGTGGGGTGTCCCAGCCTGTGCTGGGGGGGGGGGTTGGAACTGGATGATGGTTGCTTCCAACCCTGAGTGGTTCTGATTCCATGGCTTCTCCAGTGAGGTGAGCCTGCTCTGGCAGGGGGATTGGACTAGATGATCTCTAGAGGTCCCTTCCAAACCCTGATGATTCTGTGATCATATCTAGCAAATACGTAGGCACACAGCTCTAAGTATCACTGCCATCTCTCAGAAGAAGCCTCTGTCAAGAGGTCACAGGTGTCTCAGTTAGGGAATTCTTGCTTTTTTTTGGCTTAACAGTGAATTTAATAACCAGTTACTGATGGGAGCTCTCCAAAGGAGCGCATTGTCTCCAGGGGTTAGCTTCATTCCAAGTCACAGCTTTCCACTTCAGCTTGTTTGACTTTTTTCTGATCAATTAGTGACAAATGATTTAAACAAAGAAATGGGACCTTTTTAGACTGTGGAGAGCGTGAATGCTGTGGTACTCAAGGTCTGTGTTCTCTTTTTGCACTTCAATATTTATGGAGGTTTGCCCTATGTTTTCCCTCGTGTTCTAGAAATATACTGTGCAGATTTTTTCATGCTCTAAGCTGCAGCATCAGGACTGAGATCCGTTCTGAAGTACCGCACAGAGGATCATTGTCTACAAGATGATGATCTCTGTGACGAGTTGAAAGGTCGTTGTGGTAACTTGGACAAGTATTTAATCTTTCCTTGTTCTCGTATTTGCGAAGTGGGTGTGAACATGTATTTGTGAAGTGCTCTGGGTTTAGAGCTGAAAATTGCCATGCAGGCTGTTCTTGTGGTATCAAGCAGTGTGTTACTGTACTTTAACAACATCATTGGTAACCTAACTTGTTTGTAGTCAGGAGAGCATAACCAATGTGTGTTAAACCCACTAAATATAGTGTTTATTAATCTACTGTAGAAAAACGTGTTTTAATAGCATTCCATTTCAAGCAAGTGAGGATTTTTTGATGATAGCTTGCCTGGAGCTGAAGGCTCTCCATGTCCCAATGCCATGGGAAATTATTTTCACAACTACTCCGTGCAATTTAAACTCTATTCAGTGATGCATAAGCCTAACACTCTCGCTTTGTGCAAGTGTGAACAAGAAAAAGAACCTGATTTGGAAGACACTAGGGAGAAATACTAAGTTTTACACATCAGAAAGGAGACTTACTCTTTTATTTGAAGAGTTGGTATTAAAGCCTAACCACAAGCACAGTTGCTAGACAGCTGTGTTACCAAACATGAGGGTGGTTTTGGCAGCACATGTGTGATTCAGAAATAACTTGCAGCATAATGCAGGTTCACTCTATGCTATGGGGTTACTGGTGAACCTTGATTTGTCATAGGAGTGGGGTTCTCTGCCCAGGTCTGCCCATATCATGCAATTTATTAAGCCAGACTACAATGCTGAGTTTTTCCAAACTTGTAATTCTTGCACTTAAAGGTGAAGCAAAATACAGTGACACCAAATAAGCAGGACAAGCCTAGTGTCCATTACTACTGAAAAAATGAATTTTAATGTGTGGCATCATAAGTTTTAAAGATTAAGACTTTTTTATCTTGAAAGCATGCTTGTGCACAGTTGCACCAGTGCAATTGGTGTTCTTTTCTTGCATCTAAAAGGTAGCAGCAGATACTGTGGGGTTTAGTGTGACTGAGGTGTAAGATTGAAATAGCTTCCCTACAACAGCGTGTAGGAAACAGAGGAACGTGTCCAGGCAGGTTTTAAACGTCTCCAGAGAAGGAGACTCCCCAATCTCCTTGGGCAGCCTGTCCCAGTGCTCTGTCAATTTGACAGGTTTCCAGGAGGTCAGTGCTGAATGCTTTCAAGTACAGAATGTCCACTGCTCTCTTTGACTTAATAATGTCTTCTAAGTTTAAGTGCTGATGCAACTGTCTGGCTCTCTGATTAAAGTCTAATGATGCCTTTCTTCTCACCTCCAGCAGTGCCTAGCCATGCATCACATGTATTTATCGGATGCAACACTCTTGAGCTTAAGTGCAATGAAATATTCTCAAATAAGATTAAAATTAACTATTTACCAAAGGGCACTTGCTGCTAAGTAAGTAGCTTAGCAGCGTGTTGCCCTTACCATCTGTGAACCCAAATTCTGGAAGTTCCTTCTAGAATCCTAGGTTGCACATTGAGCTTGTTGAAGAAGTAGCATCTGGGGAGGAGTCCCCAAAGGACTGAGTGGCAGTCTCAGAAGAGTTGTGTCAGAGCTCTAATAAATATAATTTAGACAAGAGTGTGGTAAAAGGCAATTTAGAATCAAGAGTGTTTTGCTGGTGAGTGCTGTGCAACAGTTCAAACTGGGAAAAAATTGCAGAAGAGCAAAGGTCACAGTTCAGATCATTATTTCAAACTGAAAACTGCCACTGCCCTGATGCAATCCAGACATTTAAAGTAAAAATCCTTTGAAATTATTAGTAGTCATTTGCCTTGTAAGTGTTTTTTTAATGAAAACAGAGTATTGCAAGTGCTGGGGAAGCAAGACTGCAGCTCTTTCAGCACCCTGGACTTGTGATAACAAGCTGCCCAAAACTTCCTAGTGTTCAGCAGCAGTGACGTGCTGGCTACTTGAAATGAAGTCACGTTCACTTGAAACCCCTCTGTTACTACACTTGGTCTAGGTGATCCTGCTGTGGCAGGGGGATTGGGCTAGATGATCTTTCAAGGTCCCTTCCAATCCCTAATGATTCTGTGACACTCACTGTCAAGAAGAAAATGGCTGAGGGCACTAATCCATGCTGCAGCAAAGCCCTTGCTGTCCTGTGCAAAGCTGGGCTTGAATGCATCCAAATTGGCAAGTCTTGCACTGCTGTTAATGAACACCCTTAACTTGAGTCAGTTCAGTATGAGTACTTCACTCTTGTGTGACTTCAACCATTACACACAATTCCTGTTGTTTGCCACTTAATCTGTTACTTGTTTGTATTAAGATGACGACTCACTGTCTCTGGATGAGATTTGATCCCCTCTATATAGTGCTTTACACAAATAGGTGAGAGATAACCAGCCTTAACTGCAGTGATTACAGCCTCAGTAGACGTTTCGAAGAGAGAGGGGAACGGCTAATACAGAGGTAGCCTGTAGTGCTGCTGCTGAGCTTGTCAATGCTTTCATTATACCACCAATTTGTCTGCTCAATTTAAAACTGTAATCTGAATTATTCCAGAATAAGCTGCCTCAGGCTGCTTACTGGATTGTCACAGGGTCATGGGGAGAAGTCACTTGGAAGCAGTTTCTGAAAAGCTGTTGGTAAACTTTGGGGGTTTTTTTGTTAAGAAACTCTTTGTTTGGGAGTTTAGTTTCTATTGCGCCTGAAGGCAAGAAATTACTTCTTCCTAGCAATTAGTTCATACTGCAGAAAACTTGACTGCTGGTGAGGGACAAAGGATATAGTAGAACCATCTAAACTAAATGGGTAGCTTGGGTTCACAAGTGCAGACCAGCTGTTTGAGATGACCCAGGTAAGCGATGTGGTTACCTTCCCAGTGCAGACACTCAGAGAGATAATAACAGCTGTCTGGGCAGCTTGAACCATCGTTTCTCTAATTAGCCCTTGACTTGCAACTGGAATGCAAAGGAAGACTGCTGGTGTGCGTCTTGAAAAGCTGTGAAAGCAGACTTCAGAAGTCCCGCGGTCCTCCCAGGGATCGTCAGGTGGTGGAATCTTTGAAGTGGTAGAGGCCTGCGTCGAGAAGATGAGGTTGACAAACTATTCCTTTATACAATTGATCTGCTTTACAAGGAGACTCGATGCTGTGCCCTTCAAGTGTCAGGTTTGTTCTGAGTTCGAATAGGTTGTTAGGTGAGGATTGGTTGAATATGAAGGCGTAGGTGAGGGGAAATGTTGTTTGTCTGTGTTTAACTAATAACAGGTTTAAGGTTATTCAAGTGCAATTCCACTGAGAAACCAAGCCAAAAATACTGAGGGAGAGGATGCACAATAAAAAATAGATGAGGATCAACACAGGTTTCTATCTCTTTTTAAGCATCTAGTAAATTAAGTAGTAAGAATGCAGTGACATTCTTGAAGTGGCTTGAAATAGAGTGAATTAGCAGCAGAGGAACCTAAAACTTCTCCTTACATGAAACCTGTAGCCTCTGCAAAGATTGCAATTTAGGAGGAAATGAGACAGCAAACTTGACAGTGAAGTGCATTACGTCTCCCAAATGAGTTATCAGAGGCTTCTACAGAAGAAATATGAAATGGTAGACAAGACAACACTTCAGAAATAGTAATTTCTGAGTTACTAGGACAGTGCCTGTGTTTTCTAATAACTGAGGGTTTCAGGAACTGGATCCATCATGCTAGTTTGAATTGAAGGGAAATTACTTCAGAATTGGAAAAAAAGAATGTAGCAATGGTGTGGGGTAAATACGATCTTCCAGGAGAGCAATTAATGTCATCTGCCCATAGAATCACAGCACATTAGGGATTGGAAGGGACCTCGAGAGGTCTTCCAGTCCAATCCCCCTGCCACACCAGGATCACCTAGACCAGGTCGCACAGGAACACATCCAGGCATGTTTTAAGTATTCTCTCAGCTGTTAGGGTAGAAGAATTCAAATGGGTGTGACTTACTCCCTTTTACTAAAAGCTTCGAAGATAAGTTAAGGCTTAAGACAGTCAACTAGAAGGACAGTCATGTTGAAAATGATTCAGCATTAGGAAGTAGTCAAGTAGCCAGTTACTTTCAATTCATAGAATCATTAGGGATTGGAAGGGACCCCGAAAGATCATCTAGTCCAATCCACTAACAGTTCATGTTAACAGTTCATGTTGCAGAAGCTGAAATCCATGCCAGTAATTAATAGACTTTCCTAGAGGAGGATAAAAAAGTTAAGAAGTTTGACTATAGAATCTGATCGATTAAAACTAATTTTGATTCTATTAAATTAATCCAGCAGGATGGAGATCTAACTGTGGCAATATTGTCACATGGAAAAGCTTTATACCCTTCTCACAGATCACAGTTGTTCAGTAATCTCTCTGCCTATATATCCAAGTATTCCAGGATTCTGTTACGATTCCAGAGCTAAACTTGTTCAGCTCTACAACTGAGGGAAAGGTTCAGGTTGTCTTAATTTTGATGCAAGATGTGTTTTCAGTGTTCGCATCAGTGAGGATCTACTGGCACCTGTATTCAGACCATGCTCATTAGCATTGCATATTAGTAAGTGTGGCTTTAAAACACTTAGCTTTCTCCTCCTGATTTTAAATCTTAGTGGAAAACTGCGTTTTTAATTGACTCAAAACATTCCTGAAGAAATAAATCTCCTTTGAAATGAAAATAGACCTAGCTGCAAGCCTGCCCGTTTTACCACTCCCGGAAGTGATTCATGTGAATTAGGACATCTGTAGGAGTCACCAGGCTTTTGTGAGGCTTTTCACGCTAAGGCGCATTTGCCGTGCGGCTGCAAAGTAGCCCTGCACACGACACGAGAGACAGTCTGAAGTATGGTGCTGCAGCTTTGTTTTAGCTCTAACTTCACAGACTAGAGTTCAGGGTGGGTTTGGGAGAAGAACTTAGGGTTTGCTTCTTGTGGGGTTTGGCTGTGTGCTTGTCCTTTTTGTTGTTGTTTTGGGATTGATTTTTGTGTTTGTTTGTTTTCTGCACGGATTACATTTTGCCTTTAATTCACAGATTGCCCCAGAACTCCTGATACTCCAAATAGTGATCCTCGTTTTTCTACTAACAACAGATTAATGGCCTTAAAGAAGCAGTTGGATATAGAACTGAAGGTAAAACAGGGAGCAGAAAATATGATACAGATGTACTCAAATGGCTCTTCAAAGGTAAGGCTTTGGAACGTCAAAAGACCACGCAATGGTTTGGTTTTGATGTTGCTCTGGTGTGACCGTACAAAGTACATGACAGTTTGCAATTTCAGTATTTCTGGCTTGAGGTGTGTGTCAGGTCTGCTACAAAATACTCTGCTGGTTTTTGTCGTGGTTTGATACGCGTTCAAGTGCTTGCTTTTCGGTTTGTCCGCACGAAGTTCAACCTAACTAACTAATCCGGCTTACTAAATTTAGTACATCTAGTAATCTTTGATCACGTGCAAATCACTTAGCAGCAAAGCTTGGTGGAGCACTGACTGCTGTCTGAAGTTTTTCCCAGCTCCACTAACTAGGAAATCCACTAGCTTACATTTGTAGTGTGCGTGGGAATTGCCAGGTGTGCTTCAGAAAGGGTCATCTCCTTGGAGCTGGCAGCAAACGAAATGCAGTGTTTGTTTTGACAAGATGTGTGTAGTGTTGTGACAGTACACATACACATCAAATCCACAGAAAAAAACCTCTTTTACAGACATCATGATGCCATCAACTGAAATTAAAAATGGTAAAGCCACACTTATTTCTAGATCTGAATTTGAAACTTAAGTTGCTTGTGCTCGCTCTCATAGCGCCAGAAGTTCTCCAAGGATGCTGGAGGGAAGTGTTTGCTAACCCCTAAACAGATTTTGCTTATTACAAAGTGCTACGTCTGTAATAAAATCAATGATACTCTCAAGAATCCTTTAATTGAAAGGGATGCCCCTTTAATATTACGTAATCATCGCTAATACATTGTCCCTTTTAATAAAAAAAAGACAAGGCTAAACTTTTAAACAAAGGGGGTAAAAAAATAAAGTGCTCATGTATTTGATGAGTACAAGTCATAAAAGAAAAAGGGGAGGGGAGATCCTGTAGTAACCTGCCCCCCTTCACCTTCTGTTAGTTGCTCATCACCTGTTCTTTCCATTTACTTTTACTAAATCATTCAGGAGATGATTTCCCAAGCTAAGAAGAAACCATGGGTATAGATGTAACAAGTAATGTGCAGTAGCTTGGTTAGAATGTTGGTGTCCACATCATAGCGAACAAGTTTGAAATGTTCTGGTTCTTAACTTGCTGAGTCAACACGTAGCTAGGTCAGTGCAGTTGCTTTTAGTAAGTGTTTGATCCGAGGAGCAGACATCTGTGAATTGCTTTGCTACCCTTTATAATTGATACTAACCAGGAAGCGTTGGAAAGGATCTTAATGCTTCCGAGTGAATTGCTGCTGGGGGCTTAATAGTGAGGAGGCAGCTCAGTTTGTATCTGGCACTGTGTCACTTTCTTGTACCTTTGGAAAATCACAGCAAATGCTGCTCAGTCCCAAGTGAGTTTAGACTAGATGGACCGTAGGTTCCACCAAGCTCATTCTGTTCCAGCAGCACTTCTGTTAAACCACCTGGTACTTTGGTAGCCTTATCTGAAGGTGACCTGTAACCTGCTTGTCTGGGAAGGCTGGAAGAAATATCTGGAGTGCACCTTATGACTAAGGGCCTGAGAATGTTGTCCATGCACCACAGTCCTTCAACTCCTGGAAAGCCTGGAGTCTGCATCCTCTGGGGCCATGTACTTAACATCAGGTACACTTGAAAATAATAATCATCTGACCCAAATGGATCAAAAGACACACATGAGTTACACTCCTTGCAAACCCTCAGTAAATAACCTTATAGCAGCCTGAAAAACTTAACTAAACACTCAGGCTGTATTATTAGACATTGTTAGCAGGCTTTGATCAGACCAGATAGAGAGGATAAATCTGGCTTGCTTTGTGGCTGAAGCATGTAATTAAAATTGGTGATTGCATTTTGTGTTTGCAATTAGTAAATGCTTAAATCAGCCTGCCAGATTGGGTGTATATAGTAACTGGGCTGGGGAGAGCGAGCTGAAAAGCAGAAAAGCATCGCCAGCTGCTTCAGCAAACAGGATGGAGATGGTGCGTATTCGTTCTCTCGTGTTCTTAATACTCAGGAGTGAGTTGATTTGACAGGTTTAAGCTGTAGGCTTGAGCACAGTGATTACATTTTTAAAAAAGCAGAGCTTAAAGCGACTCAAATGTCTGGATGAGGTGCATAACAGGGGCAGAAAAGTCTCCGATTGACTCCAGCTCCGGTAACCAGTAGCCACAGGACTCTCTTTAAAACATGCTGAGCTCTTTGGTGACGTTTTCCTAGTGGTCTGTGGGATCTAATTTCAGTTTTGTCTTATTATCTTCAGACTTAATTTGAAAAAGTTAAAGCAGGCTGTTAATAGCAATCAGCCATCATCTCGTGGAAGGTTTTCTTTTTGTACTTGCTCTGCGCCTCGGTAACGTTCAGCTCAACCTGTTCAGGCTTAAGGGTTTCTGAGATACTGTTCGTCTTTCTTTGGACTTGTATGTATTCTCTGAGACCCACAACAGCTGTAAAAAGTTCTGACACAGGATTCTGGAGCTGCTTGTAACCTGTTACTGGCATCCTGGACTCTTCTGTGGCTATTTCAAAAGCTGGCGCTCGTATTGGACAAGGCGTGTGTCGAGGAGACACAGGGCACTCATTAAATTAAGTGGCTGGCCAACATGGAATCTCAAAGTGGGAGAACTTCTCTTATCTCTCTGAAGTTCTGGTTACTACTAAAATCTAAAGCCAGGAGCTCTGAGACAATGATATGCAGAGGTGGCAAAGTTCTCCCCCAGCAGCTAAAGCCTTTTCACGTGTACGTCTTGGTATGACTATGCCGCGGAACCCGGGCCGGCTTTAAAATACGCGAGTGTGACTGACGTTAGGTCCCAGAGGAGCTCTGTGAAGGTGACTGTCTCTGTTCTCAGCAAGCTTTTTTTTCTTGTGGTGTACTTCATGGTGCAGATATTTCTAGCTGTGGGTGTGTGCTACACTACAGCTCTGTGTCTCGGTTGCGGTGAGGGGAAGAACTTAATTTCTTTAACATCCTAAATAATTGATAACTTCATTATAAAATTTAAAACATAAGAATAAACCATGTCCATGGAACAGTAATTTATTAATGAGGTTATAGAGTGCCTACAAAATGAGTTAACCACAATACCCTGTGGGCTGTAACAAGTGTGATCCCCATCTGTAACTGACAGCTATTACTGTGGTTAACTTGTGCGACACAGACAGGACACAGGCTGCCTGTCTGTGGAGGCTGGCTGCACTCTGGTGAGGAAATGGTGGTACGAGTCACTCTGAAAGTTCATCTTCAGGAAGTTCATCTTCTAAACGGGGTCTTTTGCCATTGCTTTTGACAGCAACATTTGAGGAGCATAGTTCATTTAGATGGAAAAGTAGAAAGTACCGTAAGATGCTGATGAAGTAGCTGATGAAGTAACCTTCATACAATCTGTATTGATGAACGTGAGCTGGAACATAGGAGGTGCCACATCAGTACGAGAAGAAACTTCTTCCCAGTGAGGGTGACAGAGCACTGGATGGGGCTGCCCAGTGGGGGGTGTGGAGTCTCCTTCTCTGGAGACGTTTAAAACCCACCTGGATGTGTTCCTGTGTGACTGGATCTAGGTGATCCTGCTGTGTCAGGGGGATTGGACTGGATGATCTTTCAAGGTCCCTTCCAGTCCCTAATGTTCTGTGTGAATGTGCCTCTGTCCTAACAACTTCTACTGACACCCTGATGTGGTTAGTTGAATTAGTCTGCTATACAGAGTGAACAGCATTGATGGAGTTCTTCTTCTAAAGCCTTGTGGATTTCAGAGCTTTTGATGCATTTTGTTACGTGAAGAATTTATGATTTTAACTGGTTGATTTGTTTGCTCTTTTTGTTTTGTCTTAATAGGATCGAAAACTGCTTGCCACAGCTCAGCAGATGCTCCAGGACAGCAAGACAAAAATAGAAGTGATAAGGATGCAGATTCTTCAGGCAGTCCAGTCCAACGAATTGGCTTTTGATAATGGTGATGGAGTGCAAAGAAAATACGACTCATTAGTGTCAGAATGCCGTGTCGCCGCGGCACCAATATGCTCACAGTTACCATAAATTTCTAGTAGCAATGCTAGATGAAGCTTCACGAACCAAAAGTAATCAGACGAGGGTGCCAGCTACATCTGGGTTGAAGCGTGACACCTTCAGCTTAGTGAAGAGAAAAACAGTCTCTCTCAGTCATCCTTTCAATACCTTACACAGTCCACTTTTGCTTTGCAGTCTGCGCTTCCTTTTGTCCTAACACTAACTAGTACTTTTACCTAAAGCACATAATCTCACAGTCCTAAAAAGCACATCTGTCACAGGTAGAAAGCCTGCTTGGCCTGCTTAAATAACTTGGGCTTATTCTTACTAATGGGAGCACAGATGGAGACAAACTTTTAGATGTCTCTGTGGGTATTTAGGGTTAGACTGAGTGGTGTTTTCAAAACAACCTGACTTGAACCGCTCACGCTGCACTAAACTTGGATTTCTTTGGAACTCTGAAAATAAACCAAGAAAACTTATCCCTGACTTGTAGCTGCGTGAGTTGGGCTATATAATTGTGGGCATATTGGTACCTCTCTAAGGCTTGAGCCTTATTCTTGTGTAGTTCTGAGTACTGACATTACATGACAACTGATTTTGTTTCCTTTTACATTTATGACACACCTGGCTTTTTTGAACACCTCATCTTAGCACGTGGATTAGGTATGTCGTTTGTTCAACGGGAAAAGAAGTGTGTTCAACCTAAAAGGGCTTTCACGTGCCTTTTTGTGCTTCTGCTACTTCAGATCCTTAAACAGAGAGGGAGGAATGTACCCAGGAAACTGTTTAATACTTTCCAGGAAGTCTAAACACTGTGAGAAGGGGGCATTAGAATGAGTTAAGCAAAATCATTTGGGGATGTGACACCTCTTGCATTCTCTGTGCTGGCAGAAGCCTTATCTGCTGGGACTTCATGCGAACTAGAACTACCAGAAACCCATTGGGAATCGGTGGTGTTTGAATGATAGATGCTCAGAGGGTGGATCAGATGTGGAAGTCTCAAAAGCTCCTTCTTGCCAGCTGACTGATGATTGGAAGATTTGGCTATTGTCCCTTAACTCCCTGGAAGAGGCCTTCTGCTTCTTGCATCCTCAAGAAATAGGACCTATATAGTGACAAGAGGCCCCGATCAAGCACTTACTCCTTCAATTGCAGATGCTTAAAATGTCACTTTCATAACATTCATTCATTTGTTGCTTTCATGACATTCTTCAGACTTTTCTTTGGACTACCAAATCTGCAGCTGTCTTCTTCTGCTTTTTTTTTTCTGGGGTTGGGGGAGTGTTTGGGTTTTTTATGTGTGGTTTTGTCTGTATTTTTCTTTCTTTGTTCTCCTCTGTTTGTATGGGGAAGGGTTAGTATTAAAGAAATTGGGCCTGGGCATGGTCTTCAATGGGGATTCCTTGTTTCTGTCTTGCAGCAAAACCTGTGATAAGCCCTCTTGAACTCCGAATGGAAGAACTGCGGCATCATTTTAGGATAGAGTATGCTGTAGCAGAAGGAGCAAAAAATGTGATGAAGTTACTCGGATCTGGGAAAGTAACTGACAGAAAGGCACACTCAGAAGTAATTTACATCCTTACAGCTTCTGCCACTTTTATTTTCTGTGTTCTTCCAAGAAAAAAACGCTGAAATATTTCAATTCTTTCTTTATTTTTAAAAAGGCACAAGCAAGATTTAATGAATCGAGCCAGAAGTTGGACCTCTTGAAGTATTCACTGGAACAGAGACTGAATGAACTTCCTAAAAACCATCCCAAGAGCAGTATTATTATAGAGGAGCTTTCATTGGTCTCTTCACCCACATTAAGTCCTCGTCAAAGTGTAATATCTACTCAAAACCAGTACAGCACACTGTCCAAACCAGCAGCTTTAACAGGTATGATTTATGGACCTTTTTCATTTTATTTGCTTAAATAGCTTAAAAACAGGTCTTTAGTGGTGACATTTTCTCTGGACATGCTTCGTTGTTGTTTCTTTCCTAGACAAAAGCATTGAGAAATTTTATGATTTATTTGTTGACCCATTGAAAAGTTCAGTTGTGGCCTTAAGTTAGGTCACTGTGGAACAACACTACTAGTGTTTAACTAACACCTTTGATGCTTGGATTATCAAGCCCTGAAAAAGGTGGGTGAGTGTCACTCTCCCCATTTTACACATGGGGAAACTGAGGCGCAGAAGGGTTCAGACTTGGCCCTCATCACACAAAAAGGCAGGGGCAGAGCTGGAGGCAGGCACCCACCTTTTCTCCCAGTCATTTTACCCACTAGACCACACTGGCTTCCTGGAAGGTGAGATGTAGGCTACCAAAACATGTTAAGGAGATCTTAACAAACATGCCTGGCCACAGTGAGGCCTCTGTTCACTGATATGATACTGAATTGTTTCTCTTGCAGTTAAATGTGGGGACTTTATTACTGTAGATACTTAGCCTACCATGAGGGAACAGTAGATGCCTGTATACATAGAAGACCTAAACGTTCTCATGGCTTGGGTTCACTTGGAGATCTCCTTTCATCAGAAGTGAACTGTTTCAAGGGGAAGAAAAAACCCAAAGCTCTTAAAAATTTGGCTCCCAGTGCTTTTAAAGCAAATAATTTAGATGACTTTGGGGCAAGTTGCTGTACTAAGTTTATTTAGTAAGAATTACTAGTACAGGTAGGTTTGGGCTCTTCTTTTAGTTCCTAAAACGATTTACATGTCACTGTTAAACCAACTATTAACGGAATCAGATAATTACTGAACAGAACAAACTCAAGCGGGGCTCTGTTCACGCATGTCGGACTGAAACCAACATTCAGGCAGGAAGTCCTGTGCCCTGGTTTCAAAACAACTTTGTTTCCCCCCCAGCACCCCAATAATACATAATGGTGGGTTGCAGCATGATAGCAGCAGATAGTTCCTCCTTAAATGTGATGTACTGATACATAGGAACGGCTTCTAATGGGAATATCCCAACCAGAGCTGAGTGTTTATGAAGTTCTTAATAGTTTCATGTTGGCTGCACAAAGAGCTTTTGTGCCCAAGTGGATTTCAGTGAACAGTACCTTTGTGTTTGCCTCCAGTGCTTTTTGAAAACAGATCAGTGCTACCGTCCGATTTTTCTGAAGTGCATCGGCTGAACTTTCTGAGAGGTGTCCAGTCCTGATCCAAGATCACAAACCTTCTGCTTTGTCTGTCTTTTGTCTGAACAGCACTTGGGAATGAGGTCTTCTTTTACCTTTCAGCCTGTTCAGGAGCAAATAGTATCTCTGTCTTCGCAGCCTAATGTTTGGCTGTCACTCATGGCTCTTAGTTTCCTACAGGATGGGTTTTCTTCTCGGGCTGGTTCCTGGGTGTCTCTTCTGTGGGCTGTGTTGCCAGACCATTGTCGATGCCGTCAGTCCTAAGTTCCTGTTACAGAGGAGTACTTTAAGTTTCACAGTGAAGTGCATTTGCTGCCAGAGAAATACTGCAATAAGGAGCTGCATTTCTAGCTGACACTAAAGTTTTCTACCAGCCAATTTCACAACTTCTAATAATTGATTTTGTTAGTGGCAGTGGTTTCACAGTTTGACAGATGCTATCTTGTACAGGAAGAGGTGAGCCTACCGTTCTCATCACTCTCTGTGGTGTTGAGATGTTTTTGTGCTGCTGGAGGAAACTTAAATTAGAAGAGCAGCCTCTAGATCTCATCTGGTTAAAGTTGTAGGTGATGTAGGAAGCGTCACAGCTTTTAGAAGTCTGCAATGGTTCCTTCCAACCCTGAGTGATTCTGATTCCATGGCTCACCATGGAATGATTCCTCACCTCCAGTGAGGTGAGCCTGCTCTGGCAGGGGGACTGGACTGGATGATCTTTCGAGGTCCCTTCCAATCCCTGATGATTCTATGAATTCAGACAAGCTGGAACAATTTAAATACCGCACTAATTTGCGTTGGACTTCAGCGCGCAGCAGGCAAACGTGATTTCTGAAGGAACCAGTGTCCAGTTACCAAGGCAGTGTGCCCAATATCAACTGGTTGTAGAAAACTCATGAAAAATTGTTAATCCCATCTGCAAGATCCATCATCTCATTAAGAAACTTCAGATTTGTGACTTAACGAGGGATGTTGTGTGCGGTTTGAACCCAAGGCAGTTAGGTTCTCAAGCAAAGAGAAGATACTTTGGAAACACAACCCAAAAGACTTGTTTTGTGTTATTTTGGCCAACTCTTGCTCATTCTAGAAGGCCGAGTCCCACGTATTTGACGTGTAGTGCTTCATTTTCGTGGCCCTCTTTTCATCTGTTACACCGCGTGGAGGTTAACTGGTGCCACAAAGGGATCACCAGTAATTCACTTTGTTTCCTTGACAACAGAAATCTCTGATGATTCGTGTCCCTCTCGTTCTAGGTACCCTGGAAGTTAGGCTAATGGGCTGCCAAGACATTCTGGAAAACGTCCCGGGGCGATCAAAAGCCACGTCGGTTACGCTACCTGGTTGGAGCCCGAACGAAGCCAGATCAGCTTTCATAAGCAGACCGAGCAAAAGCAGAAGTGGGAGCAGTAAAAACCTTCTGAAGACGGATGACTTGTCCAGTTCAGTGCACTCCTCCCTCTCTGATTTTTATGCATGTGCTTTATTTACCTCTTGTTGCGCGTGCTGTGTTCCGTAGTCGGAAACACGGAATTGATTTGAGCTGTTTCTTCACCTGCCAAAACAACAACTGGAAAAAGGCAAACAGCCCCCACCCCACAGCCCCTCTGTTGTGCCCCTAAGAACTTGTTAGTGGTGGCGTGATCCCATTTTTGAGGGAAACTTACTGAACATTTTTTGTTTGTGGCAAATCCTCTTAAAGGTTTAAGCTGAGTTGCTGTGCTTTCCTTACAGATGAAGTCTGTGCTGTACTGAAGCTGGATAACACTGTGGTTGGTCAGACCAGCTGGAAACCTATTTCCAATCAGTCATGGGATCAGAAATTTACGCTGGAACTAGACAGGGTAAAAACTTCATTGCAGCTACAGTTGATTCTTTAGATTAATTCCACATTACTTCTGTTTTCACCTTCCCTGTTGTGATTGTGCTTAAAATGTCCTGTGTTCAAGCGTGCCCATTCTTAAGGGAGTGAGCTCCCTGGGGTTAAGCTGTGAGGCTGCACTGGCACTCTAGAAATTCTGGCTTTTCTGACAGAGCCCCTTCCAGGGCTCTGTCACCCTCACTGGGAAGAAGTTCCTTCTCATATTGATGTGGAACTGCCTCTGTTCCAGCTCACACCCACTGCCCCTTGCCCTATCATTAGATGAGACTGAGCAGAGCCTGGCTCCATCCCCCTGACACCCACCCTTCACATATTTATCAGCATTCCTGAGGTCACCCCTCAGTCTCTGTTTCTCCAAACTCAAAAGACCCAGCTCCCCCAGCCTTTCCTTATCAGGGAGATGCTCCACTTCATCATCTTTGTGGCTCAGAGCTGGACTCTCCAGCAGTTCTGTGTCCCTCTTGGACTGAGGGCCCCAGAACTGGACACAATATTCCAGACTAAGTTGGAATATTTTGGTAAAGCTGTTAATAGAACTTTTACAGTGCTTCTGTAGAAGTTTCTCATGTGAAGCCCATCAATTCTTCAGGAATAATAAATTAATTCACTAACAGTTTATTCTAGAACTGTAGATGTGATTTGGAGGGTGCAAGTATCAAAACAATGCTTGATGTTCCTTTCCTCATTCCTGAAGAAAACTGATGTTATATATGTTTGATCAAGTATTTCTTTTCCAAATACCTGACAGCTACGGTATTTCAAGGTACAAAGGTTAATGTATTTCCATCACTGTTTACAACAGACTGAAAACTAAAGTCAGTTTTAGAGTCTTCAATGTCATCTCCAGTAAATATTTAAAACAAATGAGCCACCTTCCTGTATTTTCTCTCTGCCTGCTGAGCCCCAAACTAGATTTCATCCCTCCAAGAAGGAAGCTGTTTTACTCCTGCAGGTAGAGAGATGCAGATTTGGGGTAGGAGCAGTGCAGAGCAAAACTAGCAGCTGTTGAGTCCCAAAGCCTCAATTATTCTCAAATTAAAACTAGAACTAGTCAGAGCTGCTTCCTGCAGCCAGTATCTGTCATATTTATTATTTAAGGACTCAGTGTTAGAGCTACTGTTAGCAAGTCCAGCATCAGAACGCTCATGCAGTTACTAAAACGTCACCTTGCAGCTGCGAACTGCTACTTGTAAGTAACCTGGAGAACTAGTACCACTGAGGTTTCTAAACACAGGCCAAATGTTGTCAACTGTGAGCTCAAACCCCTGGAAGTAACACTGGTTAGACCGACTCAAAAAGCCTGACTGCTTGCAGCTCTCCCCTGCTCTTGTTTATTCCACACTTCTACTTTCACTGGACACGGGCAGTAACATCTGGTGTGAAATCCTACAGTTGTGCTGCTGAGAGCTTGCTGGGTGTGGCTGGTGGGTGCTGGCATTCCCAAGCAACAGCTCTGCACCTCGAGCCTTGTGGGGCTAGCTCTTGTCACTAAACAGAGGTGACTCCTGCAGAACAGTGACTAATAAGTCATTTCCTGTGCGTTTCCTGTCGCAGTCACGTGAATTAGAAATCGCAGTGTATTGGCGTGACTGGAGATCTTTGTGTGCAGTGAAGTTTCTGAGGCTGGAAGATTTCCTGGACAACCAACGGCATGGCATGTGTCTCTACCTTGAACCCCAAGGCACTCTCTTTGCAGAGGTGAGGCTGCTTCTTCGAAGCACTTGAGCACACTCGTAAATACAGAACGGGTTGAGGAGTCTGTCTTAAACTTTGGGGACTTCCCTGTGTCCTGAGACGTGAATTCTAACCCATGCGATTTGAACTGCAGGTTACCTTCTTCAATCCAGTTATTGAAAGAAGACCAAAACTCCAGAGGCAGAAGAAGATATTTTCAAAACAACAAGGTGACTGTTTCTAATGAACATCTAAAGCTCAGAAGCTGCACAGATCGATGAGTTGGGTTTTCTTGATACAGACGCCTGGTATAAGGAAAGCTGCTCACAATGAAGGATTTGGCCTTGCACTTCGAAATGTTTTGTTCTGAAATTCCTTGTTATGCAGCAGCATTTCATAGCAGATCGTCAGGAACTGCTGAGGATTATGAGAAATGTAGCTTGCTCTTCATAAACTGATTAATAGACTTGTTTAATTCTCACTTTTGGTAATAAGTAAGGAAATTACGGGAGCTCTTATTTTCTGGTTTTTTTTCCTATGATGTCCACAGGCAAAACATTTCTGAGAGCTCCTCAAATGAATATTAATATTGCCACTTGGGGAAGGCTGGTAAGAAGAGCTATTCCTACAGTAAATCACTCCGGCACCTTCAGCCCTCAAGCACCAGTGGCTGCTGCTGGGCCGGTGGTTGACGCACACATTCCTGAGCTAACGCTGCCAGCCAGGTACGTGGTACCCACAGTTGTTAAGTGCTTTGTAGGGGCACGAGCAGTAGAGATGCTTGTGTGTCAGATCTGTTCTGCCAGACTGCAGACCTTCTGGTGTTTTTATTTGGGGGGACATCTATTTGGTAGACAGATCTACACACACACAAGGTGTATTTCAGCAGAAGTCTGCATAATGCACAGATTAACCTTGAACAAGGGGCAGTGGGTGTCAGCTGGAACACAGGAGGTTCCACATGAATGTGAGAAGGAACTTCTTCACAGTGAGGGTGACAGAGCACTGGAAGGGGCTGCCCAGGGAGGTTGTGGAGTCTCCTTCTCTGGAGCCGTTTAAAACCCACCTGGACATGTTCCTGTGTGACTGGATCTAGGTGATCCTGCTGTGCTGGGGGGATTGGACTGGCTGATCTTTTGAGGTCCCTTCCAATTCCCAATGTTCTGTAATTCTCTCCACAGTGACTCTCCTGTAGCCAAACTGGACTTTGAACTTGAGCCTCCACCTGCTCCACCCCGTGCTTCTTCCCTTGGGGAAATCTCTGAATCTTCCTCTGAGATCAAGGCTGCTGAAGTGCCATCTCGGGCAAGTAACTTCACAGATGTTGGGCTGTGCAGTGTGATGGAGTTGTAACGCTTGCATCTTCGTGATGGACTTCTTCCCCTGTATTCACTGTATGCTCTCGTTACGTACGCGTACAGAATTGCCTCAGCAGGACGTTCCGACTTACTCCTGGTTTAACCCTCCATGTCCTTCATTCCCCCACAGAAAAAAAACATAACAGCAAAAGTTCACCATCATTAGAGCCCTCAGGAAAGAGCAGTTACATGACCAAAGAGCAAAACAGCAGTAGGTTTCATCAGCCTTTCAAAAGCTGATCTGTGTCACCTTGAAGCACACCACTTCAGATTGGAGAGTTCTCACGTGAAGGATTTTACTTGCTCACAGTAGGATTTCTGCATTCGCTTGCCTTTGCAATCAGTTTCACATCCTCACATCTTTTTATCTCTTCTCAGGATGAAGTAACGGCCTTTGATTTTGAGAACGGCAGAAATAACATTGTCCCAAAACTCCAGCCTGAAATCATCTGTGAGCCTGATGCGCCCCACTCAGATGTAAAGTACACCCACACCCGAGAGCCCGAGGACAGAAGGTAAGAACACAGTGGGTTTGCTGGTGATGTGAGTGATCCTTCTTTAAAAACCTTATGGAATCATTAGGGATTGGGAGGGACCTCAAAGATCATCCAGTCCAATCCCCCTGCCACAGCAGGACCACCTAGACTAATACACAGAATCATAGACTCGTAAGGAATTGGGAGGGACCTCAAAGATCACCTAGTCCAATCCCCTTGCCACAGCAGGATCACCCAGACCAAGTTTTACAGTCAGTCAGGGTTAGAAGGGACCACAGGATCATCCAGTTCCAACTCCCCTGCCATGGGCAGGGACACCCCACCCTAGATCAGGCTTCTACGCTCTGAGCTCTGCCCAGACTGGGTGTTGTGTTGTTTTGTTTTTCACGTAGATCACAACAAAGATTCCACTTCAGCCTGAAGGATTTCAGATGTTGTGCTGTGCTGGGCAGGGGCCACTTTGGAAAGGTGAGTGCCAAAGGCAAACATCAGGGCTGTATCAAAACCCGGGTTCTAGCTCTTCAATGAATCGCTTCCCTTCTGTTTTAGGTGCTGTTGGCAGAGTACAAAAACACAAACGAGATGTTTGCAATCAAAGCCTTAAAGAAAGGAGATATTGTGGCTCGTGATGAAGTAGACAGGTCAGTTGGTAAAGAAAGATAATAATTGATGTACAGGACCCGTGTGTTTTCTCTTGGCATCCAACACGGCGTTTAAACTCCGTCAGACTCCGAGAGAACAAACCAAGCTGTCGTCTCCTTGCATAGCCAGCTGCTGCAGACATAGATGTTCTCCTGTGGAAGGAGCAGTGTAGCCAGGAAGAGAGATTCATGTGTTGTTCTTCTTGCTGCATCTGCACTGCAGCTCTGACTTGAAGCTGATCCCATTTTTCAATTAGGCTCTTTGCAGTTATTTAATTACTTGCTCAAAAGCCTTCCATCAAGTTTCAGGAGGACAGTGACTGTTTGTTTTACTGTCAGAAGGCTCTTAACCTGTAACACACTGACATACTTTGCCCATCATGATTTCCCTCAAGTCCTGTGTACAGTCCAGTGTTTTAATCCTTTTCTGACCAAACTCAGATGTTTCTTTGCTTGGAAGTGAAACTGCTGCTACGTAACTTGGTTTGGTGCAGGAGGGTCAGTAGTGACTGTGTTCGTGACCACCCTCTCCATGAGGAATTGCTTCCTGATGTCCACTCTAAACCTCTCCTGTGGAAGCTTGAAGCCCTTCCCTCTGGTTCTGTCACTAATTACCTGTGAGAAGAGACCAGCCCCAACAATGTCCACAATGTCCTCTCAGCTGTAGAGAGTGATGAGGTCTCCCCTCAGCCTCCTCTTCCTCAAACTAAACAGCCCCAGCTCTCTCAATCTCTTCTCATCAGATTGATTCTCCAGGTCCTTCCCCAGCTTTGTTGCCCTCCTCTACACTCACTCCAGCACCTCAATGTCTGCCTTGTACTGAGGTGCCCAAAACTGGACCCAGTACTCAAGGTGTGGCCTCACCAGTACGTACTTAATACAAGTCCGATTACTTGGAAGGAAACTGGGCAGCGTGTAAACCTCACGCGTTTGCGAAAGCCAAGCGTAACACTATGAGGATCAGTGTGTGTGCAAGTACTACAGCTTGTCTCCTGAAACAGAGAAAATCCCTCTCTGTTCCTCAGGCTAATAACATAAGGTGTAGGCTACCAAGAGCTGAAAAGACCATGGCAGTTAAATTTGTACCGATTTTGTGTTTGCAGCCTCATGTGTGAAAAGCGGATATTTGAAACTGTGAACAGTGTCAGACACCCCTTCCTGGTGAACCTCTTTGCTTGTTTCCAAACCAAAGATCACGTGTGCTTTGTGATGGAGTACGCCGCCGGTGGCGACCTGATGATGCACATCCATACCGACGTCTTCTCCGAACCACGCGCCGTGTGAGCATCCCGCCCTTCTCGGGGCGTTCGGTGGGGAGGGCGTTTGGGTCAGGGGTTAAGCAGGGAGATCTTCATCGCCACGTGCCTTTATGTGGTGTCACTTCAGTGAGTGCTGCTGAAGTGTTTAAAGGTCAGAGATGGTAACTGCTTTTGTTGGAAAAGACAAACACGCAGCTTCGGTGTGCAGGAGGAACGTCCGCCGAATTCAGAGCGGCAGAAGCTGATGTTTATAGCACCTGCGTTTCTTTCTGAGGTGACTTTGAAAAGCTAAACAAAGAGTTAAGGCAGCAGACAAGGCTAACACAGACAATCAGTCAAAACAAGAAATCCTTCACGGCTGTGACAGTGCAAATCTGTTCTCCAGGCCAAAAGCTGCAACTTCTAAAGCCAGATATAAAAAATGCTTAAAACTCTGACCTTGTCTAAAACTAGTCTCCACCTGAAAAAACAGTCTGTAATCTTCTGGGGGTAGATAACAGAGATGGACAACAACAGACTTCACACTCCAAAAAGCCAGACTGCCACCCCCTGAACTCTTCCCTTTTCCAACAGATTCTACGCTGCCTGTGTGGTTCTTGGGCTTCAGTATTTACACGAGCACAAAATAGTCTACAGGTAAGTAGTCACCGACCCGCTTCGGCAGACGGCTGTCAGCTACTCTGAGCAGTGCAGAACCAACACGTTTGTTCTCAAATGTTCCTTTAGAGACCTGAAGTTGGATAACTTATTGCTGGACACGGAAGGCTTCGTGAAAATCGCCGACTTCGGCCTTTGTAAAGAAGGTGAGGACACTGACACCTCCTTGCTGTGGGAATTGCGCGGTCTTGTAGTCTTAGTCCTGACTTCTGGACTGCCACGCGTGTGTGGTGTGAATCACAGACCCTTAGGGTTTGGAAGGGACCTCAAAAGATCATCTAGTCCAGTCCCCCTGCCATAAGTTAGCAGGGAAGGATTAAGGTGTGTTTTCTCATTCCAGACAGGTTGATGCTGCACAGTGAAGTCAAACAGCACCGTGGCCAGACCCCACTCTATTTATTTTAACTCGGGAGTGGTCACAGTATGGAAATGACATGCAGAGGTCACTAGAGCTAAAATAGAAGTGTAGCCTGCTCTTCTTTCCTTTTTAGAGACCTAAAAGGGAATTCAGGAGATGCTCAAACGTTGCTGTTGGCTTTAGTACCTGAGGACAGGTCTGACCAGAGCCACAAACAAAAACGACTATACAGCAGCCCTGCTGGTGTCTTTCCAAGCAAAGATAACTGGGTGACAGAGGTGTGACTGGGAGCTTGAGGTGGCTCGCTGCAAATCATTAGGGACAGAAACACTCTCACTGAAGCTGCAGACCTGGGAGGGAAGAGTAGGGGGATGTTTTACCTCATTGGCCTGGGTCTTGAGGACAGGCCCTGGCTGAAGTCACTCTAGAGAGAGGCTGGAGGACAAGGCTGGAACACGACTTGGCTTTCATTAACTGTCACCCTTCAGGAATGGGATTTGGAGACAGAACAAGCACGTTCTGCGGCACACCAGAGTTCCTGGCTCCAGAGGTGCTCACAGAAACTTCCTACACGCGAGCTGTGGACTGGTGGGGTCTCGGTGTACTCATCTATGAGATGCTCGTGGGTGAGGTAAGTTCCAGTAACGCGCAGCTGAGTTGTAAAACTAGCAAATGCTACAGCGGTTTGCAAAGCGGAAGGTGCTGGCCTGTCAACATTTCATACGTCCTGCCTGTCCCAGCTGTCCCAGTGCCAGTGTCTGCTGTACGTGCAGGCGTTCCTGCTTCTCCAGCGAGCACCTTCATGGGCCTCCCTGACACGTATTGAATGTAGAGCACCTGCCCACCCAGTACTAGCTGCTGTGATGCTGCAGTAGGTGATGGGTCGTGATGTCATGAGATTGAACTACCAGCAACTGCAGAAGTGAGCAAGTCATAGCTGGTCAAAGAATGAACCTCTGGATTGTTCTTCTGTCTCTCCTGACATCATTGTGCCTGCAGTTACAGTAACCACAGCTTGACATCGGTGTCTCTACGCAGTCCTTCAGTACAAAGGCCAACAGCAGCTTACCTTACTGTTGTCTCCTCCAGAAGACACTCGTGTCTGCCTCATTCAGGGAGGCTCAATTCCAGACAGTCAGCTGAAGTGATGCTGTTGTTTCCAATTGTGACTGTTAAGCCTCTCTGAAGAGTGATTTCCTGTTTCTTTCATGATAGTCTCCCTTTCCTGGAGATGATGAAGAGGAGGTGTTTGACAGTATTGTAAATGATGAAGTCAGATACCCACGATTCCTGTCTACAGAAGCCATCTCTATAATGAGACGGGTAAGAACAAGATACTGCCAGCTCGCGTTGAGCTTCTCCTCTGCCGACACCCCTCCTCAGGCCAGCTCTCACCCAGCATATATTTGTGCTTGGGATTGTCCCAACCCAGATTGCACTTGGACTAGTGGAACCTCATGCAGTTTGAGCAAAGTTCTCAAGCCTGTCAAGGTCCCTCCCTCCCCTCCAGCACCACCCAGCTTGGTGCCATTGGCAGACTTGCTGAGGGTGCTCTCAGTGCCACCCAAACCAGACCCCTGAGGACCACCACTCACAAGTGATCTCTAGACATTGATCACACCTCTGAGTGCGACCACCCAGCCATCCATCTGCCCAATCCATGTCTCTGTTTGGGTGACAAGGATGCCCTGTGGGACAGGGCCAGATGCCTAATGACTGTAACATTACAGTTTGCTGCTCTGACCCCGTTTCCTCTCCTACATGAAGGAAATTAATCGGTTTTGTGAGGAACAAAACTCTTCTAAGCAGCCCCACCGGGTATTTCTTCTCCACAATTCAACTTTGGCCTTGCTTCATCTATGCAGTGCCACCAGGCCTCTCCAATTCTCCACTTCATTCAGGAGCCACTTTTACTTTTTTAGAAGGTAACACAACTAGAGGCTCCTATTTTCTCCCTAGTTGTATCTAGTAAGAGGAGCTCAGCTCGCTCTTTCACTAGCAGAACACTGCTGTATTGAGTAGATTAACGCTGTCACATGAGCATTTGAATTCAAAGACTCCTAAATCTTTCTGGTTTGATTCCAACTGGGGCAGGGAACACCATCCACATGGCAGCCCAGCCCATTCCTGGCAAAGAACAGCTGATTGTGTCCACGCCTGTTGTTCACACTGGTCCTTAGCGTAGTGCCTCCATGTAAAGACGACGCTCAAACCTCTCCGAGGTAGGAGCTTATCGCAGTTGGTAGAAAGGCATCTACTGGAGGCGATTCAAAGCCCTGGGAAGAGTCTCTCCACTTAAATGTCTGGATGATCTTTTGAGGTCACTTCAATCCCTAATGCTCTGTGATTCTGTGATACATGAACCTCTCTGTGTGCTGCTGGTTCAGGCATTCCCAAAAGATCACTGCTGCCTCTTCCTACATACATCTAGACGACCAAGAATGTCCTATAGGTCAGGCAATAGGACTTTCACTGTCCCCCTGCTGTTGAGGGTTGGCTCATCCACAGCAGCTCTCACCCTCCCCTGCTTCCTCCCCACACGTTTTGCACTGAAATGTTGTGTTTTGACAGCTGCTACGAAGAAACCCAGACCGGCGCCTTGGAGCTGGAGAGAAAGATGCTGAGGACGTGAAAAAACATCACTTCTTCAGGGTGAGTGTGAACTAGTGCAGCCGAGAGGACACCGAGGAGAAGGGAGTGACAGGAGGCTCTAAGTGCGTGTCGGTTTCCTTTGCAGCTAATCGACTGGAACGCTTTGCTGGCCAAGAAGGTGAAGCCTCCTTTCGTACCCACCATCAGAGGACGAGAGGACGTTAGCAATTTTGATGACGAGTTTACCTCCGAAGCACCTATCCTCACTCCACCTCGGGAACCAAGGATACTTTCAGAAGAGGAGCAGGAAATGTTCAGAGATTTTGATTACATTGCTGATTGGTGTTAACTTCTAGACACTGTGAAATCCCAGCTGACTGGCTCACAAGGATGCCTCTCTCCGAAGAATACCGACCCTTCAATTGCTTTCTGTGCCACCTGTAGCTTCTTTTTTGAATCACATGAAGATCCTTTTGAGGACTGTTTTAACACCCTCCACAGGAGTGGCCTCTGTACATTGTTTTTTATCTGAGCACTGGAAGGCAGGTCTCTGGAGTTCTTAGGCTGCGGTGGTGAACCCAAGCTTCCCACACACGGGCGCACGTGAACCCGGACTGTTTCTCTCACTCCTCTGCGGCAGACGGCATCGCTTCTGAAAGCATCTGCCTTCGGTGGGAAAAGCAGAGCCTGAGCTAGGCAGGCGCTCAGCTCCTCAGCCACACCGAAGCACAAGTTTGGGACACTGACACTCACAGAACACGGCTGGAGCCGATTATTTCAGCTGAAAGTCACTCGTGCAGTCTATCAAACGACACGTTTCTGTACACACCTTCACTCTGTGTTCTTAAACTAAGGGTATTGAGACTAGATCTGCCTTGTTTTGTAAATTTTCTATGGTATTTATTAGGACAGACGTTGAACACCTTGCCTTTGACATCACAGCAGCGTAAGTGCTTCCACGACGACGAAAAACCCAGACAACCCCAGAAAGTTTACCAAAGTCACTTGCCAAACAGTTCTGCCTTCAAGCTTCTTCAAGCCCTGGGTGATGCAAAGAATGTAGCAACGGACATTGCTCAGGCTGACGATGAAGAGCACAGCAAACGCGCTTCCCGCGCCCACCCACCTCTGTACTCGAACGCCTGCCTTCCCCGCTCACCACGTGGGCAGCCCGAGGTAACCAGTCTGCGTCGAACCGCCTGGATACTCCTGGATCTGCTGAACAGCGTCCTGTCCCTCGAAGAGCACGCGAGCGTTCCCAGCGCGTACGCGCCCCAGACGCGCGTAGCTGGGAGTTGTAATCGGTCCTCAAGTGATGCGATTGCCCCCGAGTCGTTAAGTCTGCGTGAAGAGAACCCTTGTGCGCTCAGAGGCCACTGAACTCCACAAGGTCGACTGGCAGTCGCCAAGGGTAAAGCAATACACCCTCCTCACAGAATGTATCCGGCGTCGTCATAAAACTGTGGCTTCTGTAAACCCTTCAACACTAAAGCTGTACCTCAAGAGCTGAAAAATAATGTAGACCAGACACTGTGTGTACTCGTAGCCCGTGACCTCTCTGCGGCACCTGGTGTCCCGTGGGCAAACCTTCACTCTTAGAAAACACGTTTCCCACGTGATCCTTACCTCTAGCAGCGCTTGGAGCTGATCGTGTTGTCACCTCACAGGTTCACCCCGGCCAGGAGCTTGCTGTTCATGGGCTAAGCCAGCGAGATCCAGCGCTCCCACGAGTTACAGACTCGCTCTCGTCGTCGAGTGGACTACGTGCCATGGAGCACGCGGGTTTGCTGCGCTCAAGTGGTCGTTTCAAATCGTGATGCTGGACAGAGCTGCGGTGGCAGGCAGGGGTGGGTCAGGTTTAAGGACTAAGAAATCCATTTCCAATGGTTACTAGGTCTAACACACGAGCACACAGAAGGCATCTTCCCCAGCCCTAGAAATCATGTTTGGCAGAGTGAGTCAACTTCTCGTCTCGTTTCCAGATTGTAGTTAATAAGGAACGATTGTATTCCTGTATCTAGCTGAACCTGCTATCGTCGAGGGATGTCAGCTCCCCCCTCGTGGTTCCCACACCTATATCCCAGCATCTAACAGGGTGCTTAACGCTCACGGAAGTCTCCTCAAACAGACCGTTTTGTAACTACGCCTTGTACAGAAATCCTTTTTTAATCTAAGTCAATCACTTTAAAACATTTAAAACAGAACCTTAGAGGGCAGGGTATCGTTTACCCAGTTAAGCTGAAAGAAAGCACTAATTTTATCTCTGTAGTTTTTAAACTATTTTTAGGCAGATTAAGATTTTAAAGCCTAGAGTGTAAATATATTTTGCTATACTTTATCTGTATGTGGCTGCTCAAGCACTTTGTAAGGAAATTAGGAGATTTTAGAATGGTACACTATGCATTAAATGAAATGTGCCTTTAACAAACAGCAGCTCCAGTGTTCTTGCAGTCCTTGCTGTCACAATGAAAGCTCTGAATAGAGCCATTTGGGAACCGCACCCCACGCACGATTTTGCCGTCTTCTTGACATTGTGTTTTCTCCACAGGTAACTTCTGAGAACCACCTGCAATCAGGAGGGGACTTGGAGAACCCCAGTCTCTCAGGGTAGCTCAGGGCACTTGCATTCACTTGAAAGAGTAAAGCTGGGAGCTCTGCACGTACCTGCTTTCGGAGGCTGCAGGGAGGTGGCCTCCCGGTGCTTGGGTGGCAGTTCTGCAGCTGTTGAAGTCTGGCCAGCTTGGATCAGCATCCTCCCTTCACAGGCTTCCTCTGAGGGCAGGGGAGACAGCGCTCACTCCCCTCTTGAAGAGTCTCTGTTACTGTCTCTTAAGAAACTGAGGTTTCACCAGACTGTAGCCTGGAGACCCTTAACTGGGGGATCCCTGCAGGAAGGGCTGGCTCCAAATGAAGAGCTGAATTAACACAGGAAATACCCCGAAGAGCTTCTGCCTTGCAGCGAGTCCCTCAGCACTCCTGTCTTCTCCCAGCAACGTCCACACTAGATTAGCAGAGAACTCAAAACCTGTTGACACCTGAGCTGCCACTTCAGGCTGCTCCTGCAAGGTAAGGAAAGCCAAACTGCTTTGCTTCAGCAAAGTGCCTTAAGAAGGGTGGCAGCTGCCTGACAGTTCCGAGGGTATTCTGGGCTCTCTTCCTGGAAGGCTTCACATTCACCTCCTGAGCCCAGCAGGCAACCAAGTTTTGGAATATTTGGCCACTTGAAGCATATTCCTGGCTCTCCACAGCAAGGGCAGTGCAGGAAGTGGCTGCAGAGCTACAGAAGAGGCAGGGTCAAGCCAGGAGAGCAAGTCCCCACCTCCACCTGCTGCACTCTAGAGCTCCGCCCACGTCTCCTCCAGCTTCAGTCCAGACAGCTCTTGCTGTAAGTAGCCATTTCAATAGCCAACACTCACCCCTGTCATGCCAGGTCCTCCTGCATATCGCCGGAAGGCTTTCAAATACGAGCATGACTGTACCTCTAAGTTAAAGCCCACTAGATGTTACATCCTGAGCCGTGCTGGCAAAGCCAACTCTTGGTAGAACAGCTTCCACCTCTGCGCTGCCCAACTCAGGGCAAGCTAAAGCTCAGGGCCTGGCTGTCCAAAGCACTTTGCCCACAGCTGGGCAGGGAGCTCAAACCAAACAAGGAAGGCCTAGGTAACACAAAGTGGTGCAATGAGGCATCAGGAAGTCCCATTACAACACAGCCCCTCCAAACCAAACAGCTTCAGTGGTGCAACACCACCAGTAGCCTACAGCAGCCTTTGCTGCTTGTTTACAGAACAGAAGCCTTCAGCTGCCACGCTTCAGTAGTCACAACTGGCCGAGGAGGATGGAAACTGAAACAGCAAGAAAACACTGAGCATTACAGACCATGGATGCTCCACTGACACCCAGCCTGCCTTGCCTCAGGCCAGCACAGGAGCAGCCCTGCAGCACGACAACTCCTCAGCTGTCCAGTCTGGACAGTAAAGTGAGTTTGCACCTGTGATACAAATTTAAACCAGAGCCTCCCAGTTCAGTGCATTTGTTCCTCACACACAAAGGGACACTGTCAGCAGGCAACTGGTTTTCAAAGCTGTTAGCTTGGGAAGGGCTCAGTAACTTCTGCCCTTCACCCCTCAGCACCTGATGCATCGTTTCACACACGTGTCCACTTGAAACACAACAGCGCCACAGCTTACACACCCATCAGCCAGCCTGCAGGGTGGCCTCACAGCTCACAACGCTTAGGAGGAACTTCTACAAGGACCTTCATTAGGTTCTTGTCCAGCTGCTGGGTCATTATGTCAAATTCATAGAGGGGAAGTAGGGAGGCAGCAGTGACAGTCAGGGAGACGATGCCCAGGACAGGAACAGTCTGTTCACCACAACTTTGAAAACCTGCAGCAGCAGCTGTGCAGACAACAGCCCTTTACAGCGACTGCCTGCGTTCCAGGCTAAGGCCTCACGCACTGCAGCTACCTGCAAGGACTAAGACTCCCTGGAGACAGCCGGCATTCAAGCAGCAGCCTTGTGACCCCAACCTTCCCATCCTACGGCCTGCGCTCCCGCCGTTCTTGGTGTGTGAAGCAGCACGAGCACCTCATAGCCACAAGACGCTAAGCGTTTCGGAAAGCAGGTTTATTTGGGAATGACATCATAAATTGTCCAAAATACATCTTATTAGTTCCCTAGAAAAGAAATCCAAGTACAACAATATGAAATTGAGTTTGTTGTGACAGTCATTAAATATTTACTCACACTAGTATATACATACAAAACGCCACACAACGAGCTCCGTTCACCCTTGGAATGTGCGCCGTGCCCCTGCAGGTGTGTTCCATCTTTGTATGTTCCAGTTCCACAACACAAAGACTCCATCTTCACACTTTTTACAGCCTTTATTAGGGCAAAAAAAAAAAAACCTGTGGAGGTGGGGGGGGGTCTTTACAGAAAGGAAGAGCAACTCTCTGTCACTTCACAGCTGTGGGAGTTTGTCTACTGGGGTATCAAACTTGAAGTCTGTAGGGAAGAGATCTGGAGCCCGAGGATAGATCAGCCGGTACGACTGCCTGATCGTGACATCGGCCACACCAGCAATATCACCGATTTCTGAGGCAGAAAGCAGAGAAGGGATTAGTTTTAATTTAATGGTCTCTTCATTACGAACAGCTAAAGCATCAAAAAGCTCTACAGAGTCTGCAATTTAGATCTTGAGCTGCATGAAAGCCTTCGTCATTGTCCAGGGACACTGAAGGAGTCACATCCGTGTCTTGTTTTAACCATCACTCTCAGGAGATGCAACCCAACAGTTCAGGGATGACAGCACCACACTGCCCGCACTCTGAGACCACCCACATACCCAGGAAACTGGCCACACGATGGAAGCTCCAGGAACAGCATAAGCAGCACTGAATGCAGATCAAAGCACCACAAGCTGATGGGCAAAGGCTGTTCTTTACCTACAGACAGCTCTCCAGTCAGAAATGGCTGTATTTCTGATCTCACCTGGACTAGACACACCCATGGAGCTTCCTCAGCCAGCTAGCAGCTCTTAGAACTTGCCCTAACAGTTACACCCAATCACCACAACCTTGGCTCCCCTCCTTTCCCTATGCACTGCCCCTACATAGCCCCATTCTCTTGAGCCCCAGGGGCTGATCCCTGCTGCTCTACAGCTCAGGAACAGCCCTAAGCTCTTTACTGGCTTCCTGAGGGACACCCTACCAGAGAGAAGTAACGCAAAGGCGATCTACAGCCCAGCCCTGCTGTCCCATCACGCTCCACTGTTATCACAGGAACACCTACCGGTTTAGGTGATTCCCTGGCTGCTAGAAGGATTAAAGCTTCAACGCAACCTACAGCCATAAAGCTCCCTGCAACTGCCGTTTGCATTCGAGTACTTGAGGGCAGCAGAACACACAGATGCTTGAGCCAGCAAGGGTAAAGATACAGCTGAATGCACTGGTCTGCTAGGTGCAAGGACCCTATCACTAGTGCCAGAAGAAAGTGTCCCTGGCTCACGCTGAGCAGAGCCACTTTCACTTAGGAGAGTGGGAGATCCTGGTTTGGGCCTTGCTGGATGCAGCCCGAACAGCAGGTTATCGCTACTCACACAAACCTCACCCGGGTTTCCCTGCAGCACTGAATTCTCCTTCCAGCAGCAAGACACGGCGAAACAAATGAAACGTTTTACCTTTCTGTGTCCTTTTCTCCGCAGAAGCTTGGGACGCCATGTAAATAGCCGCAGCTGCTACAGAGATAGGGCTTCTCCCCGGAACCAAATCCAGTTCCACAGCTTTGCGAGCAATGTGCGTGGCTGCCATCTGGACTTGCTTGGGCAGACCCAGGTTGGAACAGAATCTTGACATGAAGTCTCCGGTTGTGATCAGATCAACACTGGTTTCAAGAGCTTTCAGGATCAGTTTAAAACATCGTCCTATTTCCTTCTTTGAAATCCTGGACACTGCACATATTTCTGAGCAAAGAGAAGAAGTCAGACTTTAGGCTGGACAGCACTGCCCCACAAACCAATGTACATTTTATTCCCAGTACATTCAGCCCCACAAAAAAGGCCACCAGCCCTGAATAAGCTCTGCACAGTTGTGAGACTTCCAACCCACTTCAGCCAGCGCACGTTTTGAGCTCCGGCACTCAACACTAGAAGCAGCTGTACTGCTGTCAGGGAAGAGTTGCCCATATTTCAGAGAATCACAGAACATTAGGGATTGGAAGGGACCTCGAAAGATCACCCAGTCCAATCCCCCTGCCACAGCAGCAGGATCCCCTAGATCAAGTCACACGGGAACATCTCCAGGTGGGTTTTAAACATCTCCAGAGAAGGAGACTCCACAACCCCCCTGGGCAGCCCCTTCCAGTGCTCTGTCACCCTCACTGGGAAGAAGTTCCCTCTCATATTATCACAGTATTACCAAGGTTGGAAGAGACCTCATAGATCATCAAGTCCAACCTGATGTGGAACCTCCTCTGTTCCAGCTCACACTCACTGCCCCTTGACCTACAATTAGATGACACTGAGCAGAGCCTGGCTCCATCCTCCTGACACCTGCCCTTCACATATTTATCAACATTCATGAGGTCACCCCTCAGTCTCCTCTTGTCTAAGATAAAGAGACCCAGCTCCCTCAGCCTTTCCTCATCAGGGAGATGCTCCACTCCCTTCATCATCTTCGTGGCTGTGCACTGGACTCTCTCCAGCAGTTCCATGTCCTTCTGGAACTGAGGGGGCCACAACTAGACACACTACTCCAGATATGGTCCCACCAAGGCAGAGCTGCAGTTCCCACTCAGTTACAAGCAGTCCCCAGGGTGCTCAGCAGTACCTTTTAGGTTCCACCAACACTCAGCAAGACTTCCAAACGGGACATTTTTAAATGCATTAAGACCAAAAATATCTATCACAGATGTAATCACCGTCCAGACTCACTGCTGCTTCCCCTGGCAAAGGTGAACTGCAGCTGAGAGCAAGCCCAGGAATGAGAAAAGCAGCCTCCTACAGTGACAGTAACAAAACTGGATCTGTGTCACTGCAAACTTACCTTTAAATGTTCTTGGAACACCCTCCTGTCTACAGGCTATGTAGAGACAAGCAGAAGCAATGGCATCATTACTCCTCCCCTTCAGGCTCTTCTGCTCATACACTTGCTTGAATAAATTATTTGTTCGATCCTTCAAAGCAAGAAGACTAAATTTAATTAACTCTGGGCCATTTAATTAGCAGCAGGATCAAAAATTCATGTGCTCATTATATTATGCTAACTAAGGCAATGCCAGAACCGTTTAAGCATGAACTTACAACTATATTTCTAGGGAGGTTGATTCTGTCTGCCATGTTGGTGATCTCTTTGAAAGCATTCATCATCGCGCGATCGAAGCTGCTCATAGTTCTGCGGTTCTGGTACTTTGAGTTCCCAAACTCATCAAAACTTGCTGCACCAGTACCCTGGGAGGAAAATTGTTGTTGTCAGTAAAACACCAGCAACTTCCACCCCGTGGCACGAGCAACTTCCAGCTTTATGTATCTTCATTCAAGGCGTTCAAACGGTCGTGTCAATGAAGCGTCACCGAGGAAAACCACCCCACGTCAAACAAACCCAGTCTCCATGCACTGGACTCAGCACTTGGCACAAGCCTCAAATCATTGATTGGTTTCTGAGGACCACAGATCACAGAACATTATGGATTGGAAGGGACCCTGCAAGACCATCTAGTCCAATCCCACAGGGGCCTGAAGAGATCACGTCCAAGCAGCCTGCCAAAGCACAGAGATGCACCTAGGCAAGATCAGAGTATCTGCAGAGAAGGAGCCTCCCCAACCACTCTGGGCAGCCTGTTCCAGGGCTTTGTGACTCACCCCAGGAATAAGCTTCTCCTTGTGTCTAAACGAAACTCCGTGTGTTCCAGCTTGTGCTCACTGCTCCTTGTCCTGTCACTGCCTCTCCTCCCAGCTTTGTATCATCAGCGAACTTGCTGAGGGTACACTGTCCCTCTGTCCAGGCCATTAGCGTGTTGAACAAGACCAGACTGAGCACTGGCCCCCGAGGAACACCACTGGTCACAGTGATAACGACTCTCTGAGCTCTGTCGCACAACCAGCTCTCGATCCACCCCGCTGTCCGCTCATCCAACCGGCACTGGATGATCTTCCTAGCGAGGGTGTTATGGGAGACTGTGTTGAAGGCTTTGCTGAAGTCAAGGCAGACAACATCCACTGCTCTCCCCTCATCTACCCAGCCAGCCAGGACATCAGAAAAGGCCATCAGCCTGGTCAAACATGATTTGCCCTTGATGAATCCCTGCAAGAGTCCTCTCTTCCAGATGACTGCTAACCTGGCTACTCACACCCAGCGCTTGCACGGATCCAGGTCACAAACTCAGCAGTGTATCAGGATGCCAGGTGGTACCAAGTGGAGCCAGGATACAGAGAACAAAGGGCAGACCTACACCCTGGCACCACCTAATTCCGTGAGCCGCCCCGATGGAGTCAGAGCTTGTTTCTTCTTTCCTGATCCTTGTCCTTGGTAATTGGCCTTTTATTTTAAAGCAGCCTTAATTCTGTAATCTCTCCCTCGTGCACATCTGCATTTAATGAGAGTTCTTTGGCCACCAATAATAATACAGGCTCCTGACCACCCACTCACACTGCTCCACAGCCCTGCACCCAGAGACTCCAGTTACACCACATTTATGACAGAAGACTAAAGACTCTGGCAGAAGGCTTGCCTTTTACAAGTTTCCCTCACTCCTTGAATAGGCTTCTTCTGACAGATGTGACAGATACTAGATTCCAAGACCTTTCTTAGATTTTTTTCCCTGCTCCATCAAACACTAAAGAACCACCCAGAGTTGATCCTGGCAGCAACACCACAGAGGGCTGCTCCAAAGGCTCCCTCTTACTTCCTTGACTGAATCACAGAATGTTAGGGACAGGAAGAGACCTCAAAAGATCATCTAGTCCAATCCCCTCAACACCTCTGACCATCCAAAGATTCCCATGAAAGTTTAAGGTAAACAAAGAGCAGGAATCAAGCATAAAAGTCTTCAGGCCACAAAAACCACTACAAACTATCTGCAATGGCAGACATGCTTTTCAGAAATCATGCTAGAAAAACCTCCCTGGCCCAAAATACAGCGGTCTCAGGTCAGAAAGGGTCCTCTGTGGTCACCACTCGCCCCTGTTTCCTGAGACACCTGCCCAACGAATGCATCTCACTGCCACCTCAGCCAGCTATGCTGTTCATCCTCCTCTTCAAAGATAAATTAATCTTTCCTCCAACACAGGCTGTTGTTGCCTCAGACAGATGGGTCCCTTAAGTACTAAAACCCATTAGGAACAAATCCCTTTGCATGGGTAAAGCAGCCTCTCGTGCTACTAGCAGAGAGAGCACAGAACCCCAGCAGAAAGGTCTCCTTTCCTTTGCTATTTCAAAGCAACAGGCCATCACCAGAACTTTACTGTTGTAACTGGGAAGTGGCTCAGACTCCACTTCCACCCCCAGTCCCAGAAGTCACATTTCCCATCCCTACATCCTCCCGGGGGGGTAGCAAGGGCAGGGTGTGTTACTATCTGCAGCTCTATCTCAAGGAGAAAAGACTCTCTCTCCCTCCCTGGTCTTAAGCAAAAGGCTAAAGCAATCTCTGGCAGACAAATCTGGGGTTCCCTTAAGGCCATTCTAAGAATTGCTGATGACTGAGAGGACAGTCTCTTTGCCCTCCTTCAGACCCTGTAGTTAACACAAGCTGTTCTGTGCCACTGGATACTACTTATCTTCCTCATGACTACGGCAGTTTCACCCTTGTGCACATCTAGGTCAACACCAACCGGAGCCTGCTGCTGGCAGGGACTTCAGAAGATTGCTGGAGAAGCCTACATCCTTGGTGAGATTATTTTTCCTGCAAAACTCAGGCACTGGTACATTTCCTCTGCATCTTCTGGTATAAGTTGCTCTCTTCCTTCTAAAGGACTGAGGAAAAATGCAGCTCCTGACAGAGTTCACACCAATAAGGTGACATCTCAGAGCCCTTGGCTCACTGGCAAGACAAACACAGGAACTCTCATACAGAAAACATCCTGGTTTGTCCTTATTTCCTTTAGAAAATAAAGCGTCTCTTCTGTGATAATAAAAGATTCACAGTAGGACAAGCTGCCCCTCTACACTCTCCAACATGACCCCATCAGTTCCAGTACTTGGACCTTTTCACTCCCAGCACTCAAAGGTTAAATCACACCACTCTGATGTTCCTGCATTGTCTTCACTATTCTGGGATGTTCTGGTTAACAACAAAACTGTTGGCCATCTCTGACAAGGTTTAGTTTTCACTGACACAAACTTCTCCAAGACATTTCTTCATGTCTTTCTCTTACTGAGGCTGCTATTCCATTTCACAAGGGACTGATTGGAAGGGACCTCGAAAGACCATCTAGTCCAATCCCCCGTCACAGCAGGATCACCTAGATCAATCATTTATTCTAAGCGAGGACCTACAGCTCCACAGACGAGAGATTTAATAGAACACATCACTGCTCCTTTGTTTAAAACAAATCCTTAGCTGAAATATGCTTTACCCAATGTGCAGGTCCTGATTGCTCAGGAGGTCACATCCTTACGTGCAGAACCAAGCTAAACTCCCAGAAATGAACCCTGTGTTTACACACTCCCGTGCAGGATTCATTTTGCTCGCTGCTCTCTCACAGGAATTCACTACAGCACAGGTACCACTCAAATACACACCCAGGGCTGTCTCCTGCAGCATTCACACTGCCAAAGAATTCTACAGCAAGTTCTTTACTAGTAACTGGAAGACCATGTGTACAGCATGTACCCAGAGCGCCACAAATCAGTCGGATACAGACTTCACTCCAAAGAATGACAGTTTCAGTTGGGCAGTACTAGCTACTAAGAGCTCAGAACCAAGTCCATCTGTTATTTCAGAATCCCCTCAAATGCACAGCGTTTGTTTAAAGATGACACCACCAGCTTTTCTCTGAAAACCAGCACACCAAAGTGTGGCAAGTAACACCACAGCTCCACAAACTCTGGCTGGATAACTCATCCCTTTCCTGCTACCCACAGGAAAAAGCTACATCTTACGCCCTGTTGAAATGAGCTCAGTTCAGAGAACATCTCTTTGCAGGGACGTTCTCTCAAGACTTCTCCGACGGACACGCAAACACCTACTTGATGTAAAAACACACGAGCTCAGTAAAACTGAGTATCATAAGGGTTACCTTGCCGATCATTGTACTCAAGTTGCCGTCGCTCAACAAAGGATTCTGGGTGTCCCCAACTCGAGATGGATCTTTAGTTGCTTTGTCATTGCTGAAAGTTCTCCACTCGGAGCCTACGTCTATGACGCGGTCACCTGGGTTCACAGAAAAGGAGTGTCTGCGTTAATGCAACGTTTTGAGATAGCTCATGAACTACTGAGGGACACATCTGAGCTCTGCACTGGAACTTCTGTCGGCGTTCCAAAACAGAAAGCTAAGTTGCAGGACAAGGTACCAAAATGTCTGTGATTGACAATTTCAGCTGAAAAAAAATGCAAGTAGGGCTGCACAGAAAGCATGAAGAGAGAAGTTCTTAAGAGCATCACAGGACCTACAACACATAAAACAAAGACCTTGATTGCAAGCTGGAGGTCACGTTTGCCCGCAGATGTTGCCAGCGCTTAGACACACGAGTGAATTACTGAAACTTAAGTTCTCCAACATTTGCTGTGTGTCGAGTGTGACACAATTATCTGTCACAGGCTCATTAAGCTGTAATAGATCACTTCTGTGCTTGAACCCCAGGCACTCAGCACTCTAAAATATGCCGCCTTCTCACCCACCATAACATTCTGCAGCTCAATTCTTGTTCTTGAAGGGAGGTTGGGCCCTGCCCAATTCCACTTCAATATCAACACACACCATATACACAAGTGTTCCCTCTTAGTCCACCCTGTTACACCTGGAAGAGCTCAACTATCGATTTGGAGTAAGCAAAAAAAAAAGCAGTAAACTCCCATTCTCTAAACAAAGCAACTTTCCTTGCCATCCCCTGTTTATCTCAAACTCATTCAAATCCTTCCTACAGCACCTTTCCAAAATGAAAACCAACTCTAACACTGATGCAGCCAAAAGCCCTGCAATAATCCTGCTACAATCTTTAAAACAACAACAACAAAGCAAACAGCAGCAAAGCAAACGGAAGCAAAACAAGCAAGCCCCCCGCCATAGTAGGATCACCTAGATCCACACAGGAACGTGGCCAAGCCAGTTTTAAATGTTTACAGAGAAGGAGACTCCACAAGACCCCAGGTAGCCCCTTCCAGTGCTCCATCACCCTCACTGTGAAGAAGTTCCTTCTCAGATTGATGTGGAACCGCCTATGTTCCAGTTTACACCCATTGCCTTTGTCCCATCATTAGATGACACCAAGAAGAACCTGGCTCCATCCTCCTGACACCCACGCTTCACATACTTATCAACATTAATGAGGTTGAACCATAAGAGATCACCACAAGTGAAAATAATACATTTAGGTTAGAGGAACACTTGCCTGACAGGCTCCTCCACCTTTATTTAGTGCTCTAACAAAAACTAGGAAGGGGAGAAAACAAATTCATCAAAACTGGAAGGTTTAGAACAGAGCAGGGTAAAAGCTGGCACAAATTTATCTTTCTCATACAAAGTTCCTCCTCCATTGCAAGCCTAAATTAGAAGACAGTGTGCTCCTCTAGCTCCTAGACACTCTGTAAATATTTGATTCAGTAATGCTCCTTCTATGGCCTAGCAGTAACTTCACTTGAAGACAACCCCTCAATACTGTTTACAGCTTCTAAAAAAAGCAAAATGTACTTAAAATCCTGGCAGGGTATAAATAGAACACTGAGTACAGGGCAATGATGTCATATTTTTTCCAAACAAGTGGGAATGACCTAAATGACTTACCTCTGGGATCTGCCTCTGGTGAGTTATGAGCCATTCCTGCTCTAACAAAAAAAGTGTTATATCACTGCTTGCTCTGGCAAACGTATTACACACAGAGGACAGAGACTACACTTTCAGGGTGAGGGAAGATCAAGTTGAACAAATCACAGAACATTAGAGATTGGAAGGGACCTCGAAAGATCAGCTAGTCCACTCACCTCACAACAGCAGGATCACCTAGGTACTGTCACATAGCAACACGTCCAGGCAGGTTTTAAACATCTCCAGAGAAGGAGACTCCACAACCTCCCTGGGCAGCCCCTTCCAGCGCTCTGTCACCCTCACTGGGAAGAAGTTCCTTCTCATATTGATGTGGAACCTCCTGTGTTCCAGCTCACACCCACTTCTATCGTTAGAAGACACTGAGAAGAGGCTGGATCCATCCTCCTGACATCTACCTTTCCCATATTTATAAACATTAATGAGGTCATCCCTTAGTCTCCTCTAAGATAAAGAGACCCAGCTCCCTCAGCCTTTCCTCATCAGGGAGAAGTTCTACTTCCTTCATCACCTTTGTGGCTCTCTCCAGCAGTTCTGTGTCCTTCTGAAACTGAGTGGCCCAGAACTGGACACGATATTCCAGACATGGTCTCACCAAGGCAGAGTAGAGAAGGAGGAGGAGAACCGTGTGATCTGCTAACCAACCCTATTCTGATCCACCCCGGGATGCCACTGGTTTTCTTGGCCACAAGGGCACAAATCAGTGAATACAATGCATTTGTGTAATTAAGATGCAGGATGCAAATATCTTTCCAAAGAAACCTAATGCTGAAAAGAAGTGAACTAAATAAATCCTTAAAACACTAAAGCCAGTCTTACAAAGAGCCATGTAAGGAATCAGCCCTGAAGCCTGGTCCCGAGTTAACATTTCAAGTGCTAAACTGAATTCGTAGGTCATAAACCACTTATTTGTTGGCTTTCCTGAAACATCTGGAAAAAAGGGTCTCGCAGTCAAATATCACGGAATGACAGAACATTAGGGATTGGAAGGGACCTGGAAAGATCATCTAGTCCAATCCCCCTGCCAGAGTAAAAAAACTCCCAGTAAGCATCTTACAACACTGTCTCTGCTTTCTCACATCATTGTTATATTGATTTTGGCAAGAGTACTGAGATTCTGTAAACATGGGAGTGGCTACATGTTCCTTTCCCTGCTTCCTTTTGATGCAGCCCTTTTGAACAAAAATAAGTTGCACTAAATGCAGTCAGATTAGACACTAATTGTCAGAACTTCTCCTCAGACCTGCGCTCACCTCCTCAGACTCGTCCTCTGAAGTACATACAAGAGGACAGTCTGCATCACCAAATCTTTCAGGATCTGATGCAGTGAAAAGCCCTTTTCAAAAGAAAATATCTGCCTTCAACAGTGAATCCATCAAGAGAGAAATATTAGCAATTACATCAGCGTGGTACTCTGCTTGCAGTAGCTTGTAACACACAAGCACTGAACTCTGCTTGCATGTTGTACACGACGACAATACAGCTGCAAATTGAAGGCATTTAACCCAAACAAGAAACAGGATGAAATTCAAGCGTTAAGTAACGTCAAGCGTCCACATCCAGCCTTGGAACGGTTCCGAGAAGGTATGTTGTTAAGCTTTTCTTTCAGAGGGCCTCTGTTGTTAGCTGTACACTGCATAAAGTGCCATGTGTTATTTGTTAATGAGTATTTTAATCTGAACTATGGCACTGAGCGTGTGTTGGCACGGCAAAGCGCCCGGTTACTAGCACTGCTACGCTCAGACAAGGAATCTGCTGCCATCTAGTGGGCACAGGCATTATACTTGGAAGTAAAATATTTCATAAAGCCAAACAATTAAAAAAATACATGTTTACACACAGAACTACAACTAATTTGTAGTGAACCAGGGTAATGAGGTGCTGCATTTAAAAAACGAGGTACCAGACTACATACTGAAGAGATGTAACTGCACAAAGCCAGGCTGGACAGAGCCTTCTATTTTCTACTCTAAGAGCCTCAGCCTGTCCTCACATGGAGGATGCTCCAGTCCCAATCACTTCTGCAACCCTCTGCTGGACTTGCTCCAGCACGTTTCCATGTTCCTGGTACTGAGGAGCCTGTACTGTACTGAGGTATCCATTCCCTCATATTCTATCAGGTTACACTCTGTCCCATACTCAACTTGATAGCTTCCAAAACAGCAACTTTTTCAGCTTTAGAGGTCCTATCTAAGGTCAGAGGAACTAAATGTTACCAAAAACCAAACTCTGGGGCCAAAGAAAAAATTAGTGTCACGGCCCTTCCTACACAATTTCCGGCCTTTCCCACGAGTAACAGTCTTTGCAAAACATTTAGTTTTCAATAAATTGTCAACATCACAAATGCTTATTCACACGACTCAGCTAAAACAGCACATGGAGCGAGAGCAGGCTGTGAAATGTTAAACAACAACAACATCCACAGAAGACTTCCACTAGTTTCCAGACAGCAACAGCATTATACCAGTACCAACAGGCACCTACGGACTGAAACAGCCAGTCTACCACTGGAGGTAAAATTAGTGTCACAAGAACAAAGAATTAGCAGCTCCTACATATTAAAACATTTACAAGCGAGATGTCACATTTTAATGTTGATAGAGAAAGTAGTAACCATGAACACACACCCAAACATGAAAAGGTTTTTCACCGTTCTGTATCTTTAGAGACAAAAAATGTGAAAATAAAAAGCAGCATACTGGATTTAAACTACAATTCCAACCTTAGAGACCTAACAGCACCATCTACAAGTGTAAAACAACTTTTAATCATAGCCTTGTTCAGAGAATCTTGCTTTAAGATCAGGAAGTCCTTCCAGCCTCCTGCTCTCCCCAAGCTTTTCCACTGCTGGACCCTTTCAGCAGCAGATCAAATCAATGCAACTTTAGTCATAATACTAACAAAAATTATTTAATCTCATTCCCACAAGAGTGATGACAGAACCTGACAAGTACCCATTATCTATGCACCAGCTATGAAAGTTTCACATTTAATAAACTCACACTTTTTCTACCGATGGATAAATTCAGTGCTTTGCCACAGCGAGCGAAAAACCAGCAGGTATAAATACATTAAGTTTAATTAAAGACTCCTTGCTCTTGTTTCAGTGAAAATGAACCACAAAAAGATGCAAATAAATAAATAAAAATCAGTGGTGTCACACCACTGAGTTCTTTACCACAGTAAAATTATTGTACAAACCCAGCATTTACCATTCTGCACCTCATACAGCAGCACTACTCTGCAGACACCAAAATCACAACGTTTTAAATAAACCTGTAAAAAGTTCTTTGGTCACGGAGTACACGGACTGTCTGGGGTTTTTCAGCTCTTCTGCCTGACAACCCTCAGTGATTATGACCTCACAATCTCAGTAACTCTGAAAACACACTCTCAGTGGGCCCTGTTCACCTTAGCTACACATCACAACCTGTGTAAGACCTGAAACAAATCACAGAACATTAGGAATTGGAAGGGACCTCAAAAGATCAGGTAGTCCTATCCCCTCACAACAGCAGGATCACCTAGATACTGTCACATAGCAACACGTCCAGGCAGGTTTTAAACATCTCCAGAGAAGACAACTCCACAACCCCCTGGGCAGCCCCTTCCAGTGCTCTGTCACCCTCATTGGGAAGAAGTTCCTTCTCATATTGATGTGGACCCTCCTGTGTTCCAGCTCACACCCACTGCCCCTTGTCCTATCATTGGATGACACCGAACGGAGCCTGGCTCCATCCTCCTGACACCCGCCCTTCCCATATTTACCAACATTCATGGGGCTACCCCTCAGTCTCCATTTTTTCAAAGCTCAAGAGACCCAGCTCCTTTAGAATCAGCAGCTTTTCTTTATAAGACCAGGAATGGAAGTAGTTCCTTTCTTAAGGGGAACAGGTGTCATGGAAAAACACTACAGTTTCCTCCTTTGGAAACAAAATTTTGTCTTCACTCCTTCAAACATATTTTCAGAAAACGGGCATCAAGAATCACATCTGGTTCCCTCCTCCTTTAAATGTCTTACTAGACCAGAACAGAAAACAGTTAATGCTTGCATTTTTGTTTGGCCATGCATCCTTCAATTATTTATCTTCACCCAGTTTGGACTAGATGATCTTTCGAGGTCCCTTCCAATCCCTAATGTTCTGTGATTTCACTGGTTTTCCAAACTAGCTGCTAAATACCCACCCTGGTTAGGAAAACATTTCCATTCAATTACTTTATTTTTCAGCTCAGTCTCTTATAAGTTACTGCAGGATTTGACAGTGTATTTGTGAAGATGTTTACAGTTACTATCAGTGTCTTCTATAATGATTTTTACAGTTACTATCAGAGAGTGATAAGCAGAAAGGCTCTTGCTTTGACTTGCTCCTGTGGAGACCAAACTCACTGCTAAATCTTGTGTGCCCTGCTGGGGTGCAGGGAGTGAGAGGCTGCACCTGTGGGGAGGAGCAGACAGGACAGGCAACCCTAAAAACTGACCAAACAAGGTATTCCATCCCATACACATCATATTGGGTATAAAGCTGAGGAATCACAAGGTCAGCCCTGTTTCTCACTTCTTAAAGTTCCTCTCCTCTTAAAAGGGTGGCATCCAAGGAGGACTCTGATCATTCTGCCAAGCATTGACAAGTATATGAAGATAAATCCTTTAGTGCAGAAGATTAACAAATGGAAAAATGCTCTTTTTTTTGTCAGCAAGTTATTTGGGAAAGACTTTATTACATTTGTTTTGCTTTCCCAACAATCGTGATTAAATGCAGTGTACTGGACTAGACAACACAACATTCTAATTCAATCCTACAACATATTTTACATTTTCAGTCTTTAAAAGAAGCTCAACTCTAGTCACAACACAAGAAGTTACCAGAAAAGAACTATTTAAAATACTAAGCTTTTAGCCAATGCTAATTTAGCTTCAATGTGTTTTCTGCCTCTCAGACTGCATTAAGCCATTAATTTACACAGTTTACACTGCTTATTAGGGTTGGAAAGGGCCTTCAAAGTCCATTGGTTTCAACCCTCCTGCTCAAGCAGAACACAAATTACTGAAAAGCACAACCACCTAAAACATCTAAATCAAACTGCACAAAAATACATCAAGATAGGTTTTAAAAATCTCCAGAGAAGGGGACTCAACAACCTCCCCCCGCGCAACCCGTTCCAGTATTTAATAACCCTTACTGTAAAGAAGTTTTTTCTCATATTGAGGCGAAACTTCCCGTGTTCTAGCTTGCATCTATTACCCCCTGTCCTGTCACAACTGAAAAAGAAAGTATTCCTTTCTTCCTGACACCCAGCCCTTATGCACTCATACAGAGCAATTAAATCCCCTCATAGCCTTCTTTTTCCCACACTAAAAAGGCCCAATGTTCTCCCTCTCTCTTCATAACGCAGTTGTTCCAGACTCCCAATCATTCTCATAGCTTGGCAATGAACTCTTTCAATCCATTCTCTGTCTCTCATGAACTGGGGAGACCAGAACTGGACACATTATTCCAGCATTAGTACCACACCATGTACCAGTTTTGTGGCTAAACAAATCTGCACACACAAGTCAGGTTATATGATCATTCACGAAAAGATTAATAGCTACTTACCCACTACCAGCCCACATTCAGAACAAATCATATCTCCAGCTCTGTAATCCTCCACTAAAATTGAGTCCGGATGATTTCGACAAGACACTCTCGGAAGTACATCCAAACTGAGGAAGAGAATTAGAATCCTCATTACTATTAATCAAACAGGTTGCATACCCAGAGGTGTAGCAGTGCCTGGCTGAAAAGGACAACTCCATCACACAAAATTAGCAGTGATTTTAATAACAGAACATCAACCTTATCACTCGAATTTCACCTTCTGTTTAAATGCTGTAACGCTACATCTATCAAGACTCCAGGTCATCTTACACTGCACAATTTTAATGATGTATCTTGTACTGAAACCACTTCAAATTAAAAATCTAAACAACATAATTGATTAAACATGGGCTAAAATGCAGTCTATCACTAAATGAAGCTTCTCAAGAAGTTAATGGCAATTGCTTCCTTTCAAATGAGCATTCTTGCTCATTCTATCCAGTTTACTTGAACTAAAAAGTAGAGGGCATAGAAGCTGATCACAAAAACGTTTGTTAGAAGTACCCACCCATACAAAAAATAACTCTTAATCCTTTTAGCTACAGAAATTAACCTATTAAAAGTTAAATTAATCTTAGTTCACTTGTTTAAAACTTAAATTAATCAGATTTCTCCCCTTTCTTTCTAGTCCATTATTTCAGCCTAATCAATAAACTCCATTTTAACTCTTACTTTTTAGGTATTTTTGAAGAGCCTAAACTACAAAACAAACCCCAAACAATACGATCTAGTGGCTGTTCAGAAAAATGTGAAAGACTTCACAACAAAATTAAAAACCAACATCACTATTAATACTAAAGCCTCCAGAATGAACACACAAAAGATGAAGTTATGCTGAAAATGCTAAATAAAAGCTGTTTAAACCACCTTCCTTCTTCTTGTTCTCAGACAGTAGTTTCGTACAAGAAAGAACTGTTAACAAAGCACATGCTGATACTTGACATTAAGCAAGAAGGCTATTGATGCACTCGGCAGAAAATAAAATCCAGAAGCCTCAAAGAACACTGATACTATTTTATTTCAGACTTCATCTTCACAAAACACTCTTTCTAGCCTACTTCTAACGCAGTAACCTAGACATGGATACCACAACTCTTGATGTGGGGGTTCAAGACGCTACACGGTGAAGGAAATGCACAGCACCTGTGTGAAGGTCCCTTTCAGCAAACAGATCCCGAGTTACCATAAGTCTACCAGGAAGCACTTCCTGCATCCTAGGGCAGGTTTGGCAGGAATAAGTCACTCCGCAGCCGGTTCCGTGGGCCCTCCTTCATTCCTGACTTGAAAGAAAACCTCAATACGCCTCCAATGGCAAAAAAAAAAAAAAGGGAGTCCGAGTGCCGCTTGGCCCCTGACTAGATTTAGTGTGGGAGCCTACAGGGTGTCTTCAGGGCCCGGCAGGCTGAAGCGAAGCCAGGGCACAGCCAGCCCAGCTCCGTAAAGCGGGACCGAAAGCACCGGGGGCCGTGAGCAGAGGGAGCTCCCCCACAGGACCCGGAGCACGGGCCCCACTGGCCGCTAACAGCCTCGCTCCGCTCACGGACGTGAAGCGCTGCTGGGGTAAGTGCTTGGTACTGTAACAGAACGGGCTCGACCACAGACACCGGCAGCACCAAGCTCGCACGAACGAGGGGCCCCTCAAACGGCCACGACTCCCCCAGAGCACACTCGCTTCCTCTCACAGCAGTACCGGGCTTTAACGCACGAAGACGCAAACAGCGAACTCAGCTCCAGCATCTTGGCGCTTCAGCAGCCCGGCCCACACGGAAAAGCTCAAGGAAGTCCCCGCGGCCCTCCTGGGTCGGCCTCCCACCACCACCGAGGCTGCGGTCGGCCGGTATGACACAGCCCCCGGCGCCTCTCCAGGGTAACAGGGGCAGCGCGGCCCTTTGTCTGTGACGTTGCCGTCTCCCTCCGCCGTGCGCCCCCGCCGCCGCGCGCCCCCACCGCCGCCGCGCGGCCCGGCCGGCAGCCCGCGCGTACCGGCTCGTGGACGCCATGACTGTCCGCTGCAGACGGTGCGCAGGCAGGCGCCCGGGCCGAGGCGCCCACTTAAATAGCGACAGCCGCAGGCGGGGCCACCGCACACTGACTACGGGTCGTGCAGATGGACAAATAGACCGGCGCGGCGGGAGAGTATGGCTAGGCCCCACCTCTCCGGTAAAGCCGAAGGGCGGCCGGGCGGGGCGTCTGGAGGGCCGGCCCAGCGCCTTGTCCTGGCTCGCACGGTGGAGCGTTTCGGGCAGAGGGCTGTGCCATGTCTGGCGGCTGCCGTGCCCTTGAGGCAGCTGTTGCTGAGCACGCCCCAGCAGAGGTGTCTGGGGCACAACAGTTCTGAGACCAGTTCCCAGAATTGAGAGGTTCAGCTCCACCGGCCCGACCTCCAACAGCTGTTCTGCTTTGTCACTCTGCTGATTCAGCAAGGACCTGCAGGTATCCCAGCTGCTCAGCTGTGACTCATGAAAGCCCTTGACCACGCACAGATGCTCAGCCTGACCTAAGAAATTAGTCTCTATATTGAGCAGCAACAAGAGCTTTTGAAATCCATGCTGTAAAGCAGGGTAAAAAACCCTATAGCTTCGGTATGAGCCTCTTCTCACTGACGGAAGGATTACTGGGACAGGAGGCTCTGCAGACTTTGGCAAGTAGCCTTTAAACTGATCAGTATTGAAGCCTCTGACCAGTTGTGAATGGGTATTCAAATCCATATGAAGAGCTGTTCACACCAGTTAAGGCCACATCTGCACTAAGATTTTTCAATTTCTATCTTTGAGCTAGCAAATTAAGGGCTAACAAATTCTCTTAATACTTCCTCAATCAGAGTAAAATTCAGTATAATGCAATTTCCACACTTTCCTTGTTCACTGAAATGCTGTGTGGTGGTTGAAAACGAGCTCCTTTGAACTTGCCAACACATTCCTTAGACTCAAATAGATGCACACATACTATTTGGAATAAAAGGAAGCAGAACATGCAGCTTCTCTTTTTCCATTTGCAATGACCTTTTTCACAAATGTTCCACAAAAGTCACTAACTGTCACTGTGAATACAGTGGGCACTATTAAGTTTCCCCATCACCTGTGAAATGTGAATCACAGAACAATAGGGATTGGAAAGGACCTTGAAAAATCATGTAGTCCAATCACCCTGCCAGAGCAGGATCACCTGCTGATCACCTGTAGCAGTGTCTACAACAGATGTGCCCCACGAGCACTACTAGTCCCATCAAGCTTTTCAGGTTTTCCTGGCTTCTCATACAATCCATTCTGCAAAAAAAAAAATAAGCTTCTGCTGGCCATCACTGTTAGCACCAGGACCCTCCTGACCCTACTCTCAAAAACCTTTTCTGAAATGCTGCTACAACAACCATAGATTCTATCTCAGCATTTCTTTATTCCCTGTCTGCAGCAATTCTTCAAATGCTTTGTCCACGGGCTGCAGAAAAAAAGAAGTGGTTGATGTGGCAGATGGGAATATGACCACTAGCAGTCTCTGTCAGCAACAAGACGTTCAAATAACTTCACCTTGCTATCCCCAGCAGTATCTGTTCTTTCTCATGACTGCAGTCACAACAATAATCCTATTTTAAAGCAGACCTAACTGGTCATCCTGGAGCTTCTTAAAATGTCCTGCAAAGTATCTCATGCTAGCTACTGTCAGCAATCAAAACCTGCACTTCCACCGGTGGTATTACCAGCTTCACTTCAACAAATACGCAGTGGGATAGTCAGACGCCTTTGCAATCACATGGACACTAATAAAAACAAGAGATAACATGAACAAAAACACTGGTTCTTATGTCTGTGACTACTGGTCCTTTGTGATGGTCTGCTGAGTTAGCCAATGGTCACTTTGTTAAGATAGCAGATGTCGGTCACGTGCTTCAAAGATGCAAATGAAGGAAACAGTAAGTAACCAGAGTGGCTGAATTATTCTTTGTGTATTAATTCATCGCTCTCTTTCTCTGAAGTGATCTAAAACCCATCTGGATATGTTCCAGTGAGACTTGATCTAGGTGATCCTGTTGTGGTGGGGAGACTGGACTCAACCATCTTTCAGGGTCTTCTCCAATCCCTAATGTTCTGTCATTCTGTGTACTGCATCTTACGAAACATCTTTGATGGAAAAAAGTTGTTACCACATTACAGCACCTGGACAAAACAGGAAAAAACTAAACTTAAACTACGCAAATCTAGTACAACAGGTTTTATAGTGGTTTCTTACAGGTTGTGGTTTAACCCCAGGCAGCAACAAAACATCACACAGCTGCCTACTCACTTCCCCTGCCCGACCTCCCAGTAGAAAGGGAGGCTAATTGGAAGGGTAAAAGAAAGAAGGAAACTTGTGCTTTGAGATAAAAGTTTTAGTAAAGGCATAATAATTTAACAAATTTTAAGGGAAAAAAGGATTACAGAGAGGAAAATAAAACCACAGACAAGTAATGCAAATGAAAACAGTTGCTCACTACCAACAGACTGATGCCCAGCCAGTCAGCAAGCAGTGTCCTCCCACCACCGACTTCCCCCTTAGTTCTACTGCTGAGCATGACGTCATATGGAGCATCCCTGTCACCAGCTGGGCTCAGCTGTTCCAGCTGTGTTTCCTCACAACTTTTTGTACACCCACAGCCTACTGGAGGTGGTATCTGAGGGGCAGTCTGAGGAGCAGAAAAGGCCCTGAAGCTGTGTGAGCACTGCTCAGCAACAACTAAAGCACGTGTGTTACCACCACTGCTCTCAGCACAATTCCAAAACACATCCCCCTACTGTCTACTATGAAGAAAATTAACTGTCCCAGCCAAAACCAGTACATGAATAAGGCTCTACACCTACAGCCCAGCTATCTTAGATTGTACCAATAGGGTTTTGAAAAAATACTTGGAGAATTGTGCTCTGCAGTGGTTATTCCTCAAGAGAAACACCACGCAATGAGCTTTAACAATGCTAAAAATATTGCTTGTGTAAGGTTTAACTGCATTAAGAAGTACCTGTTTCAAAGACAAAAACCAGAAATAAGCTGTTTTCTTTTGTTTCATTTCAGAGCCTTAAGAAATTGTAAAATTTTGATTCACATACCAGAACCATTTCACAGAAGCCCATGTTTGTACCTTGTACTTATGCTAGAAAAATGTGCTCAATTTTATAAGCACTTATTTTTCATTTAAAGCAGCAGACTATTTTATATTTCCCCTTCCCAAATTATCCAGCAGCTCAACAGACTCTGCAACAGCACAGATTAACTGCAACTTAGATTAAGTGATTTTTAAACTCCTTTTAAAATAGAGTGCAGATTTTACAGACATTTGTAAAAAATTGTTCCTCCTGGGATTTCATATAGGAATTTCCTCATTAAATTCATGCTGAGATTGCAGTTAATTAATCACGAAAGTGATTTTTCTACACAGACTACACACCACCTTAAAAATACCAGCCAACTGTCTTCTGGTGAGAGTTGTGGAACGACAGAAGTGGACTCCAAAAAGTTCAAAGCCAACAAGAACTAGAGAAACAGCCAACAGCTGTTCTCAAAGCTCAGTTTCTGTACTTTTTTTTAGGCTCTGGCCATCATCACAAGCTGAGGGAACTCAATTAAGCTTCTGGTTATGTTACACCAGAAAGAGCAAAATACTTGCAAAACTAGTCATTGATTTTGTTCAGCATTTGGGGGATTGGACTAGATGATCTTTTGAGGTCCCTTCCAATCCCTTATGTTCTGTGATTCCACAATAAAAGAATGGGAAGGATATATAACGAGATGGAGAACATAACACACAGCCTTAAAATGTTACCTGCCTGGATTGCTTCTGCTAGTGGGAAACCCACACACAGATTAGAAGATTGCAGAGAAAACTAAACCAGGAGGCAACTGTAGTATAAATTCTGTATTGACTAACCCAATCACTTTAAACTGTTGCAGCTTGTGCATGGCCAGGACAGGTAGGTATGTAGAAAGTCACTGCCATTATCTAATATGATGCATGTCTTAATTTTACTCCAGTGCAAGCTACTGGGTTTCACAAACTGTGATGTTTACATCTCACCCCTCATTCCTGTACCCTGTACCATCTCGTACCAAAACTGCCTCTTGCTTTTTTCTTGCAAGCTTTAAAATACCCACGTGATCTATTTATCTTACACAGTTTTTTCGTGCCTCAGTAAAAGAAGTCAATCCATAGATTTATTAATTTTCTTTAAGGAAAATTATTTTGGAAAGGCTGAAAATGACCTCTGATTTCCATTATACACATTTCAGTAAATCATTGTTTTAACTCCTCAGCAGGTGGCAGCACAAAGTTATTGAATATCATTCTAATTTTGTAGTGTTTAAGTAATTGTTCTTAAATTTACCAAAAAAATCTTACTATGAGATAATGATATTAGATGGAAGAGTTAATGAGACAAATCAGTCTGTCTGTTTATTCCAGTTCTTCAGGATCACTTCAGCTGCATCTAGTGTGCTGTCTCTCTGCAAAACAAAGAACACAACTATTACTGCAAGCAGGAACTTCTTGAAAAGAGAGAGCAGCAGTCAGGATTCTATCATCCCAAACCAGTATGCACTTGTATCCCATAAATACCTGTCAGTTTTCAGCAGCAGCTATAGCTGCAAATCCAGACTACACAAAGCATTCCACGCTGATTCCTTGCAAGCATTAGATACATTGAAAAGATTTTCTCAGCATTCAAAATATTGAATATAAAGAAATCAATACTTCTCACATAAATGCATGGCATTTATGCAGTGATGTACTTGGCAGCTCTGTACTGCAGACTGTATCTTTATGGATACAGTTGGGACTTCTAAATTTCCACGTGGCCAAGCTGTGCAGTTGACTACTCAACATAAATCTATCCACGAGCCAGTTGTGCGGCTTGGCTACAAGACGCTACGTCATACAGGTGGTCTTCAGCTTGACACAATGAATGCTGTTCATCCTGGGCAAGAACCAGCAAGTTTTGTCCAGGTTTGATAGGTCAGTTATCAAAAGAGCCAGGTTAACAGGAGAAACTCCATCATCACTGGTTTGAGCTAAGGCTCCAATGTTTACACTAGACCAGTGAAGGAGTTTCATACCATTTCCATTATGCTGACACAATTACTCCCTGCAGGCACCTTTATTGGTAGCTTATCTGTCTCACTCATCTTCACCCTCACAACTGGTCAAGAATGTTTGTAAAAATAGCACAGTAAGCTAAAAAAGGCCTGCCCAAGCAGTTGGCTTCTGACAGTTGCACTTCTCAGTCACACCACTCACATTTGAAGTCCCTCAGCAAAAAGACAGCTAAAGCTACTTTGTGCTGACTTTTACATCAACTTGACTTTCGGTTCCTAAACACATCCAATTCAGAGAACCTGGGCAAAATGTAACAGTCTCTTGAAGATTTCTGTACTGCATTGATTTTTAGGAGTCTTATGCCTTCCTAGAACATCCCAGGACACAAATTTACCTTAATGAAGCAAAACCGGATATATTTTTCAAAGTGCCTTTTTGTCTCAGGCCCACAGAATGCTGAAAGAGGAATTGCTGACAGCTTCTGTAACAGAAAACATAAATAGTGTGTGCTTATTTTATGTCTGTTTTTTAAAACGCTGGTTTAAGCACAATGCTTTCATTATTCCATTTCTGTAACTCTCCTTCCCAACATACGAGGGGAAGACAAAGTTCCTTTTGTTTTAATACACTAGCAAGTCTTAACTAAATTCAAATTATCTTCCTTCAGCAAAATATTTCAAAGGTACTTTTGTACAACCAGCATTTAAACTCTTCCTTTCAATAGAAATAAAACATTTCTGAAGCTAGATTATGACTAAGACACCTTACCTTAGAGGTTATCATCCATTTCACAAATTTGTAATCATAAGGTTGATTCTCATCTAGATGAGACAGATCCACATCTAAAAAAATACATTTAAAACAAACATTAAAGATTTCTTAGACTGCACTGGGAAGACATTCATTAACAGCATTTTATTACAGTTAGTATTTAAGAATAAAGACATTTTATTTTACTTTATTTCTATTTTATTTTAAAATAAGATGTAAAAAATTATACCGTAGCGATTAAAATAAGTCAATGGATTGAACCTTTTCCTTCTGATCTGAGCACCTGCTTTCCAGTGAAACCCAATTAAGACATGTAGCTTGGAAAAAAAGCCAAGCAGTACTCCAAGAAATCCTCAGGTCTGCATTACTGAGGGATCAGGACTCTGGAGGCTGCAGAAGAGTGTATTTTAACGTGTGGACAGCAATAACGACTGCAAGAGCAGTCGTCTGTGAAACTGGGTTAGTTAGAACTCTCCCACATGTGGTAGCACTTTCAAGGTCCAACTGTGTTTACAGAAATCACAGAATATTAGGAATTGGAAGGGACCTCGAGAGATCAGGTAGTCCTATCCCCTCACCACAGCGGGATCACCTAGATCCAGTTGCACAGGAACACTCCCAGATGGGTTTTAAATGTCTCCACAGAAGGAGACTCCACAACCTCCCTGGGCAGCCCCTTCCAGTGCTCCGTCACCCTCACCGGGAAGGATTTCCTTCTCATAGTGATGTGGAACCTCCTCTGTTCCAGCTCACACCCACTGCCCCTTGACCTACAATTAGATGACACTGAGCAGAGCCTGGCTCCATCCTCCTGACACCCACCCTTCCCATATTTATCAACATTAACCACCAGTTAGTGAAAACTGTGGAACCAGAAAATGTACCCTTGTGAGAATTCTTCCTCCAGAATTACCATAACCTGAATTTCCAAGAGGTTTTGTACATTTTGGTGCCATATTTCAGGGCTGAGAAATTAGAATGCCTCAAGCTGCCTTCAGGGATATGACTTCGGAGTAACAACAAAAAAACCCAACCCAAAACAAAGAAAGGGTGGAGGGAAGTACAAATTGTATGAAGTCAGGGTACTAAGCCAGGTGCTTGGCTCTCAAAGTCTTTCATAAATGCATACCTTTTAAAATTACTAATGTCTATCCACCTCCTTTAGCCCTCCTCTAAACGGTTGCCGAAGCTTTGTAGTTAGGATTACAAAGGCTTTGCTGAAGCTTATAAAATCTCCCTCCCAGGCTAAGCGTTGACTTAAAATTTCAGTCTCACTTACTACTACTGACACTGTTAAGAAAACATTAAGTGATACTATAACTCAGAATCAAAGTTGCAATTTGAGGTTAAGTACAGTATTTGCTTTGAACTTCATACTAACTTAATGCAGAAATGTCAACAATCATGAAGTATCCTCCGTCTGGAACGATAGGCTTTAGTCCAGCTTCCTGAAGTAGCTGGGCCATCCGATCACGCTTGCTTTCCAGCTCTCGAGACAGCGAGTAAAAATAGCAGTCTGGGTCATCCATGCGCTCGTAGTCTACCTGAAATGCTCGTGCCAAAGCCTCCTGGGAACACAAGTCACGTTCAAAGTACTCGTGGACACGCAGCAAACTCACACTGTCACACCACCTACTGCAATCACGTGGATTCTTCTGACTGTGGTCCTCATCAAGCAAAGAATCACACACAAATTACACAAGCTACAACCAAGTGTGTAATGTACTTGTTACTTTGCTCTGTGGCAACACCCAAATCACCCAATCATTTGCCAGGCACTAATCATATGTAGTAGGCACAGTCCTTGACACTAGGGTTTGTAATTTGAAGTCAGGTTGAAATTATTGATAATAATGCAGCATAGATTACTAGCACCTAGTAAACAGAGATAGTGCTTAGTAATGCATGATTTTATATAAAGTGCTAGGAAACCATCAGGTTTTATGCAAGAAGCAGTTTATAGATGAAAGAATAAAGAATCTGCAAGACTGATTTGGGGTTTTTAGATGTTTTTAGATGTATGTTGAGCTGATCAGATTTGTCTGTTCCTGCACCCCTGAATGTGTATTTTTACAACTAAAATTCACTGTTGATGGTTTTCACAGAATCACAGCATCATTCAGGTTGGAAATGACCCCTGGGATCATTGAGTCCAACCATCAACCCTAGTCTACAAGTTCACTCCTAAACCAGATCCCCCAACATCACATCTAAGCGTCTTTTAAACTCATCTAGGGATGGTGACTCAACCACCACTCTGAGCAGCCCATTCCAGTGCCTGAACACTCTCTCCATGAAGATTTACTACAGCGAGGCCCACGGTTTTGCTACACCACAAAATAACCTCCTCTGCCCTACGTGTACCTACCTGTAATGGAGTTGGGCAAGTATACAGTGTATTTTGGTGAACAACTTGCAAATGCTTAATCAGGTTCTGGGGACCAATAGCCCAGCCGAGCTACGGGAAGAAAACACGCACACGTAATACTTAAAGCAGTCATGTCACTAAAAATTAACGAGGAATTAAAATTAGCCAAATCTCCAGTTTTTCTACTTTAAGAGTTAGTAATGAGTTTGTTTTGATTAAAAAAATAAGCTAGATGACACAATATTTGCTTTGAATTGAGACAACAGTTACAGTTTCATTCATCTCTGTCTCTAACAGGGTACTTCTAAAAAAAGCAAAATTTAACTCTTCATGTAACAAGGGTTAGAAATCACACTGAGCATTTATTAGGAATGTTATTCCTAATTGGTTTAGGATTTTTCAAGCTCATAAGCTCCTGTGACAAAGGTGGTTTTGAGCATAAAACAAAAGCTGACTACTGAACGCAGGTAAAGATGGAAGAATTTAGTTGCCAAATATTTAAACATATGTGCTTCATTCCTGATATTTTAAAGTCAATCAAAACACCACCAGTTAATATTTTCCAGAGATATAAGCCATCACAATCTGAAAACACTGCCTCAAAACTGGAAAGTAAAATATTGTGATATTCATGGGTTTTTTTCAAAGATCTTGAACAAATAATACTGTGTCACTTTTTTACTATCATTTTCTCACAAAAGCTGATTAATTGAAAGACAAGAACAGAATTAAAACGTGTGCTGAATACAGGTAACTGCTCCAACAGAAGGCTATCTTTACGTTTTGGAAACACAGACTGTTCCCAGAAGCTTTGAAGAGACCAGTCATAAAAGCAGAGACTTTTTAAGTGCAATAGATGCATTATGTTAATGATATAACTGAACTTTTTTACACTGACTCTTCTTACCTTCCAGCCAGTTACACTGTAGGTTTTTCCAGCACTTCCTATAGTTATTGTTCTTTCCCACATCCCTGGAAATGTAGCTGTAGATAAAATAACATTACATTGGTAGAGGTGCACTCACTGAGCTGCACATAGCCAGTAAAACTGTACTGCCCCTATCTCAGAGATCTTTTGAGGTCCCTTCCGATGCCATGATGCCACTGCAGCACATTAAGCAAACAATTAGAATATTCTAAAATATAGCAATTGTAATAAATGAGGAAAAATACAGAAGCCAATACTTCACATGTATTTCGTGAACACTTTATGAGAAAGAAAAGAGGAGGAAAAACTCATTCCTATTAGCCCACCCATATTTAACTAACTGCTCTGCGACCTTGAAAACAAAAAGGCAGCGTGAACAGATGCATCTTCTCCTAATTAGGTCAAGAGTATAGCTCTCACAGTGCAGAAAGAATTGAATTTCAAAGCTCACACCATCCAGCAAGATGTTTTGCCATATGGTTATAGCAGGTCAACCTTATAGATGGACTGTAACAACATTCCAAACTGCAGCAGCAAAAGGTCACAGGAGAAGCAGCAGCTCCGTTGCTTTTACAGGCATCAGGTTGGAAATAGAGAGGCAAATTCCTCCGTGCCACACCATAACATATGACACCATTAACAAGGACTGACTTAACTTTAAAGACTAATGAAGTGTAAACTAACACATGCATCAAGTCTGTTACCTCGTAGAGCACCCTGCTTGTTGTTATCCCTGTTATGAAGAGCAATCTCTAAATCTGCCAGTGCAACTCTAATCATGACTTAGAGGAGAGTCAACGGTTTACAGAAGTCAGTTAACAGTGAAGTGCTCTACACTCCTTCAGCAACCCCAGTCAAACTGTAACCAGACCCCGTAAATCATAGAATGCACTGGCTTTGAAGAGACCTTTAAATGTCTTCTTTTAAGCAGGTACATCCTCAACCAGATCAGGTTGCTCAGAGCCTCATCCAGCTTCACTGTTAACGTTCCAAGGCATGGAGCCTCCACCACTTCTCTGGGCAACCTGTTCCACTGCTTCACCACCCTCACTGTAAAATATTTCTTCCATATACCTAGTCTAAATGTCCCTTCTGTTGTAGCTAAAAATCACCACGACAGGTCTCTCTAAACCATCCCTTCCCACCTTTCTTGTAGATTGTGTTTAAACACTGAAAGGCTGCAATAAGGTCACCTCAGAGCTCCCTTCTCTCCAGGCTGAACAACCACAACTCATGCAGTCTATCCTCAGAGCAGAGGTGTTCCAGCCCTCTGATCGTTTCTGTGGCCCTTCTCTGGACCCACCTCAATGTCCTCATTGTGTTGATGACCCCAGAGCTGGACACAGTACTCCAGGTCAGGTCTCACCAGAGTGGGGGTCAATCACCTGCCTCAACGTGCTGCCAACACTTCTTTTGATGCAGCCAAAGACACAATTTGTTTTCTGGACAGTTAGGGCACATTTTTGGCTCATGGCCACCCTGTTGTCTGCCAGCACCTTCAAGTCCTTCCCAACAAAGCTAACTCAAAAAAGTGTCACTGCCATTTGATGGAATATACAGAAATGAATACAGAAACACAAGAGGTTTTAAATGAAACAACACATTATTTTTTTCCTTGTATTATCTTCTGTAGACTTAAAAATTCAAGAAACTTAAGGTAAAAGCAATCTTGTTTCTTTTACTGAAATACCAATATGTTTTCAAGTGTTAAATTTAAGGTTTTATAGTCATATATATAGACTCAAAATTCCACCACGGGATCTGTTAGAGTACCTAAACCTAGCTGACTAACTTTCCAGGCTTTAACTTGTATTATCATTACAGAGAGTTTTTACATGTTTTGCTGAATGCCTTCTGTTCAACTGGAAACATTTTCCAGAACAGTCAAAGCTTAAAGTTTGAGCTCCTTCCAACAACCTTTACCTCCAAGAGGCACATTCACATCATTCCACAACCACTTGTCAGGTGCCACAGAAGATCAGTACCTATTTTAATGTGTTTATTTCCTTTATACACCAGCCATTCATACACTTCATCACTGATGCACAGGGTATCATGCTTAATACAGAGATCAGCTATGACCTGGAGCTCTTCTCTGGTAAATACCTGGAATACAAGGAAGGAAGGGACAATGGAAATACAAGGAAGGAAAGGACATCACCATATTTAAAACATATCCTGAAATGACAGTGGTGTTAAAGCAGGACTCTTACCTTGCCTATAGGGTTGTGTGGGGTGTTCAGAATAATTGCTTTTGTTTTGGAATTAAATTTACTTGCAAGTTCAGAAGGATCTAAGACCCAGTCAGCACTAGATGCAGTTTTTCCATCATTTTTCTAAAAATAAAAGAAATTTTAAAATGCAAACAATACATTCATGCTTTACTTGGCTTCAAGATGTAACAGCCTAAACGGAGATGCCCAACCTGACACCCTCAGCCACTCCTGTAACTGCATGTGACAACCTATCCAATGTGTACTGCTCTTCTGGGAGAAGGTGCTTCTAGAAACAAGTGGGGATTCTGACAATTTCAAGCTAAATTATAATGACAGTATCTGCCCTCTTGGACCACTGTCTGTCTTGAACCTTCCTCAGGAAACGGTTTTCAGGATCTGGTTACACACATGCTGATTATAACTGTGTAATGCAGGAAGCCCAGTGACATCACAGGAGAATTTTTGGCCTTCCTAGACATTAGAATAAGTCTTTGCATGCCTGGCTGGGAAAAACTTACCACTGGAGAGAATCAAGGTCTTTTCCTCTGCCTCATCTCTACAAAAGCAGCCAAAGTTAAAAACCTACACCACTGAGGCTCTAGAGTTGCTGTGGTATCACAAACTACATCTTCTGAAAACCAGCAGACACAGAAACTGTACTGATATGTGATCCCCCTGTTCTTATTTGCACTGATAACTCTGATGACATCCAAAAAAGAACACACGAAATAAAGTAAAAGGGGAAGATTGGCCCATTTTCTCCAACCTTAAAGTATTCTCTCTGCTTTGGTTTATCGTCGTCTCAGGCTCACACTACAGCAACCTCTCTCATTTGTACATGATTGGATATTATGAAAACTGTGCCTGGAAGGTGTTCATCCAGCTGTATTGCATAGGGATAATGAACTTCATATGATAAATAATTATTAAAAAGCTACTCACATGTCTTAGTGGGATAAAAACAGGCTTTGCACCCGCCATCTTCACCATTGGTTCGTAACAGTCATAAAATGGCTCTATTATTATTACCTGAAATTACAGCCATCAGCATCAGAAACAGAGAACCACACATGATACCATTAGAATCCCTGATTTACTGGTGGTATAACTTGACAATTTTCCTGTCTCTCCACCCTGACCTAAGATTGCAGAATACTCCTCCTTTTAGAGCATCATGTAGCATCACCTCAGGCTACGTACGATAAGCACTGCTCATTACTGACAACACACACAGGCTGGTCTGCTGCAGCTACACATGACAACCCTTAAGATATATTATTAGAAATGTTAGGGTCCTGCACACAGATACAAAGGTGCAAGGTAAGGACATGAAGATGGGAGATAGCAACAACAAATTGCCAAACCACAGCACAGCTGCCCCAATTCTGCCCAAGAAATCCCAGAGTTTCCAAGTATCTAGGTATCTCAAAAGAACAGCTTAAGTCCTCAAATTTTATCAACAGAAAATTTTCACACAGAAAAGGAGGACAAATTGAAAAAAAATTGCATAGAGACAATAATAGGAAAACAAAACACATCATCAAAGGTGAATAGCAGAGAACCATGCTGCTGCTGTGAAACGGTCCACAACAGACCTTGATACACAGTGGTTATTCAAACACCAATAAGGATTCCCACCACCCTTTAGACTTCTGCTGCAGACAACATCCCTCAAGCTTTCTTCAAGTAAGAAACCAGTCTGCACTGTGTCAGCTAAGAGTAAGAGATACAGAAACTACTAGAGGTACCCTAAGTATGGAAGAAAGGAGTTTGGAAGTTGGTGAATGTTTGGGAGACATCCAAAGGGTGGATCACAGCTTCTGAAACTCTAAGTCAGATGTGCAAGTGTGACAAATCAAATTAATGGAGAGCAGAAAGAAGACCCAACATTATGAACTTATAATTTTACAGTGAATCAATAAAAACCAGGCAAATTCTCATGTCAGTGAGTATACATGAACATTTCAAATAGAAACTTACTTCATCTCCCTCTTCAATTAATGCCTGCATTGTGCTGAAGAGAGATCCATAAGCTCCCACGGTCACCAGAATATCTGTAAGAGGATCAATCTTCCTTCCACAGACTCTCTCATACACTTGAGACAAAGCTTTCACCAGTGATGGATGTCCCTGTTCAAAGCAAACAAATTGGTGTGATCCTGACAATGCACAAAGCCTGTGTTGGGGTTTTTTCCCACATACATAAAATTAATACATTCTGAAGTAGAACAATACCAGATGAGCCCTTAGTGTTAACAGTTGTTCTTAACATGGTCTAAAGTTTTTGTGTACCAGGGAGGAAAAATGGTTTCCATTTACCCACCTCTACCAAGAATTTATTTTGTTGTACTTCCAATGCTTTTTAACTTTATCCCATTATCACATCTCAGGCTAGCTCATCGGAGAGCTAGGATACGGAGAAAAGAGTAAGCTGACACCAAATCTTCCTCGCCTCCTTTAGATTCTTTCTCATCAGTCCATATTTATAGCTGAAGTTCTATTTCCTTATCTCACAATTAAAGATTAGATCAGAATGATGATTCTTAGTCGTATCCCAAAGCACAGAGCCCCAAAATATCTCAGTCATACCCCTTGTAGGGGACTGCTGTGTCCCCTACATGGACATGGCAGTCAACAGACTCTTGTCAAAAGTGCAAAGAACAAGAAAACATACAACACAGAATCACAGAACATTAGGGATTGGAAGGGACCTCAAAAGATCATCTAGTCCAATCCTCTCAGCACGGCAGGATCAGCTAGATCAAGTCACACAGGAACATATCCAAGCAGGTTTTAAAGATCTCCAGAGAAGGAGACTCCACCAACGCCCATGGGCAGCCCCTTCCAGTGCTTTGTTACCTGTGAAGAAGTTTCTTCTCGTATTTATATGGAACCTCCTCTGTTCCAACTCCCATTGCCCCTTGTCCTGTCATTAGACAACACTGAGCAGAGCCTGGCTCCATCCTCCTGACACCCACCCTTCACATATTTATAAGCACTAAGGAGGTCACCTCTCAGTCTCCTTTTCTCCAAGCCAAAGAGACCCAGCTCCCTCAGCCTTCCCTTATAAGGGAGGTGTTATACACCCTTTGTCATCATACCAACAGAGACCATACACAACACAGAAACAGGAAGACACTATTGTATTTACTTAGGAAGTTAATAGGTTTCCTGCTGAGAATTCTTTTTCTTTTTGGATACTGATAGAAAACAGCTCCTTGAGAAAATGCAATCATATAACAAAAGCTGTTCTCCAAAATACTGAGCATTGTGCCTCAACACACAAGGCATAAAATCATGAACCCCTTTGTAAACAAAAACATTAGCATCAATTAAGGCTTCCAAGCCATCGCTGATTCAAGTGACAGATGTTTCTTGCTATGAGCGTGTCGGCTACACAAGAATGCTGCACCACCCAAGTCACTCATTCTACAGACTAGAGCTCTCCAGTCAACGAGAGGTCCAAGCACCACAGAAAGCTGAGACAACATCTCTCCTATCAGACAGATGGACATGCACCATATTTGCCACCGCAAACACTCTGGCTCGAAATCCTTAGAAGTGCAGGTAAGTCATGTGTGTGGTACAGCATATCTGCAAACATTGGTAATTATCATGGGAACCATCAAGGTGTGTGTCTGAAACAAAATAATTGGGGGGGCCTTTTTCCTCTCTCTTTCCTCTTCCTTGACCTTGCAGAGACTCTGCACAGAGTTAAAGGTGATTAAACAAAAAAAAAAAGGGGAGGGGTGGAATGAGACTACAGTCACTGGGAATTTTTATCCCTGTTCTATTCTTGCCAGGATCTTGACCTTAGACTTGCTATGTCAGACTGGACCTGCCCAGTGATCACTGCGTTACGTCTAACCACGGTTCACATTGCTGGGCCAGATCTCTGGATTGACTTCCTGGCTTGACCTCAGGCCCACCTCACCACAAACTTGTCTGGTGATCTGAGCTGACCTCAGCCACCATCTTTGGGCCCGTCTCACTCAGGTACTGTGGGTCTAGGCCCTGACTGTCCAGGCCTCCATCCTGTTCACTTTGGTAATTTGTTCTCTAGGGAGCTTGCTGGCCACTGCTGCTCCTCATCAGCTTCAATGCAAACAAAAATCTGAGAACATCCTAAAGTTATGCTGGAACAATGATGCCACAACTACCAACATAACTGCTGGCCTACCAGTCTATGTTGCATAGTACAGTCAATCTGGAAAATATCAAATAGACTCCTTAGGATCTTGTAGCAGTTCAGATGCACAACTCTCACTTGGGCAATACTGTTTATTTTATTTATTTATTATGGTAAAGATAAAGACAACACAAAGAAGGAAGTGGTCACACTGAAACCGTAGCAGTTCACTTGAACAGCCTGCCTTGAACAACGACAAATGCCACGCACACCCAGCTCTAGGCATGAACCCTACAAGCTGACTTATAGAACAGGTAGTTGACAATCTTCCACTTACTGCTTTCATCAATTCCTAACCCCCACCAAAATATTCTAAATGCTATGGGTGAATCGTTTCTTAATGCTACAGGCACTGTCTCAAGTGGTATGAAGCATTTCTTTCCTCATTCTACCACTAGCATATCAAATTCATATTTACACTGACCAAAATCAGAGGCAAATGTGTAATTTACACTCCTTAAACTGTGAATTGACTCTTCAAAGACAATCTGTCCCAGATGTGCCTCTACCATTTTGCTCTTGTCAAAGGATTCTGCCTTGAAGAAGCCTACACGGTAACAGATACAGCTACTAGATCAACTTAATTGGTGTCATAACAGCAACCTGCAGATAAAACCAATTTAAAGCAAACTTTTTCTTCTGTGGCATGTTGTCCTTGGCTCCTCAAGTTTCACAGTACTTACAAAGCCTCGTGTGTACTGGTTCAGCCTGTCAACCACTGCTGCCTTTGCCAGCTCTTCTTGAACATATCTGGGAGGGGATATATCAGGGAGGCCTTGACCAAGGTTAACAATTGAGGGATCTGCTGCCACCTTTGTAAATTCAACCCTAAAAAGGAAAACAACATCTTAAAGTTAAGATAGAGACTTAACTCTTCTATCATCAGCATTACAAGAAACAAAACAAAAAAAGTACTTCACTTTTCCCAATTTCAGAGCAGTAGGAACAGGTTTGAGTGCTCACATGGAGAGGCAGCACCTGGGACAATGACAAATAACCACAGGAGCCAGGTGGAACTCAATAAAAAGTTGACCTTTTGTATCTACAGAGTAACTTTTGTGCCAACAGAAGTTTGGTCTGACGTGCACTTGTACATGCTGGGTAAGGGCACAAGTGGAACACCACCCTCTTTGCAAAATGAAGTAGAGCTAATTAGAACTGGATAGTAAATTATTTAAATGCTAAATTCTTTCAAGTGATGTTGTCATGTAAACTACCCACAGTGTTATATTTTGTTCTTGTTGTAATTTTAGGCAACAGACCATTTCAGGCTGTTCATTAACCATTCCTAGTAGCCTGCCAGATGTGAATACTACAACTCCTGGATAACCAACTAAAAAACCCATATTTAATTGCAATGGCAATATCACTTTAAGACCAACTTAATACCTAGTAAAAAGTGATCAAAGTAATGAGCTAAATTACAGACAAATATAATGGTTTTTAAAATAAATCTCATTTGGCAAGCACAAATCAAAATTAACTTAAAATATGTTACTCAACAAAATTAACACTAAAATCAGAAGTCAGCTACAACATCCAAGAGTTACACTTGTCTCAGAAGGTGTACTAGATGAAAGGAAGCCCAAGCCTAATATTTAAAACTCAAGAATTACATCACACCTTCAACAGAACTTAGTTCTCTGCTTCTAAGTGGGTTCCCAGGTGGAGTCTCCTTCTCTGGAGACATTTAAAACCTGCCTGGATGTGTTTCTGTGTGTCTTGGTGTAGGTGATCCTGCTGTGGCAGGGGGATTGGACTGGGTGATCTTTCCAGGTCCCTTCCAATCCCTAATGTTTTGTGATTCAGGAAAATGGCAATCATAATCAATTTGGGAAGAAAATACATAAGCCCAAGGTATTGTCTGAAATTCATGGATATTTTCCTTTTACTTACCACACATTACTATCAAGGCCTTCAATTCGTCTTGTGTTTTTGTGTTTGAGGGCCATTGTCTACAAGATCAAAACATACAGACAGAAGGGTTTTGTTAAGAAAGACAAAGTACTGTATTGATGGACTCTGCATGACAAAACCTCCTTGTACTTTTTCAAATGCCAGCTACATTCAGTAGTCATACAAAATTATAGGCATGTTCATGCAGTAAAGCTTCATTACAGCTTGAATTCAGATTAACAAGAAAATACACAAAGATGCCCTGCACTCTCATTCATAGTAAAGCCACTGAACTTTCAACAAGAATGGAACTGGGGCATAATTTACCTCAAAAGCTTTAAAAGATGACCTAAAAAGATAAAAATAAGGTATAGACATTATTTTTCTTTTCTCTGATATACTAACAACTGAAAGACTGTTATTTCTAGACCAATTCCTGCTCAACCCAGTTTGGAGAGTATGTGCTTCCAACATAATTTTATTTGCTGATAGGTAAGAGGAAAATAGCAGACACTTTCTATCATCCCAGTCTAGATTTTCTAGGGTCTTCAAATGGAAAAAAAAACAAACAAGGACACATTTATAGTAAAGAAAAACTGAAAGTTTTATTAACAAAGAAGAAGAACTGTTAGAAAAAGAGGGAAAGAATGAAAAAGAAGCTGCAAACACACTAGCCGGCTGCATGTAAACAGCCTGCTAAACCCAAACAAAGGATTCCCCCTTCCCCAGCAGGCGGTGATGCATCAGCAACCGCCTGGACCTGCAAGGAAACTGCCCGCAAGAGCCAACAAAGGATTCCTGCCATCTGCAGGCAGCAGCGCCAACAGTAACCGTGCTGGGGAAACCGAAAGGGAAGGAGATAAAAAGGGGAAAACAATATAACAAAGAGACAAGGGCAGAAGGTATATGGGAATATAGGTTTTTTCACCCAGTTCCTGAGCTAGGGCCACACGCACGAGTGACAGACCGGGAAACTGCCAGCCAGGAAAAGGGGAAGTCTGCTACCTGAGCACATGCTTATATATGGCCATGGGAAGGGCTATTATTGGTCCTCGAGTTGGCCGGGGACAGAATGTGATTGGCTCCCTACGGTGGCATGTCAGGGGTCAGTCCCCCAAAACTTAACCCACGATGTCTGTTTTCCTTCGGACTTCTAAAAGTTCACTTGAAGCACTGCAAAAATACATTAGAACATGTTTTTACTGTATATTAAGTCTCTCAATTAAAGTCTTGGAGAACTGCTGCAGAATAGACTTTCAATGAGTACTCTCTGTAAAGGCAGAGAAAACCTTATTGGTAGTTAGTGCATTTTAAGATAAAAAAAGAAAACCAGGGAGAAAACAGATTTATGTTGATGTGCAAGCAAGTGCAAGGCTATTTCTATCTTTGTAAACCAGCTTGACAGCCTAGCTTAAAAAAAAAGGAGACCAAGGGCTGACCTCAGTAATGTTTATAATTATGTGAAAGGTGGGTGTCAGGAGGATGAAGCCAGGCTCTTCTCAGTGGCATCTAGTGACAGGACAAGGGGCAATGGGTGTGAGCTGGAACACAGGAGGTTCCACATCAATATGAGAAGGAACTTCTTCACAGAACTGCTTAACAACTAGGCAACATTTCTGGTGTGCTACACGCTAGATGTGACTTCAGAGACTGGAAAGGAAATTCAATGCCATGATCGCCAAACTGTGTTATGCTAGTGTGGTTAAACATTTGATTGATTCAAACTTCTTATTTTGTTCTTGATATTAAATGTTTCGATGAACATAACATGAAACAGAGGAACAACAGCTGATACATATCTATTGGCAACACTGCAAAATTACTGCACCCCTAAAATGTCACATGAATTAGTTCTATCCATGAGGCTGCAGGAATACTTACTGCAGAGGCTGAAAGTTTGATGGATCTGGAAAACAAATCTGTTCGTAGCTGGTATGTTCCAATGCCAAGGCAAGAGAAGCTTCGTGAAATAAAGATCATGCCTGCATAATAAATAAGTAACATGAAAAAAAGGTAGAGATTCCAGGAACGAGCTTCTACACATCACTAAGCGATTCTAAAACATAAAATCCCTTTCCCTTCAGTGATTTTGTTTCATTGCAATAAGTTCTATCAAATTACTACTTCATCATATTTGTAAGCGTAGAGTATGAAGTGTTTTAACTGACAGGGCTGCAAAATAATTGTGAATGTCACTTAGAAGGCAGATTTTGCCTGTTTGACAACACTGATCCTCTTTTCCCTGAATGACAAGTCAGACCAACTGCAATTCAAGGTTTACAATCTGTTAGGATTGTGAAAATGTTGTGTAATAGCAATTGCTATTCCAATTGCTTATTCAGGCAGACAGAAAAAGAGATCAGGGTTGTTTTTTTTAAAAGTCACACAGTTTTAAAACCAGTCTCCATTTTGAAGTGTTTCAAGTGAGGTAACATAAGATCACCAGTCACACTGGAGAGGCGGGAGCACACACATTATATAACTAGACTAAATTTTGCCACTGGTGACTTGGCAAGCATCAGCTATCTGCCACAGCAGAAAATAGGCAGCGAAGAGAGGATGTTTTGTGTGGATTAACAGATCATTCACTGACTAGAGAAAAAGTGTCCTGTTAAAATAAATAAATGTATCTGCTTTAAAAGACTTGTTATGGTTAATTGCAGCACTTCGCATACTCGACATAATCTTTGATAACAACTACACGGAATCAAAAAGATTGCAAAGGCTTCTATGTCTCTCCCTGTGTAAGTTTAGAAAAGCTACTTATATAATGTTCTATCTGAAAAGGTGACTATAACAATTGCTGCATGTTCCCAGGGTCACAGGGATAGGACTACTCTTTATAGCACACTACCAATGCTTGGGTTGTTAGCACAGAGGGACAAACATGTATTTGTGGCTGTTTCATTTTGCACAGAGAAGCAGTGAAGTGAAATAAAACTTGACATACAAAGACAACTTTTGTAAGAAAAACATAAAATGAATTAGTGCCAAGCTGCAGGAAAAGACAGGGTGTTATCTCACAAGAGATTATTTGACCAAAGGCAATCAAACAAAGCCACAATAAATCATAGGGAGCAATAGACCTGAATCGCTGTGGCGTGGTCAATCTCTGCAAGAACCTGATATACCTGAAGTAAAGAAAACAAATGGTATCTACCTTCAACACCACCAACATGCAGAAATTGTGAAACAACTACGAGGAACAGAATGAAAATACTACTTTGCTAAGCAGTAAGGAAAGCCACAGCAGCAGCACCTAACACTTGCCCCACAGATATCTGAACCTCTGTCCATTTGTTCTGACTCAAGAGCACTCAGAGACATGATTACTGATGGGAATGGGAGTGCTTTAATGACATGTTTTTCCTTCCTAAAAACACCTTGTCTCTTCTGCAACACTGCATACTTACATTTAAGCTACTTTAGAAAGTGAAAGCAACCAACTCCTTAATATAAACAGATAACCTCCCACACTGATCTCAAGAAAACCCACAGCAAGACCTACTTTCCTCACCCCACAAACATACACATCTCCACTGTAATCGTGTAACAAGTTAATACATATCACAGGGTCAAGAGAATTATTTGCTGCTACTTTTAGGATGAGCACATACTGTTACCTCTGTGTGTGTTCTGGCAATGACCAAGTGTGGAAAAGACACCAGTGAGATATTATTTTGCCTATTTTATCTGAAGGCAAGTTATGTCATCAAGACAGAAAATTTCTTCCAGCTCATGGAAATTACACGGTACTCTTCAACACTTGCAATGTTCTTCAAACACAGAAAGGGCACTTGTGTTTCTGAGGAACAAAAAGGTATTATCCTGTTATTTCTTAGCCTAAAGTCTCTTGTTTACAGGCTTGGAATTAAGAGTTATGAGTACTTTCCATCCCATTCTAATTTACATAGCTCTGAAGCTCTATGTTTTAACTTGTAGCCTGTCCTCCCGGGATTCAGGCTTGCATATTCACAGAGAAAACAGGAAAATTAACATATTAGGGAAAAAAGAATAACAAATCACTACTCCTGCAGCTTCATATTTATTTATGAGAGTGAGAAACAAGGAAGACTACCAGAAAGGTCAAATGAGTAAATGTTTGGGTTTTTTTAGTGGAGATAGGAGGAAGATACTGATTGCTAATCTGGCTGATGACTGAAATCAGAAGATGGTGACTCTGTCGTGTAAACTTCATGAACACAGACGAGTACTAACAATCATTTAGCTCACTCTGTGCTTTATAAGCACTCCAGCACAGATAGAACCTTAGAGCTGCAGGGTCTTCTGATCCTTCACAGCTGCCCAGCCTGCAGGTCAGACAACAGTACCCTGACCACAGATTGTACTGTACCACCTGGGAATTTTATTAAGTTATACACTTATAATTAATTTTTCTGCCTTTGAAATGAAAAGCCAAATGCTGCTGTCCATGTCTGAAGTTCTGTTACACCAGCTCTATAAAAACAATACCTTTGAACTTTAAATATTTGCAGTCAGCCCCCTGAAAGTGCTGCATTTTTCCAGTGTAACAAGCAGTCTCATTTCCTGGGCAGTCTCAGCAATAAACATTACTAGAAACACTGTGAACCCACCAGCAACCAGACTAACACAAACACAAACCCCATTGTGTTTGTGCTGCATGTAGTATTTGCTTGGTCAAACTTGGTGAAGCCTCTCAAGGGCTGCCTGGTCACATGTGTCTGGAGGACAAAAGCTTTAGAGACATAAAGTGTATTCTTAGGCCAGGCCTCTCCACAGCTGTTACCTTGCCACTACGTAAAAACAATAGACACTTCAAGCCAGGAGAAACACTGCTAAACCTGATGGACTCAGGGAAGTTGGACAATCTTATTAAGGGCACTGAACTTAAGAACTGCTGCATCAGACAGATTTGTCACAGTAGACAACACTTTGTCATTTCTTCTTCCATCATCCCTATGTGTAGGGAAATACATTTTACTGTATAGCATGAGCATATGAATCACAGGATCACTCTGGTTGAAAAAACCCCTGGGATCGAGTCCAACCACTTACCCTGCCTTACAGGTTTACTCCTGCACCAGATCCCTCCACACCTCATCCAAATGATCTTTAAACACATCCAGTGACAGTGACTCAACCACCTCCCTATGAAGCCCATTCCAGTGCCTGGCCACCCTGTCCGTGAAAATTTTTTCCTAATGTTAAGTCTAAACCTACCCTGTTGCAGCTTGAACTCGTTCCCTCTTGTTCTATCACTAATTGCTTGTGAGAAGAGCCAAGCACCAGCTTCTCCACAACGTCCTTTCAGGTAGTTGTAGAAAATGATGAGGTCTCATCTCTCCCTACTCTTCCCCAAAGTAAAGAGCCTCTTTCAGTCTTTCATCATAAGCTTTATTCTCCAGGCCCTTCACCAGCTTAGTTGCCCTCCTCTGAGCTGCTCCAGCACCTCCACTCTTGTACTGAGGTGCCCAGAACTGGACACAGTAATCAAGACGTGGCCTCACCAGTTGCAAATATAGTTTATGTATGCACAGAATGAGTTTGTGAGGCTCATCTCACTACTTCTTTCCCCTCACACAGCACCTTTAACCACTCCATACCGCACTCAGCCTCTCACCGACACACCCCTGCCCACGCATGGTTTCCTCACAGAGTTCGGAAGGCCGGGAAGCGCCGGGCGCTGGCAAAGGCCCACCCCCACCAGCACAGGCTGCGCTCAGGACACCCAACAAGGGCACAGGCTCCCGGCCGCTCCGAGGGCCGCGAACACGGCTGAGCCTCGGGGGTCGCTTCCCGCCGCCTCAACTCACCGCCGCGGCGCCGCCTCCACCGCCACCGCCCACCAAGGGGGAGGTGGGGCCGCCGGGGCGGGGCCCGGAGCCGCCCGCCAGTCAGCGCTTCCGCGGGCTCGCGAGCTGGCGCGCGGGAGAAGGCGGCAGCGCCCTGAGGGAAATAGCGGCCTCGTCATGGCCCCTCCCCTGGGGTCCCGCCCGCGGCCTGCACCGCGGCCTGGCCTCACCGACACCCCGTGCGAGCGGAAGGCCGCTGCCAAAGTAAGGTACAGCAGGTGAGCTAAGCGCTTAAGAAGGGATTCCCCTTGTCCAAGCTCTGGTGGATTTTTTTTTGGTCAGAAGTTGGATTCTGATTTTTTTGGTGTCTTCATGCTGGAATACTTCTTGACATGGAGTTGCACGTGCGTGTAGTGAGCATCTCCTGAGCCACGTAAACCTGGGGCTTGGGGTAAACTGGGCTAACTAGTTGTCCAGAATTGTTAACAAGCTACATTCATAACATCTACATTAACCTTTATCAAGAAGAGGATGGGGTTTCCCAGATTTCTTAAGTACACTCCAGAATCAAAGGATTTGCATTTCTGAAGGATCCATTCACTACCAGGATAGAGATTCCTTCAAAAATGAAAAAGTTCATTTCAGGCAGCACCTCATCATCACTAAGTGGGATTATTAAGTTACAGAAAAATTTCTTCATGAGAAGGATTTTCTTCACAGTGAGGGTGACGGAGCACTGGAACAGGTTGCCCAGGGTAATTGTGGAGTCTCCTTCTCTGGAGATGTTCAAGGCCCACCTGGATGTGTTCCTGTGTGACTTGGTCTAGGTGATCCTGCTGTGGCAGGGGGATTGGACTAGATGATCTTTCAAGGTCCCTTCCAATCCATAATGATTCTATGAAAAATATACATTTGAAATGCCTTTGGAACCTATTTTTGCTGCTTGTATGAATCTTCACAAAACCTTTTTGCCTTAATATCAACATCAGTGTGCAGAGCTTTAAGAAGGAGAAAGGTTGTACAACTCTATTTGACTTTGTACACTAAGTAATGTTGTGATCTTAACATGCAGTATCTCAGACCACTGCAAAGCTAAAAGAACCTCACACATCAGATTTTCACAGGAGGCCTGATGTGACATTATGTGTCAAATCTGCTTCTTGTTCTGAAATGTCCAGTAATACAGATAAATTTATTTGAAGCACTCTACAAGCCAGTGAGAAAAAACTATCTATAGCAAGTCTTACATCTTGATGCTCGAAAGAGATCTAGAAGTCTAGTGTATCAATAATAATCACAAAGAGATGGGTAGCAGGCAGAATGTAAATAGGTGCCAAATGTAATAGATTATATCTACTTAACTGGATATTGTGTCTTGTGTTATATATAAAATCATTATATATATTTATCTGAAATGAAAGAGTGTGAGTTGACTGAACAGAACCAGTTTCACAGAGTAAACTAGAGCACCTTGTCGTGGGCAGAGAAATGCCAAGACAAAGACAGAACAAAACAGCAAGATTAAGAAACAAGTCTCAGCTACTATTTTTGATCCTAAATAAGACAAAACACTTCATTCCTTTTTTCTGTCAAGCTGGTCTCCAATGCATGCTCCTGCTGACAGAGCACCAGGGAAGGTTTAGATTAGGAAAAATTGCTTCACCGAGAGTTTTCAAGCATTGGGACAGGCTGTCCAAGGAAGTGTTGGACACTTCCCTGGAGATATTTAAAAGATGTTTCGATTTTGTGCATAGGGACGGGGTTTGGTTATGGACTTGGCAGCATTAGTCTGCCAAGTTATTCCGGACTCGATGATCTTGGTCTTTTCCAAAATACGCGGTTCTGTGCCCTATCCCGGCATCCACCGGAGGGCAGCAGATCGCAGGCCTCATGTAACAGGATGCTGCAGAGGAGGAGAAACTTCTCCCTTCTGTTGGCCGTTCGACACATCAGTGCCCATATTTTTCACAGAATCATCAAATCATCGGGGATTGGAAGGGGCCTTTAAAGATCGTCCAGTCCAATCCTCCTGCCACAGCAGGATCAGCTAAACCAAGTCACACAGGAACGTCTCTAGGCAGGTTTTAAATATCTCCACAGAAGGAGACTACACAACCCCTCTGGGCAGCCCCTTCCAGGGCTCTGTCACCCTCACTGGGAAGAAGTTCCTTCTCGTATTGATGTGGAACCTCCTGCGTTCCAGCTTACATGCACTGCCCCTTGTCCTAGCATTAGATGACACTGAGCAGAGCCTGACTCCATCCTCCTGACACCCACCCTTCACATATTTATCACCATTAATGAGGTCACCCCTCAGTCTCCTTTACTCCAAGCTCAAGAGGCCCAGCTTCCCTGAGCCTTTCCTCATCAGGGAGGTGCTCCACTCTCTTCATCATCTTTGTGGCTCTGCACTGGACTCTCTCCAGCAGTTCTGCGTCCTTCTTGAACGGAGGGGGCCAAAACTAGACACAGTGTTCCAGATATTGTCTCAGCAGGGAGTGGAAGGAGAACCTCTCTCAATTCCACTACAAGTATCCCATACAGAGTAGAAGCATCTTATTTTGTTAGCATCTCATTAGAAGCATCTCTGAAGTTTAGATCTGCTTTCCCTTGGGAAAAGAACTTTCCAAAGTTGTGTTGTGGAAGTCATAAAAACCAAACCTTACAAGTCGCAGTCTTGAAAAGACACGTATGTGTTGTAATTGCCTTCCTGTGTGAATTTAAGGCCCCAAAGGCTTTTTTTTTTCAAGAGGCAGAAATACTAAATTACTGCTGAAACATATAAGCTTTTGACATGGTCTTGTTCACTAACAAATGGATGAAAGCCTGTTTTTCTGATCACAAAAGCAACTGGAGAGCAAATGAGCAAATCTCTTTGTCTATAATTCCTCTTCTCATTATCTTTTATTTTTCCTTTTCTTCCTCAGAACTGCACAGCTGTGCTGTGCTAGCTGTCCTGGTTTTCAAGCAATAGCCCAGGAAAACATGTGCTGATGTCTTCAGCAGTTCAGTGTCCATCCCTGCATTTGTGCCTATGCAGTAGGTTAGGCAGAACACCCACACACCTCTTCACCCTGGGTCATTTGGAGTCTCAGGCAAGAGGCACCATCATTATCCCCAACTCATTGCAATCCTGCCCGTTCACTGTCTGACATGTTGTAGTCCTGTTAAGAAAAATAGTGTGAGTCTAGTCTTTTGGAAATATTTGTTAAGAGATACTCTGAGAAATCAGTGTGCCCTCTTCAATATAATGTATGATAGATGAAGAAATACAGAATAAATATCTCACAGGCCTAACTTTACTCCTAAAGTCCAGCCAGCATCTGGACTGGGGAAGAGGATGTGTCTAACTGCCACCACACTGCATGACTAACACTGGATTGCATCAGGGAAGTCTAGGAAACTGGAAACACTTCAGTGAGAATTTCCTATATTACTCACAGTATTAAATAAACACATAAGACACTTCAGTCATTTGAGGTAAGCTGTATGACTCATGTCTTAACTACATTTTTTTATGATTAAAAATCCCAAGTATCAGCCAAGGAGCTCCTGATATCAGGCCATCATGTACACATTTATTATTTACTTCGATTCTCATTCAAAAGTAATGACCTTTTCTAAGCCTAGTAGGCTGATTTAATTGTCAGATAGCAGCTACTGTATATGCTTGGCACTATATTAAAGAAGACATCACAGCCAATTAGTTTGATCCTGTAGTTCAGATTATAATGGCTTTATTGCCTCTAAAGATCTAATCTTAGCAGATGCTGAGAGCACTCTGGTTTTAAATGACCTCATATATTTTGTATATCTCGAAGAAAATGCAACTGCAGAGTGAAGCAAGTGGTGGATAATTCTAGCATTTCTTAGCAGTATCTACAAACAAATTCAGGTTCACTTTGTTCATACTGCCAGGGCTGATTTGGCGTTGTGTCTCAGTATCTTAAACTTCTTTATAAGCTTATATATATTTCATATTGTAAAGGTCTGTGGATAAAGTTGGCTTTCCCCACCCCGCACCCACGGACTCAAGCCATTAATAATGAAAACGGGTACAACAATGGGAGTGTTTTCTGACAGATTTCTTTGTATTTAACTTTGGATATAGATCCTTTGATATAATAACCCTTTTGTCTTATTTTCCCCACATTTTCTAGAAAACAGAAGGCAAATTTTTCTTGAGATGTAGCAGCAGATTGTTTTTTTATAGATTCTTGAAGTTACCAGAAAGTGATTCCATGACATTTTTGCTGGCAGGAGCTACAAATAGCGCAGAACTGATGTTATCACCTTCTGGAGGCATATTTGGAATAAATTTTTCAGTGGCCAGCCTCAAACTACGCATAAGGAAGAAAGACTGAAGCAAATGAGAAAGAAAGATGCAGAATAAAAGTGTGCTGAAAGGTAAATTCACTTTGCTCTTTTAATCTAACAGCTTCCCTGAGAATCTCTGTTGACGAGGTGCAGGACGAGTCCTGCTTTCTTGAAAGGGCAAGTTAATTGCTCTTAAACAGGAAAGAAGTTATACAGATTTGGTCCCAAATTTGGTCTTTCCAAATTACACAGATTAAAACAACCCCATAACCTAAAGTATTAAAACTGACCAGGATAATTTTGATAGTACTAAACTAGGGAGAAAATCACATGGAAACCAGACTGCAGTTTGGAGGAAACCACAACCTTTCGCAGAAAAGTAGCTGTGAATTTTAGTTAGCTGCAAGAGGTCTGACCTTCTTGAGCCTTACTTGAAATCAGGGCTCTGCATCTGCAGCCTAGCAGCTAAAGCAAGGGTGATTACATAAAACAACACAGTAAGTAGTTTTCTGTTGAAGTACTTCACATTTCTAGTGTGTTAACCTCCCCAGCAAGGCAAAGGCGTCACCAAAGAAGTGCTGAATTGACTAGAAATCCAAGACTGTGCTAGAATGCTGAGCAAGCACAAGTGGCATAATGAAATATTTACTGGTTATTAAACCCTTCTGCCTCTGTGCAAGATGGGTGAATGAAAGAGAGACTGAGAACTCTTGTGAGAAATGAAGATCTGCATGAGAATACCCTGAAGTGTGCTCCCTGTGCTTTCTGCAGAAAATTATGCTATGTAGAAGCTCAAGTGGTGGAATCTTAATTGCATCTTTATGACTTGTAGTAGCAGTATTAGAACGGTAGAGTGAAGCCAAAGCATTTGTAAACAGCAGGAGTGAATGCTGCTGAAAACCCGAAGCACTGTTTATTTATCCTGTTAGTACCATTATGGCAGGCATGTGCCACTTGTTAGTAACGCTGTATTGTCATCTCTGAGCTGTTGATGCTTGTAGAGCTATTAGAGCTGACAAACATTTATGTTGTGTTGAAAGCTCTTGGAAGACAAATACTCGTCTTTAGTTGAGCTGTCTTCTTGGAGTCCGTTTTAGTGTTCTTGGAAAGTCTCAAAGATTTAACAATTAGTCAATAAGATGCAAGGACCATCAGGAGCCAAGAATGCAATGCAATCTGAAAGAAGCAGAGAATAACCCTTAGTCTTCAGCATTTAAAAACCAGGAGATGACTGGAAAACAGCCTGCCTAGAAAAGTATTGCTTATGGCACATGATGCTGTGTATTTTTAACATTTTCTTTCCCTGGTTCTGTTAGTCATGATGCCTCTTTGATCCTGACATTCTGGCTTCGTTATTCAAGCCTTTTATGTCCTCTCCAAACTCTTTGAGAACACTTTTTTCCCCATAAAAAAATGTCTCATATGATCTTTTCCAACTAGATGTTCAGTTCACTTGGCACAGGCTTTGTTCTGGACACAAATCAGGAACCACGTATTGTGTAATTGCCTGTTCCATGTCTTCTAATGGAAGTTTATTCTGGTTAACCTCAGTGTGACCTTCAGCACTGTTCTACCTTGTAACATTAAGTGCTAATTTGATCCATTCTTTTGACAGTTTTTTCTGTGGAACATCTCTGTCTCTCTTTTCAGAGGACATTTGTCTGACTGACTATTGTTTTAGGATTATATCTGTATTTTTTCTACTCCATTTCCCCCGTCTTTAGCTTATTTGTCATCTTCATGTGTTTTGCAGTTCACCAAAGCCTTCATTCAGTACAGTATGTGAACAGAATCTTTGTTCAGCAAAATGCTTAATTATGTTTTTCAGTCGTGTCAGTACAAGTCAATTAGGAGCACGTGTAGTACTGCACCAGGAGCAGTTCCTGTCCTTGTGGAGAGCGAGAATGAAGCACAGTCTCAGTCTTTCTCTCTCCCCTTCCTCTTAACACTCCCCCTTCCACATTTGTGCGCAGTGTTTCAGCAGCTATGTGACTTGAACCCAAGACAGCAGTATTGGAATGTGCCAGTTTCCTACTCTGGTTATTGTTAGCAGTTTGGAACAGATGGCCAGATAGGACAGGCAGCACTTGATCAAAATTCATTGTAGCACGACTCTTGGTTTCCATTAGAGTCACAAAAAGTGTGGCCAATGTTTCTCATAAAAAAAGTAACAATTTGAGTATAGAGCCCTGTATGTAGTGACTCTTCAAAGAAATGCCTGTTGGTCTGAGAAAAAGGTGGTTTTAAACATTGACTTAATTTTATCTGGCACAAGGCTCAAGCTGATGCTTAAGAGTTGACAATTAGAATCCTCGTGGGCTGTGCATAGAAGGTCTTTGCAGAGAAAAGATTTATATATCTATTGCTGCCAAGCAAGGTTCATGCGAGCAGTCCTAAACAGTGTACATTTCTGAGAGATTTTAGGCTGTCTGCACGGTGTTGAGCTGAAAAAAGGATATTAACATGCTGCTGTCACTTTGCCTGCACTCAGTTCCTCACAGCTAGGCGTAGGACAGAGATAGAAAAAGACTACGCTGTCTTCTTAAACTATTTTGCAGGGTGGCCTGTGTATGGTCATGTTCTTGGGATAGCCTATGATTCTGATGCTTTTTCACAGGAGTACATTTCACCAAGGATGCATCTCCTACCCTGCTACTCTGACTGTAGAGCAGGTCAAGAACTAGCACGTGAGGGGTTTGGAGTGAATATTAAATGGAAAACCCCAAGACTCCTAATTTTACCAATATCCACAGCCTTGAGACACTCTTATCTGGAGTAGAAATTAAGTTGATCACAGAGCATTAGGGATTGGAACAGACCTCAAAAGATTATCTAGTTCAATCCCCCTGCCACAGCAGGATCACCTAGACCAAGTCACACAGGAACACATCCAGGCAGGTTTTAAACATCTCCAGACAAGGGGAGTCCACAACCCCCCAGAGCAGCCTCTTCCAGTGCTCTGTCACCCTCATTGTGAGGAAGCTCCTTCTCATATTGATGTGGAACCTCGTGTGTTCCGGCTTACACCCACTGCCCCTTGTCCTATCATTAGATGCCCCTGAGCAGAGCCTGGCTCCATCCTCCTGACACCCACCCTTCACATATCTATCAGCATTAAAGAGGTCACCCCTCAGTCTCCGTTTCTCCAAGCTCAAGAGACCCAGCTCCCTCAACTTTCCTCATCATCTATGTGGCTCTGCACTGAACTCTCTCCAGCAGTTCTATGTCCTTCTTGAATCGAGATTTCTGTCCAGTTGATGCTCTATGGTTATCATATTATTTTGATCAATTCAGAAGACCTTTACTTATTTATTATTATCCAAAGCTGTCTGGAAGGAGCCAGTACCCCCCGGTACAGGCAGAGCTGTGACTGCCCACAAGTCCAGCAGAGGGCAGTATTGTGCTAAAATCCCCACCCCTGCAATGAGAGCCTTTTCTGGGAACTACAAGCCACGTTACTGGACAAGAACAACGGTCTGGAGCGTGTGTAGTATGTGCTTTACACGTTCGCAGAAGGAGTCAAAGAAGCTTTAGCAAAAGTCAGGAAGAGCAAGTTTGATAATAATCAGGATATGCCAGGGACTGACATGAAGTGACATGGGGAACTATGAAGCTCACGTGGTTTTTCTTCTCTTTCAGAGAAAGTAAGTCGTATGGCATTTGAGAGGGTTGTGATCTGCTGGTTCACACTTCAGCTAACTATAAAGCTGTAGCCTTTGATATCAAAAGACAGGCTCTTGAGAAACAGACGGTCAGAAATGCACTTGGTGATCACAAGGCAAGTTGTCACAAAGTGCTTTATTCAAAGAACTGGCTCTGCTTCAGAAAACTCCTGCTAGTGTGACTGCCAATCAAGATGTTGTTGCTACTGCAACTCCAAGCACTTCTAGAGGGTGATAAGACCAATATTATAACATCTCTCTGACATTTAAAATATTTCCTATTGAACATTCTTTTTAAGTGAAATTTTGACCCTCTTAAACATATGGGTCTCTCCTATGTAGCTTTACTACATGAGATTGCCCGAGACTGAAAAAGTGAAGGGGTTGGAGGACACCCTTTAGTCACAGAGAGACTGTTAACTTCTTTTAGATTCAAAGCTGGTTTCATAACATCTAAATACCAAGTTAAAACAGACCAGGGGGCGGCACAATGTGTGAAATGAAACAACTTTTCCTGGATTGTCAAGCTGTTCTTCAAATGTCTGTGTCAAACAATTTCTTGAAGAAAACATTTTCCAGATAATTTTGCTTGAAAAAGACTTGTAGAAATTACTGCTAAAATAACCACACTAGGATAACCCCAAAGAAAGACCCCAAAGCCAGGAGCTGCACAGCTAAACCAGGTGTTTAACAAACTAGTCTCTTTCGTCATTGCTCAGAGGTTTGTGGGGTGTGATCGGTGAGTTGAATGCCCTCTTGTGCTTGCCCAGGGGTTACTCAGTTGCAGAATAAATAAGAACAAAACCTAAACCTAGGAAGTTGGGTTGCAGTCTTTTGCACAAGCAGTTGTGAACCCTATGACGGTTAACTTCGGTGCTCTCACTTCATTCAGTACTTTTTTTTAGCACAAACCATCCTTTGTTTTACAATTTAGCACAAATGATTTTAATTAATTCATAAAAGCAAGAAAAAACTTGTCTCCCTGACCTATTGCTGACAAAAAGACAATGTGCAGATCCTAGAGACACTTGTCATGTTTGAGTTAGTAGAAAGATCATAGAACAAGATGTCCACTTAATTATTTTGCTCACAGAAAGGAGAACTAGTTCCAGTAAGGTAAAATGAATTAAATCACTCCTGAGGGAAAGCCACATCTGGAATATTGTGTCCAGTTCTGGGCCCCTCAGTTCAAGAAGGACATGGAACAGCTGAAGACAGTCCAGCGCAGAGCCACAAATATGATGAAAGGAGTGGAATGTGTCCCTGGTGTGGAAAAGGCTGAGGGAGCTGGGTCTCTTTAGCCTGGAGGAAAGGAAACTGAGAGGTGACCTCATGAATGTCTGTAAATATGTGAAGGGTGGGTGGCAGGAGGATGGACTCAGGCCCTTCTCAGTGGCATCTAATGATATGACAAGGGGCAGTGGGTGCCAGCTGGAATATAGGTGGTTCCACATCAATATGAGAAGGAACTTCTTCACTGTGAGGGTGACGGAGCACTGGAAGGGGCTGCCCAGGGTGGTTGTGGAGTCTCCTCCTCTGGAGATGTTCAAGGCCCGCCTGGATGTGTTCCTGTGTGACTTGGTCTAGGTGATGCTGCTGTGGCAGGGGGATTGGACTAGATGATCTTTCAAGGTCCTTTCCAATCTCTAATGTTCTGTGATTCTGTGATCAGAAGATTTGATGATGAAACTTGAGACACAGTCAGCTAAGGAGATGTCCTCTCCTCATGAGACAAAAGGGAATCAGTCTTCGGGGAAGGTGGCTGGCCTGCTGTGTGCTCTTTGCCAGACCTTGCCAGTGACTCTTGGAACAGTAACTGCATACACGTTTGTGGTGTGAATAGTGTCTTCTCTGAGGTTAGATTACTATCAAAGTACACCAACCCAAGTGGAAACTATCAAGCTAAATCAAACGCAAACCAAGTGCGTTCTCCGCTGGGCTACCCGCAGAACCAATGGAAAAAAAAAACCCCATGGGTTTTTACAGCGAGTGTGTTTGCATTAGTATTTCTGTGTGTTTGGAGTTAAAAGTGCATTTCACTTTTGTTTTCTCATAGTTTCACTTCTGGCTCAACTGCAACGCCTGTGTTTCAAAACAAGCACGTGAAGTTGGTTATATTTTCATGGCTCTTTTCAGTTGAAACTAGTAGTAACAGCTGCATGCGCACTGAGCGAAGTTTGCAAGTTGTTGTTTTCACAAAATATAGCGTCTGCGCGGCTTAAACAAAGGGGCTTTTGTAGACCTGTCTAAAAAAAAGGTTTGCTCTTTTATGGAGACAAAGCCATGTTTTGCAAACAGACCCTTTTCCCACAAATCTCATGCCTGAAAGGAGATTGTAGAGAGGTGGGTGTTGGTGTCTCCTCACAAGTGATAGGACAAGAGACATGGCCTCTGGTTGCCCCTGGGGAAGTTTAAGTTAGACATTAAGTTAGACATTAAGAAAAACTTTACAGAAGGTGTCATCAGGCCTGGGAACAGGCTGCCCAGTGGGGTGGTTGAATTATCATCCCTGGAGGCATTTAACAGTCACGTAGATCTGAAGCTTAGGGTCGTGGTTTAGCACTGGGCTTGGTACAGTTGGGTTAATGGTTGGACTCTATCATCTTTGGTCTTTTCCAACCTAAACAATTCTGTGATTCTATGAGGAGACAAATTATAAACATTACTGTAGCAGAGTAAGTGTTGGGAGCACATTTATACTGTAAATGGAATTTGTAATAGATTCTTGCAGTTGCTAACGATCTAAAAAAGACAGAAAAATTACTGGAGTAGACAGAACCGCTTGCGTGACTAAGACAAGGCAGAGACAGCCCGTTTGTCCCAGTTATTCTCAGAAATCTAGGGAGGAATCTAAATTCTCCCCCAGCCTTTCAGGCAGAATCGGCCTCATGCGTGGTGCTGGGAGNCGCTGCTGCGCTGCTGGCTGTCGAGCGGACCGCGGGGCAGCACGCTGTGGTGCGGCGGAGCCGGTTGCGCTGGGGCGGGGCCGAGCCGAGCCGGGCAGAGCCGAGCCGAGCCAGGCCGATTGGGAGGGGCGCGGCGCAGGNTCTAAAAAAAAGGTTTGCTCTTTTATGGAGACAAAGCCATGTTTTGCAAACAGACCCTTTTCCCACAAATCTCATGCCTGAAAGGAGATTGTAGAGAGGTGGGTGTTGGTGTCTCCTCACAAGTGATAGGACAAGAGACATGGCCTCTGGTTGCCCCTGGGGAAGTTTAAGTTAGACATTAAGTTAGACATTAAGAAAAACTTTACAGAAGGTGTCATCAGGCCTGGGAACAGGCTGCCCAGTGGGGTGGTTGAATTATCATCCCTGGAGGCGTTTAACAGTCACGTAGATCTGAAGCTTAGGGTCGTGGTTTAGCACTGGGCTTGGTACAGTTGGGTTAATGGTTGGACTCTATCATCTTTGGTCTTTTCCAACCTAAACAATTCTGTGATTCTATGAGGAGACAAATTATAAACATTACTGTAGCAGAGTAAGTGTTGGGAGCACATTTATACTGTAAATGGAATTTGTAATAGATTCTTGCAGTTGCTAACGATCTAAAAAAGACAGAAAAATTACTGGAGTAGACAGAACCGCTTGCGTGACTAAGACAAGGCAGAGACAGCCCGTTTGTCCCAGTTATTCTCAGAAATCTAGGGAGGAATCTAAATTCTCCCCCAGCCTTTCAGGCAGAATCGGCCTCATGCGTGGTGCTGGGAGCCGCACCGTCCGCTGGGGCAAGAGGAGCCGGGCAGCAAAGTCAGAGCAATCCGCATCCCGTCTGCCCGTCAACTTTTCTTTGTCGCTACCAGCTTTTCGCCGCACGGCGGGTAGCTGCAGTGCGGTGATGCGCGTGGGCACGGCGCTGCCGCGGCCCCGGGGCTGCAGCCCGGCGGNCCCGGAGGCAGCGCGAGAGGCCGCTCCCGCCTTTCCCGCCTCCCTGAGAGCCCGGTGCCGCCGCCGCCAGCACCTGCGGGGCCTGCGCGCCCCCTCCCTGCGGCGGTGCCGCTCACCTGCCGCCTCCTCGCGGTCCCGCCGGGACGGGTCTGTGCCTGCCGGGGGCCCGGCGGCCGCCCCGCTCCGGTGCGGGTGTGGCGCGGCAGCAAATCTCTCTCCGCTTTGCGTAACCGACACTCACTCGCGTCCTCGAGTGACCCGGGCGCGACAGGTCTCCCGCGGCTCCTTCATCCGCCCCGGGCCCCGCGGCAGCACCTGCCCTCGAGCAAAGGGCGAGCCGGGTTGGGTCCCGACTTCTCCGAAGGGGAGGAAAGGCTCAAAACTGAGGCCCGGCAGCGCTGTGTGTGAAACGAGAAGCGTCCGCTGCTTTGTTGTTCTCTTCCTCCGTCTGTCCTGCTGGTGCGTTTCTCCTCCTCGAGAGACGGAGATCCTGCAGCGAGGGGTTTCCCACGCGGCAGCTTTCACTGGTGCCCTGGCCCAGTGAAAAGTGGTTTAGTGGCTTAGGGCTTACAATGTGCTTGTCTGCTCTGTGGAGGCAGCTTCCTGGCTTCAATTAAGAATTTCTCTTGAGGTGAGTACTGCAATTAGCCAGTTACGTAGGAGTGATTAAAGTAGACTTCCCTGAAGCTTAATTTTGTATGAAGACTGCCATTAATTATGCCGCTCAGGTAAACTGTATTTGAATTGGCACCTAGCTGGGTCATTTCAAACAGTGCCTCTGAGGTGTTGCTGGAATGAGTTGGGAACTGTGTGCTCACTTGCAGTTTCTAGTACTAGAGTTACATTTTCTGCTGACTCCCAGCTTTCCTCGTCTGTTTGCTGAAGCGATAAGGTAAGGCAACAATTATTTCCTGTGTATCAGAATTCTTCCTAGCAGAGAGGGCAACAGATCAGGGCTTACCGATCTATATCTTGTTTTGAGCCCTTAAGCATCCAAGGCAAGGGATGGGGGAGAGCCCATAGTCTCATGCATTGAAATGTTATGGTGGATTAGTCATAAGATTCATTATGCATTGTGTAAGTACACTGTGTGTGGGGTTTTGTACTAACTCATCTAACTGGGAAATAAAATTATCCCAAGTGCTCCTTCTGGATCTGTGGTGCAGGACAAGCAACGTGAAACGCAAGCAGAAAGGAAAATGCAGGAGAGAAGCAGTAGTTTGATACAGTACAAGTGTTCTTGAGGGTTTTCCGCGGTGCCTGAAACAGTCTGTTGTAGGTAGATAATATTTTATCAGAGTTTTACATTACTGAAGTTCCAACTTTTAGACTCTTTTATGAATTCTCAGTGTTAATGCGCTTATTCCCTTGCGCTCTTTAGAGAAGAGAGTTGCTGCTTTGACTTATCTTTTGCCTTGTTCAGTAAAATAGGTTTCTCATGGGGAGAAAACAAACTTGTCCTTTTTGTTTCTTGCAAGAAACAAATACAACTGCTCTTTGAAGCTGATGGAAATCATGTTGAGTAAATTTTGGTGGTTGACTGATAAAGCTAAAGAAACATTTAGAAATCCAGTATTTACAGTACTGAAACCAGTATTTCAGTGTTGTAAAATGAACTTTGTGGGGTAGAATGTCATGTTACTACCAGACAAGTATTTTCATAATGGATTTCTGGAGGAGTAGAGGGGGAACCTTGTGTGTCTTTAGTTGCCGCTGTGCCTACAGGTAACAAAAGGTACTCGTAATGCTACTTCAGCTTGCACTACCTACTGTTAAAACTATCAGTCTTTACTCAGGTAGGATTTCAGTAGATCATTTCAGTGACCAAGGGGATAAGGTGCAGTTTATATTGGTGTCTGTGTTGTCTGTATAAATGTTTCACACCGCTGCCTGTATTCTGCGGGCTAACCTGTAGGCTGTGTTCATCCTTTCTGTGGGAACCCTTTTAACTGCCGTTCAGCTGTTGTCTTGCAAATAGCGCTATTCTGCCAGTTGCTCTCACGGTTACTCTTTCTAAAGATAAGTTAGAAGTCTGTGCTGTGCTTATGGAGTTATTTTGGTCCGGTTACAATGAGTACCCATGTAGAAGGGCAAGAAATGTAAGTTGGAATCGATATTCTAATAATGAAATATGCTGCTGCTTTAATGTTTAAGTGGTATCAACTGTATGTTTGTTTAGCAACATGCATCTATTATGAATTTGCTCCTAATGAATTAGTCATGTTCTTTCTTCCAGACTGGTAACAAGCTGTGGAATGCCTTGTCTAATACATATTTGTGTCCTGTGTGGAGTGCATTCACAGCCACAGATCACTAGCTTGTAAATGAGCTTTGTGGTTGCTGTTAAGTGTAGCTGGGAGGCTGTGGTGTGGATTTTATTAACCCTACCACTACTGCGTGGGCATTCAGCTTTGCAAATGTCTGAAAAAAATTGCTATGATTCATAGTCTTAGGTTGTTAGTTACTTTACTGCTTATTTGTGTGAACTGCCTTGTGCATACGTCGTAGTTAGGGTCCCGGCAGGCTTCAGTTTATTGTAGTTACACTTGGATTTAATGGTTCTTTTTCTCAATAGTGGTTACTGTGCTGCAAACTACTTCTGCATTTAATTTATAGCTCGTTGAAATAAAATTTGCATTCAATATTGAACTAAAGTTTCCTAACACTTATTAAAAGTTTCCCCAATTATTTGTTTACTGTTGTGGAAAGGCTACATTTTCTTGTGCAGTGCCTTTGTGGCTGCTAGTTGTTAATAGATTTAAGACATTTTTAGAAACACTTTATTTCTTTAGGTGATACTAGTTTGGGTTTTGGTTTAATAGGAAAGCCAAGTTTCAGTTTTGTCCCTTGGCAGCTATAACACTGTGGTCATTACAGTGACATGATTGATTTTTAAGCGCTCACTTAAAACCCCAGGAAGTGTAACCCCTGATTTCCCAGACATTATTGCCTTGTTTTTCTGGGCAACACATTGGACAGTACAAATTGTCAAATATTTATTCACATCTGTGGCTTTCTGGTAGCTAAACTTGGTCTGTAGGCAAATGTAACGATCTACAGTTTAGGAGTTAGAATTTAAGCACTGCTAATTTAGACTCTAATACTCTAATACTCAACTTTAGACTCTAATATCACTGCAACTGATTTTTCCACCTGAACAAAGGCAAAAACTAGATGCATGTTTGTAATGTAATTAAAAATAACTGAAACTGTCCCCTCTCTTCAAATAAAACTGCTTCTAGGCTATATTTAGATGATTAACAGGATAAACCATCACTTCCAACCCATGCCAATGGAGTGTGAAAACTACTGTTTTTTCTGTCATGGCCTCTGCAGTACAGGAAAGCAGTTGTATCGTAAGTGTGTTTTTATTAGACATTAATATTGTTGAAATACTAACTGTCCAGTAATAGTGACTCTAAGTCTGGAAAGCACCAAAGCACTGCTGCATTAAAGTGAGACTAGATATGTCAATACTCCAGTGTTTTACTAAACTGGAGTTGTTAAATATAGTGTCTCCTTTGCTTCGAACTATTACTCAGTTACTTGCAAAACTGAACTGACCTTCCAAGGTCTCTTCCAATCCCTAATGTTCTGTGATCTGTGAAGGGCTGGAGGGTTTTTACTGCAAAGTTCTTAATTGATTCAGGTGATGATAAAACATTGACTCTTGTTTTTGAAGTTATTATCACTTGGCTGATACCAAAAAGAGGTGAATGGTTTTTTTTCAGAGAGCAGTAGTACAATAAAATTGCCTGTTGTTAGGTCTCCTCAGACACACACTCAAAAAGGACATTTTGCCCAGCAGACGACCCTGTGCTGCACAGCATACTTGGGCTTGTTGGAGGCATAAACATAGTTGCTGAGCTATTTCTGTGTTTGCTCTAAAACAAAGTGGAATTGCTGTAGTTTACTGCAGTGTTCAAGTCTCATCACTTGCATGTGGTTCTGAAAGTCAACGTTGTTCTAGGAGAAGCTTCCAGTAAGTGCAACCGTCTGTTAGCTCTTGTGATCATGTATGTACGTGCAGCTCTCAAACTGTAGTTGTGCTGAGGCAACAGCGTGTAACTTGTGCACATGCTGTTACGTGGTACGTGCAGCGTGCCATTTGTCCTTTCACTTCAGTAAAAGAACCTTTACGAGTATGAAACCAGAGTATGAGCACTGACACAGCAGCACCCGTGCTATTACATTACCATATAATGAATGACGTAGCCTGATTGCAGCAGTATCATGTCCTGGGAGCTACAGCATTGGCCCAGATGCTCGCCTGACTTCAGTAAGGTTTAAAAGTTCACTTTGTTTTGCTGTGGCAACAGCACTGTTGGTGGTACTTGAGAAATTAATTCAGGTTCAGGTGTGTGGACATACTCAGGAGAATCTCAGAACCTGACCTTCTGGAAGACGGTCTTTGTATGCGTGTTTTGCACCAAGAGGTGTTAGTCTGTGATGATCTTGGTAGCAAAGGTACTTAGACTCTGTACAGTATAACTTAAAGTGGCTTTTTATTGCATTTGATGCTGTAAAGAAGGAGAATAGCAGAGATCAACTTGTACCTCTTTAGACACTGGGAATTTGAGTTGTGCAGCATCAAATGAGCCTTGAATCTTTATGCAGCACGCTGTGCTGACACTGCCTGTAGAAAGGGCTGCTTCATTGTGACGGTTGAAGCTATTATATAATTGTTTTACAAGAAAACAACTCTGTACATCATTTCTACTGTCAACCAGGAAAGATCTTCACAGATGGACATGCAGGTTGTTTACTCTCTGGTACCAAGGGAGAGCTGCCCGCAGACTCCTGTTAGGAGCTGGCTAAGTGTATCCTGCAGCCAAGAGGTTTGCACAGAACAAGCCTGTGCCGGTTAACTAGGCAGAGTGGATCACTGATACCTCCTCATCATGCCACGATCTGTCAGAAATATTACACATTTATTTTTTTAAAAGCCTTATGGCAGCCTTTCCATTTATCTTTTTAATCTTTTTTGGGTATGTTTGCTACGTTTCTTTTAGTAATTGCCAACTAGACTTGTGATAGCAAAATTTCTTGTAGCGGATAATCACAGACTCATTCAGGTTAGAAAAGACCCTAGTAGCAATGTGGAGACTTTTTTCTATTTATAGTAGTAAAAAAATCTGCTTTGTTAGAACGAGAGTTTTCAGTAAGAATACAAATTTAAATTAAATTACTAGTGAAATAGTAGGGTGAAACAAAATATGTCTCCAAGTGAATTTACTCTTTGGATATTTTATATATCCTGTACAGAGCACTGTGTTCTGAACAGATGCTTGTTTTGGTATATACTACCAGTATTTTAGATGCTAATGCATCTAGAATTAAACAGATAAGAACACAAGCTTAAAGTAAATCCACGGGCTGGCAAACCTCCTACAACTGGCTGTAGGTTTTCCTTAATGTGTCCTCAAGTAAAGAAAGCCATGATGCTTATCTGTTCTTAAAAGTCCTTCCTCTGTCACACTTCTATACTTTGGTCCCCTCACTATATGTGATATCGTCTCAATTTGTATTTTTATTAAAAATGCATCTTTCAGTCTGAAAATAGTGCTGGGACACCAAAGCTGTACAAACCATTGTTTACCAGAAGTGTTAATATACAATTCAGAGTCTGGATTCTGCTTGGTTTGGTAGGGATTTTGATTGTGAATGAAGTCATGCTTGCCCAGAGTGTAGAAAGCTTGCTTACAAAGAGATCAGTCACACTGATGTAATTATGTGCAAAACAGAGTTTGTCTACCTTTTGTTTTGCTTTAGGGTTTTGGGCATTAGATTGCCTGCCTGTTCAACTCTGAAACACACTTGTTCAGAAACAGGTTGTGTACCTACTTCTCAGGTTTTATTCATTCCATTTTGCAGTGTCTCTTGTGTAAGCTGCTTGTCTCACCTGATTTATTTGGTTGTAAATTCAGCTTTAAACTGAATATTTCTTTTCTTGCTAGTACAGGCCTTTTAGGAGCTTAAGCTGTGACATTCTATTTCAGCCAGAACACAATCCTTAGAGCCCTCTCAAGTTCAAGGTGCTAAGTGCATTAACCAGTCAAAGTGTGTGTATCTGAATAAGAAGTTGTATTTATATTTATATTAGATTACATGTTCAGGACAAACTTGTTTAAAATTACAATGGAAAAACAGCTTCATGCAGACACTGGGTTTTACTTATTGTGACGCTAGTTTTTTTCATCAGTGGAGTATATCTATATTGCAGCTTGATCTAGGGGATCCTGCTGTGGTGGGGGGATTGGACTAGATCTTTTGAGGTTCTTTCCAATCTCTAATGTTCTGTGATTTCAAATTGGTCAGCCTGGGACTAAGCTTCTGTCTCTTATCTTCTAAGAAAGATTGCCAATTGAATTAGACCACTTTGAAAAGCTTTTATGGCTTTAATATGGATTGAAAGCTGCTGGAGATGAGGTTTATCAAACCCATTACAGTTCAGCATTATTCCATTTGATTAGCCACACTTGGCACACAGAAAGAAAAAGGCTCTTTAGAAAAAAGTAATTGACATGTTTATGTGATGCTTGTGTGTGCTGTGTGCCCCTCCAGTGGGAAGCTTTACTTCACGTGGGTAGAGGTGTGATGAATACGCACGTGTCATTGGAAGGTTTCAATGAGTAGCCATCCACAAGGCCAGAGTTGAAATATTTAAATACTTATATTGTGACACTTGCTTTCTGCTAGAAAGCATTCTAAAACTGTGGCAAGATTTCTAGGAGAGTTCACCGTAGAGCTATGAAGACTATGAAAGGAGCGAAACACCTCCCTTATGAGGAAAGGCTGAGGGAGCTGGGTCTCTTTAGCTTGGAGAAAAGGAGACTGAGGGGCGACCTCATGAATGTTGATAAACATGTGAAGGGTGGGTGTGAGGATGGAACCAGGCTCTGATCAGTGTCATCTACTGATGGGACAAGGGCCAGTGTGTGAGCTGGAACCTGGGAGGTTGCACATCCGTGTGAGAAGGAACTTCTTCCCGGTGAGGGTGACAGAGCACTGGAAGGGGCTGCCCAGGGGGGTTGTGGTGTCTCCTTCTCTGGAGATGTTTAAAACCCACCTAGACATGTTCCTGTGTGGCTGGCTCTAGGTGGCCCTGCTCTAGGGGGATTGGACTGGATGATCTTGCGAGGTCCCTTCCAGTCCCTAATGTTCTGTGGTATCTGGTAGGGAAGAATGACTTTCCAGTTCAGAGCAGGGAGACAACAAGGTAAGCCTTTGAAAACCCAAAGCAAGACTGACGTGTGATTTTGTAATGCTTTGGTCTACAAATGTGCATAAAAACCACTTTTGGTTCAAGCATCATGGCATTGAAGAAGATGCTCTCAAGTGTACAGATATGTTTTTAATAGAATTGCCTGAAGTTCCACTTTTAGGGTTTGGGGGTTTTTTTATGCAGTGCAGGAAATATTTCATCAAAGTTTTAACTGCTTTATTGTGCTCTGAATTCTGTCCCTGATATATCTTACCAGGAGACTGAAGGGTTTGGTATAGAAGTCCAAAGTACCTCTGTGCATTATTAAACTGTGTTGCTTGTCACTTCCTCTAATAAGCATTTTCTTAACATTGTTCTTACAATGGTCATACCTGTCCAAGACCCTGGTAGGATTTAAGTGTCAGAAAAAGCCTGGTTCCTGTGCTCGTGCTGCTTGACCTTCCAATCCCTGAAAGGGGCTTTCAGAGGGTTGAGGAAGACTGTTCATAAGGGCCGGGAACGGTAGGATGAGGGCTCATGGTTTGAAGCTGGAAAAGAGCAGACCGGGGCTGGACAGGAGGAAAAAGTTCTTGAATCTGAGGATGGGGGATCCCTGGAACAGGCTGCCCAGATAGGTGGTAGAGACCTCACCTGGTGGAGGCTGGATGGGGCTCTGGGCAATCTGTTCTGGTGAGTGATAGCCCTGCTCGTTATAGGGGGGTTGGACTAGATGACCTTTGGAGGTCCCTTCCAACCCAGTTCATTCTCTGACTCAATGAATAATTGTACCTTTTGCACTGTTTTAATCTCTCATCCAGGTTAGTGATCATTTTTACTTCTCACATGTTTTTCTGTGTTAAAAATACGCTATTTATGCCTTTTGCTCTTACTTTGAATCATTTGCAAGTTGAGCTGGAATGACTGAGGAAATTGCCTTTTCTTAAATGGAGCTAAACAATCGCAGCTGCAGGACTAGAATCTTTACATAAATACAAAAAGTGTTGAGTTTACATGGCTTTTAGCACTTGGGAAGGGGACAATAGCTGCTCTAAAAAAGAGCAGCTTTCAGATTGTGACCGAGTAACTAATTTGGTGGAGATGGCATCTCACATTGTTCTAAGGAGATGTGGAAGGAGTAATGAGCTGCTGTCCTAGTACTAACAGTTGTTGGAGTCCAAATATTTTGTGATCTGATGACAATTTATTTTCTCTCCAGGGCTCTTTGTAACCATCCTACCATTCTTCAGCTGCTTTCCCTTAAGTGGGCCTGGTAAGTTTGTGTGTTCTGTTAAAAATAGCCATGTTAGTGGAAGAAGAGTTAACTTGCTTTCAGCCTTTCTTGTCCCTTCAAACGTGAATATGAAGAATAAGGTTCTTCTGCCTGAGTTGTGACGTGATTTGTCTTCTTGTAACAGCTTGTCAGCTCTTTGAAATTGAAACTTCCAGTATTGCTGTATTTATAAATATGAGCTGGTGTTTTACCCAGGTGGCCAAGACCAGTAGCATCCTGGCTTGTGTTAGAAGTAGTGTGTCCCGCTGGTCTAGAACAGCACTGTTAAGGCCACAGCTTGAGTACTTTGGGCCCCTCACTACACGAAGGGATTTGAATTGTTGAGCATGACCAAGGAGGGGCAGAAAAGCTGATGAAGAGTCTAGAGCACAGGTCATATGAGGAGTGGCTGAGCTGTTCAGCCTGGAGTAAAGAAGGCTGAGGGGGAAGACATTATCACCCTTTACAGCTACCTGAAAGGAGGTTGTAGTGCTGTGGGGATTGGTCCATGTTACACTTCAAAAGTTGAACAGAAACTGTAAGTTTAATTTGTGTGTTTTCTGCAGAAAAGTTTAAAGTTGGATTTTAGAAGTTGAAAAGAAGTGTCTCCCCCCCATCTTACCTTCCTTCAGTGATCTTGTGTGGGTTTTTTTCTGATGTGTGGTAGTGGGGAATGAATTAAAATGTCTTGATGCTTTTCTTCCCCAATTTGAGTGAGTTGTTTCATTGCCTGCATATTCATAAATAGTTTTGTTAAAGCCTCCCTTTGTGCTTGACATTTTAGATGGAAGGTCTTGGTTAAAATATAGTGGAGTCTCTAGCCCATAACACTACTACGACTACCACCAGAGTCTGTTCGCCCAAGTCGCAAGCAATAGACAAGAGGAGACAGGCTCAAGTTGCACTGGGGATTTTTAGGTTGGATAGTATGAAAAACCTCTTCACTTGAAAGGGTTATCAAGCACTAGTACAGGCTGCCAGGGAAGTGGTGGAATCCCCAACCCCAGGCACACGTAAAAGACGCGTAGATGTGGCACTCGGGAACATGGTTTAGTGCTGGACTTGGTAGCGTTAAGAGTTGGACTCTCAAATCTTAAAGGTGCTTTCCAACCTAAATGAGTGTGGTCAAAAAAATACAGAAGATCCCCCTTCCATTGTGTCTGTACTGCTTAACAAACTTCATAAAAGTTTTCTCTGAAGAAACAGGACTAGCTGTGCAAAACTGTGACTTAATATTCTGTGTTATGTGAGTATGTTCTGTTCCCTTCTATGTAGCTGTAGCAAAGCAGAGCGTGATGTCTGCAGTGAAGCAACAGTTCTAATGAAAACTAAAATATTTGTTCTTTATTTGGCTGAAGTTGTTAGAAATAAAGGACATTCAATGTTTTCTCCATCCAGAATGAAGACAAATGTAAAGATGGCATGTCCAAGGAATTTTAAAAGGTGTAGACCTCCTGACTGAGCAGTGCTGCCTCTTTTATTCTCTTCAATTACTAAAGTAAGTATGAATCAAGCCCATGCTGCTGTGAGGTGTGTCATTTTTGTATGTCTGGCAATATTGGACAGTTACAGGTTGTGCTAGCTTGAATTTTCATTGTTTGCCTGGTCCTCGTGGTGAGAGATAGAGAATGATATGTACGAATATGTAATGCAAAAAGGCTCTTCTGTGAATTTTTTAGTGCTATTAAATTAGGTAGAATGATAACAGAATCCCAGAACATTAGGGATTGGAAGGGACCCCGAAAGATCATCTAGTTCAGTCCCCCTGCCACAGCGGGATCACCTAGACCAAGCTGCACAGGAACATATCCCGGAGAGTTTTAAACATCTTTAGAGATGGAGGCTCCACAACACCTCCCAGGCAGCCCCTTCCAGTGCTCTGTCACCCTCACCATCAAGAAGTTCCTTCACATATTGATGTGGAGCCTCCTGTGTTCCAGCTCACACCCATTGCTCCTTGTCCTGTCACTAGATGCCACTGAGAAGAGCCTGGCTCCCTTCTCCTGACACCCACCTTTCACATGATATAATCTAGTAGAAAATTCTGAATTATGAGAACAATCATGCTAATATATCTGGGGTTTTTTAAAATCCTTAATAAACAAGAAATCACTTCTACTGTGTAAGCTTAGGACAGTGGTGAAGGCCTGATAGCAGTATATCCAACTTACTTAGACCTTCTCATTGCTTCTACTTGAGCAGTAACCAAACTTTTGGTCAAAATATACTTTCTCCCAATCTCTAATGCTGTGATTTTTTGCATTCCAAGTAACTTCCCTTAAAATAACTAAATAAGAAGATGGCTAAAGTTAGGTACCAGGAGTTCCTGGTTTGCTAGCCCAGTTATTACTGTTTTCAGAGTTGTAAATAATGCATAACAAGCTTCAAGTGTTTTAATGGTGAGACAAATTGTTCTTAACAAGTGTCTAAAAATGACTTTTTCTTCTATCCTCTGCCAGCTTCTGTTCTCTCATAGGTGAAAGTCATGATCACGCTAACAGAACTCAAATACTTAGCAGATGCCCAGTCATCCTACAACATACTAAAACCATGGTGGGATGTCTTCTGGTATTACCTCACCATGATAATGCTGCTAGTTGCTGTGCTTGCTGGGGCTCTCCAGCTTACTCAAACCAGAGTATTGTGTTGTCTTCCTTGCAAGCTAGAATTTGACAATCATTGTGCCGTGCCTTGGGATTTGGTTAAAGCCAACCTTAACACGTCGGCTAGCTCTACAGCACGGGTAATCGTCCCGCTTAAAATCCAGAACTATCTCCATCGGCAGCAGTATTCCTACATCGACGCCGTGTGCTATGAGAGAGAGCTTCACTGGTTTGCCAAATTTTTTCCATACCTAGTGCTTCTGCACACCTTTATTTTTGCAGCTTGCAGTAATTTCTGGCTGTACTACCCTAGTACAAGCTCTAGGCTTGAGCACTTTGTAGCCATCCTTCAGAAGTGTTTTGATTCTCCGTGGACAACACGAGCCCTCTCAGAAACAGTTGCCGAGCAGTCCGTGAGAAAGCTGCCAATAGCCAAATCAAAAGCAGTGGTTTCATCACCTGGGAGTTCAGTAGATGTAGGGGCCAGCAGACAGTCCCTGCCGTATTCGCAACCTGGCTTGGAAACAACTGGAAGAGAAAGCTCCTCGAGTGTTCTTGACAAAAAAGAAGGGGAACAAGCTAAAGCGATATTTGAAAAAGTGAAGAAATTCAGAGTACACGTTGAAGAGAAAGATATCATATATAAAGTGTATATGAAACAGATTATAGTGAAAGTCATTGTCTTTGTAATAATCTTAACTTATGTCCCCTACTATTTATCATTTATTACACTTGAAATTGATTGTGTGGTCAATGTTCAGGCCTTTACAGGCTACAAAAGGTACCAATGTGTCTACTCACTAGCAGAAATTTTTAAAGTCTTGGCTTCCTTTTATGTTGTTTTGGTGATCTTCTATGGCTTAACCTGTACTTACAGTTTGTGGTGGATGTTAAGAAGTTCACTTAAGCAATATTCTTTTGAGAAGCTGAGAGAGAAAAGTAACTACAGCGACATACCCGATGTGAAGAATGACTTTGCATTTATTCTCCACTTGGCAGATCAGTATGATCCTCTTTATTCCCAACGATTCTCAATATTTCTGTCTGATTTGAGTGAAAACCAACTGAAGCAGATCAACCTGAACAACGAGTGGTCAGTGGAAAAACTGAAGAATAAACTAGCAAGGAATTCCCAAGACAAGATCGAACTTCACCTTTTCATGCTAAACGGTCTTCCAGACAGTGTCTTCGAACTGACAGAAATAGAAGTCTTAAGCCTGGAACTTATTCCTGAGGCCAAACTTCCTTCAACTGTGAGCCAGCTAGTCAATCTCAAAGAGCTCAATGTTTACCATTCGTCTCTAACGATGGATTATCCAGCAGTCAGCTTTCTGGAAGAAAACCTAAAAACATTGCGCCTGAAATCTACTGAGATGGGAATCATTCCATTTTGGGTCTTTCACCTGAAAAACCTCCAAGAACTGTGCTTAACAGGATATTTCATGCTAGATCGTCACAACTCCATTTACAACGTAAGCTTTCAGGGGCTGAAAAATCTGAGATCGATTCATCTGAAGAACACTCTTTCCCGTATACCTCAGGTGGTTACAGATCTTCTGCCTTCTTTACAACACTTGTCTATCGACAATGAGGGAAACAAACTGATAGTGCTAAATAATCTGAAGAAGCTGGTAAACCTGAGAACCTTGGAGTTAATCTGCTGCGATTTAGAGCGCATTCCCCACTCCATTTTTACCCTAAACAATTTGCGTGAAATCGACTTAAAAGAAAATAACCTCAGGACAGTGGAAGAAATCATTAGCTTTCAACACCTGAAGAACCTTTCTTGCTTAAAATTGTGGCACAACAGTATTTCCTACATCCCAGTGCAGATTGGTGCATTGTCAAACCTAGAACAGTTATATCTAAACTATAATAATGTTAAACACGTTCCATTGCAGCTATTCCTTTGTAAAAAGTTGCAGTACTTGGATCTTAGCTACAATAAGCTAACTTCCATCCCTGAAGAAATTGGTTATCTGACCAACCTGCAGTACTTGGCTCTGACAAAGAACCATGTGAGTACAATTCTGAGCTACTGTTAGTAAAACAATCCAAAACTGAGTATTGACTTCACCTACCATTTCTTATGGACGGTCTTTGCCCTTAAATGCTTTAGGGCTGTTCATGAATGATGTAAACACAGTACAGGAGGGGCAAAAGGGGTGGTCCTGGGTTAATTACTAAAACTTTGGTGTCATCAAAGCTTATGGAGTACTAAGTACTGTCCTGGTGTGTGGTAGTTTGAGGGCTCTGAATCAACAACACAATTGCTTGGGCTGGAAAAGACCTTCAAGATCAGAGTCCAACTCTTAACCCATTCAGAGAGATTATAGGCTGCAGAAATGTATCTCCCCTTTCCCTGCAGCTCTCTATAATTGTGATAGACAAAGTGAGGTGTGTTAAAAGTTTACATTAAAATGTCAAACAGAAGGCTGGAGTGAATCAACAGCTAGTTAATCCCTGGTAACCTCAGCAGCAGTGCTAAACTGTCTGGCTTATTAGTATGAGGTCCAGGCTTGCGACTTCAGATTTCTTTTGGGGTTTACAATTGTTTTCATTTACATCATCATTTTGGGATGCTGCAGAGGGGGTCCTGCTCTGGCAGGGGGATTGGAGTAGACAATCTTTGGAGATCCCCTCCAATCCCTAATGTTCTGTGATTCTGTGACCAGGGCTAAGTTACTATTGTGCTGTGTGTACGTGTTGGTACGCTGTTCGGCACGTGGCGTGCGCGTGTGTGTTCCCCCTGCCATAATCACATCTTGACCTGTGCCAGTACCTAAATATCTTCATAACAAAACACCTATGTAAAATCACTGTTGTTTTCAAGCGTTTTATCTCGATGTTAGAAGCATTAGAATCTTAAGCATGACAATATTCCCTTTCCTTAGGAGAATTAGGAGAGGGGTTGATTTTTACCCTAAAGTAAAAAAGGGAAATGTCAAAGCTTGTAGTTGACTGTAAGCCAACAACTTCTAATGTGTGTTATTCTTGTCTTCTTTTTTTTCTAGATTGAAACGTTGCCTGATGGATTATTTCAGTGCAAAAAGCTGCAGTTTCTTCTTTTGGGAAATAACAGCCTGATGGATTTGTCTCCTTGTGTGGGTCAGCTACTGAATCTTGTTCAGTTAGAGCTCATTGGAAATTATCTTGAATCTCTTCCTGCTGAACTGGAAGAATGTCAGTTCTTAAAGCGAAATAGTCTAATTGTAGAAGAAAGGTTGTTAAAAACACTTCCAACTCACGTAAGAGAGCATTTGCAGGCCTCCTCAGATAAGGGCTAAATTCCAAACAAAACTGTGCCGCTGCATTCTGTCAGCCTTCTGCTTAGTACCTCTCCAAAGATCTGTATAGGTGGAGAGAAGCGAAGGGGTGACAACAGTTTACAAACCAGTCTTAACCTTTAATGCATCGAACTGAGTTGGTGATACTGGAAGAGAAACATTCATTTAGATTTGAGGAAGAACAGTTGCCTTTAACAGGTAATAGTGTTTAAAAAATACAAAACATGAATTGTTAGTAGGGTTCTGCAGATTGAAATAATTGAGTTAAATGTTCATGATAGTACTGAAGTCAAAGAGCTGATTGCCTGGCTACACTGAGAATGTAAATACTTCTTTTCCTGTGGGGATTTTTTTCTGTCGGTAGTGATAACTTTGAACAGTTTCATCTCTTGCCATACGAGGTCTAAGAACTGTCTGGAAGTACTTTCTAAATACAAACTCTTCACTAACTTAGAATGTGTTAAATTAAGAGTTTAAACTATTTAAGCAGTTCGTTTGCATGGGATATACTGGAAGTAATTTTACAACATACCTTAATTTTTAAAGCTTTTCACAAGTAACGGAGCATTAATTCTGTACCTTGTGGAAGATGCCAGTTAGAGTCTTGCTATTAAAACTGGTTGGACTAAAATACCTGAATCCAGTATTTTGTCTTAAAATAGTAAATAGAAAATTTAATTCTTGCCTAAAAACAGGAGGAATCGGAAGAGTCTGGGTTACTGTTGTGCACTGTGTACTGTTGTTCTACGCAATAAAACTGATCTTCGTAGGGAATGACGGGAAGCGGAACATGGTGTCGTTGCAAAGTTGTCCTCTGCATGTCGTGAGCGTTGCGGGTCTTAGTGTAGTGTATGTTGCTGCTTAACATTTTAAGAACTTCTTACTACTGACTGCCTCAGCACCTCTTGTCCACATCCAGTTGCTGTATTTTGGTGGCTGGAGAGAGGACGAAGGAGGTTCGTAGCTCGATAAGGACAGACACACAATGAAAACAAAATAGTCACTCAGCTTATAAACACTTGGGATGGGAAGACAGGAACCATTATAAGCTTTGCCTCTTCTAGGGATGTAGTCACTTCATAAATTCTAGTGGTGGAATGAGCTTTTATGCCATCCTTAATACCTGCGAAACTGGGTGGAAATAAAATGGTTCTTGACTTCATTCTTCTGCTGTGCGCTGTTTTATTGGACGTGGAGTCTTTAATTGCCACGAGGTTTGTTGTGTTGGCTGGAAACACAAGTTGTGCCCCGTGGGGGGGAAAGTACGCTTCCCAAAAACATATTTGAGAATTTCAACACAGCAAGTTTTCAAAGCCACTATTAATTATGGTTAAAGACATGAGGTAAACTTTGCCCTTAATGACTGTGTGTGCTTACTGTGCATTCCAGGTTGTAATAACAAATCCCAGATGCACCAGTTGTAGTTCTACACTACTCTAGCCATCTCTCTCCTATTTCAGCTCCGCTGGTGCGGAGTGTAAGATTTATTTTGAAGGAAACTGCCAAAACCAAGTCTGTTCAGTTTGGAAGTAGGAGATGCTTCTGCCGAAGCCTTTCAAGAGGTGCATGTGTACTCACTGTACTGATGACATTCCAAAGACCCTTGTAAGTAGAAAGCTTTTCTTCTCAGGGAATCAAACTGTGGTTAAACATTTAATTTTTATGTAATTGTAGAAGTGTTTAGTGTCAACTGATTAGTTTTATGTTTTAGTGCTGCTAGAAGAGTCTTTCAAAGCGTCTCTATAATCTTTTCCATAGTCCTTCAACTACTTTTGAGTTGTGGAACATTTCCATTGGAACTCGCATCGTTCCCAAAAAGAGCTAGTTGTGGTAGATGTGATACAACTAGAGCACAATGACTTGCACCTCTGCGGCAAGAGTCTTGTTAATGATTGCTGCAGGCCTGTCAGCAGTTGAGTTTAACATTGAAGAGCACTTAAGGCCAGAATCTGACACGCAAGGCTGGCAGTCTTGTACTTTTTAAAAGACTAAGCAGCATTTTCTTTAAAGCTTTTTTCCTAAAACAGAAAGCTGCATTGAGTAAGTTCAACAAGGAAGTGACTTGCCAAAAACTTCAGTGTTTTATCAGTGCATCTGCCCTTTCCATAATCAACAAAACTGGAGGTGATCAATAATCTGAAGTGTGCATTTTGCAGGTAGTTCTCTCAGACTGAAGGAACTTGGAAGAAGGTACTAAATGCACTTCGTCTCTAAAATGTGTAACCTCAGACTCCTTAAGGAAACCACAGAAGGGCGTAAGAATACACATAGTGTTGTAAGTTAAATGGGTTCTGAAACTTTGCAGCCTTTAATACTTTTCACTCTGCACAAGGGTTGGATTTTCTTTTTACTGAGTGTTTAGAAACCCAGACAAAAGCCAGGAAGTCGAAAGGCTCGAATCTCTAGCCTTCACTTTCAAACCACGGTGTGCCTTTGTTATCCCATGTGCTTAGAGTGGAGGGTGAAGACAAGTACAGCTGAATTTCTCACATTCACTTCAGCCATGACCTTAATATTGAACATTTCTTCAAAATGAGGGGTTTTTTTCCAAGGACTCAATATATGAATCTACTGTCATAAACTTTGTGCGATGAGTATTGTTGGCTTCTGGTCTCTGTATTAAACAATCGCTGCTAATCAGAAGAGGCTTTTCAACTCGTTTGTGTTGTGTTTCTGAACTTTGTACTGTGACCGTCCGTATCGTGAACATTTGCTTGAAGAATTAAATTCTTGTTTTGCTTTACAATTCTATGAACTGCTCTTTATTTTCTGTAAGAGTTGCCACTTCTGATGCAAAGCTCAGACGTCTGCTCAGCTCTCTGTGCAGGTGTGCTAGTGGGTGTATCTGCCACAGGAAAGCACGATGGTGGTGAACACTGTGCTCCTTACCACAGCTGTTCTCACGTTGTGTCGAGTGGGACTATGCTTCCATCAGAACCATCACTGAAGAGCCTTTCCTAGGTCTGCAGAGAACTTCAGTTCTTGTGAGCTGGGTGAACACTGAATGCAGCCTGGAATTGTGCTGGGAGAAGCGAAGGCAAGGGTTTTCTCTTCCAACTGCCCAGAATAGTGCTGCTCATAGTAGTAAGTCGTAAATGTGCTTCAGCTATTGTACTTTGTGTTGGCTTCCTTTTTTCTTTAAAGGTGAGATGGTTCCTGGTGGCTTCTTGTGGGAACCTGGGTTGGCTTCATCTTTTGAAGGTAAGAGGTAGGATGAGGAAAAAACCCACAGATGTGCAAGTAAAGTGCTAGTTTCTTTCAGAGCAAGAACCTTCCTAGCAGGTTTTACAGAACTGTGACCCTTTCTCAAAGCTGAAATAACTTTTAGTTGCAATTCACCGGTCTTGAAGTTTTAGTGTTAGATAGGTCAGATGCTCCTTAAAGCTGTGGTTCCATGCTTCTACAGATCCATGGCAGCATATTGTAGTCCTAATTGTTTTTTCTTAACCAGGAAAATCATATCATGGCAACAAACTTCCTTGGTATGTAGCCTTTTTCTTCTTCAAGCATGTGACCAGAAGTTCATCCTGTAATCACTTCTGATAGATTCCTCTTTCCCTTTTCCCTTTCCACTGCATTTAATTCCTTTATTCTAGGCAACAGTATAGGAGCAACTGAAGACTTCAGCTAGCAAATACGTGGCTGCAGCTCCTGAGAGCAGCACGTCGTGCACACCAACCTATGGACTGTTTAAATCGAGGGTTTGATGGAGCCTGGTGTATGTTTGGGTATTAGGGGTTGATCAAGCTTTGTTTGGCCACCTTGGCCAAATGAATCTTCACCTTACATGAATCCCTCCCCCTGAGATCATCACATCCAGCCTGTGACCTAACATCACCACACTGGCTCGACCGTGTCACCACGTCCCACATCCAGTCTTGGGATGACCTCCAGAAACGGTGACTCTACCACTGCCCTGGACAGTCCATTCCAGTGTCTGATCATCCTCTCTGTGAGGTAGTGCTTCCTAACATCCAACCTAACCCTTCTCTGGTGCAGCTTCAGGCCCTGCCCTTATTCTGTCACTGGTTGCCTGAGAGAAGAGCCCAGCTCCCACCTGACTGCATCTTCCCTTCAGGTAGTTGTAGAGAGTGATTTGAAAGGGTTTAGGTGTTAAATCAGTCTAGTGTGTTTGGTAAATGAACCGTCACATTTGTTGTTGTCTTGTTGCTTCCTTATGTTCCTCCATTTATGTGGATGTCTGTTCTTTGTGTCCAACCTCTAGTAGTTTAGAATCCCCCTTTTACAAGTGTGCTCTCTGCATGGTGGCAGCTGGCTAGATGACTTGTGTGTGGAGTTGATGTGCATTTAACACTGGGAGAGGTGAGAAACAGAGGATGAAAACTGCTCACCCTGCAGAGAGAAGGGAAATGAATAATTGCTTGAAGTAACAGGGGAGCTGTCTGAGAGATTGTTGTTAATACTTAGCCCAGCAAGGCTCTTGGGGACCTTCTGGGCCGTGTTACTTGCTAGTAGGCAGTTACTGACATACTGACAGCCCGATGCTTAACACCATGAGGTATTAGTCTACAGTGCTTGCAGGCAGGCTGCTAAGTAGGTGAATGTATTAGTTGCTGTTGTTTCTATTCCTCTTAAAAATGCTGTTTGTAAATCTACTGCTACTATTAGTAAAACTTACTTTCTTTCCTCTCACTTGCATGTCTATGTACTGCAGAGCCCATATAGTTATGGGTGGGGTGTCCTTGCCCGTGGGGGGGGATTGGAACTGGGTGATCAGGTGGCCCCTTCCAACCCTGAGTGATTCTGATTCTGTAACTTCTCCAGTGAAGTGATCCTGCTGTGGCAGAGGGATTGGACTGGATGATCTTTCGGGGTCCCTTCCAATCCCTAATGATTCTGTGATTATCTCCAGCAGCTAATGTGATTAATAGTTGAAAAGCAAGCAGGAATGAAAACTGCAGCGGGAGATACGTGGATATGTTAGTCACTGCCAGTTCAAACTGAAAACTTCCTAAGTCAGGATTAAATGGTTGTGACTTCTTTACATGGGCTTTATATATCTATATGCACGTAGAATCATGGAATGTTCTAGGCTGGAAGGGACCTCTAAAAGTCATCTAGTCCAGCCTCCCTACACAAGGACAACTCCATCTAGGTCAGGCTGCTCAGAGCCTCATCAAGCCTGACTTTAAATCAGAACTGAATCTGGATCTAGTATTGAGTGGGTGTAGAACACTAATACACTGATTATGTTTGTCTTAAAGTATTAGTGAGACTAGTAAGATACTAGTAAGAACAGAAAGAGTGATTCCAGAGTTCCCCTGTCTTGCACTGGTTTTGCTGGGTAACAGATGTACTCGGGTGCCTTAGCTGCAGTGACTGCCTAAACATTGAGGGGTCAGAGGGAGACTAATGGACCTTTGAAGATGCATAGCACGTGATAAGTGATTTCTTTCTGTGTGAGCTCATTAATCTCTAACACTGTCAGCTTGCTTTAGGTTGTTCTCTGTAGGTTGGTGCTCTGATTATGGGTCAATGATGGCAGTTTCTGAGCTCCTTTGAGAGTTTTCTGCTGCTTACTGTTGGACCAGGTCAGCAGCTGCTGCTGGAGAATCTGCTGAGTTTTGTTCTGGGTTATTAAGGTAACTGCTGCTTGTGAGGTAGGCAAAAGTGAAGCAACTGTGTCAAGGCAACAGAACTGCTCCTGCAATGCAGTTGGAAAACTGAAGAGGAGGGAGAAGCTGGGGCAGGAGCTCTGTGTAGAGCAAACTGTTCTCACTCCCAAACCACTTCTTTAATCTGGCTGATGAGAGATACCACTAGTTTTTCTTTAAAGCAGTTTGTCTCATTACAGGAAACTCATGAAGTAACTCGAGGGCCGTGCAGGGACTGATCACAGGATGCTAGGGATTGGAAGAGACCTCAAAAGAGCATCTAGCCCAATCCCCCACCACAGCAGGATCACCTAGTCGATGCTGTAAGTTTTTGAGTAACTGCTTAGTGAATGAACTCCCACCCAAAGCCAGTGAGAGTTCAGGATATTCATACAATTACAAACAACTCTCTTTGTTCTTAAAGATGCCTTGATAGAAGGAACTTAGAAAACAATGATTTGTTTTCTTTCTGTTCTGTGAATATAAATTAGATGCATTAAAAGGAAATGTATAAGTTTTCTGTTCTAAAAAATAGCTAGAGACAAGCAGCAATGTCAAAGGCAAGGACATAGGAAGCTTACTGGATTTAAAATAGCTTTCATGCCAAGAGTGTGTAGTTTTGCTAGCCTGAGAAATGAATCCACTGAACAGCCTGAACTGGTAAGTTTTTGTTTCCTGCATTGGCTCAGAGAAAACTCTGATCAATTTTAAACTAAGTTTTACATTTACCACGACTTGTTTGAAGCTATTGGTGCCTGATTTTTCTGGGTCTCTGGCAGCTTATGAAGAAGGATTGGTTCTCATTGCTCTAGGTTTACACAGATCCATCAAGAGTACCAAAACAACCTTCATCTTCTATAGCAAAGGAGTCAGAAATTCTACATCAAGTCAGTAGCTGCAGCAGGCAACTGCTACTACAGAGATAATTTGTTGTGTTACAATGGAGACTTTTAATAAGCTGAGCTCACAAATAAAGAGTAATAGTCAATAGAGCAGTACTTCTGATAACTCTGATGAAAAGCCCTGCGTGTTTTATGCTGCCCTGATCTTAGTTGTTAATAATTCAAAGACGTTTATGCTGGAAAAGTGCAAGTGCTGGTGAGAAGCTAAAGCACTGGGCAGACGGGGAAGCGGGATGTGCAGATGAGCTGAATGTTCCTGAGTCAGCAGTGAAGAAGCAAATAGTGCATGACAAGCTGTCTTTTAAGACTTCAGGCTTAATCAGTTCACATCTCAGTCATTTGCTTCCACTGGATTACTGTTCCGGGACCTTGCAGACTCGAGAAAACAGAACTGGAGCAGAGGACAAGTTGAGGTTCAGAGGTTTTTTTTCTTCTCTGAAAAGAAAGCTGCTGAGTTTTTAAGGGAAACAACAGAGTCATGCTGCAGAAATTAAGGCTTTGAGCTCCTTGAAGTTGCAAGATGCCTCCTGAATTTTTTAGAGGTTTCTCTCTTTCGGGAAGGTTGTGTGCCAGCTGTTTTTATTTCTGCCATCTCCTGTCAATAGCCTGTCCTCAAGTGAGTGTTAATCACAGTAATAATTCCAGAGGGCAGAGGAGTCCCCTGCAGCCTCCAGGAAGTGATCTCCTTTGTGTCTAGGTGGACATTCTTTTGGTCTCTGTATTGAGGGCAGGGAGATGCTGAATCACTGTGGATGCTGCCTCCCCCTTGGAATCCAGCTGCTGACAAAATTGCAGCTGGGTGTGTAGAAGAGTTTGTGCTTGTGCTGACATGAGAGAAAGATCTGGGAAGGGCCAGGCAGGGCTGATTAGTTCATGGGCTGTGCCAGTTTTGATTGTTTACAGATAAAAATGTGGCCTAAATGGTGTCCACATCCACACACAGAACATGGAGTAAGAAACATACCGACTGGGAGACAACCTCAATAATTTTCTGCAGGCTGTCCCTGCTGCTGGTTGAAAGAACTGAGCTGGCAAAGAGTGCTGAGGAGTTGGAATAGGAGAAAGCTTTGGTTGTAGGTCTGAGTATCAGCCAGTATCAGCATTTCTGTTCGCAGCCTTAGCTACCCGCTGCGGCTTTGCCACCTTCATAGGGCGAAGCCATCGTCGCCTTTGACAGTTAAGTCTGTTGATCAGTGGGGTGGGGAGGACTTGGCTTTTACCTTAATTCCTTTTCAGCCAGAGTGATAGTCTAAACCACTCTGAGGTCTTTTTTAGTGTGAGCTGCACAGTCTGATATTGAGTTCAGTTGCCAGTGAAGCAGGGGCTAGGGACGCTTGGATTTACTCGTCGTTGCCCTCTGTTGCCTGTCTGCAGGGTACTGCAAGCTTTCAGGTGTTGGCAGTGTCTTAGGAACCGTGGCTTAATTAAATATGTTAATGAAGTAAGTCATCACTTAAGCTCTCTGAAACTTGACTGTCAACACCCCCTCGACTTCCAGTCACCGCAGGAACGGAGCTCTTATCGGGGAGGGGAGCTCTTCCCTCTGCCAGTTATTCACTGCGTGCAAAGCAAATGCACCACACAAATAGCAGACAACAAAGTGAATTCTTCATGTTCATCTTTGTGTTCTAGTGGCAAAGGACACATTATCATTTACTCTTTTGCTGCCAGGGTTTTCTTAGTCTAGTTTTGGTGCTGATCAGTCCAAGCTGAGAAGTAAGTAGTGATACACTGAGATAAAGTCTCTGGAGATGTTTAAAACCCACCGGTGTGACTTGGTCTAAATCACAGAACATTAGAGGTTGGAAGGGACCTCAAAAGATCATCCAGTCCAATCCCCTGCCACAGCAGAATCACCCAGACCAAGTTGCACAGGAACATGTAGATGATCCTGCTGTGGCAGGGGGACTGGACTGGATGATCTTTCGAGGTCCCTTCCGATCCCTAATGATTCTATGATCTCTTGCAGGTGTTTCTCTGCATGGATCACTGTAGTCACTGCATCACTTGGCCTGTGTGGCTAGTTTGGAACATACCCTCCTCTCCATTTCTAGAGTAATTTACATTCTTTAACCTTTTCCTGAATCTCTGTTAGTTTCTTCCCATGTCTTCAGTGGCTCTGCTGGGAAGAGGTTTTTTGCCATTTCTTTTTAATTAGTGGGAAAACAAAATGCTTGTTTTGAATCTGTAGGTATCCCCTGAGTAACTTCCTAAGGCACCACATGTTGCCCTGGTTTTATTCTGTGAGTATGCAGCTCTGCATGCAGATACTCTACGTGATTTTCAGACATGATTGAGTAAATATTTCATTTTCTAGAATGGCTGAGGTTTAAAAGTCAAATGTGTAACTGCCTGGTCAGTATTTAAATGTTTAATGATACTCTCCATTACTAATGATCTCCCTAAATGTTATGTCAGCTAGTACATAGCCAGTGGATTGGAGCGTTCCTCTGCTGTTAGGCTTATTCACAATGAATCATACTTGTCTCTTCTCACTTCATTTCTGTGCTTTTGGAGATCTGTTTGTGGCTTCCAACTCAGATCCTTCCCTAACAGACATTTTTGCCCTCTGGTTTTCTCCTGGGATTGTACCATGGGCTGCTTTGTGCAGCCCTTTCACTCAGTCTGGATCCTCTGTTTAAAGCTCTGTGTGTCAGGCTCCATGCAGCCTTTATGGGGGTTTCTGTTTTATGAGAGGGGTGTGCAGTCACTAACCTCCATGGGGTTCTCATGTCTCAGTTTCAGTGAAGTGTTGAGGCTGGAAGTGTTTCCCTGTGAGGGTGCCACCAGGTATCCCCAGACTAGTCACTAGAGGTCAACATCATCATCTTGCAGTACAGCACTAAGTACCTTGTAATTAAAGGACAGTCTCTTGCCTGTAGCAGTTAAGATGTCTAAATGCTTTAAATGTTCACAGCGGGTTGTTACTAGTCCTGCCACCATCCGAGGTTATGAGGGCAGGAGACTTAAAACAGGAGTTTGTTTCTTACGGTGTCGGCTTTTTTAAAGGTACCAGGAGCAAGAGAAAAAAAATCTGAAGGCCCACACTGCAAGAAACATCCTCGTTTCAAGTCTTCTATCCTCACTTGTAGGAACAGTAAAATCAGGCCTTTTGTGCCTAAAATGGCTGTTGATTTGGGGAAACAGTGGTAAAGCCAACAGTGTGGAGCAGCAGAGAGAACTCCTCAGGAACCGCTGCTGCGTGTTGGGGTTGTAGATCTTTCAGGTGTGTGCAGCCCGGGACTCGTGTCGGTGCAACAAGTGCTTTGACAGCATCACAGCTCCAGGAGATGCCAAGAGAGCCCTTGGAGGTTCTCTTGGCTGTTTCTCCCTGTGACGAGCCTACAGCCTATCTAAATTCTCTGATGGACCGTTTCTGAAGTGGATGTGAGCTAAGAAAACTGAAACCAGGGAAGAAGAGCCAAACACTGCATCACTCCATAAGCAGCTGAAGGATGGAAGCCTGGCCTACAGACCAGCATCCCTGAAGAGTTCCTCACAGTTTGGATGTTTGAGAGACCTCCCTCCTACAGATCCTACAGATTTTTGATGCTTATCTTCCAGGCTCTTTCTTGGCTAGAACACTTGCAGGATCATCCTCTCCTAGGTATCCCGTTGTGTATCCTGTTTTCATGCAGCAGAAGGAACTCCATTTGTCCAAGACTTTCCTCCTTGTGTTACTTTAGTTTGAAATTAACCGGAGTGCCTGATACTCATGAGGGGGAATGACTCAGATCACATCACCAGTGTTTACTCCTTACCTAATTTCCTGTGGGTATATGATGTAAATATTACTTGTCCTAAGACATCTGCAGAAACCATGGCTGTTGCTATGAATGCAGTAGTCTCTGGGCTTAAACAGCCACTCTACAGTCAATGACCTTTGGAAGCAACACTTTTGGGGAGAGCACGGGTCAGATTTGTGTCTCCTTACAGCTTTATCTGCTGGGTCTGAGAGGAACCCTGAAGATGGAGGACAGGAAGAGAAGACGGACCTATGCAAAGGCACAGAATGAGACTTTGTGATCCTGGGTGTAATTACCAGGGCTTTAACTAGTTAGGTTTTCCGTTGTTGGTTCTGCTGGATAGCTGCTCATAATTTCCTGACCTCCTGATTTTTCATAAAGAGTTTCACGTCAACCTTACAGATCTTTTTTCTCCCTGTAGGAACTGTCTTCTCATTTGCTATCAGGACACTTGTCAGTACTAGGAGTGCAGACTGCCCTCCATGCTCTTCATTGCTGTGGCAGGGGGATTGGACTAGATGATTTGTCAAGGTCCCTTCCAGTCCCTAATGATTCTATCCTTTTTGGCTACTGCAGCTTGACTGCTTCTGGGCTACAAGGTATTTGCAGTCTTTACTTAGCAATAGCCAGCGAGGTGGAACTTCTTCATGGCGAGGGTGACAGAGCACTGGAAGGGGCTGCCCAGGGGGTTGTGAAGTTCCCTTCTCTGGAGACTTTTAAAACCCTCCTGGCTGTGTTTCTGTGTGGTTGGATCTAGGGGATCCTGCTGTGATGGGTGGATTGGACTGAATGATCTTTTGAGGCCACTTCCAGTCCCTATTGTCCTGTGATTCTGTGACCTGAGCTGTGCTTGATAAAGTTGAGAAGCAAACATTTCCAGGGCTGAAACCACACCAGAACTTGCACCTCTAGGAGTCAAACTCTTTAAAAGAAAGCTTTTGCCCAGTGTGTTGGAGCAGAGGTTTCCTGAAGGAACAGAGCTGGGGGGAATTATGTGCCTAGAGCCCTTAACCTCTCCATTAGCACTGCATTCCAGCTAAAAGTGGATTTGGCTTCACAAGATAAAATCACAGAGCTACGGTGTCTTATGCTGAGAGAACTTTGTGCTGCTTTGTTTCAGGGCTTGCCCTTGACATCCGGGCTTCCCGTGAGCCGAGCACGTCGTCTAACACGCCTGCTTTCCTCATTCTTCTTGTCACAAACTAAGACAGCCTAGTGCAGAGCTGGTCAGTGTTGCCTTTGCTCCCTCTATCTACTAGTGTTTTACACACGGTGATCTCCGGGAAATAGTCCTGTTCCCGGCAGCTCATCGCATTCCGTGCCGTTGTTTGGCCTCGGTGATGGTGTTCTTCAGCTGCTTCAAGCGATCCAGTGGAACTTCCATTTGTGCTTGGGATTCCTTGAAGGTTTGTCATGTTCAGTGCTCTAAAACTGGCACCAGAACTGCACAGTTCAGTCTCTTATTGTTAGCAGCTCTAAAGCGAAGGCTGTCTGTCACATACTCTGAGTCTGAAAGGTCTCAGGTGTACGTGTGTGATCTTTAACCTCTCACTGCACAAAGGGTTATTGTACAATACACTGTGCCAGGGGAGCTTCAGGTTGGGTGTTGGGAACAATTTCTTCACTGAAAGAAGTATCACATATTGGAACAGGCCACCCAGGGAGGTGGTGGAGTTACTAGCCCTCGAGGTGTGTACCTGTAATGCTGAGGGACGTGATTTCCTGATGGTCTGGCAGTGCTGGTCAGTGGTTGGACTTGATCTTGAGTGTCTCTTGCAAGCAAAATGATCCTGTCATTCTGTGACAGGCAGTCCAACCCCCAGCTGGACCAAAGCAGCTCGTATGGATGTCTGATCCACACAGGCTTGTTTTACCATGTAAGCACGTGTCCACTGTGTGAGAGGCTCACAGCCGGAGCTTGGAGGATGCAAACTGTGTCTAGGAGCAGTGACGAGCTTTCAAATGGGGGGAATTGGACTAGATGATCTTTTGAGGTCCCTTCCAATCCCTAAGGATTCTATGAAATGTGGAGTCACCGACCTGGCTGGATTTGGTGTAGTGCCAGGGGAAAGCCAACCACTGGCAGCCTAGGAAAGGGGAAAGTAAAAATGAGTCAGGCACATGCTGCGTGATGCCTGAAGGGTTGGACTGGTGATTAGTGCAGGCCACAGATTGCTGCTACTTGAACCTTCTCACTGCTACAGATAGTTCTGAGCAGTCTTTGTGAGCGCTGCTCAGTCTCCTGTGGCGTTACCTGCGTCAGAGGCCACGTCCACCGTGGTCTTGGTAGCGCAGGAGTCCTGGAGCTGTGAAGTACATGGTCACTACCACAGCAGTCAGAGATGAACTTGTCAGCTGTCTCCAGGGTTTTTTGGTGGTTCCTGCTGGGTTTTTTCCCCAGTACCTAGTTTCAAACTGATTCTTCATGAAGAGCAAAACTGCTTTGAAAAGGAAAAACACCCTTTTCAGTGTGTTCATTTACATGGGGGGGGGGCAAGTCTGAGCAGAGCAGTTGGAATTGCAGCAGGGTCAGACGCGTTCCACGCGAGCGACTGTCGGCTGACGAACAGCACGAAGCGTGCTGCAGGATCCTGGCCAACTTCCGCTGTCAGAAGCAGTGTGGCCTGGACCTGTGTCATAAACCAGCAGCAAGATCTGCATCAGTTCATCCTCTGCGTCGGCCTCACCTGATGACGCAGGAAAAAGCTTGGAGCTGCCTTCTGCTGTTGCACTGGTGACTTGAAGAACCACAGTGGTGCCACAATGGAGTGTGATGTGAGGAGGAGCTTCTTCCCAGTGAGGGTGACAGAGCACTGGTATGGGCTGCACAGGGCGGGTTGTGGAGTCTCCTTCTCTGGAGGTGTTTAAAACCCACCTGGACGTAGAATCATAGGATCATTAGGGATTGGAAGGGACCTTGAAAGATCATGCAGT